>OZ007595.1:202153541-202843541 GCA_963931845.1 Maratus michaelseni
TATCATAACATGTTCACAATGCACTGCAAACCATTGTTCTGCATAGACAATGATGTAAAGGAATTATATTGTATAGAAAATTTCATTATGTTTCAAGTATCATAACATGTTCACAATGCACTGCAAACCATTTTTCTGCATAGATCATGATGTAAAGGAATAATGTATTGAAAATGTCATTATGTTTCAAGTATCATAACATGTTCACAATGCACTGAAAACCATTTTTCTGCATAAAAGATTATATAAAGGAGTTATGTTGTATTGAAATTTACGTTATGTTTCAAGCATCATAACATGTTCACAATGCACTGCAAACCATTTTTCTGCATACACAATGATATAAAGGAATAATGTATTGAAAATGTCATTATGTTTCAAGTATCATAACATGTTCACAATGCACTGCAAACCATTTTTCTGCATAGATCACGATGTAAAGGAATTATGTTGTATTGAAAATTTCATTATGTTTCAAGTATTATAACATGTTCACAATGCACTGCAAAGCATTTTTCTGCATAGACCATGATGTAAAGGAATTATGTTGTATTGAAAATTTCATTATGTTTCAAGTATCATAACATGTTCACGATGCACTGTAAACCATTTTTCATCAGAGATCATGATTTAAAGGAATTATGTTGTATTGAAAATTTCATTATGTTTCAAGTATCATGACATGTTCACAATGCACTGCAAACCATTTTTCTGCATAGATCATGATGTAAAGGAATAATGTTGTATTGAAAATGTCATTATGTTTCAAGTATCATAACATGTTCACAATGCACTGCAAAGCATTTTTCTGCATAGACCATGATGTAAAGGAGTTATGTTGTATTGAAAATTACGTTATGTTTCAAGCATCATAACATGTTCACAATGCACTGCAAACCATTTTTCTGCATACACCATGATGTAAAGGAATAATGTATTGAAAATGTCATTATGTTTCAAGTATCATAACATGTTCACAATGCACTGCAAAGCATTTTTCATCAGAGATCATGATTTAAAGGAATTATGTTGTATTGAAAATTTCATTATGTTTCAAGTATCATAACATGTTCACAATGCACTGCAAACCATTTTTCTGCATAGATCATGATGTAAAGGAATAATGTTGTATTGAAAATGTCATTATGTTTCAAGTATCATAGCATGTTCACAATGCACTGAAAACCATTTTTCTGCATAAATGATTATATAAAGGAGTTATGTTGTATTGAAAATTCCGTTATGTTTCAAGTATCATAACATGTTCACAATGCACTGCAAACCATTGTTCTGCATAGACAATGATGTAAAGGAATTATATTGTATAGAAAATTTCATTATGTTTCAAGTATCATAACATGTTCACAATGCACTGCAAACCATTTTTCTGCATAGATCATGATGTAAAGGAATAATGTATTGAAAATGTCATTATGTTTCAAGTATCATAACATGTTCACAATGCACTGCAAACAATTTTTCTGCATAGATCACGATGTAAAGGAATTATGTTGTATTGAAAATTTCATTATGTTTCAAGTATCATAACATGTTCACAATGGACTGCAAACCATTTTTCTGCATAGATCATGATGCAAAGGAATAACGTTGTATTGAAAATGTCATTATGTTTCAAGTATCATAACATGTCCACAATGCACTGCAAAACCATTTTTCTGCATAGATCATGATGTAAAGGAATAATGTTGTATTGAAAATGTCATTATGTTTCAAGTATCATAAAATGTTCACAATGCACTGAAAACCATTTTTCTGCATAGATCATGATGTAAAGGAATAATGTTGTATTGAAAATGTCATTATGTTTCAAGTATCATAGCATGTTCACAATGCACTGAAAACCATTTTTCTGCATAAATGATTATATAAAGGAGTTATGTTGTATTGAAAATTCCGTTATGTTTCAAGTATCATAACATGTTCACAATGCACTGCAAACCATTTTTCTGCATACACCATGATGTAAAGGAATAATGTATTGAAAATGTCATTATGTTTCAAGTATCATAACATGTTCACAATGCACTGCAAAACCATTTTTTCTGCATAGATCATGATGTAAAGGAATAATGTTGTATTGAAAATGTCATTATGTTTCAAGTATCATAACATGTTCACAATGCACTGCAAACCATTTTTCTGCATAGATCATGATGTAAAGGAATAATGTTGTATTGAAAATGTCATTATGTTTCAAGTATCATAGCATGTTCACAATGCACTGAAAACCATTTTTCTGCATAAATGATTATATAAAGGAGTTATGTTGTATTGAAAATTCCGTTATGTTTCAAGTATCATAACATGTTCACAATGCACTGCAAACCATTGTTCTGCATAGACAATGATGTAAAGGAATTATATTGTATAGAAAATTTCATTATGTTTCAAGTATCATAACATGTTCACAATGCACTGCAAACCATTTTTCTGCATAGATCATGATGTAAAGGAATAATGTATTGAAAATGTCATTATGTTTCAAGTATCATAACATGTTCACAATGCACTGAAAACCATTTTTCTGCATAAAAGATTATATAAAGGAGTTATGTTGTATTGAAATTTACGTTATGTTTCAAGCATCATAACATGTTCACAATGCACTGCAAACCATTTTTCTGCATACACAATGATATAAAGGAATAATGTATTGAAAATGTCATTATGTTTCAAGTATCATAACATGTTCACAATGCACTGCAAACCATTTTTCTGCATAGATCACGATGTAAAGGAATTATGTTGTATTGAAAATTTCATTATGTTTCAAGTATTATAACATGTTCACAATGCACTGCAAAGCATTTTTCTGCATAGACCATGATGTAAAGGAATTATGTTGTATTGAAAATTTCATTATGTTTCAAGTATCATAACATGTTCACGATGCACTGTAAACCATTTTTCATCAGAGATCATGATTTAAAGGAATTATGTTGTATTGAAAATTTCATTATGTTTCAAGTATCATGACATGTTCACAATGCACTGCAAACCATTTTTCTGCATAGATCATGATGTAAAGGAATAATGTTGTATTGAAAATGTCATTATGTTTCAAGTATCATAACATGTTCACAATGCACTGCAAAGCATTTTTCTGCATAGACCATGATGTAAAGGAGTTATGTTGTATTGAAAATTACGTTATGTTTCAAGCATCATAACATGTTCACAATGCACTGCAAACCATTTTTCTGCATACACCATGATGTAAAGGAATAATGTATTGAAAATGTCATTATGTTTCAAGTATCATAACATGTTCACAATGCACTGCAAAGCATTTTTCATCAGAGATCATGATTTAAAGGAATTATGTTGTATTGAAAATTTCATTATGTTTCAAGTATCATAACATGTTCACAATGCACTGCAAACCATTTTTCTGCATAGATCATGATGTAAAGGAATAATGTTGTATTGAAAATGTCATTATGTTTCAAGTATCATAGCATGTTCACAATGCACTGAAAACCATTTTTCTGCATAAATGATTATATAAAGGAGTTATGTTGTATTGAAAATTCCGTTATGTTTCAAGTATCATAACATGTTCACAATGCACTGCAAACCATTGTTCTGCATAGACAATGATGTAAAGGAATTATATTGTATAGAAAATTTCATTATGTTTCAAGTATCATAACATGTTCACAATGCACTGCAAACCATTTTTCTGCATAGATCATGATGTAAAGGAATAATGTATTGAAAATGTCATTATGTTTCAAGTATCATAACATGTTCACAATGCACTGCAAACAATTTTTCTGCATAGATCACGATGTAAAGGAATTATGTTGTATTGAAAATTTCATTATGTTTCAAGTATCATAACATGTTCACAATGGACTGCAAACCATTTTTCTGCATAGATCATGATGCAAAGGAATAACGTTGTATTGAAAATGTCATTATGTTTCAAGTATCATAACATGTCCACAATGCACTGCAAAACCATTTTTCTGCATAGATCATGATGTAAAGGAATAATGTTGTATTGAAAATGTCATTATGTTTCAAGTATCATAAAATGTTCACAATGCACTGAAAACCATTTTTCTGCATAAATGATTATATAAAGGAGTTATGTTGTATTGAAAATTACGTTATGTTTCAAGCATCATAACATGTTCACAATGCACTGCAAACAATTTTTCTGCATACACCATGATGTAAAGGAATAATGTATTGAAAATGTCATTATGTTTCAAGTATCATAACATGTTCACGATGCACTGCAAACCATTTTTCATCAGAGATCATGATTTAAAGGAATTATGTTGTATTGAAAATTTCATTATGTTTCAAGTATCATAACATGTTCACAATGCACTGCAAACCATTTTTCTGCATAGATCATGATGTAAAGGAATAATGTTGTATTGAAAATGTCATTATGTTTCAAGTATCATAACATGTTCACAATGCACTGCAAAGCATTTTTCTGCATAGACAATGATGTAAAGGAATTATATTGTATAGAAAATTTCATTATGTTTCAAGTATCATAACATGTTCACAATGCACTGCAAAGCATTTTTCTGCATAGACCATGATGTAAAGGAATTATGTTGTATTGAAAATTTCATTATGTTTCAAGTATCATAACATGTTCACGATGCACTGCAAACCATTTTTCATCAGAGATCATGATTTAAAGGAATTATGTTGTATTGAAAATTTCATTATGTTTCAAGTATCATAACATGTTCACAATGCACTGCAAACCATTTTTCTGCATAGATCATGATGTAAAGGAATAATGTTGTATTGAAAATGTCATTATGTTTCAAGTATCATAACATGTTCACAATGCACTGCAAAGCATTTTTCTGCATAGACAATGATGTAAAGGAATTATATTGTATAGAAAATTTCATTATGTTTCAAGTATCATAACATGTTCACAATGCACTGCAAACCATTTTTCTGCATAGATCATGATGTAAAGGAATAATGTATTGAAAATGTCATTATGTTTCAAGTATCATAACATGTTCACAATGCACTGCAAAACCATTTTTTCTGCATAGATCATGATGTAAAGGAATAATGTTGTATTGAAAATGTCATTATGTTTCAAGTATCATAAAATGTTCACAATGCACTGCAAACCATTTTTCTGCATACACCATGATGTAAAGGAATAATGTATTGAAAATGTCATTATGTTTCAAGTATCATAACATGTTCACAATGCACTGCAAAACCATTTTTTCTGCATAGATCATGATGTAAAGGAATAATGTTGTATTGAAAATGTCATTATGTTTCAAGTATCATAACATGTTCACAATGCACTGCAAACCATTTTTCTGCATAGATCATGATGTAAAGGAATAATGTTGTATTGAAAATGTCATTATGTTTCAAGTATCATAGCATGTTCACAATGCACTGAAAACCATTTTTCTGCATAAATGATTATATAAAGGAGTTATGTTGTATTGAAAATTCCGTTATGTTTCAAGTATCATAACATGTTCACAATGCACTGCAAACCATTGTTCTGCATAGACAATGATGTAAAGGAATTATATTGTATAGAAAATTTCATTATGTTTCAAGTATCATAACATGTTCACAATGCACTGCAAACCATTTTTCTGCATAGATCATGATGTAAAGGAATAATGTATTGAAAATGTCATTATGTTTCAAGTATCATAACATGTTCACAATGCACTGAAAACCATTTTTCTGCATAAAAGATTATATAAAGGAGTTATGTTGTATTGAAATTTACGTTATGTTTCAAGCATCATAACATGTTCACAATGCACTGCAAACCATTTTTCTGCATACACAATGATATAAAGGAATAATGTATTGAAAATGTCATTATGTTTCAAGTATCATAACATGTTCACAATGCACTGCAAACCATTTTTCTGCATAGATCACGATGTAAAGGAATTATGTTGTATTGAAAATTTCATTATGTTTCAAGTATTATAACATGTTCACATGCACTGCAAACCATTTTTCTGCATAGATCATGATGTAAAGGAATAATGTTGTATTGAAAATGTCATTATGTTTCAAGTATCATAACATGTTCACAATGCACTGCAAAGCATTTTTCTGCATAGACCATGATGTAAAGGAATTATGTTGTATTGAAAATTTCATTATGTTTCAAGTATCATAACATGTTCACGATGCACTGTAAACCATTTTTCATCAGAGATCATGATTTAAAGGAATTATGTTGTATTGAAAATTTCATTATGTTTCAAGTATCATGACATGTTCACAATGCACTGCAAACCATTTTTCTGCATAGATCATGATGTAAAGGAATAATGTTGTATTGAAAATGTCATTATGTTTCAAGTATCATAACATGTTCACAATGCACTGCAAAGCATTTTTATGCATAGACCATGATGTAAAGGAGTTATGTTGTATTGAAAATTACGTTATGTTTCAAGCATCATAACATGTTCACAATGCACTGCAAACCATTTTTCTGCATACACCATGATGTAAAGGAATAATGTATTGAAAATGTCATTATGTTTCAAGTATCATAACATGTTCACAATGCACTGCAAACCATTTTTCTGCATAGATCACGATGTAAAGGAATTATGTTGTATTGAAAATTTCATTATGTTTCAAATATTATAATATGTTCACGATGCACTGCAAACCATTTTTCATCAGAGATCATGATTTAAAGGAATTATGTTGTATTGAAAATTTCATTATGTTTCAAGTATCATAACATGTTCACAATGCACTGCAAACCATTTTTCTGCATAGATCATGATGTAAAGGAATAATGTTGTATTGAAAATGTCATTATGTTTCAAGTATCATAGCATGTTCACAATGCACTGAAAACCATTTTTCTGCATAAATGATTATATAAAGGAGTTATGTTGTATTGAAAATTCCGTTATGTTTCAAGTATCATAACATGTTCACAATGCACTGCAAACCATTGTTCTGCATAGACAATGATGTAAAGGAATTATATTGTATAGAAAATTTCATTATGTTTCAAGTATCATAACATGTTCACAATGCACTGCAAACCATTTTTCTGCATAGATCATGATGTAAAGGAATAATGTATTGAAAATGTCATTATGTTTCAAGTATCATAACATGTTCACAATGCACTGCAAACAATTTTTCTGCATAGATCACGATGTAAAGGAATTATGTTGTATTGAAAATTTCATTATGTTTCAAGTATCATAACATGTTCACAATGCACTGCAAACCATTTTTCTGCATAGATCATGATGCAAAGGAATAACGTTGTATTGAAAATGTCATTATGTTTCAAGTATCATAACATGTCCACAATGCACTGCAAAACCATTTTTCTGCATAGATCATGATGTAAAGGAATAATGTTGTATTGAAAATGTCATTATGTTTCAAGTATCATAACATGTTCACAATGCACTGCAAACCATTTTTCTGCATAGATCATGATGTAAAGGAATAATGTTGTATTGAAAATGTCATTATGTTTCAAGTATCATAGCATGTTCACAATGCACTGAAAACCATTTTTCTGCATAAATGATTATATAAAGGAGTTATGTTGTATTGAAAATTCCGTTATGTTTCAAGTATCATAACATGTTCACAATGCACTGCAAACCATTTTTCTGCATACACCATGATGTAAAGGAATAATGTATTGAAAATGTCATTATGTTTCAAGTATCATAACATGTTCACAATGCACTGCAAAACCATTTTTTCTGCATAGATCATGATGTAAAGGAATAATGTTGTATTGAAAATGTCATTATGTTTCAAGTATCATAACATGTTCACAATGCACTGCAAACCATTTTTCTGCATAGATCATGATGTAAAGGAATAATGTTGTATTGAAAATGTCATTATGTTTCAAGTATCATAGCATGTTCACAATGCACTGAAAACCACTTTCTGCATAAATGATTATATAAAGGAGTTATGTTGTATTGAAAATTCCGTTATGTTTCAAGTATCATAACATGTTCACAATGCACTGCAAACCATTGTTCTGCATAGACAATGATGTAAAGGAATTATATTGTATAGAAAATTTCATTATATTTCAAGTATCATAACATGTTCACAATGCACTGCAAACCATTTTTCTGCATAGATCATGATGTAAAGGAATAATGTATTGAAAATGTCATTATGTTTCAAGTATCATAACATGTTCACAATGCACTGAAAACCATTTTTCTGCATAAAAGATTATATAAAGGAGTTATGTTGTATTGAAATTTACGTTATGTTTCAAGCATCATAACATGTTCACAATGCACTGCAAACCATTTTTCTGCATACACAATGATATAAAGGAATAATGTATTGAAAATGTCATTATGTTTCAAGTATCATAACATGTTCACAATGCACTGCAAACCATTTTTCTGCATAGATCACGATGTAAAGGAATTATGTTGTATTGAAAATTTCATTATGTTTCAAGTATTATAACATGTTCACATGCACTGCAAACCATTTTTCTGCATAGATCATGATGTAAAGGAATAATGTTGTATTGAAAATGTCATTATGTTTCAAGTATCATAACATGTTCACAATGCACTGCAAAGCATTTTTCTGCATAGACCATGATGTAAAGGAATTATGTTGTATTGAAAATTTCATTATGTTTCAAGTATCATAACATGTTCACGATGCACTGTAAACCATTTTTCATCAGAGATCATGATTTAAAGGAATTATGTTGTATTGAAAATTTCATTATGTTTCAAGTATCATGACATGTTCACAATGCACTGCAAACCATTTTTCTGCATAGATCATGATGTAAAGGAATAATGTTGTATTGAAAATGTCATTATGTTTCAAGTATCATAACATGTTCACAATGCACTGCAAAGCATTTTTCTGCATAGACAATGATGTAAAGGAGTTATGTTGTATTGAAAATTACGTTATGTTTCAAGCATCATAACATGTTCACAATGCACTGCAAACCATTTTTCTGCATACACCATGATGTAAAGGAATAATGTATTGAAAATGTCATTATGTTTCAAGTATCATAACATGTTCACAATGCACTGCAAACCATTTTTCTGCATAGATCACGATGTAAAGGAATTATGTTGTATTGAAAATTTCATTATGTTTCAAATATTATAATATGTTCACGATGCACTGCAAACCATTTTTCATCAGAGATCATGATTTAAAGGAATTATGTTGTATTGAAAATTTCATTATGTTTCAAGTATCATAACATGTTCACAATGCACTGCAAACCATTTTTCTGCATAGATCATGATGTAAAGGAATAATGTTGTATTGAAAATGTCATTATGTTTCAAGTATCATAGCATGTTCACAATGCACTGAAAACCATTTTTCTGCATAAATGATTATATAAAGGAGTTATGTTGTATTGAAAATTCCGTTATGTTTCAAGTATCATAACATGTTCACAATGCACTGCAAACCATTGTTCTGCATAGACAATGATGTAAAGGAATTATATTGTATAGAAAATTTCATTATGTTTCAAGTATCATAACATGTTCACAATGCACTGCAAACCATTTTTCTGCATAGATCATGATGTAAAGGAATAATGTATTGAAAATGTCATTATGTTTCAAGTATCATAACATGTTCACAATGCACTGCAAACAATTTTTCTGCATAGATCACGATGTAAAGGAATTATGTTGTATTGAAAATTTCATTATGTTTCAAGTATCATAACATGTTCACAATGCACTGCAAACCATTTTTCTGCATAGATCATGATGCAAAGGAATAACGTTGTATTGAAAATGTCATTATGTTTCAAGTATCATAACATGTCCACAATACACTGCAAAACCATTTTTCTGCATAGATCATGATGTAAAGGAATAATGTTGTATTGAAAATGTCATTATGTTTCAAGTATCATAACATGTTCACAATGCACTGCAAACCATTTTTCTGCATAGATCATGATGTAAAGGAATAATGTTGTATTGAAAATGTCATTATGTTTCAAGTATCATAGCATGTTCACAATGCACTGAAAACCATTTTTCTGCATAAATGATTATATAAAGGAGTTATGTTGTATTGAAAATTCCGTTATGTTTCAAGTATCATAACATGTTCACAATGCACTGCAAACCATTTTTCTGCATACACCATGATGTAAAGGAATAATGTATTGAAAATGTCATTATGTTTCAAGTATCATAACATGTTCACAATGCACTGCAAAACCATTTTTTCTGCATAGATCATGATGTAAAGGAATAATGTTGTATTGAAAATGTCATTATGTTTCAAGTATCATAACATGTTCACAATGCACTGCAAACCATTTTTCTGCATAGATCATGATGTAAAGGAATAATGTTGTATTGAAAATGTCATTATGTTTCAAGTATCATAGCATGTTCACAATGCACTGAAAACCATTTTTCTGCATAAATGATTATATAAAGGAGTTATGTTGTATTGAAAATTCCGTTATGTTTCAAGTATCATAACATGTTCACAATGCACTGCAAACCATTGTTCTGCATAGACAATGATGTAAAGGAATTATATTGTATAGAAAATTTCATTATGTTTCAAGTATCATAACATGTTCACAATGCACTGCAAACCATTTTTCTGCATAGATCATGATGTAAAGGAATAATGTATTGAAAATGTCATTATGTTTCAAGTATCATAACATGTTCACAATGCACTGAAAACCATTTTTCTGCATAAAAGATTATATAAAGGAGTTATGTTGTATTGAAATTTACGTTATGTTTCAAGCATCATAACATGTTCACAATGCACTGCAAACCATTTTTCTGCATACACAATGATATAAAGGAATAATGTATTGAAAATGTCATTATGTTTCAAGTATCATAACATGTTCACAATGCACTGCAAACCATTTTTCTGCATAGATCACGATGTAAAGGAATTATGTTGTATTGAAAATTTCATTATGTTTCAAGTATTATAACATGTTCACATGCACTGCAAACCATTTTTCTGCATAGATCATGATGTAAAGGAATAATGTTGTATTGAAAATGTCATTATGTTTCAAGTATCATAACATGTTCACAATGCACTGCAAAGCATTTTTCTGCATAGACCATGATGTAAAGGAATTATGTTGTATTGAAAATTTCATTATGTTTCAAGTATCATAACATGTTCACGATGCACTGTAAACCATTTTTCATCAGAGATCATGATTTAAAGGAATTATGTTGTATTGAAAATTTCATTATGTTTCAAGTATCATGACATGTTCACAATGCACTGCAAACCATTTTTCTGCATAGATCATGATGTAAAGGAATAATGTTGTATTGAAAATGTCATTATGTTTCAAGTATCATAACATGTTCACAATGCACTGCAAAGCATTTTTCTGCATAGACCATGATGTAAAGGAGTTATGTTGTATTGAAAATTACGTTATGTTTCAAGCATCATAACATGTTCACAATGCACTGCAAACCATTTTTCTGCATACACCATGATGTAAAGGAATAATGTATTGAAAATGTCATTATGTTTCAAGTATCATAACATGTTCACAATGCACTGCAAACCATTTTTCTGCATAGATCACGATGTAAAGGAATTATGTTGTATTGAAAATTTCATTATGTTTCAAATATTATAATATGTTCACGATGCACTGCAAACCATTTTTCATCAGAGATCATGATTTAAAGGAATTATGTTGTATTGAAAATTTCATTATGTTTCAAGTATCATAACATGTTCACAATGCACTGCAAACCATTTTTCTGCATAGATCATGATGTAAAGGAATAATGTTGTATTGAAAATGTCATTATGTTTCAAGTATCATAGCATGTTCACAATGCACTGAAAACCATTTTTCTGCATAAATGATTATATAAAGGAGTTATGTTGTATTGAAAATTCCGTTATGTTTCAAGTATCATAACATGTTCACAATGCACTGCAAACCATTGTTCTGCATAGACAATGATGTAAAGGAATTATATTGTATAGAAAATTTCATTATGTTTCAAGTATCATAACATGTTCACAATGCACTGCAAACCATTTTTCTGCATAGATCATGATGTAAAGGAATAATGTATTGAAAATGTCATTATGTTTCAAGTATCATAACATGTTCACAATGCACTGCAAACAATTTTTCTGCATAGATCACGATGTAAAGGAATTATGTTGTATTGAAAATTTCATTATGTTTCAAGTATCATAACATGTTCACAATGGACTGCAAACCATTTTTCTGCATAGATCATGATGCAAAGGAATAACGTTGTATTGAAAATGTCATTATGTTTCAAGTATCATAACATGTCCACAATGCACTGCAAAACCATTTTTCTGCATAGATCATGATGTAAAGGAATAATGTTGTATTGAAAATGTCATTATGTTTCAAGTATCATAAAATGTTCACAATGCACTGAAAACCATTTTTCTGCATAAATGATTATATAAAGGAGTTATGTTGTATTGAAAATTACGTTATGTTTCAAGCATCATAACATGTTCACAATGCACTGCAAACCATTTTTCTGCATACACCATGATGTAAAGGAATAATGTATTGAAAATGTCATTATGTTTCAAGTATCATAACATGTTCACGATGCACTGCAAACCATTTTTCATCAGAGATCATGATTTAAAGGAATTATGTTGTATTGAAAATTTCATTATGTTTCAAGTATCATAACATGTTCACAATGCACTGCAAACCATTTTTCTGCATAGATCATGATGTAAAGGAATAATGTTGTATTGAAAATGTCATTATGTTTCAAGTATCATAACATGTTCACAATGCACTGCAAAGCATTTTTCTGCATAAGACCATGATGTAAAGGAATTATGTTGTATTGAAAATTTCATTATGTTTCAAGTATCATAACATGTTCACGATGCACTGCAAACCATTTTTCATCAGAGATCATGATTTAAAGGAATTATGTTGTATTGAAAATTTCATTATGTTTCAAGTATCAAAACATGTTCACAATGCACTGCAAACCATTTTTCTGCATAGATCATGATGTAAAGGAATAATGTTGTATTGAAAATGTC
Source organism: Maratus michaelseni (assembly GCA_963931845.1). Lineage (NCBI taxonomy): Eukaryota > Metazoa > Arthropoda > Arachnida > Araneae > Salticidae > Maratus > Maratus michaelseni. The sequence continues at coordinate 202,166,652 of OZ007595.1, forward strand.
ATTATGTTTCAAGTATCATAACATGTTCACAATGCACTGCAAAGCATTTTTCTGCATAGACAAAGATGTAAAGGAATTATATTGTATAGAAAATTTCATTATGTTTCAAGTATCATAACATGTTCACAATGCACTGCAAACCATTTTTCTGCATAGATCATGATGTAAAGGAATAATGTATTGAAAATGTCATTATGTTTCAAGTATCATAACATGTTCACAATGCACTGCAAAACCATTTTTTCTGCATAGATCATGATGTAAAGGAATAATGTTGTATTGAAAATGTCATTATGTTTCAAGTATCATAAAATGTTCACAATGCACTGCAAACCATTTTTCTGCATACACCATGATGTAAAGGAATAATGTATAAAAAATGTCATTATGTTTCAAGTATCATAACATGTTCACAATGCACTGCAAAACCATTTTTTCTGCATAGATCATGATGTAAAGGAATAATGTTGTATTGAAAATGTCATTATGTTTCAAGTATCATAACATGTTCACAATGCACTGCAAACCATTTTTCTGCATAGATCATGATGTAAAGGAATAATGTTGTATTGAAAATGTCATTATGTTTCAAGTATCATAGCATGTTCACAATGCACTGAAAACCATTTTTCTGCATAAATGATTATATAAAGGAGTTATGTTGTATTGAAAATTCCGTTATGTTTCAAGTATCATAACATGTTCACAATGCACTGCAAACCATTGTTCTGCATAGACAATGATGTAAAGGAATTATATTGTATAGAAAATTTCATTATGTTTCAAGTATCATAACATGTTCACAATGCACTGCAAACCATTTTTCTGCATAGATCATGATGTAAAGGAATAATGTATTGAAAATGTCATTATGTTTCAAGTATCATAACATGTTCACAATGCACTGAAAACCATTTTTCTGCATAAAAGATTATATAAAGGAGTTATGTTGTATTGAAATTTACGTTATGTTTCAAGCATCATAACATGTTCACAATGCACTGCAAACCATTTTTCTGCATACACAATGATATAAAGGAATAATGTATTGAAAATGTCATTATGTTTCAAGTATCATAACATGTTCACAATGCACTGCAAACCATTTTTCTGCATAGATCACGATGTAAAGGAATTATGTTGTATTGAAAATTTCATTATGTTTCAAGTATTATAACATGTTCACATGCACTGCAAACCATTTTTCTGCATAGATCATGATGTAAAGGAATAATGTTGTATTGAAAATGTCATTATGTTTCAAGTATCATAACATGTTCACAATGCACTGCAAAGCATTTTTCTGCATAGACCATGATGTAAAGGAATTATGTTGTATTGAAAATTTCATTATGTTTCAAGTATCATAACATGTTCACGATGCACTGTAAACCATTTTTCATCAGAGATCATGATTTAAAGGAATTATGTTGTATTGAAAATTTCATTATGTTTCAAGTATCATGACATGTTCACAATGCACTGCAAACCATTTTTCTGCATAGATCATGATGTAAAGGAATAATGTTGTATTGAAAATGTCATTATGTTTCAAGCATCATAACATGTTCACAATGCACTGCAAACCATTTTTCTGCATACACCATGATGTAAAGGAATAATGTATTGAAAATGTCATTATGTTTCAAGTATCATAACATGTTCACAATGCACTGCAAACCATTTTTCTGCATAGATCACGATGTAAAGGAATTATGTTGTATTGAAAATTTCATTATGTTTCAAATATTATAATATGTTCACGATGCACTGCAAACCATTTTTCATCAGAGATCATGATTTAAAGGAATTATGTTGTATTGAAAATTTCATTATGTTTCAAGTATCATAACATGTTCACAATGCACTGCAAACCATTTTTCTGCATAGATCATGATGTAAAGGAATAATGTTGTATTGAAAATGTCATTATGTTTCAAGTATCATAGCATGTTCACAATGCACTGAAAACCATTTTTCTGCATAAATGATTATATAAAGGAGTTATGTTGTATTGAAAATTCCGTTATGTTTCAAGTATCATAACATGTTCACAATGCACTGCAAACCATTGTTCTGCATAGACAATGATGTAAAGGAATTATATTGTATAGAAAATTTCATTATGTTTCAAGTATCATAACATGTTCACAATGCACTGCAAACCATTTTTCTGCATAGATCATGATGTAAAGGAATAATGTATTGAAAATGTCATTATGTTTCAAGTATCATAACATGTTCACAATGCACTGCAAACAATTTTTCTGCATAGATCACGATGTAAAGGAATTATGTTGTATTGAAAATTTCATTATGTTTCAAGTATCATAGCATGTTCACAATGCACTGCAAACCATTTTTCTGCATAGATCATGATGCAAAGGAATAACGTTGTATTGAAAATGTCATTATGTTTCAAGTATCATAACATGTCCACAATGCACTGCAAAACCATTTTTCTGCATAGATCATGATGTAAAGGAATAATGTTGTATTGAAAATGTCATTATGTTTCAAGTATCATAACATGTTCACAATGCACTGCAAACCATTTTTCTGCATAGATCATGATGTAAAGGAATAATGTTGTATTGAAAATGTCATTATGTTTCAAGTATCATAGCATGTTCACAATGCACTGAAAACCATTTTTCTGCATAAATGATTATATAAAGGAGTTATGTTGTATTGAAAATTCCGTTATGTTTCAAGTATCATAACATGTTCACAATGCACTGCAAACCATTTTTCTGCATACACCATGATGTAAAGGAATAATGTATTGAAAATGTCATTATGTTTCAAGTATCATAACATGTTCACAATGCACTGCAAAACCATTTTTTCTGCATAGATCATGATGTAAATGAATAATGTTGTATTGAAAATGTCATTATGTTTCAAGTATCATAACATGTTCACAATGCACTGCAAACCATTTTTCTGCATAGATCATGATGTAAAGGAATAATGTTGTATTAAAAATGTCATTATGTTTCAAGTATCATAGCATGTTCACAATGCACTGAAAACCATTTTTCTGCATAAATGATTATATAAAGGAGTTATGTTGTATTGAAAATTCCGTTATGTTTCAAGTATCATAACATGTTCACAATGCACTGCAAACCATTGTTCTGCATAGACAATGATGTAAAGGAATTATATTGTATAGAAAATTTCATTATGTTTCAAGTATCATAACATGTTCACAATGCACTGCAAACCATTTTTCTGCATAGATCATGATGTAAAGGAATAATGTATTGAAAATGTCATTATGTTTCAAGTATCATAACATGTTCACAATGCACTGAAAACCATTTTTCTGCATAAAAGATTATATAAAGGAGTTATGTTGTATTGAAATTTACGTTATGTTTCAAGCATCATAACATGTTCACAATGCACTGCAAACCATTTTTCTGCATACACAATGATATAAAGGAATAATGTATTGAAAATGTCATTATGTTTCAAGTATCATAACATGTTCACAATGCACTGCAAACCATTTTTCTGCATAGATCACGTTGTAAAGGAATTATGTTGTATTGAAAATTTCATTATGTTTCAAGTATTATAACATGTTCACATGCACTGCAAACCATTTTTCTGCATAGATCATGATGTAAAGGAATAATGTTGTATTGAAAATGTCATTATGTTTCAAGTATCATAACATGTTCACAATGCACTGCAAAGCATTTTTCTGCATAGACCATGATGTAAAGGAATTATGTTGTATTGAAAATTTCATTATGTTTCAAGTATCATAACATGTTCACGATGAACTGTAAACCATTTTTCATCAGAGATCATGATTTAAAGGAATTATGTTGTATTGAAAATTTCATTATGTTTCAAGTATCATGACATGTTCACAATGCACTGCAAACCATTTTTCTGCATAGATCATGATGTAAAGGAATAATGTTGTATTGAAAATGTCATTATGTTTCAAGTATCATAACATGTTCACAATGCACTGCAAAGCATTTTTCTGCATAGACCATGATGTAAAGGAGTTATGTTGTATTGAAAATTACGTTATGTTTCAAGCATCATAACATGTTCACAATGCACTGCAAACCATTTTTCTGCATACACCATGATGTAAAGGAATAATGTATTGAAAATGTCATTATGTTTCAAGTATCATAACATGTTCACAATGCACTGCAAACCATTTTTCTGCATAGATCACGATGTAAAGGAATTATGTTGTATTGAAAATTTCATTATGTTTCAAATATTATAATATGTTCACGATGCACTGCAAACCATTTTTCTGCATAGATCATGATGTAAAGGAATAATGTTGTATTGAAAATGTCATTATGTTTCAAGTATCATAGCATGTTCACAATGCACTGAAAACCATTTTTCTGCATAAATGATTATATAAAGGAGTTATGTTGTATTGAAAATTCCGTTATGTTTCAAGTATCATAACATGTTCACAATGCACTGCAAACCATTGTTCTGCATAGACAATGATGTAAAGGAATTATATTGTATAGAAAATTTCATTATGTTTCAAGTATCATAACATGTTCACAATGCACTGCAAACCATTTTTCTGCATAGATCATGATGTAAAGGAATAATGTATTGAAAATGTCATTATGTTTCAAGTATCATAACATGTTCACAATGCACTGCAAACAATTTTTCTGCATAGATCACGATGTAAAGGAATTATGTTGTATTGAAAATTTCATTATGTTTCAAGTATCATAACATGTTCACAATGGACTGCAAACCATTTTTCTGCATAGATCATGATGTAAAGGAATAATGTATTGAAAATGTCATTATGTTTCAAGTATCATAACATGTTCACAATGCACTGAAAACCATTTTTCTGCATAAAAGATTATATAAAGGAGTTATGTTGTATTGAAATTTACGTTATGTTTCAAGCATCATAACATGTTCACAATGCACTGCAAACCATTTTTCTGCATACACAATGATATAAAGGAATAATGTATTGAAAATGTCATTATGTTTCAAGTATCATAACATGTTCACAATGCACTGCAAACCATTTTTCTGCATAGATCACGATGTAAAGGAATTATGTTGTATTGAAAATTTCATTATGTTTCAAGTATTATAACATGTTCACATGCACTGCAAACCATTTTTCTGCATAGATCATGATGTAAAGGAATAATGTTGTATTGAAAATGTCATTATGTTTCAAGTATCATAACATGTTCACAATGCACTGCAAAGCATTTTTCTGCATAGACCATGATGTAAAGGAATTATGTTGTATTGAAAATTTCATTATGTTTCAAGTATCATAACATGTTCACGATGCACTGTAAACCATTTTTCATCAGAGATCATGATTTAAAGGAATTATGTTGTATTGAAAATTTCATTATGTTTCAAGTATCATGACATGTTCACAATGCACTGCAAACCATTTTTCTGCATAGATCATGATGTAAAGGAATAATGTTGTATTGAAAATGTCATTATGTTTCAAGTATCATAACATGTTCACAATGCACTGCAAAGCATTTTTCTGCATAGACAATGATGTAAAGGAGTTATGTTGTATTGAAAATTACGTTATGTTTCAAGCATCATAACATGTTCACAATGCACTGCAAACCATTTTTCTGCATACACCATGATGTAAAGGAATAATGTATTGAAAATGTCATTATGTTTCAAGTATCATAACATGTTCACAATGCACTGCAAACCATTTTTCTGCATAGATCACGATGTAAAGGAATTATGTTGTATTGAAAATTTCATTATGTTTCAAATATTATAATATGTTCACGATGCACTGCAAACCATTTTTCATCAGAGATCATGATTTAAAGGAATTATGTTGTATTGAAAATTTCATTATGTTTCAAGTATCATAACATGTTCACAATGCACTGCAAACCATTTTTCTGCATAGATCATGATGTAAAGGAATAATGTTGTATTGAAAATGTCATTATGTTTCAAGTATCATAGCATGTTCACAATGCACTGAAAACCATTTTTCTGCATAAATGATTATATAAAGGAGTTATGTTGTATTGAAAATTCCGTTATGTTTCAAGTATCATAACATGTTCACAATGCACTGCAAACCATTGTTCTGCATAGACAATGATGTAAAGGAATTATATTGTATAGAAAATTTCATTATGTTTCAAGTATCATAACATGTTCACAATGCACTGCAAACCATTTTTCTGCATAGATCATGATGTAAAGGAATAATGTATTGAAAATGTCATTATGTTTCAAGTATCATAACATGTTCACAATGCACTGCAAACAATTTTTCTGCATAGATCACGATGTAAAGGAATTATGTTGTATTGAAAATTTCATTATGTTTCAAGTATCATAACATGTTCACAATGCACTGCAAACCATTTTTCTGCATAGATCATGATGCAAAGGAATAACGTTGTATTGAAAATGTCATTATGTTTCAAGTATCATAACATGTCCACAATGCACTGCAAAACCATTTTTCTGCATAGATCATGATGTAAAGGAATAATGTTGTATTGAAAATGTCATTATGTTTCAAGTATCATAACATGTTCACAATGCACTGCAAACCATTTTTCTGCATAGATCATGATGTAAAGGAATAATGTTGTATTGAAAATGTCATTATGTTTCAAGTATCATAGCATGTTCACAATGCACTGAAAACCATTTTTCTGCATAAATGATTATATAAAGGAGTTATGTTGTATTGAAAATTCCGTTATGTTTCAAGTATCATAACATGTTCACAATGCACTGCAAACCATTTTTCTGCATACACCATGATGTAAAGGAATAATGTATTGAAAATGTCATTATGTTTCAAGTATCATAACATGTTCACAATGCACTGCAAAACCATTTTTTCTGCATAGATCATGATGTAAAGGAATAATGTTGTATTGAAAATGTCATTATGTTTCAAGTATCATAACATGTTCACAATGCACTGCAAACCATTTTTCTGCATAGATCATGATGTAAAGGAATAATGTTGTATTGAAAATGTCATTATGTTTCAAGTATCATAGCATGTTCACAATGCACTGAAAACCATTTTTCTGCATAAATGATTATATAAAGAAGTTATGTTGTATTGAAAATTCCGTTATGTTTCAAGTATCATAACATGTTCACAATGCACTGCAAACCATTGTTCTGCATAGACAATGATGTAAAGGAATTATATTGTATAGAAAATTTCATTATGTTTCAAGTATCATAACATGTTCACAATGCACTGCAAACCATTTTTCTGCATAGATCATGATGTAAAGGAATAATGTATTGAAAATGTCATTATGTTTCAAGTATCATAACATGTTCACAATGCACTGAAAACCATTTTTCTGCATAAAAGATTATATAAAGGAGTTATGTTGTATTGAAATTTACGTTATGTTTCAAGCATCATAACATGTTCACAATGCACTGCAAACCATTTTTCTGCATACACAATGATATAAAGGAATAATGTATTGAAAATGTCATTATGTTTCAAGTATCATAACATGTTCACAATGCACTGCAAACCATTTTTCTGCATAGATCACGATGTAAAGGAATTATGTTGTATTGAAAATTTCATTATGTTTCAAGTATTATAACATGTTCACATGCACTGCAAACCATTTTTCTGCATAGATCATGATGTAAAGGAATAATGTTGTATTGAAAATGTCATTATGTTTCAAGTATCATAACATGTTCACAATGCACTGCAAAGCATTTTTCTGCATAGACCATGATGTAAAGGAATTATGTTGTATTGAAAATTTCATTATGTTTCAAGTATCATAACATGTTCACGATGCACTGTAAACCATTTTTCATCAGAGATCATGATTTAAAGGAATTATGTTGTATTGAAAATTTCATTATGTTTCAAGTATCATGACATGTTCACAATGCACTGCAAACCATTTTTCTGCATAGATCATGATGTAAAGGAATAATGTTGTATTGAAAATGTCATTATGTTTCAAGTATCATAACATGTTCACAATGCACTGCAAAGCATTTTTCTGCATAGACCATGATGTAAAGGAGTTATGTTGTATTGAAAATTACGTTATGTTTCAAGCATCATAACATGTTCACAATGCACTGCAAACCATTTTTCTGCATACACCATGATGTAAAGGAATAATGTATTGAAAATGTCATTATGTTTCAAGTATCATAACATGTTCACAATGCACTGCAAACCATTTTTCTGCATAGATCACGATGTAAAGGAATTATGTTGTATTGAAAATTTCATTATGTTTCAAATATTATAATATGTTCACGATGCACTGCAAACCATTTTTCATCAGAGATCATGATTTAAAGGAATTATGTTGTATTGAAAATTTCATTATGTTTCAAGTATCATAACATGTTCACAATGCACTGCAAACCATTTTTCTGCATAGATCATGATGTAAAGGAATAATGTTGTATTGAAAATGTCATTATGTTTCAAGTATCATAGCATGTTCACAATGCACTGAAAACCATTTTTCTGCATAAATGATTATATAAAGGAGTTATGTTGTATTGAAAATTCCGTTATGTTTCAAGTATCATAACATGTTCACAATGCACTGCAAACCATTGTTCTGCATAGACAATGATGTAAAGGAATTATATTGTATAGAAAATTTCATTATGTTTCAAGTATCATAACATGTTCACAATGCACTGCAAACCATTTTTCTGCATAGATCATGATGTAAAGGAATAATGTATTGAAAATGTCATTATGTTTCAAGTATCATAACATGTTCACAATGCACTGCAAACAATTTTTCTGCATAGATCACGATGTAAAGGAATTATGTTGTATTGAAAATTTCATTATGTTTCAAGTATCATAACATGTTCACAATGGACTGCAAACCATTTTTCTGCATAGATCATGATGCAAAGGAATAACGTTGTATTGAAAATGTCATTATGTTTCAAGTATCATAACATGTCCACAATGCACTGCAAAACCATTTTTCTGCATAGATCATGATGTAAAGGAATAATGTTGTATTGAAAATGTCATTATGTTTCAAGTATCATAAAATGTTCACAATGCACTGAAAACCATTTTTCTGCATAAATGATTATATAAAGGAGTTATGTTGTATTGAAAATTACGTTATGTTTCAAGCATCATAACATGTTCACAATGCACTGCAAACCATTTTTCTGCATACACCATGATGTAAAGGAATAATGTATTGAAAATGTCATTATGTTTCAAGTATCATAACATGTTCACGATGCACTGCAAACCATTTTTCATCAGAGATCATGATTTAAAGGAATTATGTTGTATTGAAAATTTCATTATGTTTCAAGTATCATAACATGTTCACAATGCACTGCAAACCATTTTTCTGCATAGATCATGATGTAAAGGAATAATGTTGTATTGAAAATGTCATTATGTTTCAAGTATCATAACATGTTCACAATGCACTGCAAAGCATTTTTCTGCATAGACCATGATGTAAAGGAATTATGTTGTATTGAAAATTTCATTATGTTTCAAGTATCATAACATGTTCACGATGCACTGCAAACCATTTTTCATCAGAGATCATGATTTAAAGGAATTATGTTGTATTGAAAATTTCATTATGTTTCAAGTATCAAAACATGTTCACAATGCACTGCAAACCATTTTTCTGCATAGATCATGATGTAAAGGAATAATGTTGTATTGAAAATGTCATTATGTTTCAAGTATCATAACATGTTCACAATGCACTGCAAAGCATTTTTCTGCATAGACAAAGATGTAAAGGAATTATATTGTATAGAAAATTTCATTATGTTTCAAGTATCATAACATGTTCACAATGCACTGCAAACCATTTTTCTGCATAGATCATGATGTAAAGGAATAATGTATTGAAAATGTCATTATGTTTCAAGTATCATAACATGTTCACAATGCACTGCAAAACCATTTTTTCTGCATAGATCATGATGTAAAGGAATAATGTTGTATTGAAAATGTCATTATGTTTCAAGTATCATAAAATGTTCACAATGCACTGCAAACCATTTTTCTGCATACACCATGATGTAAAGGAATAATGTATAAAAAATGTCATTATGTTTCAAGTATCATAACATGTTCACAATGCACTGCAAAACCATTTTTTCTGCATAGATCATGATGTAAAGGAATAATGTTGTATTGAAAATGTCATTATGTTTCAAGTATCATAACATGTTCACAATGCACTGCAAACCATTTTTCTGCATAGATCATGATGTAAAGGAATAATGTTGTATTGAAAATGTCATTATGTTTCAAGTATCATAGCATGTTCACAATGCACTGAAAACCATTTTTCTGCATAAATGATTATATAAAGGAGTTATGTTGTATTGAAAATTCCGTTATGTTTCAAGTATCATAACATGTTCACAATGCACTGCAAACCATTGTTCTGCATAGACAATGATGTAAAGGAATTATATTGTATAGAAAATTTCATTATGTTTCAAGTATCATAACATGTTCACAATGCACTGCAAACCATTTTTCTGCATAGATCATGATGTAAAGGAATAATGTATTGAAAATGTCATTATGTTTCAAGTATCATAACATGTTCACAATGCACTGAAAACCATTTTTCTGCATAAAAGATTATATAAAGGAGTTATGTTGTATTGAAATTTACGTTATGTTTCAAGCATCATAACATGTTCACAATGCACTGCAAACCATTTTTCTGCATACACAATGATATAAAGGAATAATGTATTGAAAATGTCATTATGTTTCAAGTATCATAACATGTTCACAATGCACTGCAAACCATTTTTCTGCATAGATCACGATGTAAAGGAATTATGTTGTATTGAAAATTTCATTATGTTTCAAGTATTATAACATGTTCACATGCACTGCAAACCATTTTTCTGCATAGATCATGATGTAAAGGAATAATGTTGTATTGAAAATGTCATTATGTTTCAAGTATCATAACATGTTCACAATGCACTGCAAAGCATTTTTCTGCATAGACCATGATGTAAAGGAATTATGTTGTATTGAAAATTTCATTATGTTTCAAGTATCATAACATGTTCACGATGCACTGTAAACCATTTTTCATCAGAGATCATGATTTAAAGGAATTATGTTGTATTGAAAATTTCATTATGTTTCAAGTATCATGACATGTTCACAATGCACTGCAAACCATTTTTCTGCATAGATCATGATGTAAAGGAATAATGTTGTATTGAAAATGTCATTATGTTTCAAGCATCATAACATGTTCACAATGCACTGCAAACCATTTTTCTGCATACACCATGATGTAAAGGAATAATGTATTGAAAATGTCATTATGTTTCAAGTATCATAACATGTTCACAATGCACTGCAAACCATTTTTCTGCATAGATCACGATGTAAAGGAATTATGTTGTATTGAAAATTTCATTATGTTTCAAATATTATAATATGTTCACGATGCACTGCAAACCATTTTTCATCAGAGATCATGATTTAAAGGAATTATGTTGTATTGAAAATTTCATTATGTTTCAAGTATCATAACATGTTCACAATGCACTGCAAACCATTTTTCTGCATAGATCATGATGTAAAGGAATAATGTTGTATTGAAAATGTCATTATGTTTCAAGTATCATAGCATGTTCACAATGCACTGAAAACCATTTTTCTGCATAAATGATTATATAAAGGAGTTATGTTGTATTGAAAATTCCGTTATGTTTCAAGTATCATAACATGTTCACAATGCACTGCAAACCATTGTTCTGCATAGACAATGATGTAAAGGAATTATATTGTATAGAAAATTTCATTATGTTTCAAGTATCATAACATGTTCACAATGCACTGCAAACCATTTTTCTGCATAGATCATGATGTAAAGGAATAATGTATTGAAAATGTCATTATGTTTCAAGTATCATAACATGTTCACAATGCACTGCAAACAATTTTTCTGCATAGATCACGATGTAAAGGAATTATGTTGTATTGAAAATTTCATTATGTTTCAAGTATCATAGCATGTTCACAATGCACTGCAAACCATTTTTCTGCATAGATCATGATGCAAAGGAATAACGTTGTATTGAAAATGTCATTATGTTTCAAGTATCATAACATGTCCACAATGCACTGCAAAACCATTTTTCTGCATAGATCATGATGTAAAGGAATAATGTTGTATTGAAAATGTCATTATGTTTCAAGTATCATAACATGTTCACAATGCACTGCAAACCATTTTTCTGCATAGATCATGATGTAAAGGAATAATGTTGTATTGAAAATGTCATTATGTTTCAAGTATCATAGCATGTTCACAATGCACTGAAAACCATTTTTCTGCATAAATGATTATATAAAGGAGTTATGTTGTATTGAAAATTCCGTTATGTTTCAAGTATCATAACATGTTCACAATGCACTGCAAACCATTTTTCTGCATACACCATGATGTAAAGGAATAATGTATTGAAAATGTCATTATGTTTCAAGTATCATAACATGTTCACAATGCACTGCAAAACCATTTTTTCTGCATAGATCATGATGTAAATGAATAATGTTGTATTGAAAATGTCATTATGTTTCAAGTATCATAACATGTTCACAATGCACTGCAAACCATTTTTCTGCATAGATCATGATGTAAAGGAATAATGTTGTATTGAAAATGTCATTATGTTTCAAGTATCATAGCATGTTCACAATGCACTGAAAACCATTTTTCTGCATAAATGATTATATAAAGGAGTTATGTTGTATTGAAAATTCCGTTATGTTTCAAGTATCATAACATGTTCACAATGCACTGCAAACCATTGTTCTGCATAGACAATGATGTAAAGGAATTATATTGTATAGAAAATTTCATTATGTTTCAAGTATCATAACATGTTCACAATGCACTGCAAACCATTTTTCTGCATAGATCATGATGTAAAGGAATAATGTATTGAAAATGTCATTATGTTTCAAGTATCATAACATGTTCACAATGCACTGAAAACCATTTTTCTGCATAAAAGATTATATAAAGGAGTTATGTTGTATTGAAATTTACGTTATGTTTCAAGCATCATAACATGTTCACAATGCACTGCAAACCATTTTTCTGCATACACAATGATATAAAGGAATAATGTATTGAAAATGTCATTATGTTTCAAGTATCATAACATGTTCACAATGCACTGCAAACCATTTTTCTGCATAGATCACGTTGTAAAGGAATTATGTTGTATTGAAAATTTCATTATGTTTCAAGTATTATAACATGTTCACATGCACTGCAAACCATTTTTCTGCATAGATCATGATGTAAAGGAATAATGTTGTATTGAAAATGTCATTATGTTTCAAGTATCATAACATGTTCACAATGCACTGCAAAGCATTTTTCTGCATAGACCATGATGTAAAGGAATTATGTTGTATTGAAAATTTCATTATGTTTCAAGTATCATAACATGTTCACGATGAACTGTAAACCATTTTTCATCAGAGATCATGATTTAAAGGAATTATGTTGTATTGAAAATTTCATTATGTTTCAAGTATCATGACATGTTCACAATGCACTGCAAACCATTTTTCTGCATAGATCATGATGTAAAGGAATAATGTTGTATTGAAAATGTCATTATGTTTCAAGTATCATAACATGTTCACAATGCACTGCAAAGCATTTTTCTGCATAGACCATGATGTAAAGGAGTTATGTTGTATTGAAAATTACGTTATGTTTCAAGCATCATAACATGTTCACAATGCACTGCAAACCATTTTTCTGCATACACCATGATGTAAAGGAATAATGTATTGAAAATGTCATTATGTTTCAAGTATCATAACATGTTCACAATGCACTGCAAACCATTTTTCTGCATAGATCACGATGTAAAGGAATTATGTTGTATTGAAAATTTCATTATGTTTCAAATATTATAATATGTTCACGATGCACTGCAAACCATTTTTCTGCATAGATCATGATGTAAAGGAATAATGTTGTATTGAAAATGTCATTATGTTTCAAGTATCATAGCATGTTCACAATGCACTGAAAACCATTTTTCTGCATAAATGATTATATAAAGGAGTTATGTTGTATTGAAAATTCCGTTATGTTTCAAGTATCATAACATGTTCACAATGCACTGCAAACCATTGTTCTGCATAGACAATGATGTAAAGGAATTATATTGTATAGAAAATTTCATTATGTTTCAAGTATCATAACATGTTCACAATGCACTGCAAACCATTTTTCTGCATAGATCATGATGTAAAGGAATAATGTATTGAAAATGTCATTATGTTTCAAGTATCATAACATGTTCACAATGCACTGCAAACAATTTTTCTGCATAGATCACGATGTAAAGGAATTATGTTGTATTGAAAATTTCATTATGTTTCAAGTATCATAACATGTTCACAATGGACTGCAAACCATTTTTCTGCATAGATCATGATGCAAAGGAATAACGTTGTATTGAAAATGTCATTATGTTTCAAGTATCATAACATGTCCACAATGCACTGCAAAACCATTTTTCTGCATAGATCATGATGTAAAGGAATAATGTTGTATTGAAAATGTCATTATGTTTCAAGTATCATAAAATGTTCACAATGCACTGAAAACCATTTTTCTGCATAAATGATTATATAAAGGAGTTATGTTGTATTGAAAATTACGTTATGTTTCAAGCATCATAACATGTTCACAATGCACTGCAAACCATTTTTCTGCATACACCATGATGTAAAGGAATAATGTATTGAAAATGTCATTATGTTTCAAGTATCATAACATGTTCACGATGCACTGCAAACCATTTTTCATCAGAGATCATGATTTAAAGGAATTATGTTGTATTGAAAATTTCATTATGTTTCAAGTATCATAACATGTTCACAATGCACTGCAAACCATTTTTCTGCATAGATCATGATGTAAAGGAATAATGTTGTATTGAAAATGTCATTATGTTTCAAGTATCATAGCATGTTCACAATGCACTGAAAACCATTTTTCTGCATAAATGATTATATAAAGGAGTTATGTTGTATTGAAAATTCCGTTATGTTTCAAGTATCATAACATGTTCACAATGCACTGCAAACCATTGTTCTGCATAGACAATGATGTAAAGGAATTATATTGTATAGAAAATTTCATTATGTTTCAAGTATCATAACATGTTCACAATGCACTGCAAACCATTTTTCTGCATAGATCATGATGTAAAGGAATAATGTATTGAAAATGTCATTATGTTTCAAGTATCATAACATGTTCACAATGCACTGCAAACCATTTTTCTGCATAGATCACGATGTAAAGGAATTATGTTGTATTGAAAATTTCATTATGTTTCAAGTATCATAACATGTTCACAATGCACTGCAAACCATTTTTCTGCATAGATCATGATGTAAAGGAATAACGTTGTATTGAAAATGTCATTATGTTTCAAGTATCATAACATGTTCACAATGCACTGCAAAACCATTTTTTCTGCATAGATCATGATGTAAAGGAATAATGTTGTATTGAAAATGTCATTATGTTTCAAGTATCATAAAATGTTCACAATGCACTGCAAACCATTTTTCTGCATACACCATGATGTAAAGGAATAATGTATTGAAAATGTCATTATGTTTCAAGTATCATAACATGTTCACAATTCACTGCAAAACCATTTTTCTGCATAGATCATGATGTAAAGGAATAATGTTGTATTGAAAATGTCATTATGTTTCAAGTATCATAAAATGTTCACAATGCACTGCAAACCATTTTTCTGCATAGATCACGATGTAAAGGAATTATGTTGTATTGAAAATTTCATTATGTTTCAAGTATTATAACATGTTCACATGCACTGCAAACCATTTTTCTGCATAGATCATGATGTAAAGGAATAATGTTGTATTGAAAATGTCATTATGTTTCAAGTATCATAACATGTTCACAATGCACTGCAAAGCATTTTTCTGCATAGACCATGATGTAAAGGAATTATGTTGTATTGAAAATTTCATTATGTTTCAAGTATCATAACATGTTCACGATGCACTGTAAACCATTTTTCATCAGAGATCATGATTTAAAGGAATTATGTTGTATTGAAAATTTCATTATGTTTCAAGTATCATAACATGTTCACAATGCACTGCAAACCATTTTTCTGCATAGATCATGATGTAAAGGAATAATGTTGTATTGAAAATGTCATTATGTTTCAAGTATCATAACATGTTCACAATGCACTGCAAAGCATTTTTCTGCATAGACCATGATGTAAAGGAGTTATGTTGTATTGAAAATTACGTTATGTTTCAAGCATCATAACATGTTCACAATGCACTGCAAACCATTTTTCTGCATACACCATGATGTAAAGGAATAATGTATTGAAAATGTCATTATGTTTCAAGTATCATAACATGTTCACAATGCACTGCAAACCATTTTTCTGCATAGATCACGATGTAAAGGAATTATGTTGTATTGAAAATTTCATTATGTTTCAAATATTATAACATGTTCACGATGCACTGCAAACCATTTTTCATCAGAGATCATGATTTAAAGGAATTATGTTGTATTGAAAATTTCATTATGTTTCAAGTATCATAACATGTTCACAATGCACTGCAAACCATTTTTCTGCATAGATCATGATGTAAAGGAATAATGTTGTATTGAAAATGTCATTATGTTTCAAGTATCATAGCATGTTCACAATGCACTGAAAACCATTTTTCTGCATAAATGATTATATAAAGGAGTTATGTTGTATTGAAAATTCCGTTATGTTTCAAGTATCATAACATGTTCACAATGCACTGCAAACCATTGTTCTGCATAGACAATGATGTAAAGGAATTATATTGTATAGAAAATTTCATTATGTTTCAAGTATCATAACATGTTCACAATGCACTGCAAACCATTTTTCTGCATAGATCATGATGTAAAGGAATAATGTATTGAAAATGTCATTATGTTTCAAGTATCATAACATGTTCACAATGCACTGCAAACAATTTTTCTGCATAGATCACGATGTAAAGGAATTATGTTGTATTGAAAATTTCATTATGTTTCAAGTATCATAACATGTTCACAATGCACTGCAAACCATTTTTCTGCATAGATCATGATGTAAAGGAATAATGTTGTATTGAAAATGTCATTATGTTTCAAGTATCATAAAATGTTCACAATGCACTGAAAACCATTTTTCTGCATAAATGATTATATAAAGGAGTTATGTTGTATTGAAAATTACGTTATGTTTCAAGCATCATAACATGTTCACAATGCACTGCAAACCATTTTTCTGCATACACCATGATGTAAAGGAATAATGTATTGAAAATGTCATTATGTTTCAAGTATCATAACATGTTCACAATGCACTGCAAACCATTTTTCTGCATAGATCACGATGTAAAGGAATTATGTTGTATTGAAAATTTCATTATGTTTCAAGTATCATAACATGTTCACAATGCACTGCAAACCATTTTTCTGCATACACCTTGATATAAAGGAATAATGTATTGAAAATGTCATTATGTTTCAAGTATCATAACATGTTCACAATGCACTGCAAAGCATTTTTCTGCATAGACCATGATGTAAAGGAATTATGTTGTATTAAAAATGTCATTATGTTTCAAGTATCATAACATGTTCACAATTCACTGCAAAACCATTTTTCTGCATAGATCATGATGTAAAGGAATAATGTTGTATTGAAAATGTCATTATGTTTCAAGTATCATAAAATGTTCACAATGCACTGAAAACCATTTTTCTGCATAAATGATTATATAAAGGAGTTATGTTGTATTGAAAATTACGTTATGTTTCAAGCATCATAACATGTTCACAATGCACTGCAAACCATTTTTCTGCATACACCATGATGTAAAGGAATAATGTATTGAAAATGTCATTATGTTTCAAGTATCATAACATGTTCACAATGCACTGCAAAGCATTTTTCTGCATAGACCATGATGTAAAGGAATTATGTTGTATTGAAAATTTCATTATGTTTCAAGTATCATAACATGTTCACGATGCACTGTAAACCATTTTTCATCAGAGATCATGATTTAAAGGAATTATGTTGTATTGAAAATTTCATTATGTTTCAAGTATCATAACATGTTCACAATGCACTGCAAACCATTTTTCTGCATAGATCATGATGTAAAGGAATAATGTTGTATTGAAAATGTCATTATGTTTCAAGTATCATAACATGTTCACAATGCACTGCAAAGGATTTTTCTGCATAGACCATGATGTAAAGGAGTTATGTTGTATTGAAAATTACGTTATGTTTCAAGCATCATAACATGTTCACAATGCACTGCAAACCATTTTTCTGCATACACCATTATGTAAAGGAATAATGTATTGAAAATGTCATTATGTTTCAAGTATCATAACATGTTCACAATGCACTGCAAACCATTTTTCTGCATAGATCACGATGTAAAGGAATTATGTTGTATTGAAAATTTCATTATGTTTCAAGTATTATAACATGTTCACGATGCACTGCAAACCATTTTTCATCAGAGATCATGATTTAAAGGAATTATGTTGTATTGAAAATTTCATTATGTTTCAAGTATCATAACATGTTCACAATGCACTGCAAACCATTTTTCTGCATAGATCATGATGTAAAGGAATAATGTTGTATTGAAAATGTCATTATGTTTCAAGTATCATAGCATGTTCACAATGCACTGAAAACCATTTTTCTGCATAAATGATTATATAAAGGAGTTATGTTGTATTGAAAATTCCGTTATGTTTCAAGTATCATAACATGTTCACAATGCACTGCAAACCATTGTTCTGCATAGACAATGATGTAAAGGAATTATATTGTATAGAAAATTTCATTATGTTTCAAGTATCATAACATGTTCACAATGCACTGCAAACCATTTTTCTGCATAGATCATGATGTAAAGGAATAATGTATTGAAAATGTCATTATGTTTCAAGTATCATAACATGTTCACAATGCACTGCAAACCATTTTTCTGCATAGATCACGATGTAAAGGAATTATGTTGTATTGAAAATTTCATTATGTTTCAAGTATCATAACATGTTCACAATGCACTGCAAACCATTTTTCTGCATAGATCATGATGTAAAGGAATAACGTTGTATTGAAAATGTCATTATGTTTCAAGTATCATAACATGTTCACAATGCACTGCAAAACCATTTTTTCTGCATAGATCATGATGTAAAGGAATAATGTTGTATTGAAAATGTCATTATGTTTCAAGTATCATAAAATGTTCACAATGCACTGCAAACCATTTTTCTGCATACACCATGATGTAAAGGAATAATGTATTGAAAATGTCATTATGTTTCAAGTATCATAACATGTTCACAATTCACTGCAAAACCATTTTTCTGCATAGATCATGATGTAAAGGAATAATGTTGTATTGAAAATGTCATTATGTTTCAAGTATCATAAAATGTTCACAATGCACTGAAAACCATTTTTCTGCATAAATGATTATATAAAGGAGTTATGTTGTATTGAAAATTACGTTATGTTTCAAGCATCATAACATGTTCACAATGCACTGCAAACCATTTTTCTGCATACACCATGATGTAAAGGAATAATGTATTGAAAATGTCATTATGTTTCAAGTATCATAACATGTTCACAATGCACTGCAAAGCATTTTTCTGCATAGACCATGATGTAAAGGAATTATGTTGTATTGAAAATTTCATTATGTTTCAAGTATCATAACATGTTCACGATGCACTGTAAACCATTTTTCTGCATAGATCATGATGTAAAGGAATAATGTTGTATTGAAAATGTCATTATGTTTCAAGTATCATAGCATGTTCACAATGCACTGAAAACCATTTTTCTGCATAAATGATTATATAAAGGAGTTATGTTGTATTGAAAATTCCGTTATGTTTCAAGTATCATAACATGTTCACAATGCACTGCAAACCATTGTTCTGCATAGACAATGATGTAAAGGAATTATATTGTATAGAAAATTTCATTATGTTTCAAGTATCATAACATGTTCACAATGCACTGCAAACCATTTTTCTGCATAGATCATGATGTAAAGGAATAATGTATTGAAAATGTCATTATGTTTCAAGTATCATAACATGTTCACAATGCACTGCAAACCATTTTTCTGCATACACCATGATATAAAGGAATAATGTATTGAAAATGTCATTATGTTTCAAGTATCATAACATGTTCACAATGCACTGCAAACCATTTTTCTGCATAGATCACGATGTAAAGGAATTATGTTGTATTGAAAATTTCATTATGTTTCAAGTATCATAACATGTTCACAATGCACTGCAAACCATTTTTCTGCATACACCATGATATAAAGGAATAATGTATTGAAAATGTCATTATGTTTCAAGTATCATAACATGTTCACAATGCACTGCAAAGCATTTTTCTGCATAGACCATGATGTAAAGGAATTATGTTGTATTAAAAATGTCATTATGTTTCAAGTATCATAACATGTTCACAATTCACTGCAAAACCATTTTTCTGCATAGATCATGATGTAAAGGAATAATGTTGTATTGAAAATGTCATTATGTTTCAAGTATCATAAAATGTTCACAATGCACTGAAAACCATTTTTCTGCATAAATGATTATATAAAGGAGTTATGTTGTATTGAAAATTACGTTATGTTTCAAGCATCATAACATGTTCACAATGCACTGCAAACCATTTTTCTGCATACACCATGATGTAAAGGAATAATGTATTGAAAATGTCATTATGTTTCAAGTATCATAACATGTTCACAATGCACTGCAAAGCATTTTTCTGCATAGACCATGATGTAAAGGAATTATGTTGTATTGAAAATTTCATTATGTTTCAAGTATCATAACATGTTCACAATGCACTGCAAACCATTTTTCTGCATAGATCATGATGTAAAGGAATAATGTTGTATTGAAAATGTCATTATGTTTCAAGTATCATAACATGTTCACAATGCACTGCAAAGGATTTTTCTGCATAGACCATGATGTAAAGGAGTTATGTTGTATTGAAAATTACGTTATGTTTCAAGCATCATAACATGTTCACAATGCACTGCAAACCATTTTTCTGCATACACCATTATGTAAAGGAATAATGTATTGAAAATGTCATTATGTTTCAAGTATCATAACATGTTCACAATGCACTGCAAACCATTTTTCTGCATAGATCACGATGTAAAGGAATTATGTTGTATTGAAAATTTCATTATGTTTCAAGTATTATAACATGTTCACGATGCACTGCAAACCATTTTTCATCAGAGATCATGATTTAAAGGAATTATGTTGTATTGAAAATTTCATTATGTTTCAAGTATCATAACATGTTCACAATGCACTGCAAACCATTTTTCTGCATAGATCATGATGTAAAGGAATAATGTTGTATTGAAAATGTCATTATGTTTCAAGTATCATAGCATGTTCACAATGCACTGAAAACCATTTTTCTGCATAAATGATTATATAAAGGAGTTATGTTGTATTGAAAATTCCGTTATGTTTCAAGTATCATAACATGTTCACAATGCACTGCAAACCATTGTTCTGTATAGACAATGATGTAAAGGAATTATATTGTATAGAAAATTTCATTATGTTTCAAGTATCATAAGATGTTCACAATGCACTGCAAACCATTTTTCTGCATAGATCATGATGTAAAGGAATAATGTATTGAAAATGTCATTATGTTTCAAGTATCATAACATGTTCACAATGCACTGCAAACCATTTTTCTGCATAGATCACGATGTAAAGGAATTATGTTGTATTGAAAATTTCATTATGTTTCAAGTATCATAACATGTTCACAATGCACTGCAAACCATTTTTCTGCATAGATCATGATGTAAAGGAATAACGTTGTATTGAAAATGTCATTATGTTTCAAGTATCATAACATGTTCACAATGCACTGCAAAACCATTTTTCTGCATACACCATGATGTAAAGGAATAATGTATTGAAAATGTCATTATGTTTCAAGTATCATAACATGTTCACAATTCACTGCAAAACCATTTTTCTGCATAGATCATGATGTAAAGGAATAATGTTGTATTGAAAATGTCATTATGTTTCAAGTATCATAAAATGTTCACAATGCACTGAAAACCATTTTTCTGCATAAATGATTATATAAAGGAGTTATGTTCTATTGAAAATTACGTTATGTTTCAAGCATCATAACATGTTCACAATGCACTGCAAACCATTTTTCTGCATACACCATGATGTAAAGGAATAATGTATTGAAAATGTCATTATGTTTCAAGTATCATAACATGTTCACAATGCACTGCAAAGCATTTTTCTGCATAGACCATGATGTAAAGGAATTATGTTGTATTGAAAATTTCATTATGTTTCAAGTATCATAACATGTTCACGATGCACTGTAAACCATTTTTCTGCATAGATCATGATGTAAAGGAATAATGTTGTATTGAAAATGTCATTATGTTTCAAGTATCATAGCATGTTCACAATGCACTGAAAACCATTTTTCTGCATAAATGATTATATAAAGGAGTTATGTTGTATTGAAAATTCCGTTATGTTTCAAGTATCATAACATGTTCACAATGCACTGCAAACCATTGTTCTGCATAGACAATGATGTAAAGGAATTATATTGTATAGAAAATTTCATTATGTTTCAAGTATCATAACATGTTCACAATGCACTGCAAACCATTTTTCTGCATAGATCATGATGTAAAGGAATAATGTATTGAAAATGTCATTATGTTTCAAGTATCATAACATGTTCACAATGCACTGCAAACCATTTTTCTGCATAGATCACGATGTAAAGGAATTATGTTGTATTGAAAATTTCATTATGTTTCAAGTATCATAACATGTTCACAATGCACTGCAAACCATTTTTCTGCATAGATCATGATGTAAAGGAATAACGTTGTATTGAAAATGTCATTATGTTTCAAGTATCATAACATGTTCACAATGCACTGCAAAACCATTTTTTCTGCATAGATCATGATGTAAAGGAATAATGTTGTATTGAAAATGTCATTATGTTTCAAGTATCATAAAATGTTCACAATGCACTGCAAACCATTTTTCTGCATACACCATGATGTAAAGGAATAATGTATTGAAAATGTCATTATGTTTCAAGTATCATAACATGTTCACAATGCACTGCAAACCATTTTTCTGCATAGATCACGATGTAAAGGAATTATGTTGTATTGAAAATTTCATTATGTTTCAAGTATTATAACATGTTCACAATGCACTGCAAACCATTTTTCTGCATAGATCATGATGTAAAGGAATAATGTTGTATTGAAAATGTCATTATGTTTCAAGTATCATAACATGTTCACAATGCACTGCAAAGCATTTTTCTGCATAGACCATGATGTAAAGGAATTATGTTGTATTGAAAATTTCATTATGTTTCAAGTATCATAACATGTTCACGATGCACTGCAAACCATTTTTCATCAGAGATCATGATTTAAAGGAATTATGTTGTATTGAAAATTTCATTATGTTTCAAGTATCATAACATGTTCACAATGCACTGCAAACCATTTTTCTGCATAGATCATGATGTAAAGGAATAATGTTGTATTGAAAATGTCATTATGTTTCAAGTATCATAACATGTTCACAATGCACTGCAAAGCATTTTTCTGCATAGACAATGATGTAAAGGAATTATATTGTATAGAAAATTTCATTATGTTTCAAGTATCATAACATGTTCACAATGCACTGCAAACCATTTTTCTGCATAGATCATGATGTAAAGGAATAATGTATTGAAAATGTCATTATGTTTCAAGTATCATAACATGTTCACAATGCACTGCAAAACCATTTTTTCTGCATAGATCATGATGTAAAGGAATAATGTTGTATTGAAAATGTCATTATGTTTCAAGTATCATAAAATGTTCACAATGCACTGCAAACCATTTTTCTGCATACACCATGATGTAAAGGAATAATGTATTGAAAATGTCATTATGTTTCAAGTATCATAACATGTTCACAATGCACTGCAAAACCATTTTTTCTGCATAGATCATGATGTAAAGGAATAATGTTGTATTGAAAATGTCATTATGTTTCAAGTATCATAACATGTTCACAATGCACTGCAAACCATTTTTCTGCATAGATCATGATGTAAAGGAATAATGTTGTATTGAAAATGTCATTATGTTTCAAGTATCATAGCATGTTCACAATGCACTGAAAACCATTTTTCTGCATAAATGATTATATAAAGGAGTTATGTTGTATTGAAAATTCCGTTATGTTTCAAGTATCATAACATGTTCACAATGCACTGCAAACCATTGTTCTGCATAGACAATGATGTAAAGGAATTATATTGTATAGAAAATTTCATTATGTTTCAAGTATCATAACATGTTCACAATGCACTGCAAACCATTTTTCTGCATAGATCATGATGTAAAGGAATAATGTATTGAAAATGTCATTATGTTTCAAGTATCATAACATGTTCACAATGCACTGAAAACCATTTTTCTGCATAAAAGATTATATAAAGGAGTTATGTTGTATTGAAATTTACGTTATGTTTCAAGCATCATAACATGTTCACAATGCACTGCAAACCATTTTTCTGCATACACAATGATATAAAGGAATAATGTATTGAAAATGTCATTATGTTTCAAGTATCATAACATGTTCACAATGCACTGCAAACCATTTTTCTGCATAGATCACGATGTAAAGGAATTATGTTGTATTGAAAATTTCATTATGTTTCAAGTATTATAACATGTTCACATGCACTGCAAACCATTTTTCTGCATAGATCATGATGTAAAGGAATAATGTTGTATTGAAAATGTCATTATGTTTCAAGTATCATAACATGTTCACAATGCACTGCAAAGCATTTTTCTGCATAGACCATGATGTAAAGGAATTATGTTGTATTGAAAATTTCATTATGTTTCAAGTATCATAACATGTTCACGATGCACTGTAAACCATTTTTCATCAGAGATCATGATTTAAAGGAATTATGTTGTATTGAAAATTTCATTATGTTTCAAGTATCATGACATGTTCACAATGCACTGCAAACCATTTTTCTGCATAGATCATGATGTAAAGGAATAATGTTGTATTGAAAATGTCATTATGTTTCAAGTATCATAACATGTTCACAATGCACTGCAAAGCATTTTTCTGCATAGACCATGATGTAAAGGAGTTATGTTGTATTGAAAATTACGTTATGTTTCAAGCATCATAACATGTTCACAATGCACTGCAAACCATTTTTCTGCATACACCATGATGTAAAGGAATAATGTATTGAAAATGTCATTATGTTTCAAGTATCATAACATGTTCACAATGCACTGCAAACCATTTTTCTGCATAGATCACGATGTAAAGGAATTATGTTGTATTGAAAATTTCATTATGTTTCAAATATTATAATATGTTCACGATGCACTGCAAACCATTTTTCATCAGAGATCATGATTTAAAGGAATTATGTTGTATTGAAAATTTCATTATGTTTCAAGTATCATAACATGTTCACAATGCACTGCAAACCATTTTTCTGCATAGATCATGATGTAAAGGAATAATGTTGTATTGAAAATGTCATTATGTTTCAAGTATCATAGCATGTTCACAATGCACTGAAAACCATTTTTCTGCATAAATGATTATATAAAGGAGTTATGTTGTATTGAAAATTCCGTTATGTTTCAAGTATCATAACATGTTCACAATGCACTGCAAACCATTGTTCTGCATAGACAATGATGTAAAGGAATTATATTGTATAGAAAATTTCATTATGTTTCAAGTATCATAACATGTTCACAATGCACTGCAAACCATTTTTCTGCATAGATCATGATGTAAAGGAATAATGTATTGAAAATGTCATTATGTTTCAAGTATCATAACATGTTCACAATGCACTGCAAACAATTTTTCTGCATAGATCACGATGTAAAGGAATTATGTTGTATTGAAAATTTCATTATGTTTCAAGTATCATAACATGTTCACAATGCACTGCAAACCATTTTTCTGCATAGATCATGATGCAAAGGAATAACGTTGTATTGAAAATGTCATTATGTTTCAAGTATCATAACATGTCCACAATGCACTGCAAAACCATTTTTCTGCATAGATCATGATGTAAAGGAATAATGTTGTATTGAAAATGTCATTATGTTTCAAGTATCATAAAATGTTCACAATGCACTGAAAACCATTTTTCTGCATAAATGATTATATAAAGGAGTTATGTTGTATTGAAAATTACGTTATGTTTCAAGCATCATAACATGTTCACAATGCACTGCAAACCATTTTTCTGCATACACCATGATGTAAAGGAATAATGTATTGAAAATGTCATTATGTTTCAAGTATCATAACATGTTCACAATGCACTGCAAACCATTTTTCTGCATAGATCACGATGTAAAGGAATTATGTTGTATTGAAAATTTCATTATGTTTCAAGTATCATAACATGTTCACAATGCACTGCAAACCATTTTTCTGCATACACCTTGATATAAAGGAATAATGTATTGAAAATGTCATTATGTTTCAAGTATCATAACATGTTCACAATGCACTGCAAAGCATTTTTCTGCATAGACCATGATGTAAAGGAATTATGTTGTATTAAAAATGTCATTATGTTTCAAGTATCATAACATGTTCACAATTCACTGCAAAACCATTTTTCTGCATAGATCATGATGTAAAGGAATAATGTTGTATTGAAAATGTCATTATGTTTCAAGTATCATAAAATGTTCACAATGCACTGAAAACCATTTTTCTGCATAAATGATTATATAAAGGAGTTATGTTGTATTGAAAATTACGTTATGTTTCAAGCATCATAACATGTTCACAATGCACTGCAAACCATTTTTCTGCATACACCATGATGTAAAGGAATAATGTATTGAAAATGTCATTATGTTTCAAGTATCATAACATGTTCACAATGCACTGCAAAGCATTTTTCTGCATAGACCATGATGTAAAGGAATTATGTTGTATTGAAAATTTCATTATGTTTCAAGTATCATAACATGTTCACGATGCACTGTAAACCATTTTTCATCAGAGATCATGATTTAAAGGAATTATGTTGTATTGAAAATTTCATTATGTTTCAAGTATCATAACATGTTCACAATGCACTATAAACCATTTTTCTGCATAGATCATGATGTAAAGGAATAATGTTGTATTGAAAATGTCATTATGTTTCAAGTATCATAACATGTTCACAATGCACTGCAAAGGATTTTTCTGCATAGACCATGATGTAAAGGAGTTATGTTGTATTGAAAATTACGTTATGTTTCAAGCATCATAACATGTTCACAATGCACTGCAAACCATTTTTCTGCATACACCATGATGTAAAGGAATAATGTATTGAAAATGTCATTATGTTTCAAGTATCATAACATGTTCACAATGCACTGCAAACCATTTTTCTGCATAGATCACGATGTAAAGGAATTATGTTGTATTGAAAATTTCATTATGTTTCAAGTATTATAACATGTTCACGATGCACTGCAAACCATTTTTCATCAGAGATCATGATTTAAAGGAATTATGTTGTATTGAAAATTTCATTATGTTTCAAGTATCATAACATGTTCACAATGCACTGCAAACCATTTTTCTGCATAGATCATGATGTAAAGGAATAATGTTGTATTGAAAATGTCATTATGTTTCAAGTATCATAGCATGTTCACAATGCACTGAAAACCATTTTTCTGCATAAATGATTATATAAAGGAGTTATGTTGTATTGAAAATTCCGTTATGTTTCAAGTATCATAACATGTTCACAATGCACTGCAAACCATTGTTCTGCATAGACAATGATGTAAAGGAATTATATTGTATAGAAAATTTCATTATGTTTCAAGTATCATAACATGTTCACAATGCACTGCAAACCATTTTTCTGCATAGATCATGATGTAAAGGAATAATGTATTGAAAATGTCATTATGTTTCAAGTATCATAACATGTTCACAATGCACTGCAAACCATTTTTCTGCATAGATCACGATGTAAAGGAATTATGTTGTATTGAAAATTTCATTATGTTTCAAGTATCATAACATGTTCACAATGCACTGCAAACCATTTTTCTGCATAGATCATGATGTAAAGGAATAACGTTGTATTGAAAATGTCATTATGTTTCAAGTATCATAACATGTTCACAATGCACTGCAAAACCATTTTTTCTGCATAGATCATGATGTAAAGGAATAATGTTGTATTGAAAATGTCATTATGTTTCAAGTATCATAAAATGTTCACAATGCACTGCAAACCATTTTTCTGCATACACCATGATGTAAAGGAATAATGTATTGAAAATGTCATTATGTTTCAAGTATCATAACATGTTCACAATTCACTGCAAAACCATTTTTCTGCATAGATCATGATGTAAAGGAATAATGTTGTATTGAAAATGTCATTATGTTTCAAGTATCATAAAATGTTCACAATGCACTGAAAACCATTTTTCTGCATAAATGATTATATAAAGGAGTTATGTTGTATTGAAAATTACGTTATGTTTCAAGCATCATAACATGTTCACAATGCACTGCAAACCATTTTTCTGCATACACCATGATGTAAAGGAATAATGTATTGAAAATGTCATTATGTTTCAAGTATCATAACATGTTCACAATGCACTGCAAAGCATTTTTCTGCATAGACCATGATGTAAAGGAATTATGTTGTATTGAAAATTTCATTATGTTTCAAGTATCATAACATGTTCACGATGCACTGTAAACCATTTTTCTGCATAGATCATGATGTAAAGGAATAATGTTGTATTGAAAATGTCATTATGTTTCAAGTATCATAGCATGTTCACAATGCACTGAAAACCATTTTTTTGCATAAATGATTATATAAAGGAGTTATGTTGTATTGAAAATTCCGTTATGTTTCAAGTATCATAACATGTTCACAATGCACTGCAAACCATTGTTCTGCATAGACAATGATGTAAAGGAATTATATTGTATAGAAAATTTCATTATGTTTCAAGTATCATAACATGTTCACAATGCACTGCAAACCATTTTTCTGCATAGATCATGATGTAAAGGAATAATGTATTGAAAATGTCATTATGTTTCAAGTATCATAACATGTTCACAATGCACTGCAAACCATTTTTCTGCATAGATCACG
The DNA here is from genome assembly GCA_963931845.1 of Maratus michaelseni. NCBI lineage: Eukaryota > Metazoa > Arthropoda > Arachnida > Araneae > Salticidae > Maratus > Maratus michaelseni. Next base: position 202,196,130 of record OZ007595.1, read on the forward strand.
ATGTAAAGGAATTATGTTGTATTGAAAATTTCATTATGTTTCAAGTATCATAACATGTTCACAATGCACTGCAAACCATTTTTCTGCATAGATCATGATGTAAAGGAATAACGTTGTATTGAAAATGTCATTATGTTTCAAGTATCATAACATGTTCACAATGCACTGCAAAACCATTTTTTCTGCATAGATCATGATGTAAAGGAATAATGTTGTATTGAAAATGTCATTATGTTTCAAGTATCATAAAATGTTCACAATGCACTGCAAACCATTTTTCTGCATACACCATGATGTAAAGGAATAATGTATTGAAAATGTCATTATGTTTCAAGTATCATAACATGTTCACAATGCACTGCAAACCATTTTTCTGCATAGATCACGATGTAAAGGAATTATGTTGTATTGAAAATTTCATTATGTTTCAAGTATTATAACATGTTCACAATGCACTGCAAACCATTTTTCTGCATAGATCATGATGTAAAGGAATAATTTTGTATTGAAAATGTCATTATGTTTCAAGTATCATAACATGTTCACAATGCACTGCAAAGCATTTTTCTGCATAGACCATGATGTAAAGGAATTATGTTGTATTGAAAATTTCATTATGTTTCAAGTATCATAACATGTTCACGATGCACTGCAAACCATTTTTCATCAGAGATCATGATTTAAAGGAATTATGTTGTATTGAAAATTTCATTATGTTTCAAGTATCATAACATGTTCACAATGCACTGCAAACCATTTTTCTGCATAGATCATGATGTAAAGGAATAATGTTGTATTGAAAATGTCATTATGTTTCAAGTATCATAACATGTTCACAATGCATTGCAAAGCATTTTTCTGCATAGACCATGATGTAAAGGAATTATGTTGTATTGAAAATTTCATTATGTTTCAAGTATCATAACATGTTCACAATGCACTGCAAACCATTTTTCATCAGAGATCATGATTTAAAGGAATTATGTTGTATTGAAAATTTCATTATGTTTCAAGTATCATAACATGTTCACAATGCACTGCAAACCATTTTTCTGCATAGATCATGATGTAAAGGAATAATGTTGTATTGAAAATGTCATTATGTTTCAAGTATCATAGCATGTTCACAATGCACTGAAAACCATTTTTCTGCATAAATGATTATATAAAGGAGTTATGTTGTATTGAAAATTCCGTTATGTTTCAAGTATCATAACATGTTCACAATGCACTGCAAACCATTGTTCTGCATAGACAATGATGTAAAGGAATTATATTGTATAGAAAATTTCATTATGTTTCAAGTATCATAACATGTTCACAATGCACTGCAAACCATTTTTCTGCATAGATCATGATGTAAAGGAATAATGTATTGAAAATGTCATTATGTTTCAAGTATCATAACATGTTCACAATGCACTGAAAACCATTTTTCTGCATAAAAGATTATATAAAGGAGTTATGTTGTATTGAAATTTACGTTATGTTTCAAGCATCATAACATGTTCACAATGCACTGCAAACCATTTTTCTGCATACACCATGATATAAAGGAATAATGTATTGAAAATGTCATTATGTTTCAAGTATCATAACATGTTCACAATGCACTGCAAACCATTTTTCTGCATAGATCACGATGTAAAGGAATTATGTTGTATTGAAAATTTCATTATGTTTCAAGTATTATAACATGTTCACATGCACTGCAAACCATTGTTCTGCATAGACAATGATGTAAAGGAATTATATTGTATAGAAAATTTCATTATGTTTCAAGTATCATAACATGTTCACAATGCACTGCAAACCATTTTTCTGCATAGATCATGATGTAAAGGAATAATGTATTGAAAATGTCATTATGTTTCAAGTATCATAACATGTTCACAATGCACTGCAAACCATTTTTCTGCATAGATCACGATGTAAAGGAATTATGTTGTATTGAAAATTTCATTATGTTTCAAGTATCATAACATGTTCACAATGCACTGCAAACCATTTTTCTGCATAGATCATGATGTAAAGGAATAACGTTGTATTGAAAATGTCATTATGTTTCAAGTATCATAACATGTTCACAATGCACTGCAAAACCATTTTTTCTGCATAGATCATGATGTAAAGGAATAATGTTGTATTGAAAATGTCATTATGTTTCAAGTATCATAAAATGTTCACAATGCACTGCAAACCATTTTTCTGCATACACCATGATGTAAAGGAATAATGTATTGAAAATGTCATTATGTTTCAAGTATCATAACATGTTCACAATTCACTGCAAAACCATTTTTCTGCATAGATCATGATGTAAAGGAATAATGTTGTATTGAAAATGTCATTATGTTTCAAGTATCATAGCATGTTCACAATGCACTGAAAACCATTTTTCTGCATAAATGATTATATAAAGGAGTTATGTTGTATTGAAAATTCCGTTATGTTTCAAGTATCATAACATGTTCACAATGCACTGCAAACCATTGTTCTGCATAGACAATGATGTAAAGGAATTATATTGTATAGAAAATTTCATTATGTTTCAAGTATCATAACATGTTCACAATGCACTGCAAACCATTTTTCTGCATAGATCATGATGTAAAGGAATAATGTATTGAAAATGTCATTATGTTTCAAGTATCATAACATGTTCACAATGCACTGCAAACCATTTTTCTGCATAGATCACGATGTAAAGGAATTATGTTGTATTGAAAATTTCATTATGTTTCAAGTATCATAACATGTTCACAATGCACTGCAAACCATTTTTCTGCATAGATCATGATGTAAAGGAATAACGTTGTATTGAAAATGTCATTATGTTTCAAGTATCATAACATGTTCACAATGCACTGCAAAACCATTTTTTCTGCATAGATCATGATGTAAAGGAATAATGTTGTATTGAAAATGTCATTATGTTTCAAGTATCATAAAATGTGCACAATGCACTGCAAACCATTTTTCTGCATACACCATGATGTAAAGGAATTATGTATTGAAAATGTCATTATGTTTCAAGTATCATAACATGTTCACAATTCACTGCAAAACCATTTTTCTGCATAGATCATGATGTAAAGGAATAATGTTGTATTGAAAATGTCATTATGTTTCAAGTATCATAGCATGTTCACAATGCACTGAAAACCATTTTTCTGCATAAATGATTATATAAAGGAGTTATGTTGTATTGAAAATTCCGTTATGTTTCAAGTATCATAACATGTTCACAATGCACTGCAAACCATTGTTCTGCATAGACAATGATGTAAAGGAATTATATTGTATAGAAAATTTCATTATGTTTCAAGTATCATAACATGTTCACAATGCACTGCAAACCATTTTTCTGCATAGATCATGATGTAAAGGAATAATGTATTGAAAATGTCATTATGTTTCAAGTATCATAACATGTTCACAATGCACTGCAAACCATTTTTCTGCATAGATCACGATGTAAAGGAATTATGTTGTATTGAAAATTTCATTATGTTTCAAGTATCATAACATGTTCACAATGCACTGCAAACCATTTTTCTGCATAGATCATGATGTAAAGGAATAACGTTGTATTGAAAATGTCATTATGTTTCAAGTATCATAACATGTTCACAATGCACTGCAAAACCATTTTTTCTGCATAGATCATGATGTAAAGGAATAATGTTGTATTGAAAATGTCATTATGTTTCAAGTATCATAAAATGTTCACAATGCACTGCAAACCATTTTTCTGCATACACCATGATGTAAAGGAATAATGTATTGAAAATGTCATTATGTTTCAAGTATCATAACATGTTCACAATTCACTGCAAAACCATTTTTCTGCATAGATCATGATGTAAAGGAATAATGTTGTATTGAAAATGTCATTATGTTTCAAGTATCATAAAATGTTCACAATGCACTGAAAACCATTTTTCTGCATAAATGATTATATAAAGGAGTTATGTTGTATTGAAAATTACGTTATGTTTCAAGCATCATAACATGTTCACAATGCACTGCAAACCATTTTTCTGCATACACCATGATGTAAAGGAATAATGTATTGAAAATGTCATTATGTTTCAAGTATCATAACATGTTCACAATGCACTGCAAAGCATTTTTCTGCATAGACCATGATGTAAAGGAATTATGTTGTATTGAAAATTTCATTATGTTTCAAGTATCATAACATGTTCACGATGCACTGTAAACCATTTTTCTGCATAGATCATGATGTAAAGGAATAATGTTGTATTGAAAATGTCATTATGTTTCAAGTATCATAGCATGTTCACAATGCACTGAAAACCATTTTTTTGCATAAATGATTATATAAAGGAGTTATGTTGTATTGAAAATTCCGTTATGTTTCAAGTATCATAACATGTTCACAATGCACTGCAAACCATTGTTCTGCATAGACAATGATGTAAAGGAATTATATTGTATAGAAAATTTCATTATGTTTCAAGTATCATAACATGTTCACAATGCACTGCAAACCATTTTTCTGCATAGATCATGATGTAAAGGAATAATGTATTGAAAATGTCATTATGTTTCAAGTATCATAACATGTTCACAATGCACTGCAAACCATTTTTCTGCATAGATCACGATGTAAAGGAATTATGTTGTATTGAAAATTTCATTATGTTTCAAGTATCATAACATGTTCACAATGCACTGCAAACCATTTTTCTGCATAGATCATGATGTAAAGGAATAACGTTGTATTGAAAATGTCATTATGTTTCAAGTATCATAACATGTTCACAATGCACTGCAAAACCATTTTTTCTGCATAGATCATGATGTAAAGGAATAATGTTGTATTGAAAATGTCATTATGTTTCAAGTATCATAAAATGTTCACAATGCACTGCAAACCATTTTTCTGCATACACCATGATGTAAAGGAATAATGTATTGAAAATGTCATTATGTTTCAAGTATCATAACATGTTCACAATGCACTGCAAACCATTTTTCTGCATAGATCACGATGTAAAGGAATTATGTTGTATTGAAAATTTCATTATGTTTCAAGTATTATAACATGTTCACAATGCACTGCAAACCATTTTTCTGCATAGATCATGATGTAAAGGAATAATGTTGTATTGAAAATGTCATTATGTTTCAAGTATCATAACATGTTCACAATGCACTGCAAAGCATTTTTCTGCATAGACCATGATGTAAAGGAATTATGTTGTATTGAAAATTTCATTATGTTTCAAGTATCATAACATGTTCACGATGCACTGCAAACCATTTTTCATCAGAGATCATGATTTAAAGGAATTATGTTGTATTGAAAATTTCATTATGTTTCAAGTATCATAACATGTTCACAATGCACTGCAAACCATTTTTCTGCATAGATCATGATGTAAAGGAATAATGTTGTATTGAAAATGTCATTATGTTTCAAGTATCATAACATGTTCACAATGCACTGCAAAGCATTTTTCTGCATAGACCATGATGTAAAGGAATTATGTTGTATTGAAAATTTCATTATGTTTCAAGTATCATAACATGTTCACAATGCACTGCAAACCATTTTTCATCAGAGATCATGATTTAAAGGAATTATGTTGTATTGAAAATTTCATTATGTTTCAAGTATCATAACATGTTCACAATGCACTGCAAACCATTTTTCTGCATAGATCATGATGTAAAGGAATAATGTTGTATTGAAAATGTCATTATGTTTCAAGTATCATAGCATGTTCACAATGCACTGAAAACCATTTTTCTGCATAAATGATTATATAAAGGAGTTATGTTGTATTGAAAATTCCGTTATGTTTCAAGTATCATAACATGTTCACAATGCACTGCAAACCATTGTTCTGCATAGACAATGATGTAAAGGAATTATATTGTATAGAAAATTTCATTATGTTTCAAGTATCATAACATGTTCACAATGCACTGCAAACCATTTTTCTGCATAGATCATGATGTAAAGGAATAATGTATTGAAAATGTCATTATGTTTCAAGTATCATAACATGTTCACAATGCACTGAAAACCATTTTTCTGCATAAAAGATTATATAAAGGAGTTATGTTGTATTGAAATTTACGTTATGTTTCAAGCATCATAACATGTTCACAATGCACTGCAAACCATTTTTCTGCATACACCATGATATAAAGGAATAATGTATTGAAAATGTCATTATGTTTCAAGTATCATAACATGTTCACAATGCACTGCAAACCATTTTTCTGCATAGATCACGATGTAAAGGAATTATGTTGTATTGAAAATTTCATTATGTTTCAAGTATTATAACATGTTCACATGCACTGCAAACCATTGTTCTGCATAGACAATGATGTAAAGGAATTATATTGTATAGAAAATTTCATTATGTTTCAAGTATCATAACATGTTCACAATGCACTGCAAACCATTTTTCTGCATAGATCATGATGTAAAGGAATAATGTATTGAAAATGTCATTATGTTTCAAGTATCATAACATGTTCACAATGCACTGCAAACCATTTTTCTGCATAGATCACGATGTAAAGGAATTATGTTGTATTGAAAATTTCATTATGTTTCAAGTATCATAACATGTTCACAATGCACTGCAAACCATTTTTCTGCATAGATCATGATGTAAAGGAATAACGTTGTATTGAAAATATCATTATGTTTCAAGTATCATAACATGTTCACAATGCACTGCAAAACCATTTTTTCTGCATAGATCATGATGTAAAGGAATAATGTTGTATTGAAAATGTCATTATGTTTCAAGTATCATAAAATGTTCACAATGCACTGCAAACCATTTTTCTGCATACACCATGATGTAAAGGAATAATGTATTGAAAATGTCATTATGTTTCAAGTATCATAACATGTTCACAATTCACTGCAAAACCATTTTTCTGCATAGATCATGATGTAAAGGAATAATGTTGTATTGAAAATGTCATTATGTTTCAAGTATCATAAAATGTTCACAATGCACTGAAAACCATTTTTCTGCATAAATGATTATATAAAGGAGTTATGTTGTATTGAAAATTACGTTATGTTTCAAGCATCATAACATGTTCACAATGCACTGCAAACCACTTTTCTGCATACACCATGATGTAAAGGAATAATGTATTGAAAATGTCATTATGTTTCAAGTATCATAACATGTTCACAATGCACTGCAAAGCATTTTTCTGCATAGACCATGATGTAAAGGAATTATGTTGTATTGAAAATTTCATTATGTTTCAAGTATCATAACATGTTCACGATGCACTGTAAACCATTTTTCTGCATAGATCATGATGTAAAGGAATAATGTTGTATTGAAAATGTCATTATGTTTCAAGTATCATAGCATGTTCACAATGCACTGAAAACCATTTTTTTGCATAAATGATTATATAAAGGAGTTATGTTGTATTGAAAATTCCGTTATGTTTCAAGTATCATAACATGTTCACAATGCACTGCAAACCATTGTTCTGCATAGACAATGATGTAAAGGAATTATATTGTATAGAAAATTTCATTATGTTTCAAGTATCATAACATGTTCACAATGCACTGCAAACCATTTTTCTGCATAGATCATGATGTAAAGGAATAATGTATTGAAAATGTCATTATGTTTCAAGTATCATAACATGTTCACAATGCACTGCAAACCATTTTTCTGCATAGATCACGATGTAAAGGAATTATGTTGTATTGAAAATTTCATTATGTTTCAAGTATCATAACATGTTCACAATGCACTGCAAACCATTTTTCTGCATAGATCATGATGTAAAGGAATAACGTTGTATTGAAAATGTCATTATGTTTCAAGTATCATAACATGTTCACAATGCACTGCAAAACCATTTTTTCTGCATAGATCATGATGTAAAGGAATAATGTTGTATTGAAAATGTCATTATGTTTCAAGTATCATAAAATGTTCACAATGCACTGCAAACCATTTTTCTGCATACACCATGATGTAAAGGAATAATGTATTGAAAATGTCATTATGTTTCAAGTATCATAACATGTTCACAATGCACTGCAAACCATTTTTCTGCATAGATCACGATGTAAAGGAATTATGTTTTATTGAAAATTTCATTATGTTTCAAGTATTATAACATGTTCACAATGCACTGCAAACCATTTTTCTGCATAGATCATGATGTAAAGGAATAATGTTGTATTGAAAATGTCATTATGTTTCAAGTATCATAACATGTTCACAATGCACTGCAAAGCATTTTTCTGCATAGACCATGATGTAAAGGAATTATGTTGTATTGAAAATTTCATTATGTTTCAAGTATCATAACATGTTCACGATGCACTGCAAACCATTTTTCATCAGAGATCATGATTTAAAGGAATTATGTTGTATTGAAAATTTCATTATGTTTCAAGTATCATAACATGTTCACAATGCACTGCAAACCATTTTTCTGCATAGATCATGATGTAAAGGAATAATGTTGTATTGAAAATGTCATTATGTTTCAAGTATCATAACATGTTCACAATGCACTGCAAAGCATTTTTCTGCATAGACCATGATGTAAAGGAATTATGTTGTATTGAAAATTTCATTATGTTTCAAGTATCATAACATGTTCACAATGCACTGCAAACCATTTTTCATCAGAGATCATGATTTAAAGGAATTATGTTGTATTGAAAATTTCATTATGTTTCAAGTATCATAACATGTTCACAATGCACTGCAAACCATTTTTCTGCATAGATCATGATGTAAAGGAATAATGTTGTATTGAAAATGTCATTATGTTTCAAGTATCATAGCATGTTCACAATGCACTGAAAACCATTTTTCTGCATAAATGATTATATAAAGGAGTTATGTTGTATTGAAAATTCCGTTATGTTTCAAGTATCATAACATGTTCACAATGCACTGCAAACCATTGTTCTGCATAGACAATGATGTAAAGGAATTATATTGTATAGAAAATTTCATTATGTTTCAAGTATCATAACATGTTCACAATGCACTGCAAACCATTTTTCTGCATAGATCATGATGTAAAGGAATAATGTATTGAAAATGTCATTATGTTTCAAGTATCATAACATGTTCACAATGCACTGAAAACCATTTTTCTGCATAAAAGATTATATAAAGGAGTTATGTTGTATTGAAATTTACGTTATGTTTCAAGCATCATAACATGTTCACAATGCACTGCAAACCATTTTTCTGCATACACCATGATATAAAGGAATAATGTATTGAAAATGTCATTATGTTTCAAGTATCATAACATGTTCACAATGCACTGCAAACCATTTTTCTGCATAGATCACGATGTAAAGGAATTATGTTGTATTGAAAATTTCATTATGTTTCAAGTATTATAACATGTTCACATGCACTGCAAACCATTTTTCTGCATAGATCATGATGTAAAGGAATAATGTTGTATTGAAAATGTCATTATGTTTCAAGTATCATAACATGTTCACAATGCACTGCAAAGCATTTTTCTGCATAGACCATGATGTAAAGGAATTATGTTGTATTGAAAATTTCATTATGTTTCAAGTATCATAACATGTTCACGATGCACTGTAAACCATTTTTCATCAGAGATCATGATTTAAAGGAATTATGTTGTATTGAAAATTTCATTATGTTTCAAGTATCATAACATGTTCACAATGCACTGCAAACCATTTTTCTGCATAGATCATGATGTAAAGGAATAATGTTGTATTGAAAATGTCATTATGTTTCAAGTATCATAACATGTTCACAATGCACTGCAAAGCATTTTTCTGCATAGACCATGATGTAAAGGAGTTATGTTGTATTGAAAATTACGTTATGTTTCAAGCATCATAACATGTTCACAATGCACTGCAAACCATTTTTCTGCATACACCATGATGTAAAGGAATAATGTATTGAAAATGTCATTATGTTTCAAGTATCATAACATGTTCACAATGCACTGCAAACCATTTTTCTGCATAGATCACGATGTAAAGGAATTATGTTGTATTGAAAATTTCATTATGTTTCAAATATTATAACATGTTCACGATGCACTGCAAACCATTTTTCATCAGAGATCATGATTTAAAGGAATTATGTTGTATTGAAAATTTCATTATGTTTCAAGTATCATAACATGTTCACAATGCACTGCAAACCATTTTTCTGCATAGATCATGATGTAAAGGAATAATGTTGTATTGAAAATGTCATTATGTTTCAAGTATCATAGCATGTTCACAATGCACTGAAAACCATTTTTCTGCATAAATGATTATATAAAGGAGTTATGTTGTATTGAAAATTCCGTTATGTTTCAAGTATCATAACATGTTCACAATGCACTGCAAACCATTGTTCTGCATAGACAATGATGTAAAGGATTTATATTGTATAGAAAATTTCATTATGTTTCAAATATTATAACATGTTCACAATGCACTGCAAACCATTTTTCTGCATAGATCATGATGTAAAGGAATAATGTATTGAAAATGTCATTATGTTTCAAGTATCATAACATGTTCACAATGCACTGCAAACAATTTTTCTGCATAGATCACGATGCAAAGGAATAACGTTGTATTGAAAATGTCATTATGTTTCAAGTATCATAACATGTCCACAATGCACTGCAAAACCATTTTTCTGCATAGATCATGATGTAAAGGAATAATGTTGTATTGAAAATGTCATTATGTTTCAAGTATCATAAAATGTTCACAATGCACTGAAAACCATTTTTCTGCATAAATGATTATATAAAGGAGTTATGTTGTATTGAAAATTACGTTATGTTTCAAGCATCATAACATGTTCACAATGCACTGCAAACCATTTTTCTGCATACACCATGATGTAAAGGAATAATGTATTGAAAATGTCATTATGTTTCAAGTATCATAACGTGTTCACAATGCACTGCAAACCATTTTTCTGCATAGATCACGATGTAAAGGAATTATGTTGTATTGAAAATTTCATTATGTTTCAAGTATCATAACATGTTCACAATGCACTGCAAACCATTTTTCTGCATACACCATGATATAAAGGAATAATGTATTGAAAATGTCATTATGTTTCAAGTATCATAACATGTTCACAATGCACTGCAAAGCATTTTTCTGCATAGACCATGATGTAAAGGAATTATGTTGTATTAAAAATGTCATTATGTTTCAAGTATCATAACATGTTCACAATTCACTGCAAAACCATTTTTCTGCATAGATCATGATGTAAAGGAATAATGTTGTATTGAAAATGTCATTATGTTTCAAGTATCATAAAATGTTCACAATGCACTGAAAACCATTTTTCTGCATAAATGACTATATAAAGGAGTTATGTTGTATTGAAAATTACGTTATGTTTCAAGCATCATAACATGTTCACAATGCACTGCAAACCATTTTTCTGCATACACCATGATGTAAAGGAATAATGTATTGAAAATGTCATTATGTTTCAAGTATCATAACATGTTCACAATGCACTGCAAAGCATTTTTCTGCATAGACCATGATGTAAAGGAATTATGTTGTATTGAAAATTTCATTATGTTTCAAGTATCATAACATGTTCACGATGCACTGTAAACCATTTTTCATCAGAGATCATGATTTTAAGGAATTATGTGGTATTGAAAATTTCATTATGTTTCAAGTATCATAACATGTTCACAATGCACTGCAAACCATTTTTCTGCATAGATCATGATGTAAAGGAATAATGTTGTATTGAAAATGTCATTATGTTTCAAGTATCATAGCATGTTCACAATGCACTGAAAACCATTTTTCTGCATAAATGATTATATAAAGGAGTTATGTTGTATTGAAAATTCCGTTATGTTTCAAGTATCATAACATGTTCACAATGCACTGCAAACCATTGTTCTGCATATACAATGATGTAAAGGAATTATATTGTATAGAAAATTTCATTATGTTTCAAGTATCATAACATGTTCACAATGCACTGCAAACCATTTTTCTGCATAGATCATGATGTAAAGGAATAATGTATTGAAAATGCCATTATGTTTCAAGTATCATAACATGTTCACAATGCACTGAAAACCATTTTTCTGCATAAAAGATTATATAAAGGAGTTATGTTGTATTGAAATTTACGTTATGTTTCAAGCATCATAACATGTTCACAATGCACTGCAAACCATTTTTCTGCATACACAATGATATAAAGGAATAATGTATTGAAAATGTCATTATGTTTCAAGTATCATAACATGTTCACAATGCACTGCAAACCATTTTTCTGCATAGATCACGATGTAAAGGAATTATGTTGTATTGAAAATTTCATTATGTTTCAAGTATTATAACATGTTCACATGCACTGCAAACCATTTTTCTGCATAGATCATGATGTAAAGGAATAATGTTGTATTGAAAATGTCATTATGTTTCAAGTATCATAACATGTTCACAATGCACTGCAAAGCATTTTTCTGCATAGACCATGATGTAAAGGAATTATGTTGTATTGAAAATTTCATTATGTTTCAAGTATCATAACATGTTCACGATGCACTGTAAACCATTTTTCATCAGAGATCATGATTTAAAGGAATTATGTTGTATTGAAAATTTCATTATGTTTCAAGTATCATAACATGTTCACAATGCACTGCAAACCATTTTTCTGCATAGATCATGATGTAAAGGAATAATGTTGTATTGAAAATGTCATTATGTTTCAAGTATCATAACATGTTCACAATGCACTGCAAAGCATTTTTCTGCATAGACCATGATGTAAAGGAGTTATGTTGTATTGAAAATTACGTTATGTTTCAAGCATCATAACATGTTCACAATGCACTGCAAACCATTTTTCTGCATACACCATGATGTAAAGGAATAATGTATTGAAAATGTCATTATGTTTCAAGTATCATAACATGTTCACAATGCACTGCAAACCATTTTTCTGCATAGATCACGATGTAAAGGAATTATGTTGTATTGAAAATTTCATTATGTTTCAAATATTATAACATGTTCACGATGCACTGCAAACCATTTTTCATCAGAGATCATGATTTAAAGGAATTATGTTGTATTGAAAATTTCATTATGTTTCAAGTATCATAACATGTTCACAATGCACTGCAAACCATTTTTCTGCATAGATCATGATGTAAAGGAATAATGTTGTATTGAAAATGTCATTATGTTTCAAGTATCATAGCATGTTCACAATGCACTGAAAACCATTTTTCTGCATAAATGATTATATAAAGGAGTTATGTTGTATTGAAAATTCCGTTATGTTTCAAGTATCATAACATGTTCACAATGCACTGCAAACCATTGTTCTGCATAGACAATGATGTAAAGGAATTATATTGTATAGAAAATTTCATTATGTTTCAAGTATCATAACATGTTCACAATGCACTGCAAACCATTTTTCTGCATAGATCATGATGTAAAGGAATAATGTATTGAAAATGTCATTATGTTTCAAGTATCATAACATGTTCACAATGCACTGCAAACAATTTTTCTGCATAGATCACGATGTAAAGGAATTATGTTGTATTGAAAATTTCATTATGTTTCAAGTATCATAACATGTTCACAATGCACTGCAAACCATTTTTCTGCATAGATCATGATGCAAAGGAATAACGTTGTATTGAAAATGTCATTATGTTTCAAGTATCATAACATGTCCACAATGCACTGCAAAACCATTTTTCTGCATAGATCATGATGTAAAGGAATAATGTTGTATTGAAAATGTCATTATGTTTCAAGTATCATAAAATGTTCACAATGCACTGAAAACCATTTTTCTGCATAAATGATTATATAAAGGAGTTATGTTGTATTGAAAATTACGTTATGTTTCAAGCATCATAACATGTTCACAATGCACTGCAAACCATTTTTCTGCATACACCATGATGTAAAGGAATAATGTATTGAAAATGTCATTATGTTTCAAGTATCATAACATGTTCACAATGCACTGCAAACCATTTTTCTGCATAGATCACGATGTAAAGGAATTATGTTGTATTGAAAATTTCATTATGTTTCAAGTATCATAACATGTTCACAATGCACTGCAAACCATTTTTCTGCATACACCTTGATATAAAGGAATAATGTATTGAAAATGTCATTATGTTTCAAGTATCATAACATGTTCACAATGCACTGCAAAGCATTTTTCTGCATAGACCATGATGTAAAGGAATTATGTTGTATTAAAAATGTCATTATGTTTCAAGTATCATAACATGTTCACAATTCACTGCAAAACCATTTTTCTGCATAGATCATGATGTAAAGGAATAATGTTGTATTGAAAATGTCATTATGTTTCAAGTATCATAAAATGTTCACAATGCACTGAAAACCATTTTTCTGCATAAATGATTATATAAAGGAGTTATGTTGTATTGAAAATTACGTTATGTTTCAAGCATCATAACATGTTCACAATGCACTGCAAACCATTTTTCTGCATACACCATGATGTAAAGGAATAATGTATTGAAAATGTCATTATGTTTCAAGTATCATAACATGTTCACAATGCACTGCAAAGCATTTTTCTGCATAGACCATGATGTAAAGGAATTATGTTGTATTGAAAATTTCATTATGTTTCAAGTATCATAACATGTTCACGATGCACTGTAAACCATTTTTCATCAGAGATCATGATTTAAAGGAATTATGTTGTATTGAAAATTTCATTATGTTTCAAGTATCATAACATGTTCACAATGCACTGCAAACCATTTTTCTGCATAGATCATGATGTAAAGGAATAATGTTGTATTGAAAATGTCATTATGTTTCAAGTATCATAACATGTTCACAATGCACTGCAAAGGATTTTTCTGCATAGACCATGATGTAAAGGAGTTATGTTGTATTGAAAATTACGTTATGTTTCAAGCATCATAACATGTTCACAATGCACTGCAAACCATTTTTCTGCATACACCATTATGTAAAGAAATAATGTATTGAAAATGTCATTATGTTTCAAGTATCATAACATGTTCACAATGCACTGCAAACCATTTTTCTGCATAGATCACGATGTAAAGGAATTATGTTGTATTGAAAATTTCATTGTGTTTCAAGTATTATAACATGTTCACGATGCACTGCAAACCATTTTTCATCAGAGATCATGATTTAAAGGAATTATGTTGTATTGAAAATTTCATTATGTTTCAAGTATCATAACATGTTCACAATGCACTGCAAACCATTTTTCTGCATAGATCATGATGTAAAGGAATAATGTTGTATTGAAAATGTCATTATGTTTCAAGTATCATAGCATGTTCACAATGCACTGAAAACCATTTTTCTGCATAAATGATTATATAAAGGAGTTATGTTGTATTGAAAATTCCGTTATGTTTCAAGTATCATAACATGTTCACAATGTACTGCAAACCATTGTTCTGCATAGACAATGATGTAAAGGAATTATATTGTATAGAAAATTTCATTATGTTTCAAGTATCATAACATGTTCACAATGCACTGCAAACCATTTTTCTGCATAGATCATGATGTAAAGGAATAATGTATTGAAAATGTCATTATGTTTCAAGTATCATAACATGTTCACAATGCACTGCAAACCATTTTTCTGCATAGATCACGATGTAAAGGAATTATGTTGTATTGAAAATTTCATTATGTTTCAAGTATCATAACATGTTCACAATGCACTGCAAACCATTTTTCTGCATAGATCATGATGTAAAGGAATAACGTTGTATTGAAAATGTCATTATGTTTCAAGTATCATAACATGTTCACAATGCACTGCAAAACCATTTTTTCTGCATAGATCATGATGTAAAGGAATAATGTTGTATTGAAAATGTCATTATGTTTCAAGTATCATAAAATGTTCACAATGCACTGCAAACCATTTTTCTGCATACACCATGATGTAAAGGAATAATGTATTGAAAATGTCATTATGTTTCAAGTATCATAACATGTTCACAATTCACTGCAAAACCATTTTTCTGCATAGATCATGATGTAAAGGAATAATGTTGTATTGAAAATGTCATTATGTTTCAAGTATCATAAAATGTTCACAATGCACTGAAAACCATTTTTCTGCATAAATGATTATATAAAGGAGTTATGTTGTATTGAAAATTACGTTATGTTTCAAGCATCATAACATGTTCACAATGCACTGCAAACCATTTTTGTGCATACACCATGATGTAAAGGAATAATGTATTGAAAATGTCATTATGTTTCAAGTATCATAACATGTTCACAATGCACTGCAAAGCATTTTTCTGCATAGACCATGATGTAAAGGAATTATGTTGTATTGAAAATTTCATTATGTTTCAAGTATCATAACATGTTCACGATGCACTGTAAACCATTTTTCTGCATAGATCATGATGTAAAGGAATAATGTTGTATTGAAAATGTCATTATGTTTCAAGTATCATAGCATGTTCACAATGCACTGAAAACCATTTTTCTGCATAAATGATTATATAAAGGAGTTATGTTGTATTGAAAATTCCGTTATGTTTCAAGTATCATAACATGTTCACAATGCACTGCAAACCATTGTTCTGCATAGACAATGATGTAAAGGAATTATATTGTATAGAAAATTTCATTATGTTTCAAGTATCATAACATGTTCACAATGCACTGCAAACCATTTTTCTGCATAGATCATGATGTAAAGGAATAATGTATTGAAAATGTCATTATGTTTCAAGTATCATAACATGTTCAGAATGCACTGCAAACCATTTTTCTGCATAGATCACGATGTAAAGGAATTATGTTGTATTGAAAATTTCATTATGTTTCAAGTATCATAACATGTTCACAATGCACTGCAAACCATTTTTCTGCATAGATCATGATGTAAAGGAATAACGTTGTATTGAAAATGTCATTATGTTTCAAGTATCATAACATGTTCACAATGCACTGCAAAACCATTTTTTCTGCATAGATCATGATGTAAAGGAATAATGTTGTATTGAAAATGTCATTATGTTTCAAGTATCATAAAATGTTCACAATGCACTGCAAACCATTTTTCTGCATACACCATGATGTAAAGGAATAATGTATTGAAAATGTCATTATGTTTCAAGTATCATAACATGTTCACAATGCACTGCAAACCATTTTTCTGCATAGATCACGATGTAAAGGAATTATGTTGTATTGAAAATTTCATTATGTTTCAAGTATTATAACATGTTCACAATGCACTGCAAACCATTTTTCTGCATAGATCATGATGTAAAGGAATAATGTTGTATTGAAAATGTCATTATGTTTCAAGTATCATAACATGTTCACAATGCACTGCAAAGCATTTTTCTGCATAGACCATGATGTAAAGGAATTATGTTGTATTGAAAATTTCATTATGTTTCAAGTATCATAACATGTTCACGATGCACTGCAAACCATTTTTCATCAGAGATCATGATTTAAAGGAATTATGTTGTATTGAAAATTTCATTATGTTTCAAGTATCATAACATGTTCACAATGCACTGCAAACAATTTTTCTGCATAGATCATGATGTAAAGGAATAATGTTGTATTGAAAATGTCATTATGTTTCAAGTATCATAACATGTTCACAATGCACTGCAAAGCATTTTTCTGCATAGACCATGATGTAAAGGAATTATGTTGTATTGAAAATTTCATTATGTTTCAAGTATCATAACATGTTCACAATGCACTGCAAACCATTTTTCATCAGAGATCATGATTTAAAGGAATTATGTTGTATTGAAAATTTCATTATGTTTCAAGTATCATAACATGTTCACAATGCACTGCAAACCATTTTTCTGCATAGATCATGATGTAAAGGAATAATGTTGTATTGAAAATGTCATTATGTTTCAAGTATCATAACATGTTCACAATGCACTGCAAAGCATTTTTCTGCATAGACCATGATGTAAAGGAGTTATGTTGTATTGAAAATTACGTTATGTTTCAAGCATCATAACATGTTCACAATGCACTGCAAACCATTTTTCTGCATACACCATGATGTAAAGGAATAATGTATTGAAAATGTCATTATGTTTCAAGTATCATAACATGTTCACAATGCACTGCAAACCATTTTTCTGCATAGATCACGATGTAAAGGAATTATGTTGTATTGAAAATGTCATTATGTTTCAAGTATCATAACATGTTCACAATGCACTGCAAAGCATTTTTCTGCATAGACCATGATGTAAAGGAATTATGTTGTATTGAAAATTTCATTATGTTTCAAGTATCATAACATGTTCACGATGCACTGCAAACCATTTTTCATCAGAGATCATGATTTAAAGGAATTATGTTGTATTGAAAATTTCATTATGTTTCAAGTATCATAACATGTTCACAATGCACTGCAAACCATTTTTCTGCATAGATCATGATGTAAAGGAATAATGTTGTATTGAAAATGTCATTATGTTTCAAGTATCATAACATGTTCACAATGCACTGCAAAGCATTTTTCTGCATAGACCATGATGTAAAGGAATTATGTTGTATTGAAAATTTCATTATGTTTCAAGTATCATAACATGTTCACAATGCACTGCAAACCATTTTTCATCAGAGATCATGATTTAAAGGAATTATGTTGTATTGAAAATTTCATTATGTTTCAAGTATCATAACATGTTCACAATGCACTGCAAACCATTTTTCTGCATAGATCATGATGTAAAGGAATAATGTTGTATTGAAAATGTCATTATGTTTCAAGTATCATAGCATGTTCACAATGCACTGAAAACCATTTTTCTGCATAAATGATTATATAAAGGAGTTATGTTGTATTGAAAATTCCGTTATGTTTCAAGTATCATAACATGTTCACAATGCACTGCAAACCATTGTTCTGCATAGACAATGATGTAAAGGAATTATATTGTATAGAAAATTTCATTATGTTTCAAGTATCATAACATGTTCACAATGCACTGCAAACCATTTTTCTGCATAGATCATGATGTAAAGGAATAATGTATTGAAAATGTCATTATGTTTCAAGTATCATAACATGTTCACAATGCACTGAAAACCATTTTTCTGCATAAAAGATTATATAAAGGAGTTATGTTGTATTGAAATTTACGTTATGTTTCAAGCATCATAACATGTTCACAATGCACTGCAAACCATTTTTCTGCATACACCATGATATAAAGGAATAATGTATTGAAAATGTCATTATGTTTCAAGTATCATAACATGTTCACAATGCACTGCAAACCATTTTTCTGCATAGATCACGATGTAAAGGAATTATGTTGTATTGAAAATTTCATTATGTTTCAAGTATTATAACATGTTCACATGCACTGCAAACCATTTTTCTGCATAGATCATGATGTAAAGGAATAATGTTGTATTGAAAATGTCATTATGTTTCAAGTATCATAACATGTTCACAATGCACTGCAAAGCATTTTTCTGCATAGACCATGATGTAAAGGAATTATGTTGTATTGAAAATTTCATTATGTTTCAAGTATCATAACATTTTCACGATGCACTGTAAACCATTTTTCATCAGAGATCATGATTTAAAGGAATTATGTTGTATTGAAAATTTCATTATGTTTCAAGTATCATAACATGTTCACAATGCACTGCAAACCATTTTTCTGCATAGATCATGATGTAAAGGAATAATGTTGTATTGAAAATGTCATTATGTTTCAAGTATCATAACATGTTCACAATGCACTGCAAAGCATTTTTCTGCATAGACCATGATGTAAAGGAATTATGTTGTATTGAAAATTTCATTATGTTTCAAGTATCATAACATGTTCACAATGCACTGCAAACCATTTTTCATCAGAGATCATGATTTAAAGGAATTATGTTGTATTGAAAATTTCATTATGTTTCAAGTATCATAACATGTTCACAATGCACTGCAAACCATTTTTCTGCATAGATCATGATGTAAAGGAATAATGTTGTATTGAAAATGTCATTATGTTTCAAGTATCATAGCATGTTCACAATGCACTGAAAACCATTTTTCTGCATAAATGATTATATAAAGGAGTTATGTTGTATTGAAAATTCCGTTATGTTTCAAGTATCATAACATGTTCACAATGCACTGCAAACCATTGTTCTGCATAGACAATGATGTAAAGGAATTATATTGTATAGAAAATTTCATTATGTTTCAAGTATCATAACATGTTCACAATGCACTGCAAACCATTTTTCTGCATAGATCATGATGTAAAGGAATAATGTATTGAAAATGTCATTATGTTTCAAGTATCATAACATGTTCACAATGCACTGAAAACCATTTTTCTGCATAAAAGATTATATAAAGGAGTTATGTTGTATTGAAATTTACGTTATGTTTCAAGCATCATAACATGTTCACAATGCACTGCAAACCATTTTTCTGCATACACCATGATATAAAGGAATAATGTATTGAAAATGTCATTATGTTTCAAGTATCATAACATGTTCACAATGCACTGCAAACCATTTTTCTGCATAGATCACGATGTAAAGGAATTATGTTGTATTGAAAATTTCATTATGTTTCAAGTATTATAACATGTTCACATGCACTGCAAACCATTTTTCTGCATAGATCATGATGTAAAGGAATAATGTTGTATTGAAAATGTCATTATGTTTCAAGTATCATAACATGTTCACAATGCACTGCAAAGCATTTTTCTGCATAGACCATGATGTAAAGGAATTATGTTGTATTGAAAATTTCATTATGTTTCAAGTATCATAACATGTTCACGATGCACTGTAAACCATTTTTCATCAGAGATCATGATTTAAAGGAATTATGTTGTATTGAAAATTTCATTATGTTTCAAGTATCATAACATGTTCACAATGCACTGCAAACCATTTTTCTGCATAGATCATGATGTAAAGGAATAATGTTGTATTGAAAATGTCATTATGTTTCAAGTATCATAACATGTTCACAATGCACTGCAAAGCATTTTTCTGCATAGACCATGATGTAAAGGAATTATGTTGTATTGAAAATTTCATTATGTTTCAAGTATCATAACATGTTCACAATGCACTGCAAACCATTTTTCTGCATACACCATGATGTAAAGGAATAATGTATTGAAAATGTCATTATGTTTCAAGTATCATAACATGTTCACAATGCACTGCAAACCATTTTTCTGCATAGATCACGATGTAAAGGAATTATGTTGTATTGAAAATTTCATTATGTTTCAAGTATTATAACATGTTCACAATGCACTGCAAACCATTTTTCTGCATAGATCATGATGTAAAGGAATAATGTTGTATTGAAAATGTCATTATGTTTCAAGTATCATAACATGTTCACAATGCACTGCAAAGCATTTTTCTGCATAGACCATGATGTAAAGGAATTATGTTGTATTGAAAATTTCATTATGTTTCAAGTATCATAACATGTTCACGATGCACTGCAAACCATTTTTCATCAGAGATCATGATTTAAAGGAATTATGTTGTATTGAAAATTTCATTATGTTTCAAGTATCATAACATGTTCACAATGCACTGCAAACAATTTTTCTGCATAGATCATGATGTAAAGGAATAATGTTGTATTGAAAATGTCATTATGTTTCAAGTATCATAACATGTTCACAATGCACTGCAAAGCATTTTTCTGCATAGACCATGATGTAAAGGAATTATGTTGTATTGAAAATTTCATTATGTTTCAAGTATCATAACATGTTCACAATGCACTGCAAACCATTTTTCATCAGAGATCATGATTTAAAGGAATTATGTTGTATTGAAAATTTCATTATGTTTCAAGTATCATAACATGTTCACAATGCACTGCAAACCATTTTTCTGCATAGATCATGATGTAAAGGAATAATGTTGTATTGAAAATGTCATTATGTTTCAAGTATCATAACATGTTCACAATGCACTGCAAAGCATTTTTCTGCATAGACCATGATGTAAAGGAGTTATGTTGTATTGAAAATTACGTTATGTTTCAAGCATCATAACATGTTCACAATGCACTGCAAACCATTTTTCTGCATACACCATGATGTAAAGGAATAATGTATTGAAAATGTCATTATGTTTCAAGTATCATAACATGTTCACAATGCACTGCAAACCATTTTTCTGCATAGATCACGATGTAAAGGAATTATGTTGTATTGAAAATGTCATTATGTTTCAAGTATCATAACATGTTCACAATGCACTGCAAAGCATTTTTCTGCATAGACCATGATGTAAAGGAATTATGTTGTATTGAAAATTTCATTATGTTTCAAGTATCATAACATGTTCACGATGCACTGCAAACCATTTTTCATCAGAGATCATGATTTAAAGGAATTATGTTGTATTGAAAATTTCATTATGTTTCAAGTATCATAACATGTTCACAATGCACTGCAAACCATTTTTCTGCATAGATCATGATGTAAAGGAATAATGTTGTATTGAAAATGTCATTATGTTTCAAGTATCATAACATGTTCACAATGCACTGCAAAGCATTTTTCTGCATAGACCATGATGTAAAGGAATTATGTTGTATTGAAAATTTCATTATGTTTCAAGTATCATAACATGTTCACAATGCACTGCAAACCATTTTTCATCAGAGATCATGATTTAAAGGAATTATGTTGTATTGAAAATTTCATTATGTTTCAAGTATCATAACATGTTCACAATGCACTGCAAACCATTTTTCTGCATAGATCATGATGTAAAGGAATAATGTTGTATTGAAAATGTCATTATGTTTCAAGTATCATAGCATGTTCACAATGCACTGAAAACCATTTTTCTGCATAAATGATTATATAAAGGAGTTATGTTGTATTGAAAATTCCGTTATGTTTCAAGTATCATAACATGTTCACAATGCACTGCAAACCATTGTTCTGCATAGACAATGATGTAAAGGAATTATATTGTATAGAAAATTTCATTATGTTTCAAGTATCATAACATGTTCACAATGCACTGCAAACCATTTTTCTGCATAGATCATGATGTAAAGGAATAATGTATTGAAAATGTCATTATGTTTCAAGTATCATAACATGTTCACAATGCACTGAAAACCATTTTTCTGCATAAAAGATTATATAAAGGAGTTATGTTGTATTGAAATTTACGTTATGTTTCAAGCATCATAACATGTTCACAATGCACTGCAAACCATTTTTCTGCATACACCATGATATAAAGGAATAATGTATTGAAAATGTCATTATGTTTCAAGTATCATAACATGTTCACAATGCACTGCAAACCATTTTTCTGCATAGATCACGATGTAAAGGAATTATGTTGTATTGAAAATTTCATTATGTTTCAAGTATTATAACATGTTCACATGCACTGCAAACCATTTTTCTGCATAGATCATGATGTAAAGGAATAATGTTGTATTGAAAATGTCATTATGTTTCAAGTATCATAACATGTTCACAATGCACTGCAAAGCATTTTTCTGCATAGACCATGATGTAAAGGAATTATGTTGTATTGAAAATTTCATTATGTTTCAAGTATCATAACATGTTCACGATGCACTGTAAACCATTTTTCATCAGAGATCATGATTTAAAGGAATTATGTTGTATTGAAAATTTCATTATGTTTCAAGTATCATAACATGTTCACAATGCACTGCAAACCATTTTTCTGCATAGATCATGATGTAAAGGAATAATGTTGTATTGAAAATGTCATTATGTTTCAAGTATCATAACATGTTCACAGTGCACTGCAAAGCATTTTTCTGCATAGACCATGATGTAAAGGAATTATGTTGTATTGAAAATTTCATTATGTTTCAAGTATCATAACATGTTCACAATGCACTGCAAACCATTTTTCATCAGAGATCATGATTTAAAGGAATTATGTTGTATTGAAAATTTCATTATGTTTCAAGTATCATAACATGTTCACAATGCACTGCAAACCATTTTTCTGCATAGATCATGATGTAAAGGAATAATGTTGTATTGAAAATGTCATTATGTTTCAAGTATCATAGCATGTTCACAATGCACTGAAAACCATTTTTCTGCATAAATGATTATATAAAGGAGTTATGTTGTATTGAAAATTCCGTTATGTTTCAAGTATCATAACATGTTCACAATGCACTGCAAACCATTGTTCTGCATAGACAATGATGTAAAGGAATTATATTGTATAGAAAATTTCATTATGTTTCAAGTATCATAACATGTTCACAATGCACTGCAAACCATTTTTCTGCATAGATCATGATGTAAAGGAATAATGTATTGAAAATGTCATTATGTTTCAAGTATCATAACATGTTCACAATGCACTGAAAACCATTTTTCTGCATAAAAGATTATATAAAGGAGTTATGTTGTATTGAAATTTACGTTATGTTTCAAGCATCATAACATGTTCACAATGCACTGCAAACCATTTTTCTGCATACACCATGATATAAAGGAATAATGTATTGAAAATGTCATTATGTTTCAAGTATCATAACATGTTCACAATGCACTGCAAACCATTTTTCTGCATAGATCACGATGTAAAGGAATTATGTTGTATTGAAAATTTCATTATGTTTCAAGTATTATAACATGTTCACATGCACTGCAAACCATTTTTCTGCATAGATCATGATGTAAAGGAATAATGTTGTATTGAAAATGTCATTATGTTTCAAGTATCATAACATGTTCACAATGCACTGCAAAGCATTTTTCTGCATAGACCATGATGTAAAGGAATTATGTTGTATTGAAAATTTCATTATGTTTCAAGTATCATAACATGTTCACGATGCACTGTAAACCATTTTTCATCAGAGATCATGATTTAAAGGAATTATGTTGTATTGAAAATTTCATTATGTTTCAAGTATCATAACATGTTCACAATGCACTGCAAACCATTTTTCTGCATAGATCATGATGTAAAGGAATAATGTTGTATTGAAAATGTCATTATGTTTCAAGTATCATAACATGTTCACAATGCACTGCAAAGCATTTTTCTGCATAGACCATGATGTAAAGGAATTATGTTGTATTGAAAATTTCATTATGTTTCAAGTATCATAACATGTTCACAATGCACTGCAAACCATTTTTCATCAGAGATCATGATTTAAAGGAATTATGTTGTATTGAAAATTTCATTATGTTTCAAGTATCATAACATGTTCACAATGCACTGCAAACCATTTTTCTGCATAGATCATGATGTAAAGGAATAATGTTGTATTGAAAATGTCATTATGTTTCAAGTATCATAGCATGTTCACAATGCACTGAAAACCATTTTTCTGCATAAATGATTATATAAAGGAGTTATGTTGTATTGAAAATTCCGTTATGTTTCAATTATCATAACATGTTCACAATGCACTGCAAACCATTGTTCTGCATAGACAATGATGTAAAGGAATTATATTGTATAGAAAATTTCATTATGTTTCAAGTATCATAACATGTTCACAATGCACTGCAAACCATTTTTCTGCATAGATCATGATGTAAAGGAATAATGTATTGAAAATGTCATTATGTTTCAAGTATCATAACATGTTCACAATGCACTGAAAACCATTTTTCTGCATAAAAGATTATATAAAGGAGTTATGTTGTATTGAAATTTACGTTATGTTTCAAGCATCATAACATGTTCACAATGCACTGCAAACCATTTTTCTGCATACACCATGATATAAAGGAATAATGTATTGAAAATGTCATTATGTTTCAAGTATCATAACATGTTCACAATGCACTGCAAACCATTTTTCTGCATAGATCACGATGTAAAGGAATTATGTTGTATTGAAAATTTCATTATGTTTCAAGTATTATAACATGTTCACATGCACTGCAAACCATTTTTCTGCATAGATCATGATGTAAAGGAATAATGTTGTATTGAAAATGTCATTATGTTTCAAGTATCATAACATGTTCACAATGCACTGCAAAGCATTTTTCTGCATAGACCATGATGTAAAGGAATTATGTTGTATTGAAAATTTCATTATGTTTCAAGTATCATAACATGTTCACGATGCACTGTAAACCATTTTTCATCAGAGATCATGATTTAAAGGAATTATGTTGTATTGAAAATTTCATTATGTTTCAAGTATCATAACATGTTCACAATGCACTGCAAACCATTTTTCTGCATAGATCATGATGTAAAGGAATAATGTTGTATTGAAAATGTCATTATGTTTCAAGTATCATAACATGTTCACAATGCACTGCAAAGCATTTTTCTGCATAGACCATGATGTAAAGGAATTATGTTGTATTGAAAATTTCATTATGTTTCAAGTATCATAACATGTTCACAATGCACTGCAAACCATTTTTCATCAGAGATCATGATTTAAAGGAATTATGTTGTATTGAAAATTTCATTATGTTTCAAGTATCATAACATGTTCACAATGCACTGCAAACCATTTTTCTGCATAGATCATGATGTAAAGGAATAATGTTGTATTGAAAATGTCATTATGTTTCAAGTATCATAGCATGTTCACAATGCACTGAAAACCATTTTTCTGCATAAATGATTATATAAAGGAGTTATGTTGTATTGAAAATTCCGTTATGTTTCAAGTATCATAACATGTTCACAATGCACTGCAAACCATTGTTCTGCATAGACAATGATGTAAAGGAATTATATTGTATAGAAAATTTCATTATGTTTCAAGTATCATAACATGTTCACAATGCACTGAAAACCATTTTTCTGCATAAAAGATTATATAAAGGAGTTATGTTGTATTGAAATTTACGTTATGTTTCAAGCATCATAACATGTTCACAATGCACTGCAAACCATTTTTCTGCATACACCATGATATAAAGGAATAATGTATTGAAAATGTCATTATGTTTCAAGTATCATAACATGTTCACAATGCACTGCAAACCATTTTTCTGCATAGATCACGATGTAAAGGAATTATGTTGTATTGAAAATTTCATTATGTTTCAAGTATTATAACATGTTCACATGCACTGCAAACCATTTTTCTGCATAGATCATGATGTAAAGGAATAATGTTGTATTGAAAATGTCATTATGTTTCAAGTATCATAACATGTTCACAATGCACTGCAAAGCATTTTTCTGCATAGACCATGATGTAAAGGAATTATGTTGTATTGAAAATTTCATTATGTTTCAAGTATCATAACATGTTCACGATGCACTGTAAACCATTTTTCATCAGAGATCATGATTTAAAGGAATTATGTTGTATTGAAAATTTCATTATGTTTCAAGTATCATAACATGTTCACAATGCACTGCAAACCATTTTTCTGCATAGATCATGATGTAAAGGAATAATGTTGTATTGAAAATGTCATTATGTTTCAAGTATCATAACATGTTCACAATGCACTGCAAACCATTTTTCTGCATACACCATGATGTAAAGGAATAATGTATTGAAAATGTCATTATGTTTCAAGTATCATAACATGTTCACAATGCACTGCAAACCATTTTTCTGCATAGATCACGATGTAAAGGAGTTATGTTGTATTGAAAATTTCATTATGTTTCAAATATTATAACATGTTCACGATGCACTGCAAACCATTTTTCATCAGAGATCATGATTTAAAGGAATTATGTTGTATTGAAAATTTCATTATGTTTCAAGTATCATAACATGTTCACAATGCACTGCAAACCATTTTTCTGCATAGATCATGATGTAAAGGAATAATGTTGTATTGAAAATGTCATTATGTTTCAAGTATCATAGCATGTTCACAATGCACTGAAAACCATTTTTCTGCATAAATGATTATATAAAGGAGTTATGTTGTATTGAAAATTCCGCTATGTTTCAAGTATCATAACATGTTCACAATGCACTGCAAACCATTGTTCTGCATAGACAATGATGTAAAGGAATTATATTGTATAGAAAATTTCATTATGTTTCAAATATTATAACATGTTCACAATGCACTGCAAACCATTTTTCTGCATAGATCATGATGTAAAGGAATAATGTATTGAAAATGTCATTATGTTTCAAGTATCATAACATGTTCACAATGCACTGCAAACCATTTTTCTGCATAGATCATGATGCAAAGGAATAACGTTGTATTGAAAATGTCATTATGTTTCAAGTATCATAACATGTCCACAATGCACTGCAAAACCATTTTTCTGCATAGATCATGATGTAAAGGAATAATGTTGTATTGAAAATGTCATTATGTTTCAAGTATCATAAAATGTTCACAATGCACTGAAAACCATTTTTCTGCATAAATGATTATATAATAGAGTTATGTTGTATTGAAAATTACGTTATGTTTCAAGCATCATAACATGTTCACAATGCACTGCAAACCATTTTTCTGCATACACCATGATGTAAAGGAATAATGTATTGAAAATGTCATTATGTTTCAAGTATCATAACATGTTCACAATGCACTGCAAACCATTTTTCTGCATAGATCACGATGTAAAGGAATTATGTTGTATTGAAAATTTCATTATGTTTCAAGTATCATAACATGTTCACAATGCACTGCAAACCATTTTTCTGCATACACCATGATATAAAGGAATAATGTATTGAAAATGTCATTATGTTTCAAGTATCATAACATGTTCACAATGCACTGCAAAGCATTTTTCTGCATAGACCATGATGTAAAGGAATTATGTTGTATTAAAAATGTCATTATGTTTCAAGTATCATAACATGTTCACAATTCACTGCAAAACCATTTTTCTGCATAGATCATGATGTAAAGGAATAATGTTGTATAGAAAATGTCATTATGTTTCAAGTATCATAAAATGTTCACAATGCACTGAAAACCATTTTTCTGCATAAATGATTATATAAAGGAGTTATGTTGTATTGAAAATTACGTTATGTTTCAAGCATCATAACATGTTCACAATGCACTGCAAACCATTTTTCTGCATACACCATGATGTAAAGGAATAATGTATTGAAAATGTCATTATGTTTCAAGTATCATAACATGTTCACAATGCACTGCAAAGCATTTTTCTGCATAGACCATGATGTAAAGGAATTATGTTGTATTGAAAATTTCATTATGTTTCAAGTATCATAACATGTTCACGATGCACTGTAAACCATTTTTCATCAGAGATCATGATTTTAAGGAATTATGTTGTATTGAAAATTTCATTATGTTTCAAGTATCATAACATGTTCACAATGCACTGCAAACCATTTTTCTGCATAGATCATGATGTAAAGGAATAATGTTGTATTGAAAATGTCATTATGTTTCAAGTATCATAACATGTTCACAATGCACTGCAAAGGATTTTTCTGCATAGACCATGATGTAAAGGAGTTATGTTGTATTGAAAATTACGTTATGTTTCAAGCATCATAACATGTTCACAATGCACTGCAAACCATTTTTCTGCATACACCATTATGTAAAAGAATAATGTATTGAAAATGTCATTATGTTTCAAGTATCATAACATGTTCACAATGCACTGCAAACCATTTTTCTGCATAGATCACGATGTAAAGGAATTATGTTGTATTGAAAATTTCATTATGTTTCAAGTATTATAACATGTTCACGATGCACTGCAAACCATTTTTCATCAGAGATCATGATTTAAAGGAATTATGTTGTATTGAAAATTTCATTATGTTTCAAGTATCATAACATGTTCACAATGCACTGCAAACCATTTTTCTGCATAGATCATGATGTAAAGGAATAATGTTGTATTGAAAATGTCATTATGTTTCAAGTATCATAGCATGTTCACAATGCACTGAAAACCATTTTTCTGCATAAATGATTATATAAAGGAGTTATGTTGTATTGAAAATTCCGTTATGTTTCAAGTATCGTAACATGTTCACAATGCACTGCAAACCATTGTTCTGCATAGACAATGATGTAAAGGAATTATATTGTATAGAAAATTTCATTATGTTTCAAGTATCATAACATGTTCACAATGCACTGCAAACCATTTTTCTGCATAGATCATGATGTAAAGGAATAATGTATTGAAAATGTCATTATGTTTCAAGTATCATAACATGTTCACAATGCACTGCAAACCATTTTTCTGCATAGATCACGATGTAAAGGAATTATGTTGTATTGAAAATTTCATTATGTTTCAAGTATCATAACATGTTCACAATGCACTGCAAACCATTTTTCTGCATAGATCATGATGTAAAGGAATAACGTTGTATTGAAAATGTCATTATGTTTCAAGTATCATAACATGTTCACAATGCACTGCAAAACCATTTTTTCTGCATAGATCATGATGTAAAGGAATAATGTTGTATTGAAAATGTCATTATGTTTCAAGTATCATAAAATGTTCACAATGCACTGCAAACCATTTTTCTGCATACACCATGATGTAAAGGAATAATGTATTGAAAATGTCATTATGTTTCAAGTATCATAACATGTTCACAATGCACTGCAAACCATTTTTCTGCATAGATCACGATGTAAAGGAATTATGTTGTATTGAAAATTTCATTATGTTTCAAGTATTATAACATGTTCACAATGCACTGCAAACCATTTTTCTGCATAGATCATGATGTAAAGGAATAATGTTGTATTGAAAATGTCATTATGTTTCAAGTATCATAACATGTTCACAATGCACTGCAAAGCATTTTTCTGCATAGACCATGATGTAAAGGAATTTTGTTGTATTGAAAATTTCATTATGTTTCAAGTATCATAACATGTTCACGATGCACTGCAAACCATTTTTCATCAGAGATCATGATTTAAAGGAATTATGTTGTATTGAAAATTTCATTATGTTTCAAGTATCATAACATGTTCACAATGCACTGCAAACCATTTTTCTGCATAGATCATGATGTAAAGGAATAATGTTGTATTGAAAATGTCATTATGTTTCAAGTATCATAACATGTTCACAATGCACTGCAAAGCATTTTTCTGCATAGACCATGATGTAAAGGAATTATGTTGTATTGAAAATTTCATTATGTTTCAAGTATCATAACATGTTCACAATGCACTGCAAACCATTTTTCATCAGAGATCATGATTTAAAGGAATTATGTTGTATTGAAAATTTCATTATGTTTCAAGTATCATAGCATGTTCACAATGCACTGAAAACCATTTTTCTGCATAAATGATTATATAAAGGAGTTATGTTGTATTGAAAATTCCGTTATGTTTCAAGTATCATAACATGTTCACAATGCACTGCAAACCATTGTTCTGCATAGACAATGATGTAAAGGAATTATATTGTATAGAAAATTTCATTATGTTTCAAGTATCATAACATGTTCACAATGCACTGCAAACCATTTTTCTGCATAGATCATGATGTAAAGGAATAATGTATTGAAAATGTCATTATGTTTCAAGTATCATAACATGTTCACAATGCACTGCAAACAATTTTTCTGCATAGATCACGATGTAAAGGAATTATGTTGTATTGAAAATTTCATTATGTTTCAAGTATCATAACATGTTCACAATGCACTGCAAACCATTTTTCTGCATAGATCATGATGCAAAGGAATAACGTTGTATTGAAAATGTCATTATGTTTCAAGTATCATAACATGTCCACAATGCACTGCAAAACCATTTTTCTGCATAGATCATGATGTAAAGGAATAATGTTGTATTGAAAATGTCATTATGTTTCAAGTATCATAAAATGTTCACAATGCACTGAAAACCATTTTTCTGCATAAATGATTATATAAAGGAGTTATGTTGTATTGAAAATTACGTTATGTTTCAAGCATCATAACATGTTCACAATGCACTGCAAACCATTTTTCTGCATACACCATGATGTAAAGGAATAATGTATTGAAAATGTCATTATGTTTCAAGTATCATAACATGTTCACAATGCACTGCAAACCATTTTTCTGCATAGATCACGATGTAAAGGAATTATGTTGTATTGAAAATTTCATTATGTTTCAAGTATCATAACATGTTCACAATGCACTGCAAACCATTTTTCTGCATACACCATGATATAAAGGATTAATGTATTGAAAATGTCATTATGTTTCAAGTATCATAACATGTTCACAATGCACTGCAAAGCATTTTTCTGCATAGACCATGATGTAAAGGAATTATGTTGTATTGAAAATGTCATTATGTTTCAAGTATCATAACATGTTCACAATTCACTGCAAAACCATTTTTCTGCATAGATCATGATGTAAAGGAATAATGTTGTATTGAAAATGTCATTATGTTTCAAGTATCATAAAATGTTCACAATGCACTGAAAACCATTTTTCTGCATAAATGATTATATAAAGGAGTTATGTTGTATTGAAAATTACGTTATGTTTCAAGCATCATAACATGTTCACAATGCACTGCAAACCATTTTTCTGCATACACCATGATGTAAAGGAATAATGTATTGAAAATGTCATTATGTTTCAAGTATCATAACATGTTCACAATGCACTGCAAAGCATTTTTCTGCATAGACCATGATGTAAAGGAATTATGTTGTATTGAAAATTTCATTATGTTTCAAGTATCATAACATGTTCACGATGCACTGTAAACCATTTTTCATCAGAGATCATGATTTAAAGGAATTATGTTGTATTGAAAATTTCATTATGTTTCAAGTATCATAACATGTTCACAATGCACTGCAAACCATTTTTCTGCATAGATCATGATGTAAAGGAATAATGTTGTATTGAAAATGTCATTATGTTTCAAGTATCATAACATGTTCACAATGCACTGCAAAGGATTTTTCTGCATAGACCATGATGTAAAGGAGTTATGTTGTATTGAAAATTACGTTATGTTTCAAGCATCATAACATGTTCACAATGCACTGCAAACCATTTTTCTGCATACACCATTATGTAAAGGAATAATGTATTGAAAATGTCATTATGTTTCAAGTATCATAACATGTTCACAATGCACTGCAAACCATTTTTCTGCATAGATCACGATGTAAAGGAATTATGTTGTATTGAAAATTTCATTATGTTTCAAGTATTATAACATGTTCACGATGCACTGCAAACCATTTGTCATCAGAGATCAGGATTTAAAGGAATTATGTTGTATTGAAAATTTCATTATGTTTCAAGTATCATAACATGTTCACAATGCACTGCAAACCATTTTTCTGCATAGATCATGATGTAAAGGAATAATGTTGTATTGAAAATGTCATTATGTTTCAAGTATCATAGCATGTTCACAATGCACTGAAAACCATTTTTCTGCATAAATGATTATATAAAGGAGTTATGTTGTATTGAAAATTCCGTTATGTTTCAAGTATCATAACATGTTCACAATGCACTGCAAACCATTGTTCTGCATAGACAATGATGTAAAGGAATTATATTGTATAGAAAATTTCATTATGTTTCAAGTATCATAACATGTTCACAATGCACTGCAAACCATTTTTCTGCATAGATCATGATGTAAAGGAATAATGTATTGAAAATGTCATTATGTTTCAAGTATCATAACATGTTCACAATGCACTGCAAACCATTTTTCTGCATAGATCACGATGTAAAGGAATTATGTTGTATTGAAAATTTCATTATGTTTCAAGTATCATAACATGTTCACAATGCACTGCAAACCATTTTTCTGCATAGATCATGATGTAAAGGAATAACGTTGTATTGAAAATGTCATTATGTTTCAAGTATCATAACATGTTCACAATGCACTGCAAAACCATTTTTTCTGCATACATCATGATGTAAAGGAATAATGTTGTATTGAAAATGTCATTATGTTTCAAGTATCATAAAATGTTCACAATGCACTGCAAACCATTTTTCTGCATACACCATGATGTAAAGGAATAATGTATTGAAAATGTCATTATGTTTCAAGTATCATAACATGTTCACAATGCACTGCAAAGCATTTTTCTGCATAGACCATGATGTAAAGGAATTATGTTGTATTGAAAATTTCATTATGTTTCAAGTATCATAACATGTTCACGATGCACTGCAAACCATTTTTCATCCGAGATCATGATTTAAAGGAATTATGTTGTATTGAAAATTTCATTATGTTTCAAGTATCATAACATGTTCACAATGCACTGCAAACCATTTTTCTGCATAGATCATGATGTAAAGGAATAATGTTGTATTGAAAATGTCATTATGTTTCAAGTATCATAACATGTTCACAATGCACTGCAAAGCATTTTTCTGCATAGACCATGATGTAAAGGAATTATGTTGTATTGAAAATTTCATTATGTTTCAAGTATCATAACATGTTCACAATGCACTGCAAACCATTTTTCAGCAGAGATCATGATTTAAAGGTATTATGTTGTATTGAAAATTTCATTATGTTTCAAGTATCATAACATGTTCACAATGGACTGCAAACCATTTTTCTGCATAGATCATGATGTAAAGGAATAATGTTGTATTGAAAATGTCATTATGTTTCAAGTATCATAACATGTTCACAATGCACTGCAAAGCATTTTTCTGCATAGACCATGATGTAAAGGAATTATGTTGTATTGAAAATGTCATTATGTTTCAAGTATCATAACATGTTCACAATGCACTGCAAACCATTTTTCTGCATCGATCATGATGTAAAGGAATTATGTTGTAAGTGCCTGTATTTGAACTATAAATGCTACTAATCGTATACTCCGTTAAAGGCATGCTGCAGGCTACTTTAATGATGTATATTAATTTCATTACGTTTGAAATATCGTAACATCAATAAAATGCATTTTCCCCATAGAACATAATGTAACGGGAATTTTTTGTATGTCCCTGTATATGAAATATTATTGCTACATACTTCATTTTCAATACCGAACATTCTATAGTAAAAATCAATAATGTGTAAAATTTTCATTACAATCTCGGAGTATATTTGCGAGCGTTAGAGCACGGACAGACAGATAGACGGATAGATAGACAGACAGACAAACAAAAATCATAAACACATTTTAACTATTTTGGAAAGTTTTAAAAATATATCTTTCTAAAAATTAACGGCAGCACCTTTTCATCAACACAATCTTAAATATTATCTTCATTATTAAAGAAACACTTTTCCAAATTACTATGCCAACATATCCTTACCAAGTAAGAAAATAAAGCACGTAAATGAACTATTAATGCTACATACTTCATTTTCAATACCGAACATTCTATAGTAAAAATCAATAATGTGTAAAATTTTCATTACAATCTCGGAGTATATTTACGAGCGTTAAAGCACGGACAGACAGATAGACGGATAGATAGACAGACAGACAGACAAACCAAAATCATAAACACATTTTAACTATTTTGGAAAGTTTTAAAAATATATCTTTCTAAAAATTAACGGCAGCACCTTTTCATCAACACAATCTTAAATATTATCTTCATTATTAAAGAAACACTTTTCCAAATTACTATGCCAACATATCCTTACCAAGTAAGAAAATAAAGCACGTAAATGAACTATTAATGCTACATACTTCATTTTCAATACCGAACATTCTATAGTAAAAATCAATAATGTGTAAAATTTTCATTACAAACTCGGAGTATATTTACGAGCGTTAAAGCACGGACAGACAGATAGACGGATAGATAGACAGACAGACAGACAAACCAAAATCATAAACACATTTTAACTATTTTGGAAAGTTTTAAAAATATATCTTTCTAAAAATTAACGGCAGCACCTTTTCATCAACACAATCTTAAATATTATCTTCATTATTAAATAAACACTTTTCCAAATTACTATGCCAACATATCCTTACCAAGTAAGAAAATAAAGCACGTAAATGAACTATTAATGCTACATACTTCATTTTCAATACCGAACATTCTATAGTAAAAATCAATAATGTGTAAAATTTTCATTACAATCTCGGAGTATATTTGCGAGCGTTAGAGCACGGACAGACAGATAGACGGATAGATAGACAGACAGACAAACAAAAATCATAAACACATTTTAACTATTTTGGAAAGTTTTAAAAATATATCTTTCTAAAAATTAACGGCAGCACCTTTTCATCAACACAATCTTAAATATTATCTTCATTATTAAAGAAACACTTTTCCAAATTACTATGCCAACATATCCTTACCAAGTAAGAAAATAAAGCACGTAAATGATTTATTAATGCTACATACTTCATTTTCAATACCGAACATTCTATAGTAAAAATCAATAATGTGTAAAATTTTCATTACAAACTCGGAGTATATTTACGAGCGTTAAAGCACGGACAGACAGATAGACGGATAGATAGACAGACAGACAGACAAACCAAAATCATAAACACATTTTAACTATTTTGGAAAGTTTTAAAAATATATCTTTCTAAAAATTAACGGCAGCACCTTTTCATCAACACAATCTTAAATATTATCTTCATTATTAAAGAAACACTTTTCCAAATTACTATGCCAACATATCCTTACCAAGTAAGAAAATAAAGCACGTAAATGAACTATTAATGCTACATACTTCATTTTCAATACCGAACATTCTATAGTAAAAATCAATAATGTGTAAAATTTTCATTACAATCTCGGAGTATATTTACGAGCGTTAAAGAACGGACAGACAGATAGACGGATAGATAGACAGACAGACAGACAAACCAAAATCATAAACACATTTTAACTATTTTGGAAAGTTTTAAAAATATATCTTTCTAAAAATTAACGGCAGCACCTTTTCATCAACACAATCTTAAATATTATCTTCATTATTAAAGAAACACTTTTCCAAATTAGTATGCCAACATATCCTTACCAAGTAAGAAAATAAAGCACGTAAATGAACTATTAATGCTACATACTTCATTTTCAATACCGAACATTCTATAGTAAAAATCAATAATGTGTAAAATTTTCATTACAATCTCGGAGTATATTTACGAGCGTTAAAGAACGGACAGACAGATAGACGGATAGATAGACAGATAGACAGACAAACCAAAATCATAAACACATTTTAACTATTTTGGAAAGTTTTAAAAATATATCTTTCTAAAAATTAACGGCAGCACCTTTTCATCAACACAATCTTAAATATTATCTTCATTATTAAAGAAACACTTTTCCAAATTACTATGCCAACATATCCTTACCAAGTAAGAAAATAAAGCACGTAAATGAACTATTAATGCTACATACTTCATTTTCAATACCGAACATTCTATAGTAAAAATCAATAATGTGTAAAATTTTCATTACAAACTCGGAGTATATTTACGAGCGTTAAAGCACGGACAGACAGATAGACGGATAGATAGACAGACAGACAGACAAACCAAAATCATAAACACATTTTAACTATTTTGGAAAGTTTTAAAAATATATCTTTCTAAAAATTAACGGCAGCACCTTTTCATCAACACAATCTTAAATATTATCTTCATTATTAAAGAAACACTTTTCCAAATTACTATGCCACCATATCCTTACCAAGTAAGAAAATAAAGCACGTAAATGAACTATTAATGCTACATACTTCATTTTCAATACCGAACATTCTATAGTAAAAATCAATAATGTGTAAAATTTTCATTACAATCTCGGAGTATATTTACGAGAGTTAGAGCACGGACAGACAGATAGGCGGATAGATAGACAGACAGACAGACAAACCAAAATCATAAACACATTTTAACTATTTTGGAAAATTTTAAAAATATATCTTTCTAAAAATTAACGGCAGCACCTTTTCATCAACACAATCTTAAATATTATCTTCATTATTAAAGAAACACTTTTCCAAATTACTATGCCAACATATCCTTACCAAGTAAGAAAATAAAGCACGTAAATGAACTATTAATGCTACATACTTCATTTTCAATACCGAACATTCTATAGTAAAAATCAATAATGTGTAAAATTTTCATTACAATCTCGGAGTATATTTACGAGCGTTAAAGCACGGACAGACAGATAGACGGATAGATAGACAGACAGACAGACAAACCAAAATCATAAACACATTTTAACTATTTTGGAAAGTTTTAAAAATATATCTTTCTAAAAATTAACGGCAGCACCTTTTCATCAACACAATCTTAAATATTATCTTCATTATTAAAGAAACACTTTTCCAAATTACTATGCCAACATATCCTTACCAAGTAAGAAAATAAAGCACGTAAATGAACTATTAATGCTACATACTTCATTTTCAATACCGAACATTCTATAGTAAAAATCAATAATGTGTAAAATTTTCATTACAATCTCGGAGTATATTTACGAGCGTTAAAGCACGGACAGACAGATAGACGGATAGATAGACAGACAGACAAACAAAAATCATAAACACATTTTAACTATTTTGGAAAGTTTTAAAAATATATCTTTCTAAAAATTAACGGCAGCACCTTTTCATCAACACAATCTTAAATATTATCTTCATTATTAAAGAAACACTTTTCCAAATTACTATGCCAACATATCCTTACCAAGTAAGAAAATAAAGCACGTAAATGAACTATTAATGCTACATACTTCATTTTCAATACCGAACATTCTATAGTAAAAATCAATAATGTGTAAAATTTTCATTACAAACTCGGAGTATATTTACGAGCGTTAAAGCACGGACAGACAGATAGACGGATAGATAGACAGACAGACAGACAAACCAAAATCATAAACACATTTTAACTATTTTGGAAAGTTTTAAAAATATATCTTTCTAAAAATTAACGGCAGCACCTTTTCATCAACACAATCTTAAATATTATCTTCATTATTAAAGAAACACTTTTCCAAATTACTATGCCAACATATCCTTACCAAGTAAGAAAATAAAGCACGTAAATGAACTATTAATGCTACATACTTCATTTTCAATACCGAACATTCTATAGTAAAAATCAATAATGTGTAAAATTTTCATTACAATCTCGGAGTATATTTACGAGCGTTAAAGAACGGACAGACAGATAGACGGATAGATAGACAGACAGACAGACAAACCAAAATCATAAACACATTTTAACTATTTTGGAAAGTTTTAAAAATATATCTTTCTAAAAATTAACGGCAGCACCTTTTCATCAACACAATCTTAAATATTATCTTCATTATTAAAGAAACACTTTTCCAAATTACTATGCCAACATATCCTTACCAAGTAAGAAAATAAAGCACGTAAATGAACTATTAATGCTACATACTTCATTTTCAATACCGAACATTCTATAGTAAAAATCAATAATGTGTAAAATTTTCATTACAAACTCGGAGTATATTTACGAGCGTTAAAGCACGGACAGACAGATAGACGGATAGATAGACAGACAGACAGACAAACCAAAATCATAAACACATTTTAACTATTTTGGAAAGTTTTAAAAATATATCTTTCTAAAAATTAACGGCAGCACCTTTTCATCAACACAATCTTAAATATTATCTTCATTATTAAAGAAACACTTTTCCAAATTACTATGCCAACATATCCTTACCAAGTAAGAAAATAAAGCACGTAAATGAACTATTAATGCTACATACTTCATTTTCAATACCGAACATTCTATAGTAAAAATCAATAATGTGTAAAATTTTCATTACAATCTCGGAGTATATTTACGAGCGTTAAAGAACGGACAGACAGATAGACGGATAGATAGACAGACAGACAGACAAACCAAAATCATAAACACATTTTAACTATTTTGGAAAGTTTTAAAAATATATCTTTCTAAAAATTAACGGCAGCACCTTTTCATCAACACAATCTTAAATATTATCTTCATTATTAAAGAAACACTTTTCCAAATTACTATGCCAACATATCCTTACCAAGTAAGAAAATAAAGCACGTAAATGAACTATTAATGCTACATACTTCATTTTCAATACCGAACATTCTATAGTAAAAATCAATAATGTGTAAAATTTTCATTACAATCTCGGAGTATATTTACGAGCGTTAAAGCACGGACAGACAGATAGACGGATAGATAGACAGACAGACAGACAAACCAAAATCATAAACACATTTTAACTATTTTGGAAAGTTTTAAAAATATATCTTTCTAAAAATTAACGGCAGCACCTTTTCATCAACACAATCTTAAATATTATCTTCATTATTAAAGAAACACTTTTCCAAATTACTATGCCAACATATCCTTACCAAGTAAGAAAATAAAGCACGTAAATGAACTATTAATGCTACATACTTCATTTTCAATACCGAACATTCTATAGTAAAAATCAATAATGTGTAAAATTTTCATTACAAACTCGGAGTATATTTACGAGCGTTAAAGCACGGACAGACAGATAGACGGATAGATAGACAGACAGACAGACAAACCAAAATCATAAACACATTTTAACTATTTTGGAAAGTTTTAAAAATATATCTTTCTAAAAATTAACGGCAGCACCTTTTCATCAACACAATCTTAAATATTATCTTCATTATTAAAGAAACACTTTTCCAAATTACTATGCCAACATATCCTTACCAAGTAAGAAAATAAAGCACGTAAATGAACTATTAATGCTACATACTTCATTTTCAATACCGAACATTCTATAGTAAAAATCAATAATGTGTAAAATTTTCATTACAATCTCGGAGTATATTTGCGAGCGTTAGAGCACGGACAGACAGATAGACGGATAGATAGACAGACAGACAAACAAAAATCATAAACACTTTTTAACTATTTTGGAAAGTTTTAAAAATATATCTTTCTAAAAAATTAACGGCAACACCTTTTCATCAACACAATCTTAAATATTATCTTCATCATTAAAGAAACACTTTTCCAAATTACTATGCCAACATATCCTTACCAAGTAAGAAAATAAAGCACGTAAATAAACTATTAATGCTACATACTTCATTTTCAATACCGAACATTCTATTGTAAAAATCAATAATGTGTAAAATTTTCATTACAATCTCGGAGTACATTTACGAGCGTTAGAGCACGGACAGACAGATAGACGGATAGATAGACAGACAGACAAACCGAAATCATAAACACTTGTTAACTATTTTGGAAAGTCTTAAAAATATAACTTTTCATCAACACAATAAAACAGGACCTTTCATCAAAGCAGGACTTTTTCATCAACACAATCTTAAATATTATCTTCATTATTAAAGAAACATTTTTCCAAATTACTATGCCGACATATCCTTAACAAGTAAGAAAATAACGCACGTTTCAATCCCTTTAGTTCACTGTGTATACTGCATCTAAGTTATAAAAAATGCTTGTCCCCCAATAGTCTCTAAAAGCACATTTTTATGAAGTGGATAGTCATGCCGTATTCATTTCTTCAGTTCTCATTAACTTAAATGCATTAATGATTTTGTTATTACATCCCCCAGCAAGTAATTATTTTCATTTAATCAACATCCCTTGTCAGGGTAATTTGAGTATAACTGCGTTTTTATTTTATAAAATCTAACTTTCTATTTTTTGAATAATTTTGATGTCGAGACGGGATTATCAGTGTATGCTGAAGCAATCGATGTATGATACTGATCCTAGATTTAGGCCTAATAAATTTTCATTAATAAACTTCTAAAACGTAATTTTTATTTCTTAACTTACCTAAATGTATGTATAGAGGGGTAACGTAAGTATAGGTAGAATATATAACACATATTTCGGTTGTTAGTACACATTAAACACTTGTTTTAAAATAAATGCAAGATCATAATCAAATATAAAATTTTTATTTTAAAGATTTATACTTTTAGAACATTTATTTATTTATAACCTGTAATTTATTATTTTATTTCAACGTAATAATTTTACGAATATCTGGAAATAACTTGAATTATAAACTTAAAAAAAAAAGTTATAGATACAATATGAAAGGGTCTCATGAAGATACAGATATATTGCTGTACGGAGACGAAACCGCATTCTAGAGGTTTAGAAAAATAATTTTTAAAATATAAAATTTTAAATGCATTTTTTGTTTCGGAACGTTATTTTTTGAGTTGGCGAGACAAATGTTTCGAAAATTAATCTATCGGTTTTAATATCTTTATATTTAAACAGGGATGAGATTTCTCCGACTTTTTGCATACCAGTATAATCTTAGAGAAAATGTTGTTCCGTTAAATCGCAGAATGTTCCGATAAAATAAAAATACATTTTCTCTAAGATTATACTGGTATTAAAAAAGTCGGAGAAATCTCATCCCTGTTAAATTAAAGATTATATTTTTTCGCATAAAATAAATATATATTTTTTTAATTTACTAATTTTTAAGAAAATAGAATTAAAAACTGTTATGAATAAGAGCTTTCCTTGTTTATCTCTTTCAGAAGAATCGTCCCATACACGAATATCATTCTGTTGGCACCACGTTTTTTAAGCAGTTGGCTTTACTTCTTTGATAACGAAACTGCCCTAATTAAATAAGACAAATATTAGTATTCTTTATTAATGCTTCCGAAGACAATTACAGTATGCAATTTTTCAAGATGCATAAATGCAGCCGTGGCTCCTCAGGAGTTAAACATTTAAATGCATTAAATAATTATATCTTTTTTATATTTAAATATATAGAATAAAATAAATAACATAATAAAATATTAGGAACGTTCAAAATGTAACGAGCCTGAGGTCTAGGAACAGACACTAGTACATGTATTTCGGAAGTATTAGCCCTGGCTGTTCAGGTACTTGTCCCACTGAGACACAAGGATGTGAATGGTTGTCTCGTAAAATTCGTGGGGCTGCGATGTGAACCCGTTCTGCACTTACTGCTTGACGTCGTTATCCGAGGTGAATCGTTTGCCCCTCAGAGCCTTTTTCAGGGGACCAAAAATGGCGTAACGAGTCCATCAACCAGCTGGACGATGTCACCGGTAATGCGTTTTGGTGTTCCAGACCGTGCATCATCGGTTAAGGAAACCCGTCCTTCCCTGAAGCGCTTACGCCACGCATTGACACTTGAAAGGGACATGCAGTGTTCACCGAACACTTGTGACATTCTTCGGTGAATGTCCGTTCTCCTTACTCCTACCTCTGTCAGAAAACGAACAACACCTCTTTGCTCTTCTTTTGACGCCTCCATTTCACTGCTTACAACACGAATGAGCGTTGGACGACTGATGCATGCTTCTGCTAGCTTTGTATTCACGTGACTTGCACTCGTGACCCTCTAGCGGTAGGCATGTGAACTTCCACGCTCTTGTGGGAAACCCTCTTTGTTACTGATGCAACGATATTACCATTTTTTTTACCGTTTTGCACATTCCGGACTCCGGCTCGCTTCTTTTTGAACGTCCCTTATATATAAACGCCAGATTTCAATAGTAGATAGTGTTTTATAAAAAGCAAAATAATTCTAAAAATGTCCTATCCTTTACGTATATACACCAACCCCCCCCCCCCCTCATCAACGACATAGTATTTAGTTTTGTTTAAAGATAAATGTAACATCGTGTATAAACAATTCAATTTTAAGTTATTTTGTTATTTCTTTCTAAATTGGAAATATCCTATTGACAATCAGACCGGAATGTATATAATAATGATTATCGTTAGAAAATTAAATAATGATATTAGAAAAAA
This sequence comes from Maratus michaelseni, assembly GCA_963931845.1. Classification (NCBI taxonomy): domain Eukaryota; kingdom Metazoa; phylum Arthropoda; class Arachnida; order Araneae; family Salticidae; genus Maratus; species Maratus michaelseni. The sequence goes on from OZ007595.1 coordinate 202,239,940, forward strand.
CATTCTACATTAGCTCTTATTTATTTATGAAAAAAAAAACTTTTTTGTGCAAACTATATTTAACAATTATTAAAATGATTTCTTAAAATCAATTTTCTAATAATATTTATTTCAAAAACATTAATTATTAAAACGTCTGAAAAATATTTATTGCGAAGTATGAAAATAAACAAAGGGCAGTTCTTATCATTTGTTAGAATAAAATCTAAAAAAATAATAACAGTTATTTCATAAAGTAGATGATATTCAAAGAAAACTTTTCTAGTTATATTGTACCTATTGTGACATGTTGAAAATTTCACATGCTCACATGCTTGGAAGATAAAGATAATCCCTTACGAATGAAAGGCCTTTTGTGAATTGTCACTATTCAAGTAAGAGTACTATACAGAAGGTTGACAGGTGGACGTGAATCGGATAAACACTTACTTGGAGAAATGGGATAATCTCCTAAGAATGAAAAATAGAACTAGAGATTGGGGTCTTTCATTGTCCACGGGAGATAAGAGACTGGTGCAGGTGAAAGAATGCTTTCTGCAGAAATTCCTGGAATGCAAGGAAAGCCCCTAGGAAGTAAAATTGCAGACGGCAGTTGGATGTTGAAGGGGTTAGAGAGAGGTTCGCTTTGAGCGGAGGTCAGAAAGGTTTGTTTCTGAAATGATGCTTATACAACGTGGATATGTTCATCGGATTTTTTTACTTATATTTTTTTAAATGTTAATTTAAAATAAAGTTTTTTTCGTTTCAAACGATAAATGGATTTCATTAATTATATATACATGTATTCACGCTACCACAGCTATAGTATAGTATATATAAATAATTGGTGGCAGCAAATGGGATATGTGATCTAAAGTAAATTAGATTACGGATCTATGCGTTAACCTGATTAAACAGATGAAGAGCCAGTGGAAAACGGATAAGCAGAATTGTGGAGTTTTGAAGTATAATTGGAGTCGTGGTTTTTTCTCGGAGTTCTAGCAAGCAGAGAACTGGTAAAAAAAAAAAAAACTTTATCGACAAAAGCTGTGTAGTGTATGGACAGTCAACTATAGATTTGGTGATACGTGTTTGTGCTTCTTAATATATCCAGTGGAATGAAGATATGCGGCGTACCGTCTAAGTTGTCTACATACGGATCTAAGGTGCAATTAGTGCCTCATCAGCAAAATTTAGTGTCTTCAAATCTTCAAACATCTGTGTGTGCCATCTTTAAAAGTGCTTGGAAGCCTGGTATCAGTGTGGAGGAAATATCTGCATCTGGAGGTAAGCTCTTTTATGATATCTTCTATAGAGGTCTGTTTTAAATTGAATTTTGTGTATAAATTTTAATTTTGGGGAACAAAACTCTATGAGAAATTTAAGAATTCTAGGGAAGCTATTAATTTGGTACTTAAATTTTTAGTTAGAATTTTTATGTTTGTTGATTTTCTGGTATCTGTTTGGTATAATATTGGGTTAAGAAAATTATATACTTATGTATATGTTAAAATTTACTTGGGGTATAGTAAATTGTTATTGATTAATTGAGATTATTAATCAGGGTACTTTAATCATAATTTTGTATAAAACTTTTGGAAATAAGAGTTTTGTTTATATACATTTTATTTATTACAGTAACAAAGTTATAGCTTAATTTTATGGGTATACTGTGGATGATTATGATTAATGTTACAAAATAAATTGATGTTATACTGTACTGTTGGGTATAAAATTTATTTTGGGGGATATACTCAGTTTGAAAGACGTCACTGTTGCATGAGAATTTGCTATATTAAAATTGTGTCGTTTTTGAATACATTATTATACGTATAGTGAAGAAAATTCTATTTCTGTGTTTATTGTATTATTGTAAATTGAATATATCTGATATTTTGAAATTTATTATATTTTGGAGGAAAATATGGCAGAATATTTAGGAAAATATAATAAAAGTGTCTTGCTGTTATTAGCAGAGGAATTTGAGACCAGTGTGCCAAAAACGTGTAGAAATAAAGCTATAATTCAGGCTATCGTAGATGCAGAGGATTATGATGAAAGTTTCGCTAAAATTCGATTGCAATATTTTAGTGAACAGGAGGCGGAGCGGAAAGAGCAGGAAAAACAAATCGAAAAAGATCGTAAAGAAAGAGAGAGGCAAATTGAATTAGATAGGATTGAGCAAGAGGAAAAAGATAAACTTAGGAAATTTGAGTTAGATAAACTTGAAAAACAACTTGAGTTAGATAAACTTGAAAAACAACTTGAGGCAGATAAACTCGAAAAACAGCAACAACTTGAATTACAAAAACTTGAAAAACAACTTGAGGCAGATAAACTCGAAAAACAGCAACAACTTGAATTACAAAAGCTTGAAAAAGAACAGCAATTTGAATTAGAAAAATTGCGTATTCAAAATTCTGCGGATATTGTTAGTGTTTCATCTAATGAATCAAATGTAGATTTTCATAGAACTCCTAAGGTAAATTTAAAGGATTTAGTTCCGCGCTTTGATTCTAAATTAATTGATATAACTCTTTTCTTTATGATTTTTGAAAGGCAAGCCGAGAAAGCTAAAATTTCTCAGGAAGATTTGGTCAGTCAATTAATTCCTTTGTTACCTTCTGATATTGCCGAAATTATTGTAAAACAACCAGCAGATAAATGTGATGATTTTCAACATGTAAAGAAAGTTTTGTTAGATAGGTTTAGGCTAAGTACAGGCGCCTTAAAACAAAAATTTGAAACTCATCAAAGAAAATCTGGTGAATTATGGGTGGATCTGATTTATGAGTTAAGAGGTTATCTAGATAATTGGTTAGAGTCATTAGAAGTGAGGGATTTTGAATCCTTAAAAGAACTAATGCTCACGGAACAGTTGAAAAAACGTGTCCCTTTTGAAATAAAAGAAAAATTTATGGATGAGTGGGAGGAAATAAAGATTGCTTCTAAACTTGCGGAAAAATCGGATAAATTTGAGAGTATAAGAAGAGAATTTAACAGGTCGGATAGAAAACCGTGGGAAAATAAATCTTTTCAGGATAAGCAAAAAGACAGCTTTAATTCTAAAAGTAGAAAGGAAATTAAACCAAAATTGGAATTTGAGAATACGAAAGAGTGTGGGAAATTTGATCAATTTAAGAAGGACAATGCTTTTGAAAAGCAAAGACAAGTCCAATGTTATAATTGTTTGGCCGTGGGCCACATCAGACCAAATTGTCCTGAATTGTTAAAAAGTAAATCTAATTATGAGGATAAAAGCATAGCTTGGATTGTTACTAGTGATGGGAAAAGTGTAAATAATAAGGAAGGTGTGGAAACCGAATTACCTATGGTTGATTTATGCGTGAATGGTAAGAAAGTAAAAGTGATTAAGGACACAGGTGCGCAAATTGCGGTTTTTGATGCTAAAGACATTCCGTGGAGTGCTAAGAAAGTGGGAAATGTTTTTCTTATACCGGCCCTCGGAAATAGACAAAAAGCGGATTTGGTGACCGTGCCGATTGCTTTGATAGAAGATGAAAAAGAGTATGTTGAAAAAAATGTGGTGGTTGCAGTTGTGAGAAAACTAAATTCTCCGCCCCTTATAACACCAGCTGTTTATGACTTATTAAAGTTAGGAAATATGGAAAAGCAAAATTCGGTGTATAAACAAGTGGGGAATCAAAGAGAATTAAATGGGCAGGGAACCCTCAGATTATCTAGCGATCATGAGCAAAGGGTTGTTAGCAAAATGGTTGTGAATGAAATCTGTGAAAGGGATAATAAGTCTGTTAATGAGATAGAGGTAAATTCACTGGAAGACGTGACTGATAGGTATTTGGAAAAAGGGTCTAAATTGATCGATACAAAAGAGGGTGCGTCTAAAAAGGATGGTGATAAAAGGTCAGGTATTGGAGGTCAATTTCGGGAAAAGAATTCTGAGCATGATGTAAATATACCCAGGTATTTTGTCGGTAGTATGGGATTTATACATGTTAGAAATAGAATTAGAAAGAAATTGAGTTCATCTATGACTGTGGCCAGTAAATTTAACTCTAGGATGAAGGAAAATAATAGAGTAAATTGGGGGGCTAAATGCCAAGAAGATGTGAATAAGAAATCAAAGTTAAAAAGAATGGAGCATTATTCTTTTAAAACGGATCACAAAGAAAGATTTATTGAAATCAAACAAGATTTTGAAAGGAAAAATCATGATTATGAAGTTGTGAGGCGAAAATTATTGTCGAAAAGATTTACTGATAGAAGTAATATAGATATTGGTTTTCGGGAGAATTCTCTAAATTAAGTTTATTCTAAATTTGGGAGTGCTCATTTTTGTAATATCTGTATTGTGTTTATTTATCATTTAATGCTTAATATTATTTTCGTAATAGTAAAACTTCATTAATTTAATAATTGCATAATTTAGTATGCTTTCTTTTTGTTTGTAGAAGTGTCTAAATTTAGGCTTTTAAGCAAGTTTTTAAGAGAATCGTTTTAGGCATTGTGTTGTATATAGATTTTTTTATTATTACTTTTTTTTGTTAGAGTCATGTAAAGTGTAATCTGTATTTGGTATTATATGTATGTGAAGTATTTCAAAATTGTTTCTTAGGTCATCAATTGTATAAATTATTCCTGGAATTATACTTAGGTATTATAGGTAAGGGATTATAGTAAATCCTATTGACAGTGTAGTCTATCAAATACTGAGTATAGGAATGTGTTTGTATTCTATAGGGATTTCGTGTATTATTTTAAATTCCTTTATACTTTGACCTCTTTAGAAGTTGATTGAAGGAGCTTATTGTATTCATGTATATGCCAAATTTCCTGCAGAAATTTTTCCTTAGGGGGGAGGAGTTGTGACATGTTGAAAATTTCACATGCTCACATGCTTGGAAGATAAAGATAATCCCTTACGAATGAAAGGCCTTTTGTGAATTGTCACTATTCAAGTAAGAGTACTATACAGAAGGTTGACAGGTGGACGTGAATCGGATAAACACTTACTTGGAGAAATGGGATAATCTCCTAAGAATGAAAAATAGAACTAGAGATTGGGGTCTTTCATTGTCCACGGGAGATAAGAGACTGGTGCAGGTGTGGGAGTGAAAGAATGCTTTCTGCAGAAATTCCTGGAATGCAAGGAAAGCCCCTAGGAAGTAAAATTGCAGACGGCAGTTGGATGTTGAAGGGGTTAGAGAGAGGTTCGCTTTGAGCGGAGGTCAGAAAGGTTTGTTTCTGAAATGATGCTTATACAACGTGGATATGTTCATCGGATTTTTTTACTTATATTTTTTTAAATGTTAATTTAAAATAAAGTTTTTTTCGTTTCAAACGATAAATGGATTTCATTAATTATATATACATGTATTCACGCTACCACACTATGAATAAATTTATCCAAAAAACTTACATTTTAATGTAAACAAGCACTAAGATATTTTTCGCTAATTTCAACTGTAAATCAAAATAATGTACACAAGTATAAAGTCTGTCCGTTCATAAATTTCAACTGTAAATCAAAACGATTGTTTGTTACTTTTTGTGTCAATTTAATTTATATTTTGTGTTTTGACTAGTCTTTTTGATTAAAAAAAATGCAAATTTTGTAGAATTGTAACGCCCTCAATTTTTTTTACTTAATCTCTTATCTGTATTTTGGGCTAGTAAAGGAACTTTCTTCTTTCTTTTGACGTTAAACAACACAGCTTTGAAATGATTTAATGACGTAGTATTTACTTTATTTCAAAGATAAATGCAATACCATAAAGAAACACGAAATTTTATTATTTACTATTTTTGAAAAATATATTTGTTAATATTTTTTTTTTGTGTTGTTGTTGTTGTTATTTTACATCATAGTATGCTATATTTCAAACGTAAAATAAAAAAATAATAATAATTCTAAATATGCTTTTTAAATTGTAAGCAGTAAATCGCTGCATATACACTATTTCTTTGAAATATTTTTTGCACTTTTATTTGTATTTATTACATGTTGAAAAAATAATAAATAATAATAATGTGAAGACATTTTATTTACTTTTGTTTTAACATAGATGTTTCGGAGCAGATTAAAACTGACAAGATGACAAACATGAAGTTTTTTAATTAAAAATATACATTATCGTAAAATTATGATTCTTGCAAATATTTCTTAATTGTTTTTTATTATTTTATATCACAGCATGCAATAAATAATTCTAAATTACTTTTTATTAAATTATTTCAAAGCGTGTGATAGAAATTTCAAATGCAAGAAAATAACTTGAATGATGAACAAGGTTTTTTTTTAAGTAATTAGTAAGCCACTGTATATTTAAATACCCAATATTTTGAAAAAAAGTAAAAATATCTGAGACCTCTATTATGTGAAATTAGTGCGCTTTTCTTTAGTGTCTCCTAAGAAATAAAAAACACAGAGATAAATATGTCTTGGCGATTGAAGAAGTGTTCGTAAAATAGGGGTGTTCGCTACTCAGGTGTGACCGTTATGGGTATTTTTTCTGTTTGCTTGTATAGATTTTTTTATTATACATTAAAAGTAATACTTAACAAAAGAAAAACTTTTATCCAAGTATCATGCATAATAGTTGAACAGTTGGTCTTATCTTAATAATTTTTATTTAAAGGGAAAATATCATTTTGCAAATTTTATTGACATGCAGATACATGCACATATGTTTGTAAATACATAGCTAATTACATACCAGTATAAATATGCACCTCATAAATGCAGTTTTATATTAGAGATGAGATTTTTTTTCTTTTGGAGCCCAATTAATCCCAAGACTGACGATTTGAAATCCGAGCCCGGAAAATTAGGTGTCATCAGAGCCCGAACGCGATAACGAAAGTCTTGGAAATCTTTTCCCATTTCTGTAATCTCAAGCCATATCAAGCCAAAAACATTTTACCAAAAACAGCAACTAAGAGATAATCAGAAAGCTCGTAAATATCATAATTACTGCGTAAATGTGAAAAACCTGAAAATCATTGTTTAAACCCACGCAGATGGATTTCACCGACGACATTTCCCAAAGTGAAACTGTATTTTCCATTGACGTCAACAGATGGATGAACTCTCATAATTGACTTTTAATAAAATTTTATCGTTCAGTTCTAAATGTGTAATTCGCGTGAAAAGACCTTACACTGTTAAGATACCCTAAGTCCTCCAATATTTATATAAAAGTCTCTATGATAGGGATAGAGCAGCGTTATAAAACACAGTGGTTAAGGTCTGTGGTGTGACTAAGTATATAGCACATTGAAGAAACAGTTTAATTTGAAAAAAATAATACATTTATTCATTCATCTTGAATGTTAAACTTAAAGAAATTATTTACATATACCTCCAGCCTTTGCTGGAAACATGGTCATCACATTATACTAACATTACCAATATACATATAAAATTTGCATACAGTTACAGTTACAAGAGAGTGCCTTTACGACCGAAATGTAAAAAGAAATACCGGTTTGGAACGATTTTACTCCCGAACAAACCACTTGACAAATTTTGGGGGACAAGACTTTGTCCAGATTTCCAACATGTGGCCCTATCGGTCGTAAAAACTTCCTCTTTCTTTTTATAGTCAAAATCAAAAATATTACAAATGGCTCTCTGAAATCTTATATACAGTAGAAGTTCTGTTAGAAAATCTGCCTTATTAACTTTAGAACTTACATGTTTTAACTCAAAAACATTTTCATTTATTAATTGACGAATAAATTGACATTTTATGTCAATATGTTTAGTTTTAAAGTTATCTTGACTATTTTTAGAAAAATAAATGGCAGATTCATTATCACAGTACTGAACTGGTTTTATTTTATCACATAAATTAAGTTCATTTAAAATTCTCGAATACCAAGTTAATTCCTTTACACTTTCAGTTAATGAGATAAACTCTGACTCCATAGAACTGAGTGCAATACATTTCTGCTTCGATGATTTCCAAGCAAACGGAACGTTACCAAAGTAAATTATATAACCACTACTTGAATGTCGTTTAGTAAGGTGACATCCCCAGTTAGCATCTGAATATTTACATAAATTTGATGATTTTACATTAGACAGGTTTATTTTATAACTTTTAGTAGCAAAAACGCAATTTATAATATCTAACTCTATTAACCAATGTTTATATGTATAACCATTACACAATTGTGGCATTATATTTACAGAAAAACTAATATGAGGTCTTGATCTGTTTGACAGAAATGACAGACACCCGATTAAAGATCGGTATGGATATTTTTTCATTAATTCTTTTTCGTTAACTTTATCTGGTAAAATACAGCCAATTTTAAAGAGTAATTTATCATAACTTTAAGGCAAGCCTTTATATTTGAATTCTAATATTTCACTGTAAGTTGTTTGATGAATAAATAATGAATCCGCAATTAGTTCAAAGTTAACACCTAACAAATATTTCGTTAATCCTATTTCAGTAATTTCCAAGCTATTTTTTAACATATTAGTTACAGATTGCAATATATTTTCATTTTCTGCAAACAAAACTAAATCGTCTACATAAACAACTAAAATTGCATTACTTTTCAGTTTATATACACAGTTACACCATTTTAATTTACAAAATCCTAGATTATGTAGTATATTGTCCAATTCAGAATTCCATTCTCGGCCACTTTGCCGTAAACCATAAATAGATTTATTTAACAAACAAACTTTATTTTCGACTGAATATGATACCAATTTAACATAGAAACTAATAAAAAAATATTAATTTATTAATTGAAAAATTTACAACAGGTGAAAATATATCATTAAAATCAATATCTGGTTTCTGTTTAAAACCTTGAGCTACGAGACGTGCCTTGTATTTTTTACCATTTTTTTCTGTGTTTTTTATATTAAAAACCCATTTACTTCCCACTACTGTGGCGTTTTGGGGTGGATCAACCAACTGCAAAACTTTCCTCTTACTCATCATCTCAAGTTCTTCACACATCGCAGCGTTCCATTCCTCCCTGTCTGGTTTTACTTGTGCATCCTCAAACGATTTAAGGATTTCAGTATTATAAAATTCATGTTGAAATAATTCAGTTAAATATGAAACATTCGAATTACTAGTTGAAGGTTCATTTAAAGTTTCAAAATTAGGATGAGTAGTTTTAGGTTTAAAGTCAAATTTATATGGTTCATAAGCGATTTTATTTTCTTGACAATATTTTTTAACATCATTTAAAGATATCAGTCTCTTATTTGTTATCGGTGTATAATAATACACATCAGTCCTGTTACTTTTAGTATTTCAATTCTTTTCCATTCAAAAATATTTATAGAAGTTACCTTACTCCCCCTTACCAATGCATCTTCGTTTAAGCTTTCTCCTGGTAGTTTATGATTAAGATTTAGAGTTGCGCTACTTAAACCATTTGATTCAATTTGAGATTCATTAAAATTCAATACAATATCCTTATACTTATTATTTCCCCCAAATAATGTTTCTACACCCTTTTTGGATCCATCTATACGCGCATGAATAGTTTATACAAGTCGCCTTTCTTTTGGAATATAAATCCTATGTTCTTTTGTTTCTATGGCATAACCAACTAAAATACCTGGTAAAGCTTTAAGTTGAAGTTTATTTCGTTTAACTTTAGGAACATTAACAAATGCTAAAGAACCAAAAATTCTTAAATGTCTTACCGAATATTTGAATCTCGTCCATAATTCTTAGGGTGCAAGACCTTGGGTACTGTGTTCGGTTCTATTTTTTGTATGAACAAACGCTAAATGAGCTTCCCCCCAGAATGATGGTTTTAATCTGCTATCGTTGTAACATTGCACAAACTGCATTCATTGCTATTTTATTGAAATTTTCAGCTACATACACCTGTTCTGGAGTATCAATGGAGGATCTTTCTATTTGCATACCCAAATCAGTTAACAATTTCTCAAATGATTTAGGAATAAATTCCAACCCATTATCTGTTCGTACATTTTTTAATTTTTTACCAATTTGTCTCTCAGCTTTCGCTAAAAACCTTTTAAAGCTTTCAAAAATTTCCGTTTTATCCTTAATTATATACACTTCAGTACTTCTAGAATAATCGTCAATTATTGACAAAAAGTATTTCCCTCCTTCTAACGAGTTAACTGGGCTAGGACCCCACAAATCCATATTCACTTTATCGAGAATTTGACTAGAAATTCGTTTATACAGAAAATTTCTTTAAAACAAATGTCTATTAGATTTTGCAATTACACAAGATTCACACATCTTATATTTGTTTTTACAGTTAATATTTTCAATACCTTTAACACAATTATTTTTACTCATTTTTTTAAGTAAAAGGCAAATTTGTATGACAGAACCTACGATGTACAATCTCTGCATTTAAACTAGTAGAAAAAGTAAAATTTTCACGTTTTGAAGCATAACCTTTAACAATATACAATTTATCTACTCTAGGTATAGTAAAACAATACCGATTAAATTTATCATACACAATCATCTTATTATTTCCAATTGAATTTGGTTTCCTGTAATGTCTATATTAGACCCACCAATTAAAAAAATTTCTCATATTAGGAGCATATAACACATTTTTTAAAGTTATTTCTACATTAACTTTTACATCTAGTATTGTAAAATCAATATCACCTATACCCAATACTTCCGACGAACAGTCCTTGTCTCCAATCAGCACGTGCTGAGGGGGGAGGTCTTGTAGGTTACGAATAGACTCCTGTCATTCTTAAATTGAGAAGTAGCTGCTGAGTTCAGAAGAAATTCCACATTTTTTTTATTTGTAGACATTAGGGCGAATTCAGATTGCCTTGTAGTTTCACTGTAGAAAAATTGCTTCTTCTCTCTTTAGTTTCTCTTTTTGAAACACCTTGTATCTGTGTGAACAGGTTGTCTGCAGTAACTGCATATTAAACTTGGACCCATACGAGTAGCTGGTGAAGTATTACATCATCTAGAGGGTTCCAGATCGCTTCCACCACTTGAAAACCATGGTTTTTTATTTCTTACGAAATTCTTCTTTGGAATGGTTGTTTGTCGGTAGGAGTTTTAAACTTTGTTGTATAAGCATCACTTACAGTGATAACCTCTTTACTTTCATCCTTACGTTTTAAACAAATCCTTCCATATTCGCTAATTAACTGTTTAGATACATTTTCTAATTTGAATTCTGTGTCAACTAATCTATATAACGTTTGAACTAGATTATCGTATTCTTCAGGTAAACGACGAATTAACTGGAAACATACGAACAATTCTGGCATAAACAAATCTGAACAAATCCTTCATCTTTGATTTGAAACTTTTTTCTTCAATTTTCTTGCAAAATAAACCGATGGTTTCTTCTTGCGAGTTTAACTTCATCTCAAAAAATGCATCTACTAATCCAGCTAAACGTGCCCGTGACGTTAGTTCGAAGTTCAAATTTAAGATATCCCAGGCATCTTTTCCGCTTTCTGTCTGAGTGATTAATATCTGGAATTTCCTTTCGATGGATTGATAAATCGTCGTATAAGCTCTGCGTTTACGATATTCTAAATCACTTTTCTCACGATCAGAGACATCCGCTTTACATGCGATATCTGGCTTTGTAATAAACTCCCAGCAATTCCGATCGATCAATAAACATTTGACGTCTAGCTTTCAAGAAGAATAGTTATAAATAAGATGATAACTACAAGAATTCTGATAGAAATTTCACTTTCTGTATAGATAGTATGATTCTGTATAGATGCAGAAAAAACAGATTTTTAATGACACACACACACACATATATATGTAATAATGAAAAATTTTCACCCTTTTTCCTTAGTTAAATTATTCCAAATTCTTACAATTCTTTTTTCCCCTCTGTTTTTAAAATATCTCTTAAATCTATTTTATATTTTATTCCATAACTTTAATCAAAATATTCTTTTATTTATCATTCTAAAAATGTTAATCTGTTAAAAGCTACACGTATTTATTAAATCGTATTCTATTAAATTGCAAAACTGCCTCTGAAACGCACCTGCTTAAATTCTTCTTATTTGAGACATTGAATTTTTATTCTTTGGAACTTTTGTAATACCATTTTTTATTTAATTCATTCGGCATTCCTGGCGTTTCCCGCTCAAGGCTTTTTTACCTTTTTAAATTGCCGCTTCTGATAAAGAGTTTTGGTCATACGTCATGTACACACCTTCTTGGCCTCATTTTTTCAACCATTAGCGAGAAGGCCCCGCCTTTTCTATCCCCCTGGCTCCCTCCGAACATTGATGTGAGTGGGCCAGCTTTTTGCGCGCTTCTGTCACTTTGGGCAAAGTTTTGGGGGTATTTATACGGTTGCACTGGCTTCGGAGACAGATTTTTACACGAATTAATTGTTGTCATCTATAAGCCGTCACTGGGGGAGTCTACACTATTCGTCGGTAGTATGTTCTTCAAGTTGTGCAAATTCTTTAATAGATTTAATGTGTTCAAGTTTTTAATGAAGCGAAATTCGGTGGAGTTGGTTTCATCTCTGTTATCATAATAAAGTCCTTGCTCATCAATTAAGTCTATCTGAATGTTTTTGGAAAAATTCTATTGGAATTAACTGCCTCTACTAAGCTTTCACGAATGCATTATACTATGATGTTCAAATGTGACTCGTACTCCGAGATTTGCCTTCATAGTGATTAAATCGGAATAATACCCTCGCCGAATGTCATGACTGTTTTTCAATGATCTCGACTGCGCCTACATCGAACTGATTATACGGTAATTTTCGTGGGGTTCGGACTGATATGTCATCACGGGAGTATGATGGAACGAACGTTTCAAGTCGACAGTAATAGTAATCATCTATAATGTGTCATAAAGTCGACAGGATATTTGAGGACCTGTGTAAAAAGCATTTTGGAGACTTCCGAGTGATATTGGAGAACACTACTGATTAGTTGACAATCTATCACTCATAAAGAAAAGTGATAACTAAATAAAATAACGACATGTTTATAAATTTATTCCAGAAGTGACATCTGTAAGTTAAATTATTCTTTTATTTTTGTTGATTTCTTATTTTGTTGATTTGTTATTATTGGCGTACATAGAACAAAATTTGTTCTTAGAATATTTTAGAAGACTAGTTTTCCTTTTATCCTGAACATTTAGAACTTACGAAATTTAATATTTATTCTTATGTATTGTTAAAAAAATAATTTTATTTGGTTATGCTCACAAATATTACCGAAAGTTTTTGAACTGTTCTGATCCTTATTTATTCCTATATTACTTCATTTTACAAGAGCATCTTAATTCTATGTTCTTAGTTTATCATTTAATTTAGTCCTTTTCATTCTGTGATATTTATTCATAGGAAATAATTTCTATTTATTGAAAAAAGAATATGAGTAATCTCTTTTCATTATTTATTAAGTAGAATGTATTGGAACATATTCTATGCCATTCTAAAAATGTATAAAAATTTATTAGATTCTCTGAAATTACAGCTTACATCACTGATTGCATAATAATCGCAAAAATAGCTTTTGAAGTTTCTTCCTTGAAGAGTTAAAATATATATATATGTTATCTCAAAAGAAAGTTTGCGTTGAAGTTGAGTAACATTGAAAAGGTAAAATTATTGTGTGCAGTTTAATTTATTTGTTTATTTCATTACTTTTGTTTTTTGATGCTATGTTCCGAGAGTACAAATCAAAAGCCAAAAATTTTGTTACGAAATAATGCTACTTATTTTAAAAAATGTTTTATTTATTTATTTATTTCTATTTTCTTTTGTGATATTTTTTCATATACAGCAAATTTATTTATAGAAAGATAGAGTAGCAGTACATTTACTATTTAAGTGGAATGAATTTAAATATGAATTTGACATTTTTATTGTTAAATATTATTTGTTCTTGTTAGTTAAATTATTAAGAGTTAGATATTTTTACAGTTGTTGTTAAGTTAAAGAATTCTTTATACATTGTTATTTTTTTACATGTTATTAAAGTCAGGGTTTGTTAAAGTTATTGCTGAAAGTAAGGGTACTCAAACAAAAATGGCTGAAAAAGAGCTTAATGTTGTTATTTTTGATCCAGAAAGTGGTATGAATATTACGTCTTGGCCTAAACATTTCGAAGGTTCCTCTCCTCCAGATAAAAAAGATTGGAAAATCAACAATATTTCCAAATATTTGAAGGGCGAAGCATTAAAGGTGTATGTTAATGAATGTCTAGATTGTAAAGAGTATCAAAAAATTGCTGAGATCTTAACTGAAAAATTTCTGAAAGTAACAGTCCCCCGTTTTTCTGATTTCGCCTCGCTGAAATTGCATGACTTAAACAACTTAGAAAGATATTTTCGTCAGAAAATCGAGATAGGTCGACAACTTACACTATGTGAAACCATTATTTTACAGGGATTGACCGACGGCTTAAAACCTGAATACCAGAACTATTTAATAGTGAATCCTCCCGAATCTACTACCGATTGGTATAGATTAGTTAAACAACTTGTTGTCATTCCACCTCATTCTAGCAGTAATAATAATAGTAATGTTAGAAATATGTCTCAAAATTCCAGACTTTTTTCTCAACCAAATAATTCACATAGACATTGGATTCGCCCTCAACCCAATTACAGGAATCCAAATTTCCAAGCAGCAACTAATTTTAACCCTTCAACGTCCAGGTTCGTTAGTCCCAGATTGCCTGTCAACCATTATCAAAGAAGGATTCCTAGTCGACCATGTAGATTGTGTCTGAATAGGGGAATTTCAGAAGCTTATCATTGGGAGAGGAATTGTATCTTTAACTTAAACCCTCCACAAACAGGTACTATTCCTGTTGGTAGCCAGTCACCAAGTCAATCCAATGCCTGACAATTAATTTTTGCTGGGTATGCCAATAATAAAAAATTAAATTATGTTATTGATTCCGGATCGACAATATCTATTCTTCCATTTAAATTTATTCGTTATTTAAGTGCTAAAATTGTAAATATTTCACCTATTATTGTGGGTCAAGCTAAAGGTAAAGTTACAATTAATAAGTCATGTAATTTATTAGTTAAAATAGGTAATATTACACACTATGTTAAATTTTTGTTATGTGACAGTGATTTGGAATATGCTATATTAGGATTACCTGAATGTTCTCAATTTAACTTAATCATAGACTGTCCAAATTGTCGAGTTACTCAAGGAGATCTTGTCTTCAAAATGTTGACATATCCAGTAATAATTTACAATTATTGCATTTTAATGTTCCAGATCAGTCTCAATATGTGCAGCCCGATTATGGAAGTATCATGGCTCCTCAATCGTTCGCGCCTTTTAATGTTAATGATTATGATTTAATAGGGGAATAAATACAGTAGAAAACAAAGCTTTAAGGGATATAATGGGGAATTATTTGGATATTTTTTCAAAAAATAAATATGATGTGGGGAAGATTAATATTGAGCCACAGCGTATCTTTCTCAAATCTGACCTACCTA
Source organism: Maratus michaelseni (assembly GCA_963931845.1). Lineage (NCBI taxonomy): Eukaryota > Metazoa > Arthropoda > Arachnida > Araneae > Salticidae > Maratus > Maratus michaelseni. The sequence continues at coordinate 202,255,374 of OZ007595.1, forward strand.
TATCTATGAGGCCTTATCGTACTTCAACTGTGAAAGAAAAAGAAATATCTGAACAAATTCAATCATTATTATCTGCTGGATTAATCAAAGAAAGAAATAGCCCATATTCTTCACCAGTCACTTTAGTAGAAAAACGCAATGACGGTAAAAAAAACTAGGTTATGTGTAGATTATAGAAAACTTAATTCTATAATGAAAAATGATGCAGAACCCTTACCCCGTATTGACGACATTTTAGACAAATTAAGTAGTGCCCAGTATTTTTCCACCCTGGATTTAGCCTCAGGCTACTGGCACATACCCATACATCCAGCAGACACTGAAAAATTAGCTTTTACTACCAATTGTGGACTTTGGGAATGGAATGTTCTCCCTTTTGGGGTAAAGGTAGGACCATCAATATTCAATAGAACTATTAGAAAAATTCTGACTAAACATAAAATTAACTTTGCTTGCTACTATTTTGATGACATAATTATTTTTTCTTCAACTTTGGAAGAACATTTACAACATCTCAACAGAATATTTGAATTATGCAGAATGGAGGATCTTAAACTTAAATTAATTAAGTGTAACTTTGTCCAAAAAACAATTAATTTCTTAGGTTATGAGATAAAAAATGGTACTTTAACTCCTGCTAACAATAATATAGAAGCTATAAAAAAATTAAAACCCCCTTCAAATGTTAAAGAACTCCAAAGGTTTTTAGGATCTATTAATGTCTATCATAAATTTATTAATAAATATGCAGAAATCAGACAACCTCTCAATAAATTGCTCAAAAAAGATACTATTTGGGAATGGAACTTAGATTGTCAAAATTCTTTTCAAAAACTAAAAAATGCCCTAATTGCTAAACCTGTTTTAAAAATTTATGACCCTAAATTACCCCTCCATATGTTTGTTGATGCCTCACAGGTGGGCAGTAGGTGCAGTCCTTAAGCAGCCTTATCATAATAATTTCTTACATCCAATTGCATACTATTCTAGAGGATTGAGAAGTTATGAAAAGAATTATTTTATTACAGAACTGGAGTGTCTTACCATCATTGACACCTTAGACAAATTTTATTACTACTTCCATGGTATTAAATTTACTATTCACACAAATCATGTCTGGTTGACGTCTCTTGTCTGGTTAAGAAATGTCAAACATTTAAGAGGAAGATTATTCAGATGGTCCTTAAAGTTAAGTATGTTCGAGTATGATATTGTATATTTAAAGGGTTCCACAAATGTCGAAGCCGACATGTTGTCCAGAAATCCTACTACAGATCTTATTCAACCACTTACCTTTCTTTTGGATGTTAGGGAAGTCATAGAGATGCAACAAAAAGATAATGTGTGTGGAAAAAACTATTTCAAGGAAAATGGACTTATGATAGTATAAAAGAAAGGTTTTAGAAAAATATTAGTACCCATGTCTTTAAGAAGGAAATTGCTTAATGTTACTCATGAAAAATTTGGTCATCCTGGTATTCAAAAAATGTTAAACTTAATATCTCCTAATTATTATTGGTCTGATATGACTCAAGATATAACTAATTTTGTAAAACACTGTGATGTCTGTCAAAAGAATAAAAAACCGAGACAGAAAAAATTTGGCTTATTTCAAGCTATGACCACCTCAGATCAGCCTTTCGAATGCATTTCTGTTGATACTGTGGGAGGCTTTAATTACTACAATTCCACAAAAAAATATTTACATCTTATAATCGACCATGCTACTATATATGTTTGGGCCTTTCCCTCAAAAAGTGTTACCACATAAACTTATACTAATTGTCTGAAAGAAGTTTTTAATATTCAAACACCGCAACAATTATTCCGTTTCAATAAAATTCTTAATGTCCAGATCCATCAAAAAGTGTTAAGTGATAGAAATGCAGCCTTTACTTCATCTAGAATAAAAAAATTCCTGCGAAACCACAATATTAAGCGACGTTTAACCACATCACATCATCCACACACGAATGGCAAATGTCAGAGAGCGAACCAGACAATAGTTACTAGATTGAAGTGTACAGTCAATTCTACTAACTCCAAAATTCCTTGGACAAAAATTTGGACAGAAGTAGTTAATGAGTATAACAATACCCCTCATTCTATCCCTAAATTCCCTCCTGCTTACTTACTTTTTGGCCAATTACCCTACGATTCCCCTCTTCAACAAAATTATTACCCTCCTGTTCAAGAAGCCCTTAAACTTGCTAAAAAAAACACAGATGAATTTTATTGGAGAAGTAAAAAATATTATGATCGAAATTATCTAGAACCAAAATTTGAGATTCGAGATTTTGTAATTTATGAGGAGTTCCAATATCCTAATACCAGAAAACTTTCACAAGTCTTTAGTGGTCCTTATCAAATCCTTAATAAGTTATCTGATGTCAATTTTGAAATTAATAGACAGATTCAAAATAAACCTACTGAAATAGTACATGTATCAAAATTACGCCCTTATTATCCTCCTGATCAATTAAAATTATCCCATGAGAACCAACAACAAACTAATGTTAAATCTATAGTTTCGTCTTAATTTTAATATAGTCCAAAACATAAACGAAATAAAGTAAATATTATTTAACTAATCAATTCTCTTCTGTATAACAGTGGTGTTCTTGATGGTGCACCCGAGAGTGTCACTGCTGAAGTTTCCACTTGAGTTAACTTGTTATGCAGGCGTAATCTAGTTGATTTAAGTTAGGAGTTTCTGATACTGAATTGAATTAATTAGAATAATAAATTAAACAGTATTAACTAAATTAATAAAATAAACTGGATTAAATTATATATTAAATAATCAAATATGATATCTTTATAATAATTGAGAATTGTCCAACCTTTCTTAGTATGCTACAAGGTCCCATTTTTTCATTTCACAACTTATGTTTTCTTGTTTGACTGAAAGCAAGATAGTTACATAACCATCATATACACAATAATGATTGTTTTGCACGATTTCTTCTTATTTATTCCTTATTTTGTATTATGTATTCTATTTGAGTATATTTCATGCCTCATTCACTACGATATGGATGAGATATCAATTATATACTAAAGTAATTAAAGAAAGTGTGTGATATTTTGAAAAATAATGCTTGTTATTGCTGAGCTTATTGTTGAATATTATTATTAGTTATACTATTATAATTGATGTTGAGAGAGAATATAATGAAGAACACTAGTGATCACTATGATAAACAAGCTGAATTAATTGATACTGATGATAATTGAGATTTAATATTACTTGAGTTTAAATATGTTGAGATATATAATTTACTTCTAGAGGTAAACAAGTAATAAAGTAGTAAAGGTAATGGAATTTATAAAGGTAATAATGGTAATAGTAATTTTGATGTTGAGTAAAAAGCTCTTATACTGCTTACATTATCTACTTGCCTTTAAATTTAATCACCATTTATCAGACAAACTATACCAGATTATACCATGACAAAAAACTCTTAAGAGAAATGAGTTCAGACAAAAATAAGTTTAATATTTGAAATTCACTTATGATTATTGTTATTGTTAAGTATTATTATTTTTAAATTTTATTGTTGAGATTATTCTTGCTATTATTATTATTATTGTATTATTTTATTTATTATGTTTTATTGTTGTTAATATTAGTCTTAGTACTATTTTCGAGTTGTTGCTAGTAAATATAAAGCATTCAGATGAACTTTAATTTCTGAAAATAGACTTTCATAAAGAAGATCAGTAAGGTCTAAAGTTTGAAGGATTTTTTCTTTTTCAATTTGTCAATTGCTCAGTTGTGAGATATGCAAATAACTTTATTGGATGGACTCCCACTCATAAGAGGACTGAACAACAATTAAGCATCTATTCTACAAGCAATTTGCAACAAATTTTGTAAGATGATATTCTTGAAGTATCTTGTGTATTATTTTAAATTGTTACAATGGATTTTTTTATTTTTTATTTTGTTTAATTTTTCTAAAGCTTTTTATGTCATTGTTAACAAGATTAATATCTTATAATTGTATTTTTATTAACAACTCCACGAATTCGCGTTATAGTAATTAAATTTAATGTTATTTGGCATTAATGAATAATTTGTGGAAATGTACTTATTTTGACTTTCTCCAGTTGACAAAGTGTAATCCCAGTCCGTGTAACATTTCCCTTCAATGAACTTGCAGGTCATCTGACCTACCGGTTCATTCGTCTTTTTGGGTGGGGTGATATGTAATAATAAAAAAATTTCGCCATTTTTCCTTAGTTAAATTATTCCAAATTCTTACAATTCTTTTTTTCCCTCTCTTTTTAAAATATCTCTTAAATCTATTTTATATTTTATTCCATAACTTTAATCAAAATATTTTTTTATTTATCATTCTAAAAATCTTAATCTGTTAAAAGCTACACGTATTTATTAAAAACTTATTCTATTAAATTGCAAAACTGCCTCTGAAACGCACCTGCTTAAATTCTTCTTATTTGAGACATTGAATTTTTATTCTTTGGAACTTTTGTAATACCATTTTTTATTTAATTCATTCGGTATCCCAGGATTCCTGGCGTTTCCCGCTCAAGGCTTTTTTACCTTTTTAAATTGACGCTTCTGATAAAGAGTTTTGGTCATACGTCATGTACACACCTTCTTGGCCTCATTTTTTCAACCATTAGCGAGAAGGCCCCGCCTTTTCTATTCCCCTGGCTCCCTCCGAACATTGATGTGAGTGGGCCAGCTTTTTTCGCACTTCTGTCACTTTGGGTAAAGTTTTGGGGGTATTTATACGGTTGCACTGGCTTCGGAGACAGATTTTTACACGAATTAATTGTTGTCATCTATAAGCCGTCACTGGGGAAGTCTACACTATTCGTCGGTAGTATGTTCTTCAAGTTCTGCAAATTCTTTAATAGATTTAATGCGTTCAAGTTTTTAATGAAGCGAAAGTCGGTGGAGTTGGTTTCATCTCTGTTATCATAATAAAGTCCTTGCTCATCTATTAAGTCTTTCTGAATGTTTTTGGGAAAATTCTATTGGAATTAACTGCCTCTACTCATCTTTCACGATTGCATTATACTATGATGTTCAAATGTGACTCGTACTCCGAGATTTGCCTTCATAGTGATTAAATCGGAATAATACCCTCGCCGAATGTCATGACTGTTTTTCAATGATCTCGACTGCGCCTACATCGAACTGATTATACGGTAATTTTCGTGGGGTTCGGACTGATATGTCATCACGGGAGTATGATGGAACGAACGTTTCAAGTCGACAGTAATAGTAATCATCTATAATGTGTCATATATATATACATATATATATATATATATATATATATATATATATATGTTCGTGTGTGTCCATGTGAGTGTAAATTGTGCAATCCATTTTTTTAAAATCATTTGAAATTTTTGACGTAAAAATTAAGAAATGTGGAAGTAATTTTTTAGTAATGTTGTTCTAATATAGTTTTTGTAATTTTATTTAAATAAACACACACATACACGGATATTTGCACAGTTTCATTTTGCATATATGTGCAAGTATAGGCTATGATAATTTAGATTATTAATGAATACATGTACAGAACGATTTTGAGCTCGTTGGAAAAGATTTGAAAGGAAATTAGTAACACGACAAATAACAATCCCATAGAAATATCGGTTCTTAAACACAACCTTAAGAGTCTATGGAATAGGGTAGGAAAAGACAAGTGTTTTTTTTTATTATTATTTATGAAAATATAACAAACCACGTATTTCTTTATCCTTAGAAACTTCAGAAACCAGTATGGTTTCGAGCTATAAAGAAATATTTATAAAAACAATGTTTCTTTTGCTGCTTTTGATTTTCGAAAACGTTTCCGAATAGTTTTTATTGCATATCAACTCTTTACTAGAATATGATTAAAAGTACACAATATTTGCACAAATTAAGCTCAGCTTAAAAACATTTGTTTAAAATAATTTTGTTAAAATGTTTATTTTAATGTCCTTTTTGTTTAGCATGGCTGAAAAAAAAATTTGTAAAAAATAACGTTGAATTTTGTTAGGCAACCTTTTTTACTATTTTACCCAATAGAATCTGTAATAAATAAATAAAAATATGGATTTGTAAAATGAACGACATACCAAAAACGTTCCTCATTACGTGTTCCTAAATGTAAATATATTTTTTACAAAATCTAATGTAACCTTAATCTAATGCACCTTAATGTAAAGAAGCACAATGTTTCTTCTTCGTCTTCATATATAAATCAAAATAATGTAAAGAAGAACAAAATATGTTCCTTGTTAAAGTTTAGTTTAAGTCAAAATAAAAATAACTTTTTATTTATTTTTTGACATTTTTTTCAAAATGCTATGAACACTGAGAAATTTGTAATTTATGTTTTGCATTTTTTGACGCAATTGTTTACATTTTCAGTTTGTAAATGAACTTTTTTTATTATTGTTTAGACATTTAACAGTACGTCTTTGAAAAAATTTAATGTCACGGTTTTTTCTTTCTTTAATGATAAATGCAAATTCGTGAATGAACATGATGTTTTAAATTTAAAAATCAAAATTTTTGTAAAATACATTTATTTTTAATTTGATTTTTAACATTTTATCGCAAAACAATCATATATGAACTGCGTAAAATAACTTAAATTATAAACTTATTTTATGTTTGCGGTAAATAATAGCTTATTTAAGTAATAAGTACTTTGCACATCTGATTGTATTATTTTTTTTTCATAATAAATTAAAAATCAGCTATACAATTTGGTGACATAATAATTATTTTTGTTTAAAGATAATTGAAGATAATGGAAGATAAAGAAAAAAAATCTTATTTGTATTTTATTTTTAAATGGGAAACATGATTATTCTGAAACAAGTACGAAGAATTTATAATAGTGCTTATCATCGGAGAATTAAAATAAAAAAGTTAAAGAAATCATTTGACGTTAACTATTATTTATTTACGGAGTAATATATAGCATTCATTACGCAAGTTACTATCATCAATTTAAGAAAGCATTTTTTTCAAAGCTATTTTATTAAAATATTTATAACCAAAGTGTTCTACGCATTATGGGTCAAAATATTTTAATTTACAGAAAAAAAATTAAAACTTTTAAAACTGTTTGAAATTTGAAAGATTACATTTTGCCATGTACAAACAACAACATGATTTTGGAAAATGAACAACATTCAAAAAACATTTTTTCGTAACTTGTTTTTAACTATGAATTTATTTAAATATTTCCTCACATCTTAATGCAAAGAACACAGTTTTTTTTTCTCGATAGAATCAACTGTAAATCAAAATAATGTAAACAAGAACAAATGCTGTTCTTTCTGGAATTTCTGTGGTAAATTAAATTGAAAATTTTAATTTTTTCACAACTTTTTTAAATACTGTAAACATTGCTGAATTTAAAATTTAAGTTTTCAAATATTTCTTTCTTGCATTATAAATGTCTTGGGCTAGACAATGACCTTTTCCTCTTCTTTATTTAGATGTTTAACAAGGCTCATTTAAAATGATTTAATGACGTAGCATTTGTTTAAAGATATTGCAAGATTTAAAACAAATATATTATTTTAATTTTAGAACAAAATATATGTATTTAAAGTAAAAATAAAATACAACGTTAAAACACCAGTATAATTGAATATACAGCATACCGGTTTCGGTAGCATATAGCATACCCTCCTCAGTGCTGAAGAAAATGGAAATTTGCTCATATATATAGAAATGATAGAGGATTCAAGTGGCAGGTTTATTAACCAATAGGAAAACGGAGGGTTCCAGGCAAACAGCCAATAGGAAAATAGATAGGAAATGGAATAATGGAGGATTCAAGTGACAGATTTCTTAGCCAATAGGAAAACGGAGGGTTCTAGGCAACATCCAATAGGAAAATCGATAGGAAATGGAAGCGCTATGGTGAGAAATAGTTTAAAAAGTTAAGAAAAATTGGTTTTAATGTAATATTTCCAGCAGTCTGATAATGGTGGAATAGCAAATTCACAATTAACAAGATTTCCAAGATTTTTATGAATATGGAATGCTTCAAGGAAATTAAGTTCGTGTACAGAAGTAGGTTTAGATATTATTTTAACCGAACTGAAGTCGAAAACGTGATTCATCTCCCAGCAATGTTTTGCAATAGAGGATTTTTTGATTTCTTGTTTTTCAATATATTGTTAATGTTCTTTAATACGAAATTTAAGGCTACGTTTGGTTTGTCCAATGTAAGAAATACCGCACTGACAATTAATATTGTAGATACCCCATGAATTCGATAATTCAATAGGATCTTTGAGTTTGGAAAGGGTGAGTTTGTTGGTAGGGGAAAAGATTATTTTGAAATAAAATTGTTTAATAATTTTAGCAATGGAAAAACTTGATTTAGGAAAGAAGGGTAACACAATATTGATATTTGAACGAGTAGAAGACTGAGATGAGTTTGAGGAACGAGGATTCTGCAGTTTAAAAAGCGCAGTATCAACCATAGAAGGGTTGTAACCTCTATCAACTGCAATGGCTTTAATATATTGAATATCACTATTAAATGACTGAGAATCCGAGCAAACATGAAGGGCACGTTTTATAAATGTATAAAATGCGGCTAATTTTTAGCTTGGAGGATGACAAGAACGAGCATGGAGTGGTAGTAAAACAGCGAAGTTTTTACGATAGACAGATGTAGAGAAACCGGTAGAAGTGCGAACGACAAGGGTGTCCAGGAATGGGAGCGAGCCATTATTTTCGGTTTCATAAAAAATTGAATCTTACTATCAATAGAATTCATGATACTATCAATAGAATTCATTTAAAATATATGTATTTCTGACACAATTTTCTGTCATTTTATTTCAAAGAAATAATATTTCAACTTCTAGGTAGTTACCAGATTTATTATACTTTTGCCAAATTTATGAATAAAATCTAAAACAATCTTTTGAACTATTTGTTTGCATTCTTTTTTTAAATATGTAAAATATAAGATAAATGATATAATGATGTATTTGTATATGTTAAAAAATAAATAAATGCGACATCATGAGATAACATGATTTTTTTAGTTACAAATCTACATTTTTAAAGAAACATATACAAACTTTTCCAAAATATTCAAAACCCTCTTATTTTTAATATACCATAAAATGTAATAGTTAGATTCAAATGTTTAATTGCCTAGAATTATCATGTTTTATTATTATTATTATTACTATTATTATTACAGTTTATTAAAAAAATGACAGCAAATGAACAACTTTAAATTTAATGACTTCACTTAAGGAAACCAGAGATATATGAACTAAAAAAATTTCTCTAAAGTTTGAACATGGGAAACCTCTAATAATATTTACACTATAATTTCCTTTGAAATTAAATTATTTATGCTTTCTACAAATAACAAGTGCCTGTTAGATTGTTATAAAAAAAAAATTAGGAACTTTACTATTTTACGAAAAAATGTATCGTGGAAAACTACTTTTGCCACAATTTTAAAATCCATGTTTCATATTTTTGAGTTGTCGTTTCTTCTTTAAATTGCTTATTACGTTCCCTGTAGATTATGCCTACTGAAAAACAAACAACTATTTGTAAAATATTTAAATCATTATAATAAAAAATTTAAAATCCATAAAAAATATCCCTTTTTTTTTGTTTGTTTTCAGGTTCAGAAACAGTGTTACGAAAACACAGAATTTAAAGTTTTTGCTTGGCTGGTCTGTGCTGTTCAACGTTTATTTACTCGAGTATGATTTTAAGGACTTTTCTGTCGAACTAACTATACGAAATTCTTAAAAGTTGAAACATTATAAGAAGTAGTAGAAATAATAAAGACATTTTTTTTTGTCATTTCAAATCCGCCTGTTCTTTTATTCAAAATCCTTTTTAAAAACGAGTTTTCTTTTTTAATTTCTAAACAATTTTTCTTTTTGAGCAGTTAGTTATAAAAAATTGGTTTACAAAAACTGAATAATATATATATATATATTATTCATATATATCATTTTATTAATTTGATTTTTAACATTACTAAATCAAAATTATAAGAAAATCGCATAAGAGCATATAAATAAATATATATATATATATTCTTTAATGAACTTTTTTAACAAAGAAAATGCTATCATATTTTCGTTTCTGAAGATTACTTCTTTATATTTTAGCGTATTCTGCAAGAATAATTATTCTAATTTCCATTTTTATCTATTAACTTGCCTAAAACAACAACGAAACTTCAAAAAAAGAATAGAAAAACCATATTTGTCAGGCTTTCACTGACAGCTGCGGTTTAGAACTATTATGTGATATTATCTTTTAGTGTGCTTATCTACTGTGTACTGTAAGCCTTAAACTAACATTCCTTTCTTATCTGGAATCTTAATCCGAGTAGGTGAGTGAAATGATATAAGTTGAAAGAATGTTTAGGACAGTGGAAGGAGTTTTTCTATTGTCATTCAAAGTTAGTAGATAAGACAGACAAAGAGCTTCGCGTTCTTTTACGGGGTCGAACCCGTGCGGCCAGGAAAACCAGCCCCGTGTGCGGAGGGTTGCCTCGTAGGAACAGCATCGAGATTTGGGTTAGTTTTAACGCGGTGAGGTGGATGTGTATTTTGTCCAGGGTACACTTGTGTTGAGGTAGATCTCTTGGAGTGGAGAGATAATGTGTTTGTGAGATTAATAGCAATCTCTGGTAACTCTGAGTTACTTAACGTAGCATGAGAGAGGTATAGAGTAGCTTAACAGTACACAGAACGTACTTTCTGTATTTTATTTAATGCTGAACCGGATGAACTATATCAGAGTTTTTAAGTGTAAATATTGTCTTGTTATTTGTAAAGCTTGTGTAAATAAAGTGCTCGTTTAAGTTTAATTGAAAGAGATCGTCTTTTTATCAATATACCTCTGATAACGTGACCGATATCACGTAATCATATCGGTGGTGGCAGTATACTAAAAGTACCGGATTATTCTTCGAAGTTGTGTGGACTTAGAGGGAATCCGACAATATTCTTTAACGCAAATGATTTAATTAAAAGATTAGTTCTTAATTTGCTGTTATTTTTATAAAAACTGCAATAACGTAAAAAAAAAAATTAAATTGTATGCATTTAAACATTTCCATCAAAATATACATAAAAAATATTTGGCTGATCAGTTCTTTAGCTTAGGGCCGTAATTTTCTAATCTGGATTTTATAATTTATTCCAAAGCAAGCTTATGAAGTAAAATTTAGCACACACATTATAAGCGCAAATTACACCTAGACATGCATAAAACTAGGGGATCGAACCCGTACTTCCGCGTTAAAAAATATAAGTGAAAGCCATTTTTTTTAATTTAAAATTGGAATAGATTTTTACATTTAATAAATTTTTTCATGATTGTCCACTAACCACATGTAAATGTATTTTTAAATGAAAAATATCATAATTTATTCAAATAAAGTTGTGAAATTTATTAAAAGCGATACTTACGTATTAGTCGCTCGCCAAAAATTAATAGCTGAAATAATCGCCAAAGAATTTCGCTACTTGCAGCATCCTTTATGATTCTGATAATTGCAGTGGTTTAGCCGCGTTATATGTCTGTTAAATTTGTGTTTTATTTATATTGTATTATAATTTTGTGTTTATATTCATGAAGTTTCAGTTTCGTTGTGGAACATTCGATGGAAACAAAGGCTTAACCATGTATATATATATTTAAAACGAAAAGCGCATTCTGTAATATCCATATGAAAATCATCTCTTTGCGCATGCGTCAACTTTTTTTTGAAGGCTTCTACCCTCAGAAACGGCAAACCTGCTTGATTAACCAAACGCTCAACTGTTTAGATTAAGAGAATTGAAAAGGGTTGATGGAAAACAAATGAAACCGTACCATTCCACTGAAAGCATAGACCTTCTAATTTATTTTTGATCTGAGGTTGAAAGCTAAAGCATTTTTTTTTAAAGAACTCATGTTTTCACTACTAAATATGCATATTTTTCTAGCAAAATTTTAAAGGAAGCTTGGATATAGTTATATTTATAATCAATTGAAATGTCAGAGAGTTCGGAAGATGAGAACTATTTTTTATTGCTATTTTAAAGGAGCAGAGGCGAAAACAAACAAACAAACAAAAAAGCAAGAAGAAAACATGTCGTTTACAACTAGATAACAATATGTTTTCACGAATCTCTTACACGACCTGTAAAACCGTTTATTTATCACCAATAAAGATTTCAAAGAGTTCGGACAAAAAGAACTTTTTATTTTAAAACTATGAAACGACCCTGGGTAAAAAATCAAGAAAATGAGCGCTTTTATCACTAAATGTCAATATTATTTCTCGAATTTTTCAATTAAAAATATAATTTCATACAAAATCAAGTAAAATATATAAAATAATAAAAACTTAATGTTCTTTTTTATTTGTTTATTATCACGGTTCCGGACAACGCCGGACGGGGGTCAGCTAGTATTGTTTTAAGTGCGAATGGGTTAAACTTTCTTAATCACACCCAGAAAAAGGAATTGATTAAAACTACAAAACATGTTTTGTTGAGTACATTTTGGTTGTTTTAGCAAAATTCAAGTAACATTGAACCATTTTACTTGAATTAACAAAACATTTTTTGCTGACGATACAAAATTTTTTTTTGGAATTGCAAAAAAAAAAAAAAAAAAAAATGTTGATTTAAACAAAATTTCCATTGACCTATATTTAAACAAAAATTTTGTTTAAATATAGGTCAGTGGATATTTTGTTTGAATCAACATTTTTTTTTTTTTTTTTTTTTTTTTTTTTTTTTTTTTTTTTTTTCAATTCTAAAAAAAAAAAATTGTATCGTCAGCAAAAAATGTTTTGTTAATTCAAGTAAACTAGTTCAATTTTACTTGACTTTTGCTAAAACAGCCAAAATGTACTCAACAAAACCTATTTTGTTGTTTTAATCAATTCCTTTTTCTGAGTGCAGGCTGCATGCGATAGAGGTAGATTTTAAAAAATCATGCTTGAAAACGATATTAAAATCAGTAAATTGTGATACAATTTTGAAACCAATTGCATTTAAAATAACATTCTTTTCCCTATTGAACGGTGTAAAAATTAAAATCATGAGATGTTCAAAAGTTAGAAAAGATATGTAGTAAAAGCGAAATTTACTGGTCAGGCATTACCACCGTTAATATGACGTCAGTAGTACTCACGGTCATATTTTTGCTTTAGAATATGTATTTAAAAAAAGCTTTGCTAATTTTGCGAAATACACCCTCTTTGAAATTCCTAAAAATGATTTTTAAAACCTTCGCACTGCCGTAAACTGATAGATCCGTTTGCTATGCTAGGTTTCACTGAAATTAAAGCATTATTTGAATTAATATAATACTTCAGATATAATGCAGTTTTAAATAATTGAGTAATAATTAATACTTTCAAGTACAGTAATCTCTTAACATTCGCGAGGGTTACGTTTTAGGATAACCTCGCGAATGTCCCCCGGTGCATGTAAAATCCGCCGTGGGTGTAAAGTCCTCCAAGTTACCTGTGAATTATACCTCTGGGGGTGCCTAGTCTGGTGAAGGTCTCGTCACCAGATCAAGGTTCTAAATTACGAGACCAACTCGAGTAGCGATGACATAACGTATGGATGAGCGATGCAGCGAGGAAATAGTAAATATCCCAGCATCTCACATCCGTCCGGCATGAATTCGCTACACTGCGCAGTGCTGAACCGCCTCATCAAAAATCAATTAGCAACCGGCCAACTAAGAAAAAGCAATTAAAGCAACAAGACGCGCTGAAGTCACGTCGGCCTATAGATTTAACAAACACATCTTCGCTAAGTGGAGAGCAGGCGAATCTTCGCCCCGTTGCCAGGTATCAACCCGTTAAGCTAGGCAAAAGCCTGGCAGGTAGGGGGCCTAGTCAGCGGTATTTAAAAAAAAAAAAAAAAAAAAAAAAAAAAAAACCTTGCGAATGTTGAGTCTATCACTCCGCACTAAGAAAAGAGTAACGTTCTATAAAATTTTAATTAGAGTGGCACAGTATTTCAAAGAACAAAAGGATATATGTATTAACAGTACGTTATGCATAACATATATGCATGAATGTACACACATATTCATATTTCTGAAATTTATTTAATGAAGATAATTCAAATTAACTGACTGGAGAAATAGTTACAGCAAAAAAGCATATGTTTTTTATTTTAATAAAGTAATTTCGACTCTCTCTCTATTCGCAAAGATATCTGCTTCAGCTCCATATAGCGGCTTCAGCTCCATCCCTACAGAACCTGCACATTTTAAATTAATAGATTGAAGATGCCGTTACCTTACCACTTCTAACATACCCAGTGCAAAGAGTATCCTGCTGTTCTTATTATTTTACTTTCCTACAACACTCGCTCCTTTTTCAGTAGACAACTGAAAATTGATTTGTAAATACATACTGAAGGAACTCAGGGGAAACAATCTTTAACCACTGTAAATTCTGCGAAAGAAAGATTTAATTAAAAAAAATCGCGAATAATCAAGTCAGATTCTCGCGAATGCTAAGTTTCCCGCACTTGCATGTTCGAGAATAATCAAAACTCGCGAATGATAAAACCGCGAATGTTAAGGGATCACTGTATTCATATACATAACTAAGCTTCTTTTATGAAGTTTGAAAGATAATCTTTTTTCAGCATTTTCAAAAATTATAGGGAAAACAACATTATAATTTTGTCCTTTCTCTCGTCTTATAAAACAAAAAACAACGAAACCTTTAAAAAAGCATTTATTCTAATTTGTCTGAATGTAAAACGCACCTAAGAATGAGATTTAGAAAAATAAACAGCCATTCTAAAATAAATCTTTTCTCGCTATATTATTTTAAGAATAAATTCAACTAAAACTAATCGTTGGGAGCCACCGTACTATTTACCCATCATGGATATGCATAATATAAAATATGAAGATAAAACATGTGTAAACTATTTATAAAATGCATTGCAATTCGAATAAAATCGGGGCTTGATGACGTCATAAACTTTAAATGCTCTATTACTGAATTGCGTAAAAGAAACAACCTTATAACTCCAAAAATTATAATCATATTAGCTAACGGTTTACTGTATCGGATTAAGCGTCTCATTTCCAATTAAAATATATCTTTGAATTGAAATTTGAATGAAATACAGGGTAATGAAAAATCGAAGAGTGTGGAAAATATAATTACAAATATCTCGCCAACTCATTATCCGATCGACATCATTATTTATGTTATCTTTTTTATTGTCTTTTATAGTCACTCCTTAAAATAAACAATTTCGAAAATTTTTATATACCTTTTATCAGAACGAATATTTCGAGTGTCCAAAAAAAGTTGTTCCAGATAATCAAAGTTACTGAAATTCAATAAGCTTCTTCCCTTTATTACATACTAAATACATACCAAATTTCAAGTCTATATCTCAATTTGTTCGGGATATACAGCGTTTACAAACACACACACAGACTGACGGACGGCAATTTTTTTTCTAAAAATATGTTTTTCGGAATCTCCAGAGTCTGAAACGTGTAAATCCGTCAATTTTTTTTTCGATTTGCAAAATGATTACAAAACTTACCTTATACTACGTATGATGGGTAAGTAAAATATTTCTTGTTAATGTAAACAAACCCAAAGGTTGTTCTTCTTTAACTTCAACTGTAAATCAAAATAAAGAAAAGAAGAACTAATTCTGATTTTTTTTTGTAAGATTTCAGCTATAAATCAAATTAAAAATATTTTTTTGACAACAACAACAACAACAACAACAACAACAATAATAATAATAATAATAATAATAATAATAATAATAATAATAGATGTGAACTAGGGATTTGGAAGTTACGTTTTTAGACATTTTTGTTTTGTTTTATTTATGTCTTGGGTTACAAAATAAATTTCCTTTTATCTATATTTAGACGTTTAACAATACTTTTTTGAAATGAGTTGAAATGAAGGCGTGATTTGAATTTAAATGTAAGATAATGAATGTACTTTAGGAAAAAGAAGATATGCATATCTAACATGATTTTTGTCATCTTATTTCTAATTAGTTGCATTTTACATGCTATGAAATAACCTCAATCGTGAACATTATACCTAAAATGTATTAAATAAAGCATAGCATATTTAACTAAAATATTTTTTTTAAATATTTGCTTGCATCTTTTCGTCAATATATAACTAGTCGGATGTGTCAATCCCAAAACTTTCGTCTAACTCACACAGGTTTCGCATACACTAAAAAGAATCAGCACCAATTTATATCAAGGTCTAACTGAAACTCAAGTTTTATTAAATTCCGTGCATTATTTCTTTTGATATGACTATCGCTAAAATCGTGTAAATCGTTCAAAATGCTGCATAGCAGCGCCACCTGCTGGGCGATTTTTACCAAAAACTAATCAACACCAATTTATATCAGGGACTAACTGAATATAAAGTTTTATTAAATTCCGAGCATTAGTTTTTGAGATAGAACTATTGCGCAAATCGCGAAAAATGCTGCATAGCAGCGCCATCTGCTAGGCGATTTTCACCAAAAACTAATCAACACCAATTCATATCAGGGACTAACTGAATATAAAGTTTTATTAAATTCCGAGCATTAGTTCTTGAGATAGAGCTATTGCGGAATTGCGAAAAATGCTGCATAGCAGCGCCACCTGCTGGTCCATTTTTACAAAAAACTAATCAGCACCAATTTTTATCAGATACTAACTGAATATAAAGTTTTATTAAATTCCGAGCATTAGTTCTTGATATAGAGCGCACACAAATTTTTTGTCACAGACAGACATTTTCTAAAAATAGTCAAATTGTGTTCAGGACCT
Organism: Maratus michaelseni; assembly: GCA_963931845.1. Taxonomy (NCBI): domain Eukaryota; kingdom Metazoa; phylum Arthropoda; class Arachnida; order Araneae; family Salticidae; genus Maratus; species Maratus michaelseni. Next base: position 202,272,220 of record OZ007595.1, read on the forward strand.
TCCAAAACATATAAATCCGTCGAAAACCGGAAGTCGAAAATTTTCATGAATCCAATACTTTCTTCTTGTAAAGATAGAAGAAAGTAAAAATGAGACACATTATTTAGTGACAAAGTTTTTATTTTTTAAATAAATGCGAGATCACGAACAATCCTGTCCTATTAGTTTAAAAGTGTGCATTGTTATAAAATACTTTCGACTTTTTATTCCAAACCAATAAATGTGTAAAATTTATCACACACATTATTTGTTTAAATTATCTTCATCTATTATTAAAATTATTTGTTTAGTTTTGCTACATTTGCGCAGTACTTAGAACGTTAGAAATTTCTAAAAAATGTCAAAGAACTAAAATAGAGAGCAAATAACCAAATCTTTTAAGAAAATGTTTCTTTTTAATAATTAGTGATACTAAAATCTGAAATATGCAAATGCGAAAATGTATGGAATTCCAAATGAAAAACTTTTTCGCTATTTGTTCGTAAAATTCCATCCATCTAAAAATTGCTCGCATCTTATTACAAACCAGCTGAAAGTTTTTTCTTCGTTAAAATCAACTCTAAATAATACTAATACAAAAAAAAAAAAACAAAAAAAAAAAAACAGTTATTTGTCGAATTACTGCTGCAATTCAAAGTGGAAATTGTTTTATTTTTATAGAATTTTTTTTAACTGTGTAAACATTGCACAATTTTAAATTTACGCTTTCAGACATTTATATCTTGTATTACTATTTATTCCTTGAACTAGAAAATGATTTTCCCCTATTTTTACTTAGATGTTTAACAACACTTCTTTAAAAAGGTTTAATGGCGTAATATTTACATTTGTTTAAAGATAAAAGCAAGTTATAAACAAACAAAAGCCTTTAATTTTAAGAATATATATATATATGTATTTTTAACACATTTTTTTTTTTATTTAAAAAAAATATTTTTTCAGTCCAAGAAAAATATACATATGAACAAGTTTTATTACCTGAATTATGAACATGTGAATAAAATGTCTCAAATAAATCATTGTATATTGACATCAAATAATCTTTTGAATTACCGCATATTACAGCTTATAATGAGCATGTGTGAAGTAAGAAAATTGATCGAAATTTCCAGGGGCTCGTTATAGGCCCATTATAAAAATTAACGATAAGATATTTTTTTTTAAGTTGATCGCAGGGCTTAACAAATGCGGTCGCCAGGTCGCCACTGGCTACCAAGTTATTTAATCCTTCGGCGGGATTTCTGTAAAAAAACTGACATAAGAAATGAGCACAAATGACATTTTTTCTCTCCCCCAACCCTACTCGTGTGCGGCAAGCAGTGATCTTCCTCTTCTCTCGTACTTTTAATAGAACTAAACTTAAAAGGTATTTTCCAACTCATACACAGAAAACACTATTCTTTTCAGCTATGGCCAGATAGTATATGTCACGTGATTAGAAAGTGGGGGAAGAGAGGATATTTCAATAAAACAGTAAGCAATAGTATCAACCCAGCCTCTGTGGCATCTGAAATTGGATACAATGCTAAAAAATGATCGAGTTTTTTTGTAAGTTTCAAATCTGATTTTTGTGTTTATATAAGTTGTCAACATAATATAAGTGATTATAAGTTTCACTAGAAAACTTGGTTTATATTTTCTTCCTAAATTATGTACTATTCTAAATTATGTAACCAATAATTCTAAATTATGCTTGTTATTATTTTTTCTCAATTAATTCATAAAAAAACTCTTTCTTTTTCTTTTTTTTATATTAATGGCGGGGAAGAGGATGGGGGTTAAACATTTTTTACTGGCAACTAGTATTTTTTCCTGGCTACTACATTTTATAATATTTGTAAAGCCCTGATCATGCGTATTTAGATGTTCCATTTAATGAACAGGCTATATGCAAAAAAATTTTTGCATCTATCAGATTACATGAAAAATTATATTTATTATACTTTACAATAATCTTTATTTTATTTTTTGGTGTGTATTTCATGAAGGTTTTATTTTCAAAGATGGACGTACATATTATGCGAATATACCTTAAAATAGAAAAATGAGTCTGAAAGCTTATGTGTGCTTTAGGTGCGCTATACGCCGGAATTTACAATAATTGTTCACATCTTTTTTCCAGTATGTAAAAAATAAAATAATAATAATAATAATAATAATAATAATAATAATGTAAAATAATAATAATGAAATTTAATTACATATTTTATTTATTTTTGTAAATAAGTAAATAATAATAAGTGAGATCATCAAGATACATGAATATTTTAGTTTTAACATCTACATTTCAATAAAACATATATTGAGAAACATATATTGAGAAACAGGGTATAAAAAGTCCATAAAAAGTTATCCAGAGATATTTAAGGGTTAAGATAATCAACGTCATTTCATTTCATTCGGAATAATATTTTTTAAATTTTAACCTACGCAAGACCGGTGAACTAGAAGTGATATACCGATGAATATTTTTGGCACACCGTACACCGATATTCTACATCAAGATACAGTGATATTACACAAAATATACTAATTTATATGAGTTCTACTTGTTTAAATTCGATTGATTGGAAAGTGGTGAATTTAAATTGCAGCTTAGGAAATTCCAATCTAGTTGAATATGGGCTAAAAACTTTATCAAAGACAAGATATGGAAACCATCGAAAAGGAAATTAATTATTAAGAAATGTAAGTAAAATGATGATGATAAAATTACAGCAACTTGGAATTATATTACAGACCTATTTAAAGAAGCTGTCATTTGACACTAAAAAAAAAAATCAGACTATCTAAGACTGTGTATTATTATTTTCGAAAGTGGATACTCCATTTCAAGTTGCAGTCTGTAAAAATTAACTAAGTATGAATCTGATATTAATAACGTTTAATACAAATGCAACAGCAGCAATTCAATTTAATCGTATCAATTTTTTTATTAATACGTAAAATATATTTATTTCTATAATTATTATAGTGTAATACCTACATGTGTATTACCCATATTTTTAAAATCGTAATAAATAATTTAAAAATAATTTTGATTCATGGTTCATCAAATTCGTTTTTTATTTGCCACGTCATGGCTGTGATGAGAGATACTATTTATTCATCAATTACAATTTTCTAACCGTCCAAAAGACTAATGAAGAAATGTTTTAATGAATAAATGTTTTCTGAAAATTCAAATTAGCTAGCTAATTTTTTAAGTTTTAATATAAACTTTCCTGACATAATTATCCCAGTATTAGTTACAATAATTTTGATGCAAAAAAGTTTAGGATACGTGCTTTAGGATACCTTTATAATAATCCATTATTCTATTTCTGGCGCAAGATACAGACTTTTTGCACTCCCCCCCCCCCCCTCCCCATCCTCCCTCAAAAAAAGAATTATCTTCTTTCACATTTTCTGTGTAAACTGTTGATCATAGAAGCTATTTTTCCATTATTTGCAGCACCATGGTTAATTGCTGGCTAGCCAGCAGATGCCAGTGCATGCATATAAATAGAATTTCATGTTAAAGTATATTAAAAAAAAATTACACGGGACACCAGATATTTTAGCTACTATGCAGAACTATGCAGTTGCAGTTCTATGAGTGATGTGTTTATGTTCTCCGTACTGTTTAATAATTCTGGTCTGCTTCAAAAACATCTATTCATAAGATGTTTCATAGGAGCTAGTTAGACGTCCAAGTAAGATAACGCAAGTAGATATCTTCAAACATACCAAGTACCTCTTAGTAATTCAAAAAAAAAGAAAATTACAAATATTTCGTACTCTTCTGCACTTATCTTAGTGAAGCGAAGACTAATACACAGTGAAATATTACTTTGGGAGCTTATGTAGTTAAGTTAGATACTAAAACATTTCGTCAAACATAACTCAAAAAGTACTTGCCGAATTTCGTTCTGATATTCATAGAAAATACCTATGAGGATGAAAACTACTATGACCGATTACCAAGAATAAAATTCCAACTGTTTGGAAGTTAGTTAAAAACAATGGATAAAAAAACTCAAATATTCAAATTAACTGCTTTTTTTAGATACGTCACGAAAGTTAATTACGGACATCAATCTCAACGGAGGAACCTATTCGCAGACATTCAGATTAGAGCACAAGCGATAAAAAAAAATTACGCATACACTAATATTATAATACATTAAAACCTCTTTCAATTGAACCCAACTAGAAAACATTTTTTTTAATAGGTGGATTGGACTTTGTGCCGCTATATTAAAATAAATTATCAACGTAAAAATAGCACATAAAAATATATAAAATGGTAAAAAGCTGTTTTGAAGCCCCAAAAGCTCCATCATTAGTGCCAAATTAAAAAAAATTAAAAACTGATCCAAAAGTTTAAGCCATTTAGGTATGCTTGCGTCTCCGTACGCGGCCAAAATAGAATGGCCACCCTATTAACACATCGGCTGATAAGTTCCCGGTCTTGCACACAGATGGCGTTGCAATCACTGAACCGATGCACTTTTTAGTAGATGCTAAACTTTAAAAGGTAACATAGAAAATGTCATGACGATTCGCCGTGTGGATAAAACGTTAGAGTGGTTTTAGTTGAACGACTTTGTTGATAAACAAAAAAAATGGATAAACAAGAGTTTCAAGAATTGTTATTTGATGGGGAAAAAACACTGTTAAAACAAAAGGTTGGCTTGATAAGCGTTTTCCGGACACTGCACCAGGTAAATCAACCATTATTGACTGGTTTTCTGAATTTAAACGTGGTCGTACGGACACCGGTGATGCACCACGCAAAAGAGGTGCTTACTCCGGAAAACATAAAAAAAGTCCACAAAATCGTTTTGGGGAACCGTTATTATTATTAAATTATTATTATTATTATTATTATCATTATTATTAAATTATTATTATTTATTATTAAAGTTATGTTATTTATTAAACTTTTAAAGTTATAAAGTTATAAAATTATGTTAAAAAGTTGTGTTTTCTTTATTAGACAGGGAACTTATCAGCCCATGTGTTATTGTCATTGACAGTTGTTTGATTTTACAACAATCAATGTTATATCAAAGTTGCTTTTGAAAAAATAATGTACAAAACAAGTTTCGCGGGCAATTTCTGGAAACATTGTCCGCATTATCGTGAGCTTTAAACGATAACATTAATTCTAAATAGGAAATGATCGGGAAAGTGCAATTTTCTTTATTAACACAGGGTACGTGTTAAGACGCATTAACGACACTGCACTGTTTGTATTTTAAATTAAACGAATAATGCAAATAAGCTGCAGGAAATAGGGATTTAAAACCTAAATTATTTTGTAAGCATGCATAATAAATCTGCATTTAAATTTAAAATGTTTTAGTAAATATGCTGTAATACTACTAAACAAATGTATATAGTATTTTTTAACTTGAATATATTTTAATGAAAAATTATTCTTAACGTGTCTTTCAAAGTATATTAATGTTACATATAGTGACTCATAATACATGGGACGAATTTTAAATAATGTTAGAGCGCACTATAACAATTAATTCTTGTATAGCGAAACAAGGTTTAATCCACTTTTTCTTTCGATAGTGGAAGTGCAATTCATTTTTACTTTCTTCTATCTATAATAGAAGAAAGTATTGTAATCGACATTTTTTTCGACTTCCACTTTTCGACGGATTTACACGTGTTAGGGATCAGAGATTTCGAAAAACATGTTTTTACAAAATGTCCGTCTGTCCGTCTGTCTGTCTGTCCGTCCTCATTGTATCATCGAAAAGTGTATGAAGTTATGCTTCAAATTGAACCACATTTTTTTTCTATGTTTTTGGCTATGGTAAGCAGGTTCTATTAGAATTTGGGGATATTTCGACGAAAGCGGGCTCTGTGATAGCCATTTAAAGATTTCAAAATCAAAAAGATGCACAAAAAAATTAGAAATCCTAAAAGTTTTTTTCGTTAAACGTTCGGCATTGATCCGGAGAATCCGGAACAATTTTTGTTTTGCCTCTATCTTAAAAAATGGCTGAGATATAGCAGTTTGAAATTTTAGGGTGGCTGACATTTTCAAACAAGACAAAAGAATTCATCCATAAACGGGTTTAATTTATGAGTTTTAGTTAACATGGCTTCGGCAAATTTTCTTTCATTGTTGTAACCATTGTTCCTATTATATACTTATCACTATATATTTATATTCGCAACGTCAAATTCTCCACAATCTTGGCGACAGTTGGCGAAATATCGCCACATTTGACGATCAAAATAGTTTGCCATAAATGAAGCCAACTTGTCTGTAAAGAACTAATTTGGCGATATACTCATTCAAATTCAATGTTGACGAGAACTGGGATTGAATCTTCTTTAATTAGGTTCCATGCATTTTACCTTCGTGTTTTCCAGTAAAATTAGCTAAAATCGTAAAACCAAGGAATAGGGAGGCTATCTGTTCCTATCGGTACAGGCCAGAAGGACTTTTCGTAGTTTAGTATACATCAGTTGATCGCATCCCGGTAACCCGACGATTCGCACGAAGCTGACGTACAACAGAATGACGAAAAATATTGATTTTATTGGCGATGTGATAGCGAATTTTCAAGTATTAACATAACTGAGATAGAAGAAAGTTTTGGGATTGGCACATCCGACTAGTTTGTTTTCGACTTCCGATTACGAAATTATATTAATGATAAAAATAATGTAATGATGAAATGTGATGATTTTTGGAGAAGTGCTAAAATGTGTAGAATTCACATCCAAGCAATACAGAGTATGCAGATAATATCATGATATATTTATATGATTTATATATTTATTTATTAAATATTTATATATTTTTATACTATGATGTATCAGATCATCATTATAACACCAATAAAAAATACGCGAATTCCTAGAACTTCGTCTACTAATTTTTTCCCTTCAAGTTTCACATACCCTGTGTATATATACATTGCACATCATGTAGTATTTAATTAAAAAAAAACATCTTAAAACATGCTTTTGCTTATTAAGTAAATTTATTATTTCGTAGTAATATTGCATATAACGAATTAAATATATAATGAAGTAGATTCTAGTTACAGATATTTGTTTAACATTAACAACAAGAAGTCGCTTTTTCAATGGGAGAATTTAAATTTTAAAATAAAAAAATGCAGGAAAATATACGTTGTAAATGACATGATAATTCCGTTTTAATATTTTGGCCTCTCTAATCGTCTTACTGAGACAATTAGGCAGCTCGCTTACAAATTATAAGTTTTTTAGAATATTAGCGCTGAGAAATTTTTATTTAATTTAATAACATTTATTAAATTATGTTTCCGGTGTCAGTTTCTGTGGCATTTTTTTTTCAAAACAAGTAATACACTATATTTCCAATTATGATTGGTCACTTGCGATTTTAGACGTTTTGTTAAATATCTGGAAAGGTACATGACGAATTATTCTGAAACTTCAAGATTGTAAACAACATGATAGGCGTCATATATTTCCGCGAAATTTTTTCCCGAAACCCCATAAGAGGCCGTCAACAAATTGAAGAAAAACGAATATCTTTTGTATAACCCTGTAAAAACTAATATTGCAAAAAGCATTCAAACTGTAGATTATGATTAAGTGGCTTATTGTAATAATTTGGGTTCATTTTTATGAAGATAGCATGTATACTCGAAGAGAAATTCACGTTTTTATAAAAACAGTCCTAAATTATAATATATATAATAATATTTTATAAAAACAGACGCAAAAAAAAGAGGAGGGGGTTGTATCCAAATATACTAGCTTATGAAAGTTGACATAATAAGAATGAAGTGTCTCTCATTCTATATTTAATATAACCCCTCATATTTTTGCTGCCTTTTGGGAACAGCGAATTTCGAGCTTATTCTATCGACGATTACTATCAGAATTTTCAAGCTATGTTTTTGAGACTTTCATAAAAGTTGGTCTATATATTTAGCTAATATATTATGCACAGTATATTTTGATTGAATTCGCGCATGCGCAGTGAAACAATATTTAGTAAACCTGCTAATTTTTCATACAATTTTTATTATTTTTTAATTCTGATTACAGGGTTTTGTGTACAATTTTGTTTGTCATATTTTCTGAAAATAACTTGTTTTTATATTAAAAACTTTGCAAATTATAAGCAAAAAACTTGATGAAATTTGCGACTGTTTTTATAAAAACCTGAATTTCTCTTCCAGTATACATGCTATCTTCATAAAAATGAACCCAAATTATTACAATGAGCCACTTAATCATAATCTACAGTTTGAATGCTTTTGCAATATTAGTTTTTACAGGGTTATCCAAAATATATTCGTTTTTCTTCAATTTGTTGATGGTCCCTTATGGAGTTTCAGGAAAAAATCTTCACGGAAATATATGACGTCAATCACGTTGTTTACACTCCGGAAGTTTCAGAATAATTCGTCATGTACCTTTCCAGATATTTAACAAAACGTCTAAAATCGCAAGTGACCAATCATCATTGGAAATATAGTGTATATCTCACAAAAAGAGACCAACAAAAAACTCTTAATTTCTGATGAACAGCTGTAACACGGGAGACTAACAATGTACTAATGAACTGGAAATAGTTGTCTTTATAATTATAAATAAAATAATGTTAGTGGCTGAATCTAGATAAAAATTGTACCAAAAAGAAGATGAATAGATAATGCTCAATTTTTTTAATCTCGTTATTTTCAGTTTTTAGGATTTCGTTTATCTCACGAAATTCTCTATTCATCCCGCTTCTCTGTCTGTCTGTCACAGAGCCGGTTCTCAGAAACTGTGTAAATTAGAGACTTGAAATTTTGTGTACTTACAGCTAAATACCTAATAACATGCTGAAAATCATAAATTTTTGAAAAAGTCATATCATTTTAATATACAGAGATAAAAAAAAACAAAAATCTAACAACTTTTTCCGATTAAATTTAAACATTTTTCGTTATAGCAGTTGCCAACAATTAAAAATCCACAATAAGATTCTTTAACACAAAAATTAATTTTCTATTGAAAGATTTCCACGTGAAAAATGAATATAAAACAAAAAGTTTCATTAATTGTAAAAAAAGATTAATATCACGGCATATTGTTAATAAAACGGAAATTTTCCAACATTTCTCAATAATACAAGGAATATGAGTCTGTGTAAGTAAAGAAAGCAGGTTAATAGGACGTTATTAGAGAATTAAAAAGAAAATTAATCTGCGTCATATTGGAAGTTTAACGAACTCTTTCAAATGTTTGAGAATAATACAAAGAGAGTATCAATATGAGTAATAGAGAAAGCAAGTAGATAGGACGTCAGTAAGTGATTTTAACGCCATATGAGTATGAAGAACGTATTGCATCATGATAAAAAACCGATTATGGAAATATTGACATATTTTAACATTTTGAAGTTCTCTATACAACATGTTTAATTTTGAAATTGATTTTTTTTAATGTCGCATTTAGTCCATATGACAGATATTATTATGACAGAGTATAATAGCGAGCTTCGCCCACTATCAGGCCGGTTCAAATATTCGAAAAAACGAGAAAAATAGATCGGTAAATTTTTACTTTATAAAAAAACATGACTTTTTTTTTAAATGAATTTTTTTTGGATTTATTAAAGAAAGGATAAAGTATTTCGAACGGAATATTAAACGAAACCCTTTGTGTGATCTTCGATCACACTTACCCGCTTGTTTTCTAAGTTATTTAAAATTTTTCAACACAATCAGGAAATCCAATCCGGACCCGGTTTAAACATGCCCGATATACTATGATCATAGATGAACATAGATGAAAATCATTTTTATTTGAAAAGTAATGCATCTTTTATAAATTTAGTATATTTTCTTAGTCTGCGCACCAAAGCACTTTTGGTACTTTTGTATGCGCCGCATGTCAGCGGTCAATATCAAAACATTTCACTATTTAACCTAAATGATTCTGATTATTTTAGTATTAAGCGCGCAGTTCTATTACATATCTGTTCAGTTAACGTTTTATTTATTCATTTACTTATTTGTGAAGTTTAAATTTCATTTGGGAATTTAATTATAGAATTTAATTACAGAAACAACACAATTGCTCAATTGATTACATTGTTTTAGGTGCATGCTAAACATCCGTAATTGGAATACAAGGAGATTAAAAAAACAAAAATGCTTGAAAATTACTTAAAAAATCTTTAAAAAAAAACCATTAAATTGAAATACAATTTTGAGACAAGTTGCATTTGAGAATACATTTTATTTTCTATTCCATGGCGTAAAAATAAAAATTGTGCGATGCTTAGAAGTTAAATAGATGCAGTAAAAGAGAACATTTATTGGTTAGGTAGTTGCCACTGTCAATATGACGTCATCGTTATTCACGGACACGTCTTCACAAATGTGTCATACACGATACGAAATACATAAATTATAATGTACTTCAAATTTCAATCAATACGAATACCAATTAGGTTTTTTTTTCGAGAAGAAGTCGTCATAACACCAGCCTGATTTTTTTAATATTTTACATCATTAAACAAATTTTAACATATAGAAAACGACAATGGTGCATGAATGCTTTTATCAAAAAATATAAAATTGTTTAAAAATGTCAAAATAGATTAAAATTTATTAATCCGCTTATGTTTCAAATCCTGTATCATATACAACATCTTCAGACAAATATTAGTGAGAAAACCAATAAAACAGATCCCAAATTTTAGTAAAATAAATCAAATCATCTTAAGATTAGAAAAATTTTACCAGGCGCCAAAGATTAAATTTTCTATTCATTTTCTTTTTTTTTATTAGCAATACCCAAATTTATCACTTCATATTTATCACTTCATATTTATCACTTCATATCATAACATTTAGGTTGAGATACCCAATTCGAAATCGTTTGATAAAGGAATAGGAATTTTAAAGATCCAAAAGTTTAATTTTCTAATTCGTGTTTTCAATATATTCTTTTACATATCCAATAATTATTATTTCTTCCTAATATATATATATATATATATATATATATATATATATATATATATATTAATGTTTGATCTAGTATTCTGTATCATCCTTTATAGTTTGTCCTAGAAATTACGAAAAGCACTGTATTGTACGAGCACTTCATTTTCAATAAAATTGCGAAGATTCAGTATTTTAACATTTGTATTTCATTTATAAGATAACCTTACACAGTGACCTTATGACAGTTTCATACTTTCAATTTTCTTTATAACTAAAACAATACAATAACAAGCGGGTAAGTGTGATCGATCCTTTCAAAACACTTTATCCTTTTTTTAATAAATACAAACAAATTTCATTTAGCAAAAAAAAAAAAAAAAAAAAAAAACTTGTTTTTTTGTTTTTAATAAAGTAAAAATTTACCGGTCTATTTTTTCGTCTATTCGAGTATCTAAACCAGCCCGATAGCGGGCGAAGCCGGTTATTATATTCTGTCATAATAATATCTGTCACGCGGACTTGATGCGATATAAAAAAATAATTTCAAAATTAAACATGTTGTCCACCTTCAAAATGTTAAAATATGCGAATATTTCCACAATCGGATTTTTATCATGATTCAATATGTTTCTCAAACTCATATATTTACTATAATCTATTACTCATATTGATACTCGCTTTGTATTATTCTCAAACATCTGAAAAATTCGTTAAACTTCCAATATCACGTCAGATTTTCGTTTTAATTCTCTAACGACGTGATATTAATCTGCTTTCTGTACATACACATACTCATACTCCTTGTATTATTGAGAAATCTTTAAAAATTTCCGCTTTATTACCACTATGACATCAATCATTTTTATTTCATATTAATATTTTTTTTCAATTGGTGAAATTTTTTATTTCATTTTCATTTTTCACGTGGAAATCGTCTGATAGAAAATTAATTATTGTAGAAAGAATTTCATCGTGGGATTTTAATTTTTGGCATCTGCTATAACGAAAAATGTTTAAATTTAATAGGAAAATGCTGTTAGAATTTTGGTTTTTTATCTCTATTTATTAAAATAATACGAATTTTTCAAATTTTAATATTTTTAGCTCTTTATAGCTGGTATTCAGCTATATACACAAAGTTTCAACTCGGTAAGTTACATAGTTTCTGAGAATAGCTGTGTGACAGACAGACAACGGAGTGGGAGTAATAGGGTTTCGTGAGATGAACGAAACCCTAAAAAACTATTATAAATGAATAAGAATTACTTTAGAACCAAATGATTTATTTTGAAGGGTATTTCTTTCTGCAGTCCCAATTTCGCATTTTTAATTAAGTCCTACACCATTAAGTTCACTTTGCAAATGTAGAAAGCAAATATGAAATTGGAAAATCTTTTTCTTTAGGAATGTTTTTAATATATTAATATAATTAGAATCTATATTTACTGCCTCTTGGGTTAAAATTTGTTTGTGCAAGCTTTAAATGAATCATACACTGTACGAAATATATAAAATATAATGTATTTCAAATTTCATATTTCACCATTGATTATATTTTTATTTACTCTAGTGAAATGCGTGTGATAATTCATCAATATCTGAATACAAAAACCATCATCAATATTTCATAGGGATCGTTTCGGATCATAATAGGATAAGATTTTATGCATTTAGACAAACAGGTACTTCCTCTAACACGATAGTGATGATTTTATTACTCATATGTTATTTTTTTCTTTTATATATGAAATAATAAATAAAAAAAAATTTGACAGATGTGCAAGAAATACCATCCAAACAAATGGATTATTATTCGAAAATAGTGGTAAACTTCGGCCACCTGGTAACACTGATTCCCATATACTTTCTGTTTTGTGCTATTTCATGGTTGGTACATGTAAGTTCCTGTAAGATGAATTTTCTGCATGCGTGTTCGAACAACTGAGTTAAACACGGATAAAATAGCGAAACCCTAAACGGATTACAGATAAATTGTCGGCAGGCCAATTGTGTCCCGCTCTTCACGTACTTGACATGGCTAGTTTAGGAGTTTTAACCACACGGAAAATGAAAGATGAGATATTTAACCATTTGAGTGCTATGAAGAGCGATAGCGCCGCAATGTATCTGCGGATCAAACAAATTGTGTTTCAACCCAGAAATTTTATCTTATAAAATGTAACTGACTAGATCGCTGTAAATGCTTAAACTGTTGAATAAAAATTAAATGTTTTCAATTATTGAATAAAATTTCTGGGTTGAAACAAAATTTGTTTGATTCGCAGATACATTGTGGCGCTACCACGCTTCATAGCACTCAAACGGTTAATGTTACATATGTTCAATATTTATTGCATAATGTTACAATGTTCTATATTTGCTGTTGTTAGTTGAATAATAACTGCTAATAATGGTTTGAAAAGCACCCTTTTTTAAAATACTGAAAAAAGGAATTTTTTTTTTTTAAATGAAACATGCTTTTATTACACTGTCACAAAATATAATATAACACGGACAAAAATATTCAATAACCTCTTACGAGTTATCCACTATTCCGAAAAGCATCCCTTATCTTAGAAACTTCAGAAACCAATATACTTTCAATATTTAAAGAAACATTTATAAAAACAAAGTTTCTTTTGCTGCTACCGATTTTCGGAAACATTTCCGAGTAGTTTTTAATGTGTATTAATCAGTTGTTTGAAACCGGAAAGTATCTTATCCCGATACTATCAATTCTCATGTAAAGAGTTTCATGTTCAACAAACATGTTTTAAAGACAAACATAATAAATTAACAGCATTAAAATTGATATTACTTTGCTATGCTTGAATGTATAAATCGAATTACGTAGATGAAAATGTTTACTTGGGAATTATAGTATGCTAAAAACCAATATTCCGGTTTGAGAAAACTGATTAGCACGCTATAAGAACTACTCGGAAACGTTTCTGAAAATTAGTCTGGGCAAAATAAAATTTGTTTTATTCTTTAAATCTCGAAATTATATTGATTTATGAGTTTTATAAAGATAAAGAAAGCTTTTCGAATTCATCTGTAACTCGGAAGACGAAATTGTATATTTTCGTTCGAGGTTACATTATATTTTCTTAGATTACGAAACATTTGCAACCATTTTTACTTACTCATTATACGTAGCATAGGGTAAGTCTTGTAATCGTTTTGAAAATCGAAAAAAAAAATTTTGACGGATTTACACGTTTCAGACACTGGAGATTCCGAAAAACATATTTTTAGAAAAAAAATTGTCGTCCGTCTGTGTGACTGTAAACGCTCTATCTCCCGAAATAATTGAGATAGAGACTTGAAATTTGGTATGTACTTAGTATGTAATAATGGGAGGAAGCCTATCTAATTTCAATAACCTCGATTAACCTGAACTATTTTTTTCGGACACTCGAAATATTCGTTCTGATAAAAGGTATATAAAAATTTTCGAAATTGTTTATTTTAAAAATGAATATAAAAGACAATAAAAAAACATAAATTTTGCATAAAGCATGAAGTCGATCGGATAATGAGTTGCCAAGATATTTGGAATCCTATTTTCCACACTCTTCGATTTTTCATGACCCTGTATTTCATCCAAATTTCACTTCAAAGATATATTTTAAATGGTAATTTGACGCTTAATAAGATGCAATAAACCGCTAGTTAATAGGATTATTCTTTTTGGAGTTATAAGGAAAAACCTCTTTCAAGCAATTCAGTAATCGAGCCTTTAAAGTTTGTGACGTCATCAAGCCACAATTTTATTTGAATTGCAATGCATTTTATAAGTAGTTTACACATGTTTTATTTTCATATTTTACATTATGCACACTCTAAATAAGAAAGAGTGACTATTCACTCTGGAAGAGTGGATATTCACTCTATCGCAGAGTCAAAATTTGCCCAACCTCTTTAGAGTGACTATTCACTCTAGGCAAAAGTGAAATTGTTCACTCTCTGAAAGAGTGAATACTCACTCCCGAGAAGTGAATATTCACTCTAAACAGGGGTGGATACTCACTCTTTCAGAGGAGTGACTATCCACTCTTGCAAAAAGAGTGGGTTTTTTCACCCTGATAGGAGTGAATAGTCACTCTTTCATAGGAGTGGCTACCCACTCTTTCATAGGAGTGATTATCCACTCTTGCAAAAGGAGTGGATGTCTCACTCTTGAAAGGAGTGAATAGCCACTCTTCCATAGGAGTGAATGTTCACTTTTTATGGAGTGAATTATTTTTTTTTGTTTCTTTTATGGGCATTTTAAAAGAATCATATATTTTAGAGCATGCAATGAAAATAGACACAAGCATGGTAAAGATTGGAATAAAATACTTTATTGGCAATATTTATGTAATTCATAGTTTGTAATGGTAATTGAACTCTTAAGGAAAAATTCAATTAGAGTTACATAATGAATTAAATTAGATTACTGACAGAAATAAACTAAAATATTTTATTCCAAGCTTATCACTATTGTGTTTGCTTTCATTGCATGCCTTATAAAGATATGATAGTTTTTAAATGCCCATAAGGGCAAGTAATTAACCAAAATCTTAATCAGTTAATATTATTTCTTTCTTTTTCAAATACCCATTAAGTTGTATTTAGTATTTTAATAATTCCTGTAAAGTACGTTATTTATTTATTTTTTTTCATGTGCAATTCAAATTTTAAATCTTTAGATCTCAGTATTAATTGCTAATGAATTTAAATCTAATCAAACATTATTGTTGTTTACTGTATTTTAGTTTTTTTTTTAAGTTTTATTAATAACTATTTAATAGATGGATATTCTATGATTAACAATGTGTGATTTCACTTTAATTTTTGTTTTAAATATAAACTATCTTTTGATTGTACTTTTCAGTAAATTAGCATTATTTTGCAAAGTCCTATTATTCTAAAATCATACATATTATTTCTGTTGTCAACATCCCTTTTTCTATGAATTTACATAACACACAATAACGCAGGTATCCTCCTTTGAAAGGTTTTTGAAGCAGCTTCTGACATAGTACTACCTCCACATTTCGTTAAAATATGGTTTTTGATTAAATATTGCTATTAATTAAAAACTAAATCAACATTGTTTTTATAAATGAAATGCAAGATTTTCCCTCAAATTAGTGTTGCCACAAAAATAAAATAACCGCATTATATAGTGCTGAACAATGATTAAAAAAAAAAAAAAATAGTACAAAAAAAGATAAAATATCAATTCTCCACATAGGTTTATTTTATATTTATGGTTAAAAAGCAAAATTGATATTGAAATGTTTAAAAGAAAAAAAAAGACACCATCGATCGGTCGAAGCAGTGGTATTTCACATGTATAATAAAAGGTATGCTTTGTAATCCCAGCTAGAAAAGTGCACAAAATCTGAGCGTATTTGGCACCTCTGCTTGTATATAAAAAGTGCAAACTGAATTGTGGACAAGTGCATAATCAGAAGAGTCAAATATGCACAGATTTTGTGCACTTTTTATTTTACACATTTTTTGCATACCAAATAATCCCTAAATTGTGCATTTTTTATGCATAATCAGAACCTCTGATTATGCATAAAAATGCACAATTTAGGAATTTTTGGGTATGCAAAAAATGTGTAAAATAAAAAGTGCACAAAATATAAGCGTATTTTGCACCTCAGATTTTGTGCATTTTTTTAAGTAGATATTTTGCACACCGAATATTTTAAGCATACAGTTAAATCAAGATTCAGCTTACTATGAAATTTACTGTTATCACTATAGAAACCCACTTTTGGAAAGATGCATAATTATAAATAAGACTATGAACAATAATTTTATCAGACTGCCAACATGGGGAAAAAGAAAATAAGCTTAAATTTAAATATGTAAATTTTATAATTAAAAATAACATAAATTTTATAATTGAAAATAACATTGAATACAGTAAAAAACAAAACAAAAAACATGTCCAATATTATTAAAACCCAATAAGAGAAAATTATTACACTTACTTGAAAAGAGCTGCACTAAATTATAGTTGTTGGTTGAAAATGTTTTAACTAATGTATTTGCACTTAGAAAAGGTATTAAAAAAAAAAAAAAATTACTTATTTTTGTTTATTTACACACATGCAATCAGTTTTTTCTCATCATTTCACCAATGCAGTCATTGCACATTTTGACTGTTGCAACTGGATGCAATCATTCTACTGACTGCAGAGGGCTTTGATAGACGACCCTAAAATCTAGCTGCTGTTGGGAAAAAGTGAAAGAAAACACGGCACACACACACAAAAAATGACCATTGCGGTACAGCCGCTGCGTTTATTTGAAATTACAACATAAATAATCAACTAATGGTACTTGTTTATTTGTTTGAATTCTTTACAGTTAACATTTAGTTGTAAAAACAACAGTCGTTGCATACTTATAGTGCAAATACCCCAATACTGTCAAAAATTTTACAAATTAAACCATAAGGGACATCTAAATCTACCAGAAACAGTTCGCATAACCTTTAAAACACAGATAATAGGATTCCTTCCACCATGTCAGTAATCTTCAAAATGTTCAGTAGATACTTTATCTTTGGCATGGGCTGATGTATCTTTGGATGATTTCCATTAATAAAATCAAAGCTGTATCCAGTTTGTTTCCTGTGAAAAAAAAAATTAAATTTTAAACCAGGCAGAAATATACAAACTGAACTACATTAAAGCCATTACATAAATATAAGAATTCAATATTGAATTTCATTAAGTAGTTTCCTTTTCTACTGGCAAAAAAACAAAATGTTAGTTAAAATTGATCTACTTATTGATGGTTGTAATGTAGGATAAACCAGCAAATGTAGATCATATAAAAAAAAATTCCAAATCTCAATTACTTAAAAAAAAAAAAATTATCTATTTTATTTATTTATTTATTTTTTTTTTTGGGGGGGGGGGAGGGGTTATTGTCAGAAGAAAAATAAGAACTTATTTAGGAAGCTCAACTTTTTTTTAAGCAAGTTGTGAATCTTTAAACAAAGAATTTAATTTCAATGAATTTTTAAATAAAGCTCAATTTTATGTATTTTTAAAATGAAAGTTTGAAAAACTGAACATTGTTGTCCAGGCAATTTTAATTTATAGACGAACCTCGGTGGGCAAAGAAGTTTGTAAGTTAAACGGATAATATTAAATATTTTTTGAAACACTACAAAAGATTAAAAATCGTTAATAAAAATATCCCATTTTTGATCAAACTAACATATTTTTAAAGGTTAAAAGAAAGATTAAACAAAAATGTTTTAATTATTACACCATAAACGACTATATACATGGATCAGTAGAGATCACTATAAAAGCTACTAGTAATTGAAGCATGTTACAAATAGACAACATTACACACTAGTTGATGTCCATAGGTGTAAAAACTAGGCGCCAATTGGCAGATTCTCAGCAATTAATTTTATTACACTATAGAACCCATTATTCGGAATTAAAAAAAAAAAAAAAAATTCATTCAAAAATTTTCTGATTTTATAAAATTTTACTAAGACTTGGCAGATAAATTGAAATTTTTTTTTTTAAAATCTTTGTTGCAATGTGTTAACCACTAAAATAATGTTACTTCAGTGGCGTAGGCAGGAGACCACGGAGCCCTTCCCCCACAGATTTATTCAGAGATGTTCATAGAGGGAGACACAAGGTATGGACATGTAAGTTTTCTGCAAATTATTAACTTTTCACAGAATTCTTCATAATCAATTCTTTAATCGTTCACTGAAAAAAAAAAAAAGTGGCAGGGATTTTTTTTTTTTTTTTTTTTTTTTTTTTTTTTTTTTTATCTAGAATTTCGTCCAAAAGATGTAGAAAATAAAAACAGTTTGCCGAACAACCATGGAAATAAATAGCAAATTTTGTCAAGAGATCACATAAAAAGTCACAAATTTCATCAATTTGATGTGGGGGAAAAAAAAAAAAAATCAAATCAAGAATTTTTTAAAAACAAGTGCAGAAAAAAAACCATGAATTTCATCAATCAGTTGCGGATGAAATCTATAATCCCGTCATTCGGCTGCGGGGGAAAAAAAAAAAAAAAAAAAAAAAAGAGAATTTCGTTGAACAATTGCTGGAAATAATTGCAAATTTTGTGAAACATAAGAAAGTAATCACAATTCTCATTTAAAGGTCACAGAAAAAAAAAAAAAAAAAATGACGAACGATCAAGGAAAATATCACAAAATTTGCCATGTCACATAAAAAAAAAAAATGAAATTCAGTGGGAAGGGGGATAATAAATATTATTTAAAACAAATTTTTTCAGCAAAGAAAGAAAAATCAAAATCTGTACATTACTAAAATAAAAGGAAATTAAGCCATATTTGTAATGTTACTTTGCATTTCATTTGAAATAAAATATTACTTTTGATATTAAAATGGATTATAATATTTTTCTCTATTCTAAAAAAAGTAACCGGTGCTCTTTCGACTTATACTAAATAAAGTATTACATATAAAAACATGAAATTGGTAACTTTATAGAGATATGTATGACACACTGAAACGGACAGCTTTTAATTCTAAGAATTATTTTAAGCACTGTTTAATGTCGAAATTGGTCAATTTATTTCAGTTATATTATAAGCTTTATAGGATCAAAAACTATAAATAGGAACTTAACCCTTTTTGCAGGCACATATTTGACTAGATTATAGTACAGCCGTACCGAGTCAGGGGTGGATGCAGGTTTTAGGTAGATTTCATAAGAAATACTACCTATTATATTCTCACGTAAGTTGGAAATTTTGAAAAATTTTTGCAGATCTACGCCGATCATGACTCCCAGAACCCAAAACCACCCCCAGTTCAAAACTTTATATATCTATCTATCTATGTCACTTTTTTCTGAACACGATAACTGGAAAAATTCTGCATAAATCTCTTCCAAACTGATACATAAAATCAAGGGGCATAAAATCTCTGTCAAGTTCTTTAATGGGCAAAATCGAACCAAGGGGGGGAGGACGGGGCTTTTTGTGAAAACAGAAAACCCCCCATAATATCTTAATTATTATACGTATCTAATCTGTTTAAAGTTATTAATACTTCTAGGAGAAGGTCCGAAAATTTATGTATGACAGATTTTTGATATAATTAAAAATGGCTCCAAGGGGGGGGGGGGGGAAGGGGGGTTTTAGAAGAAAAAAAATCATAGCTTCGTCAATTCACAAGATATCAAATCCGCGTAAATTTATTATTAATCCTCTTAATATTATCTAAAACTTTTATATTGATAAGTTTTTTACAGGACCAACCGTTATAGCAGAAAAAAAAAAAAAAAACCCTGCTGGCTCCGCCTGCAAACAAGTTATTTTTCGAAGTAAGCGGTTCCAACTCCCGCAACTTTTCGAAACTGATACATAAAATCAAGGAGCATAAAATCTCGGTCAAGTTCGTTAATGGGCAAAATCGAACCAGGGGGGGGGGGGGGCTTTTTGTGAAAACAGAAAAACCCCCATAATTTCTTAATTATGATACGTATCGAATCCGTTTAAAGTTATTATTACTTCTAGGAGAAGGGCCGAAAATGTATGTATGACATATTTTTGATATAATTAAAAATTGCCTTAAGAGGGGGGGGGGGGTTAGAAGAAAAAAATTCAAACTTCGTCAATTCTCAAGATTTCAAACCGCTTAAATTTATTATAAATCCTCATAATATTATCTAAAAC
Source organism: Maratus michaelseni (assembly GCA_963931845.1). NCBI lineage: Eukaryota > Metazoa > Arthropoda > Arachnida > Araneae > Salticidae > Maratus > Maratus michaelseni. The sequence continues at coordinate 202,292,878 of OZ007595.1, forward strand.
TTTTGTATTGACAAGTTTTTTATAGGACCAACCGTTATACTAAAAAAAAAAAAATATCCTTGCCGGCTCTGCCTGCAAACAAGTTAGGTTTCGAAGTAGGCGGTTCCAACTGCCGCATCATCTTAAAAAAGGTCATTTCTTCCGCAGTTCCCGACAAACAGGCGCCCCACGGTCTGCGTCTTCGAAATCTACCTGTGCCTGTAGGCCGAGCCGTCAGGGATTTTTTTTTGGGAGGGGCCCCATTTTGCGAAATGTAAAGGTTATTTTTGTGAAATTTATTATATTTTTGTGAAAAATAACATTTTTTAACGAAAGTTTAAATCCAGTTACTCAAATTTGAACCAAGCTTTTATCAACAAAAACTTTTAAATTCTTTTGCTGAAGTTTTCATCTGTGGTGAACTTGTTTGTTTACAAATTACACATTTTAAAAGTCACAAAATAATAACTAATAAATAGTAAGTTTTTATGGAATAGAATTTGTAAAAGGGCCAATTTTATCAAAACGAATTTTGTGAAGGGGCCTGTTTTATCATAAAGATTTTTGTGAAGTGGCCCTAAATAGCCCCAAATTTTGCCTGGATCAACCCTTGCGAGTACTCGGTACTTGTCAAAATTTCAGCGAGTACTCTGCCAATACCAAGTAGTTGCAAGAATCTTGCTTTTTAAGCATATTTGAAGACAAATGAATTTAAATCTGATCTACAAAATGTTACTTGAATCTAAATGTATAATATATGCAATAATTTGTAAAAACTATTTACTCTGTACATAAAAATTTATCTATAAATTATAGAAAAAGATAAGAAAAAAAAACCATGTAAAATTATATTTAAGAGAAAAGTATTTTTAAAATCTGTAGGAAAAGACTAATTTTGGATTAAACAAAAGTATGTAGAAACAAAAAATACAATAAATACTATTAAAAAATAATAATTATTAAATTTGTTGTATTGCAAATTATAGTGCAAAAACACTAATCATTCTATATTTTCAAGAGATAGGACATTTATTTTTATTATTGTAAATTTGACTAATGATGGGTTAAAGAATCAGTTTTAGTATCATATTTGATTGATTGAACTTTATATATATATTTTTTAAATAATACTACTGCTGTATTTATTTTTTTTATTTACTAAAATTGTCTTTAAAAAGGTGCAAAAAAATTTCAAAAATTGAAGCTAATTTAAAAAACATGATTAGATTATATGCTCAAGATGTATGTTTATGAATATATAAAAACACACATACACATGGAAGTGTTACCAATAAATGCACTGCATTTTCCCATCAGCAATTCTTTCTTACACACAATTACTCAGTACACAGAAAAGCACTACTCTGTACACCATTAGATTGTAGTGTGCTAAATCCAATAATTTTTTTATTCGACTAATTTTGTAGAATTTGTATTTAAAATTTCATTAGCTGAATAAAGATTTAAGTCATAGTTTGAAATGGCCAATTTTTTTTTTTTTTTTTTTTTTTTTTTTCCACTTATTGTTGTCAGATTTTAAAAAGCCCAAATAAAATTTACAAATACTTTTCAATAAAAAAATATGGGTACTTTTCTTTCGGTTAGCCTGATGCCAGTGATATATACGCACACACATATGTATGCAGGGCTTGAAATTCAATTTTTCCAAGGAGGGGAGTCTCCCTACCAACATTTTAAAATGGAGGGGAGTTGTAATATTTGGGAGGGAGAAAAAAAAAATCTTTAAACCCCACTATTATTTTACGTATTTTTACCCCACTATTTTTTTTCTTTTCCCTCTTTTCGGTCGCAGGAAAAAATCTTTAAATACGTCTATTTGTCGTTGGAAAAAATTGTGAATTTAGTCAATTGGTTGAGGTATAAGATAATGAAATTAATCTTACAAGCATGAACAGAAATAGAGAAGGATTTCTAACGAAATAGTGTTAATATTGATTTCCGACTTTGGGACTTCATGGCAGCCAGTGTACAACTGTGCTAAGGTAACGCCACATACAAACAACAATACAGATAAATACCATAGAATAAATCTATTATACCTACCAGACGATTTGAAGAGGTAGATGAACTAATACAACTGTTCTACACAGACATTGTATTTGAAACATTTTTCGAGAAACGATTTTCTTCTTCGAAAGGCTATTTTATTAGAATTCCTTATCTATGTCTATGTTCATAGAAAAAAAAAAAAATCTGTAAATTTGTCGATCAGTCGTGGGAAAAAATGGCGAAGTTTGCTAATCGGTCGCAAGAAAATAACACAAAATTAGTCAGTCGAGAAAAAAAAATCTTTAAATTTTTCAGTAAGGCGCGAGAAAAAAAAAAGTGAATTTCACCAATCTGTCACCAGAAGAAACAGAATAATTCACCAATCGGTTACGGAAAAATTCGCAAAGTTCGTTAGTCAGTCAAAGAAAAAAATGTGAAATTCGTTGATTGCTCATCAGAAAATATTGTGAAAATCCTCAATCAGTCGTGGGAAAATATTGTGAAATTAATCAGTCGGTCGTGGGGAAAAATCGTGAAATTCATCAGTCTAACGCAGAGAAGAAAATCTAAATTTTTCAGTCAGACACAGGTTAAAAAAAAAAAAAAAAAAAAAAAACACACAAACTTTGTCAATCTGTCGAATAAAAAAAAAAATAGAAATTATGCAAATTTCATCGATCGATGATTTTTGTAGAACAATCACGGAAAAAACACAAATTTTGCCGATCAATCGTGGAAAAAATTCAAAATTCGTCGATTGATCGCGAAAAAAAAAAAAAAAAAAGTTCGTAGACCGATTGTGAAAATAAAATGCAAAGTTCGCCGATCTGTCTCCAAAACAACGCAAAATTCGTTGATCTGTCGCAAAAAAAAAAAAAAAAGGCAAAGTTCGTCAATCTGTTGCGGAAAACACGAAAAGTTCGTTGATCTGTCGCGGAAAACACGCAAAGTTCGTTGATCTGTCGCGGAAAACATGCAAAGTTCGTTGATCTGTCACGGAAAACACGCAAAGTTCGTTGATCTGTCGCGGAAAACACGCAAAGTTCGTTGATCTGTCGCAGAAAACACGCAAAGTTCGTTGATCTGTCGCGGAAAACACGCAAAGTTCGTTGATCTGTCGCGGAAAACACGCAAAGTTCGTTGATCTGTCGCGGAAAACACGCAAAGTTCGTTGATCTGTCGCGGAAAAAACGCAAAGTTCATTGATCGGTTGCGGGGAAAAAAAAAATCACGAAATTTATCGTTCGGTTGCAGGTAAATTAAATAAAGCAAAATTCTCCGGAAAATGGTGAAATTTTTTGGGCGGGATTTCAAAATTTTCGGCGCAAATCCCGCAATCCCACTCTAAAATTCAATCCCTGTGTATGTATATATCACTGGCACCCGGCTAACCGAAAAGTATCAAAATATGTTTATGTGTGAATATTTAAATAGAAAGATAACTTTAAAATAATTAAGCTATTACTTACGAAAAGCACTAAAAATCCTTTTCAGAAAAAGTGCCCATTTCGTTCAGTTGAAGTGCCCTGTTTTAAAAGGAGCACCATACTTCCATCTGCAAGCTACTCCCTGAAAGAAAGGCAATAAAAGAAAATCAATATAACCCAATAAAGAATAGTTTATAAATGATTTCACTCGGGGCATATAAAATTAAATTGTTTTCGGAGGCTGAATTTCTAGCTTCTGCTGTTAACATTTTTTTAAGTGAAGCTTATTTTATTACATTAATTGTGCAATACTTTTATAATTATGATGTTAATAGTAATTTAAATTTATTTTATAAGCTTTTAATTCAAGTTTTCTAGATTTTATTTTAAAAATTATCGATTGCATATTGTTATGTATCAACAACTACACATGCTAAGATGAAAATCTGTATAAAGCAGTTTTCCTGTACTTTTCGATTCTGGTTCACAGGTTTTATTGAATAAATATTTGACAAAGCTGATTACATTGTTTGCAATATTACGTAATTTATGATCACATACTTTTAATTTAAAAATAAGTCGGCTATTAAAAAACTTTTTAGAATTCTTTTTGTAAATTTATTTTGAGAAGGAGGAAGGGGGCAAAGCAACTGACACAATCCTTTCCCTCCCTGGTGAAAAAAAAAAAAAAAAAAAAAAAAAAAAAAAAAAAAAAAAAAAAAAAAGCTAGTTTTAGCTTTCCACGAGGTTTAAGGGGTGGGACCTACCTCCCCTCCATCAACAAATTATAACAAACAAAATCAAAGCATATTTTTGTATTTTTAAATATTTTTTTAGTTTCATTTTCAATTGTTTTTGTATGTTAATAAGTTTAAAAACTAGTTTCGTAAATTGATTGCAATTCTAAAACAGTTCAGAAAATGCTCTGTTTATTATAATCTAAATAATGCTGCTTATTATAATCTAAATAATGTTGTTTATTATAATCTAAATAATGTTGTTTATTATAATCTAAATAAAGCAAAGTATTTTACTTTAAATTAACAAGAATTTAGATTGCAAAAAAGTGGCCATTAAACTAAAAAAGTGTACCGGTTTCTGTTTACTAACTAGAAAATTCACTGTTTGGCTAAGAATAATCATTCTCACTGCCACATAATTTTTTGTTTATGTACATATTTTCTCATGAAATTGGCATATTATGTTCCATGTGTAGTCCTTTTTAGTATTCTCGCACTATAAAACTTTATACAACTTGGTAAAAAGTACTGTAATAGGATAGATGTGCCAGTAATGGACCAACTTCAACATTTTTGGTTTATAAAAAAATAACCAATAAAATTTCAGCTTTTTTATTTTATTAATATGCTTTCTTTAAATTCTAGTTTTAAATACAATCATAATATCAATTATCTATTACTTTTTGTGGGGTGTCCATTACTGGAATTAGTGGTGTTTTGATTTATTTTTGTTATTTACAATTAAATTTCGATTCACATTAAGAAATGCGACTATGAGCATGGTTGAATATTGTTGGTAGATTAATATAATATTAAAAAATGTGGAATATAACAATTATAACTATTAATTAAAAATTTTTTAAAGAAATTCTTTAAGGGTGTTCATTATTGGCACATCTACCCTATAATAAGATTTTAGTCATACTTACTTATACATATAATTCACTGGATTCTTAAAAGCTTTTTCCTTTTTTGCCAGGATAAAAAAAAAAAAAAAAAAAAAACTTTTCGGTTAGTCGGGTACCAGTGATATACGTACATATATAAATATACATGTATATTCATACATACATATATATTCATATATATACACATGGATATAGGGTAGATGTGCCAGTAATGGGCCACCTTCAACATTTTTGGTTTATGAAAACATAACCAATAAAAATTCAGCTTTTTTTATTTCATTAATATGCTTTCTTTAAATTCTAGTTTTAAATACAATCATAATATCAATTATCTATTACTTTTTGTGGGGTGTCCATTACTGGAATTTAGGGTGTTTTGATTTATTTCTGTTATTTACAATTAACATTTCGATTCACATTGGGAAATGTGACTATGAGCATGGTTAAATATTGTTGGTAGATTAATATATTAAAAAATGTGGAATATAACAATTATAACTATTAATTAAAAATAATTTTTAAAGAAATTCCTTAAGGGTGTCCATTACTGGCACATCTACCCTATATCACTGGTGCCCGGCTAACCGAAAATTACAAAAACATGTCAGTAACACAGCGGACATACAGTAACTGAGTGGACATATGTTCAACACCAAGAATGTAACAATCTTAGAAATGTGTTTATATATTAATTAAGCAAAGGTACACCAAATTGATAGAATATTCTATTTTTTATTTTGAAACTAGGGCTTTAACTCCTTAACAGTGTAGGAAGATTCAGAAATAGGATTAGTTAAAAGTCAAAATTAAGCACTTTTATGCACCTTTTATATGAACCAACACATGCTTTCACTAAGTTGCTGAATATAACATATAGATTAAATATTTTGATAAATCTCTACAAATATATAAGTACATAGTAAGTAAAATAAATTAAATAATTGAATGTTTACATGCCATAGTTTATGTATTATGAGCAGATATGTATCGTTATCTGGTATAAATATTTAAAAATAAAGTTTCCAGTGAGAGAAAAGTATTGATTTTGTTGGTGTAAAGGGGCAAAATATACCAGAGTAAATTTAAATATGGTAATTTAGATTTGAAGTAAAAAATCAGTTGAGATTTTTACAGATTTTTCATTTTTTAATTTCTGGATTTTAATTACAGTATAGGACCTATTATACGGAATTCCAAAATCCAGAAAAAAAAAAAAAGTTAAAGTTTTCTAAATTTGTAAATTTTTACTAAAATTTTGAAGATTTCTGAAAAATAAGTTTATTGTTTTAATGTATTAATCTCTAAAATAAAGTTACTTCAGTGGCATAGGCGGGAGGAACGCAGAGTCCTCCCCCCCCCCTTCTCCCGAAATTAGAAAAATAATTTTTCTGACAAATGCTACTTTAAAATTTATATATTTGTTTTTAAAAAATCATCAGAAATTTCACACCTACCTCTATCCAGTAACACATGGGACAAAATTAAATTAAAATCACCTGTATATTTATATTTTTATAGAAACAATGCAAAGCCATGTGGAATATTTTCTTTTAACTGAGACTTATAATTTAAACCCTGATAAATAAATAAATAAATAAATTATTAATATAAATCTAGTTACATAGAGGACAGATGAAAAACAATCGTACAATCGTCTTTTATTTTGTAATTTTCAAAAATAACTTTTGCTCACATATATTTCAAAATTTAACATATGAAAAAATGGCTACATCGGATGTTATGTTAACCACGTCGGTTAGTACTTACAATGTTTATTATACAAAATTACTACATAAAAGTCAATAACTTACCTTTTCTGTAAACAATGTGCTGATGTAAGTTGTCCTTGTACTTTCTCGTCCAGATTTATGTAATTGTTGAAGTCGTGTACGTGTTTCTGTCATTAAAATAAATTTATATGGATCATTCGAGACGACAGACTTGTAGCTATAGGTCTCAAATCCCTCCCTTGAAAGTTCAAAGATGATGTAAGTTGAAAGTTGCATGAAAAGAGAAGAAAAATTCCAATACAACTTTGTGTTTTTGCCGCGCAAACATGCTTGTTGTTGCTTTTATACTCTCGAAAGCAGAGGCAGAGAGACACAGGCTACGTCACTAATATATCCTCGACACCTGTACGGGTTCTGCTTGCGTGTCACAGCAACAGATGTTCGAAATATCAGTCCTCAAAAGCGACTAATTATCGCATATCGCGACAACAAAAGTATAATAAATTATTTGCTTTATATAATTTAAATCATTTTGACTGTTTTTGGGTCATCTCTGGGAGATTTCACAGGGGTAAAATTATAAAATTTCGAATCTTAAAAATTTTAAATAAAATTTTAAACTTTCAAAATATTTAAATTTTTTTAAAATTTACCAAGATGAAAATTTTTTAGACATTCCACCTATAAATTTTGTAATTTTCGAAAAAACTTTGAAATTTTACTTGAAATTTTGAAATTTTTTTTGGAAAAAATTACATTTTTAAAAAATTCTACAGTAAAAAATAAGTGTCTTAAAACAATATAAATTACTGTTTTTGGGTCATCTTTGGAAGATTTCACATGGGTAAAATTATAAATTTTCAAATCTTAAAAATTTTAAATAAAATAATTTTTTTTTTTTTTTTTTTTTTTTTCCAAGATGAAAAATTTGAGATATTCCACCTATAAGTTTTGTAATTTTTGAAAAAACTTTGAAATTTTACTTGAAATTTTGAATTTTTTTTAAAATTACATTTTTAAAAAATTGTACAGTAAAAAAAAAAGTGTCTTAAAACCATATATTTCTTCATAATATTCTTCATAATAATCTTCATTCTCCATTTCGATTTTGCTCATTAACGAACTTGACCGAGATTTTATGTCCCTTGATGGAAGAGATTTGTGCAGAATTATTGAAGTTATCGTGTTCATAAAAAAATGATATAGCTATATAGACAGATAGATAGATAAAGTTTTGAACTGGGGGGTGGTTTGGGGTTCTAGGGGTTATAATCGGCGTAGATCTGCAAAAATTTTCAGAAATTCCAACATAGGGGATAATGTAATAGGTAATATTTCTTACGAAATCTACCTAAAAAGAAAAAGAAAAAAATGATAATTTCGTTTCTCTCAATAAATAAATATGGACAAAATTATATAATGCCAGGCTTTCACTCTTCAGCGGAGTGAAATATTTCACTCTTGTCAAAGGAGTGAGATAGTCACTCTCGACAACGGAGTGACATATCTCACTCCTTTCTAGGGAGTGGAAAATTCCACTCTTTAAGGAGTGTATTTTTATAAAATTCACTCCAAAAAGAGTGAAAATGCCTCTCACTCTTCCAAAGAGTCAACTTCTCACTCCTCCCAATTTTAGAGTGCATATCCATGATGGGTAAGTATTACGGTGGCCCCCAACGACTAGTTTTACAGTGTAGTACATTAAAAAGAATCTCGAATATTTTTAAAGAAATCTGTACTAAATAAATAGTACTCTAAGTACAATGGAATTCAAACCATTAATAAAATATTTTAAATTTAATGAATGTTTAGGAATTTTCTTTCTTATGATATTCATTGTGACTTAATTTCCTCATCATATATTTTTTAGCGTCCCACGGTTTTGCGTTTGTTTTGATTTGCGGATCTAAATAATCTTCTGTTTTTTGGTACACTTATAACAGCGGGGTTTTCTTTAACTGATTTTATTACATTTATTTTTAATTAGTTGTTAAATTTTTTGTTATGTAGTTTCGTTTATTATATTTACAATTCGTACATGCACCACATAAATTTGATATCCATGCTTTAGGAGGATCTGAAAATTTATTAATAATTGTATTTTTATGTATACTAGGGCATCCAACCCGGGCTTCCCGGGAATTTAGAATATATGTGAAAAGCATTTTTTTATTGAAAACCCTAATGGATTTTTTATATTTAATATTTATTTTAGATTGCCCCCAAACAACACAAAAGAGCAATTTTATAAGAAATGTGTCAATTATATATTCAAATAAAATTTCGCAATTTATTAAATGTGATAATTTCATATTAGCCTCGTGCCAGAAGTTAATAGCCGAAGAAATCGCTAAAAAATTCATTATCTATAAAATTTCCTTTTATTCTGATCATTTCAGCGGTTTTAAGTGGTTATTTCAATTACATGTCTGATAAATTTGTGTTTTATTTATACTATTTTACTTATTGATTAATTAAGTTTAAATTTCGTTAATGAATATTAGATGGAAACAAATGCTAATCTTTATATATTGTGTAAATAAGAAACGGATTAATATTTTGTAATCGTCTGCAAGTGATAGAGAGAGATTTAAAAAAAAAATCATGCTTGAAATTGAATTTAAATACTATAATAAAGGAGTAAATTGCGATACAGATTTCAAACAAATTGTATTTGAAAGTAGATTTTTTTTTCTCTTTAAAACGGTGTAAAAATAAAAACTATGGGATGTTTAGAAATTTAAAAAAATGCAGTAGCAAAAATCGCAAAACCAAAATTTCATCGTTAAGTGTTGCCATTCGCAAAATGACGTCAGCGTTCCGCATGGCCAGGTTTGTCCTTTATAATATAGATAGTTGTCTAAGTAAAATGGAATTTTAGTAATATTAATATAGTATATTTTAATTTTAATGAATGTTTAGTAATTTTCTTTCTTATGATATTCATTGTGACTTTTCTTTCTCATATATTTTTTATCGCTTCACTCGTTTACGATTTTGGTTTTGATTTCCAGATCTGTGATAGCAAAATTGTCTTCTGCTTTTATGTACTCTAATAAAAGTTTTCTTTTTTTAAATTGCTTGTTAAAATTTTTCCTATGTAGCTTCATTTATTATATTTACTTTTCTTATGTTTCTTACAGAAATCAGAAATTTGCTTTTTTATGTCTTTGTGACGATTAGAGAAATTTCTCGATAATTTATTAATAATTATATTTTTTTATGAGAGACGTTAAATTAAAAAGCAATTAATAGTGAGTCTCATAATTTTTCCTGATATGTAGGTTACTTACAATGTGTTTCAAATAATATCCTATTGAAGTACGTCTGGCAAAATTCCAATCGACCTATTTTTATGAAATCACATTTTGTATTTCGCAAAAAGATTTATTGAAATATATCAGCGAAGTTTGTAAACCGTTTAATAATGATTGATTTTATTACTATTGAACTGTGAAAACTTCTGAAATGTGGTTAATTATTATTTATGTGTGATATTTTTTAGGGGATGGGAATTTCTTTTTTTGTTGTTGTTTAGCTGCAATTATTTTCGCAATGAAGATATGGACTTTCATTTGTATATTAAAGTATAGCATATTACGCCTTATCACAACTAAATGGTTATTTTTTACTTACTTCTAGAAAGTATTTTGGAATTATCACATTGATGACAAAATGTAAATTCAAATGTTTCAAATTTAGCGCTACGTTGTGTTGCTTAATTTGGTTTATGTATCTAAAGATGGAATTTTGTAATCGATTTTTCAGCCATTTCCTGTTTAGCTAGAATGATGTAAGTTAAGAGGTGTGTTCTCGATGACAACACAGTTACTTTACTATTATTTGAACTTCATTATAAATTATATATTTTTTGTTAGTATTTTGTAAAAATTTCATTATCTATAAAATTTTCTTTTATTCTGATCATTTCAGCGGTTTTAAGTGCTTATTTCAATTACATGTCTGATAAATTTGTAGACGTGAGTTTAGACGTGAGCAGATAATAAATCGCCAAATATCCTTTATGAGTACATCTGCTTAAAGGGGGGGGTTTAAGGGGGGGGGGAATTATGGGGCTTATTATGCACTAAACTACCACTCCCAAAATATGCTAACTGGCTGTGAAAATGATTACTAGTTGGCTTATAATTTGATATTTATATTTAAATATATATTAAGAACTTACATATACAAATTTTCTTTAAAAGTTACAGCTTAAACGGAAACTAAATAAAATAAATAAATAAATAAATTAGAAAATAAATAAATAAATAAATAATAGTTTTTAATCTATGATTGAAAATAAAAATATTTTCCGTTTTTTAACTATTTTATGCTATTATTATTTTATATTTCAATATGTTTCATTGCAGCCTTCATTTCTAGAACAAAAAGATCCGAGAACTCATCTTTCGTAACAGAAATTGTGCTTTTTTTAGCTCACAGGCTATCAAAGCCTGAGAGCTTATGTGCCCGCCGGTTCTGTACGTACATATGTATTACGTATGTACGTAACGCGATAACTCTTGATAGAACTAACCGTTTTACTTTAAATTTTGTTTATAGGTTCCTTGTGATAAGGCACTTCCCTGATTAGTTTTGGAGGTTCATTGGTTAAGCATAAAGAGGGGAAACGGGGGGCTAACCCCCCATAATTTAGATAAATGGCTTTTTCATGCAGAATTATTCGATTTTCTTCAAATTTTGTATATAGGTTCATTTTTATAATGTGCTTCTGTCAATAGTTTTGGGGTTCATTGGTTTAGTATAAAGGGGGAAAGGGGGGGATACCCCCCTAATTTAGATAAATGAGTTTTTCATGCAGAATTATCCGATTTTCTTAAAATTTTGTATATAGGTTCATTTTGATAATGTGCTTCTGTCAATAGTTTTGGGGGTTCATTGGTTAAGTATAAAGGGGGAAAGAGGGGGCTAATCCCCCCTTAATTTAGATAAATGGGTTTTTCATGCAGAATTATCTCATTTTCTTCAAATTTTGTATATAGGTTCATTGAGATAATGCGCTTCTCTGAATAGTTTTGGGGGTTCATTGGTTAAGTATAAAGGGGGAAAGGGGGGGCTAATCCCCCCTTAATTTAGATAAATGGGTTTTTCATGCAGAATTATCCCATTTTCTTCAAATTTTGTATATAGGTTCATTTTGATAATGTGCTTCTGTCAATGGTTTTGGGGGTTCATTGGTTAAGTATAAAGGGGGAAAGGGGGGGCTAATCTCCCCTTAATTTAGATAAATGGGTTTTTCATGCAGAATTATCCCATTTTCTTTAAATTTTGTATATAGGTTCATTGTGATAATGCGCTTCTCTGAAAAGTTTTGGGGTTTCATTGGTTAAGTATAAAGGGGGAAAGGGGGGCTAATCCCTCCTTAATTTGGATAAATGAGTTTTTCATGTAGAATTATCCGATTTTCTTCATATTTTGTATGTATATTCATTGTAATTAGAGACTTCCCTGATTAGTTTAAGGGGTTCATTAGTTAACTATGAGGGGGGTACCGAGGGGATGACCCCCCCTTAATATATTGTTGATTTCTTTATTTTTAGAGGGGCATATTTCAAATTCTTTGAAATAAGAGTACAATATACAATGAGTGTGAATAGCCTGTGAGCTCAATGCCCTCAGTTTAACTGGGCAGGTTTCTTTTTATTTCTGTTACTTTCAAGAATGTTTACTTTTATGTACTTTTATGTGTTTTTAAGTTAAATAAATTTTTACATATTACACGGAGTACATAAATGCTATAAATCATATACAGGGCTATACAAAATAATTAGTAAGCATTACTGTGTATGAACGTGAATTGCCTAAATGAGGTTTTAAATTGAGTTACGCATTTTCATGCTGAATTATATTCAGTATAATAAGAGATGGTTGTAGAATATAAATAAAATCATATACAGGGCCACGCAAAGAACAGGATACATGGCCGCCTACGGATGGTAATTTCTGGAAATGTGATTTCAGTAGTTTTGAGCGAGTTTGAGTCTCAATTAAATTTAGCTTAATGTGTGGCGTGTATAAAACTTTGCAGGTAACGTACAAAAATTCCAATATGTTTCCGTCGATTAGTAGAAATTGCTGATGGTGGATTAACAACCTAACATGCGTTTTATTATTCAACTAAATATTAGCATAGTATGTCCAATATATACAAACTTATAGATCAAATACAGGTTCTGCACAAAAAAATTGGGGTACTTTTTCGGCTATGAACGGTATCTGCTGAAATCTGGTTTTCAAAAGTTTTATGCATTTTCTAAAAATGTATCTTATTTACCCTATTAAACACTGAAGCTTTATTAAAGTATTCTGGAAGTTTTGAAAAGTGTTTCATAATCTATGCTTGATGCAATATTTTCCTTTCTTGTTTTATAGTTAGCCAAGATATTAATTAAAAACTCCAATGAACGAGATTCAATTTTACGCAGCTTTCTGGCGTTAAGATCGCTTCCGTATACGTCCGGAGAGTTTGCATTGCCGAAACCAGTGGCACTTGCTAACTCTAAGTTCATTTCGATATATTTTCGTTTAAAAACATAAAATCATACAAATTCGAGAGTTTATGCTGCCGACGTCAATCGGACTCTCAACACTAAATCTACGCTGAGTTTTGGTATATTTAAAATTATTATCCCGGACCCGGGAAATACCAATTTATTCACGGTACCTTCTCGGTTGAAACAGTATCTCTTGTGAAAAATATATAGATATATTGATATTTACTATTAAAAAATTCTGAAAGGTGAATTCGTATTCTTTTTCATGTATTACGTTTCTAGTTTCTTCTATACAAGAAAAAAATATTGGATTCGTGACAATTTTCGACTTCCAGTTTTCGACATTTTTTTTTTCTTTTTGAATGTCCTGAACATGATTTGACTGTTTTTTGAAAATGTCTGTCAGTGAGTCTATCTGTCTGCATGTGACACAAATTCTGTAGGCACTCCAACTCCTGAATTACAGCACGGAATTTAATAAAACTATAGATTCTTTAGACCTTGACATAAATTGGCGCTGATTAAGTTTTGGTGTAGCAGCAGGTGAGGCCGCTATGCTGTATATTTGCAAAAGATCAAAAAGCATTTCTCGATATTTATCATTTAAATTTCAAGTAGCCAAAATAATTTTACTTTTTACTTATTTTTGTGATGCATATTTGGTATTTATATATTTTATAAGGTTGTAGTATTTCGTTCAGCTATTTCAACTATTTTTTAGATTAAAGTCTGTTCAAGACAGTTTGTTTTTAATGTACCTTTGATTAAGATCATGTGTAAAAGCTTCTTTAAATGACATATAGCACAACGAATAAAAACACGTCTAATTCAATAAATAGTTTAAAAATGTTTTAAATACGATGGTAACCAGAAAAGCAGTAATTTTTTTTTTTTAAATCATTAAAGATTTTACAAACTCTTGTCATTCCGATTTCAATTCTTTTTCAACTTTTGATTGGAATTTTTTTTGAAAATTTCATAAAAGGTTTTTTTTTCTTTTGGAAGCATCAAATGTAGTTTACATTATTCATATACAATGTATACACATTTTATTGTGGAAAGTCACCGGATACGTTTGATTTTGATGTTACATTTTGCCGAATATCTAACGAAATTCTTGTGTAACTCCAGGTATATAAAGGACATATTTCACGTGATACTGTACAGTGAAGGTCTGATCACGAGGCCAATAAGGAAAGCAGCAACAGATTGAATAAAATAAAAACGTTTACGAAATTTCTGTAAAGTAAAACGCTCTAAATTATCTGTAGGTGTAGCACATGCCTATATGGATTTTGAACATCATTTATGTTCATTTGTGTAAAAATAGTAAATATATTCATGGGTATATAAAAGTTTCTTTTTAATTCAACATATTTATGCATATTTTTTTTTGTTTATAACAGAGGTGTCAAACTGTGGCCCGCCGGATACCACTCAATTTTAAAAGAAATAGTCGACTTCTTGAATCGCAGAAATTCGATGCTTAGATAAGGAAAAATTTACTATAAAATTTTAGTTGTATCCTGCGGGCCACAGTTTGACACCCTTGGTTTATAGCATACAGGTTTTTCAACATAATTTATAGCCTCTTTTAGCAAATTTCACAAAGTTCAGCAGAAAAAATATACCGCAATTAGAATATAGATATATTAGTTAAAATTTAAGCAATTGAATGAAATAATGTTTAACTGCGCATGAGCGAACGATCAAAAAAATTCTTTTATATAATTTAGTAGCCAACTATACAGGACAACTCATATAAATGTCCAGTCAATATAATCATGAATAATCAGAACGATATCGGCGATATAGTGAGCTGAATTCTAAAAGAAGCTGGATCATTACGTATTTTCCACAAATCGTCATTTTTCATTTATTATATATTTTTTTTTACATCGATTTTTTTAGTTCTCCTTAAAATTATCATCAGAACGAGTCCATTCCAACCACAACAAGAAAATAATTATCGAAATCAAAGTAAATTTTCCAAAGCTACTCATGGACCTACTTTAAATACTAACTGATTTCTTGTAAGTCAGTTAATAAAAATGACAATTTGTGGAAAATCTAACTACCGTAATTTCCGGCGTATAATCCGCAGCTCAAAGAGTCGTTTTTCGACCCAGAAATTTTATTCAATAATTGTAGTTAAATATTTACAGCGATGTTTTAAGTTACATTTTATAAAATAATATTTCTGGGTCGAAAAACGACTCTTTGAGCTGCGGATTATACGCAGGAAATTACGGTAATAATTATATTTTTTTATGAGAGACGTTAAATTAAAAAGCAATTAATAGTGAGTCTGATAATTTTTCCTGATATGTAGGTTACTTACAATGTGTTTCAAATAATATCCTATTGAAGTACGTCTGGCAAAATTCCAATCGACCTATTTTTATGAAATCACATTTTGTTTTACACTTCGCAAAAAGATTTATTGAAATATTTCAGCAAACTTTGTAAACCGTTTAATAGTGATTGATTTTGTTACTATTGAACTGTGAAAACTTCTGAAATGTGGTTAATTATTATTTATGTGTGATATTTTTTAGGGGATGGGAATTTCTTTTTTTGTTGTTGTTTAGCTGCAATTATTTTCGCTATGAAGATATGGACTTTCATTTGTATATTAAAGTATAGCATATTACGCCTTATCACAACTAAATGGTTATTTTTTACTTACTTCTAGAAAGTATTTTGGAATTATCACATTGATGACAAAATGTAAATTCAAATGTTTCAAATTTAGCGCTACGTTGTGTTGCTTAATTTGGTTTATGTATCTAAAGATGGAATTTTGTAATCGATTTTTCAGCCATTTCCTGTTTAGCTAGACTCGATGACAACACAGTTACTTTACTATTATTTGAACTTCATTATAAATTATATATATATTTTTTTTGTATTTTGTCATTAGACGTGAGCAGATAATAAATCGCCAAATATCCTTTATGGGTACATCTGCTTAAGGGGGGGGGGGGGGGAGTTACAAAAATTATGGGGCTTATTATGCACTAAACTACCACTCCCAAACTTTGCTAACTGGCTGTGAAAATGATTACTAGTTGGCTTATAATTTGATATTTATATTTAAATATATATTAAGAACTTACATATACAAATTTTCTTTAAAAGTTACAGCTTAAACCGAAACTAAATAAAATAAATAAATAAATAAATTAGAAAATAAATAAATAAATAATAGTTTTTAATCTATGATTGAAAATAAAAATATTTTCCGTTTTTTAACTATTTTATGCTATTATTATTTTACATTTCAATATGTTTCATTGCAGCCTTCATTTCTAGAACAAAAAGATCCGAGAACTCATCTTTCGTAACAGAAATTGTGCTTTTCTTTTCTATTACTTTCAAGAATGTTTGGTTTTATGTACTTAGCATTATGAAAATAATATACAATGTAATTTGAAGTTAAATCATTAGGATACTTTTCTTCAGAAAATATCTTTTTGACACTAAAATATGTTCCCACTAAGTACCAGTACATTCTGGCTTAAAACAATTGATAAAAAAATTATTGATAAAAAAATTATGAAAATACGCAGTGGATGAGTATGTTATGTACACATCTTTGGACTCTTTAGTTACTGTAAGAAAACATTAAATACAGATGATATCTTTTTATATTAGAAATGTGTTGATATTCAGTAACATAATAAATTTTATTCAGGAGGAGGTATTCCGAAAAAACACCTAATTTCTAGATGCTATTTAAGGAATCGTGTAAATTTCAGTGTAATTTAAAATTCAGCAAAGAGCAACGTGTGAATTTTTTTTTTCTAAAATTTCAACTACAATGCCTATATTGTGTTATTGAACACTCGTGAAAAAAAGGACATCTCTAACATAACACTGCTGCAAATCACCATATGAGATGATAAAATCATCATATGTCATCCCAAAAATCTGACTAGAGCCACAAAAATTGGTGCAAAAATCTAGGCACCAATGGGCCGATTTCCCCCCACTAAATTTTTAGTTTTCTCCGCCTAATAAGAATACGGATAAAATTTAGGCGAAGTATACTAATAAAATTTAGTGGTGGGAATCAGCCCATTGGCACTTAGATTTTTGTACCCATATATATATATATATATATATATATATATATATATATATATATATCAATCTGTTCATTCATTCTTTGTTGATTACTTTGTATGCCAAAAAAGATTAATGAATAACGTAATAAATATATACAGTGACCTCTCACTTATACGACTTACAGGGGACCGTAAAAAAAAGTCGTTTAACTGAGAGAGTCGTATAAGTGAGAGATCGTCTTATTATACAAGTTTTAAACTTTATAAGCATTAATTATTTTACCTATATTAAAAACAATAAGTTTTGAGTACTAAGAACGTATTTTAACAAAATTTATAAAATATATTAAAAATTAAAACATAATATATATATTTTTTAAAAGTTCACAAAGTAATTCATGTACTACAATATTTATTTTAAAGGTTTACAGATAAGATTTTCTCAAAAAATGAAGTGATATTAGTTTGTCTCTGTCGTCGACAAAAAGAAAAAATGTCTTTTTTAAGTCTAATAAAGCTTTTAAGCTATTTTGGGAATAATCATTTTTATGGACATAATTCTTTAATGTATTTAAAGCGCCATTGGCTTCTAAAAAATTCACATCAGCAGGAACATTGCTCTTATCTTCGTCATCCTCCTCGCTCAAGTGTTCCTTATTGATATCCTTAAAGATTTCTTCAGCAGTTCTCATTTCTGACAGAAGAAGTTTTCATCACATTCTACATAATCTTTAAAATTAATACCTTCGTCCATAAACATTTCATACAAGGCTTCGTCATTAAAGGATTCCCATATGCTCTCAAATTCGGGTTAATTCGTTGAACTAGCAGTTTGGTCTTCTGAAAAACAACATTTCCTGAGACATTTCTTAAATGTCTCCGATGTCACATTTTTTCAGGTGCTCATTTGGCTTTTGTTAAATGGCAGGCACAAGGGAATTCCGTACAACCACCCTCCTTACATTTAATCGTTAATAACACACGAAGGTGAAAAGAAATGTTATTCATTATTGATAAACACTTTAACAATAGTGAAAGGATAAAGATAAGAAAACGTGAATTATGTGTACTGTAAAGATTATATAAATAAATTATTGAGTGAGAAATGTAAAATCGCCTCAACCGTTTAAAGCGTCGTATAAGTGAGAGAAGCAGTCGTATAACTCAGAGAAGTTTAGCATTATTTCCCATAAAGCGTGGACGGGACCAAGAGAATTCGGCGTATAACCGAGAGAGTCGTATAACTGAGAGTCGTATAAGTGAGAGGTCACTGTATTTTAATTAAAATATTTTTCATAATTGGATTGTTCCTTAATTTTCGATAACAATGCTTTTTCAACAAATTAAAATGTCTACTCTGGTTTGAAAAAAGAAAAACATGGTCATATTTCCTTTACGCGATCCAAATACGTTTATCAAAAATCTAGGAAAAATGGCATTAAATAGGTTTTCATAACCTCTTAATTAACGTTTGGCATCTGAAAAAGGTAATTAAAAAGGGAAAAACATTGTAAGAGTAAATGCTTTTCGGACAATCAGTAATTACGCGTCAAAACATAAATTTTAGAAAAAAGCTTACAAAAGCAGTGACAGTCTGATTTACATGTCTATAGCCAGAAAAACGTTCTTCTTTTATTAAAAAGGGAAAAACATTGTAAGAGTACATGCTTTCCGGACAATCAGTAAGGACGCGTCAAAACATAAATTTTAGAAAAAAGCTTACAAAAGCAATGACAGTCTGATTTACATGTCTATAGCCAGAAAAAACGTTCTTCTTTTATTCTTATACAACTACCTTAAATAGGCAGTTTAATTTAAATTCTAATTAGAATTAATTTAATAAGCACCATAGGAAATAATGAAGTAAAATTTAATACATATTTTTTTAATTATTTCTGGTAGAAGATTATTTTTGAAACAATTTTATTGTTTGTTCATAAACTAATTCATTTAAATGAGTTATAAACTTTCTTATGAGACTTATATAAAATACTTCAAATTTTGAAATTTTATAGAAATTTACAATCCAAAAGTTAAAAAAAAAAGCTGTACAAAATGACCTTTATTTTATAAACTAACACTATTTTTTTCTTAAAATGGACATACATGGCATAGTATGTATATCAATACAAAAAAAAAAAAAAAAAAAAAAAAAAACACGTACTACGTTAAATTGTTTTGCAAATCCGATATTTTTGGCAAAACTGGAATCGATATCAAAAGTAGAGTCAAGGCCACAAACGTTTGAAGTCAATTTTGTCAAAAAATTAATAAATAATTTTTTAAAATGTAAAAACGAAAAATGAAAAATTCTCTGACCCAGGAAATAATTTTATTAGTTCAGACTATTCTATGTCCAATAATACACAGAATTTTAATAAAAATCTAACAGGAATACTATAGTTTGGAAATAGTGATATTCACGGTTTTAAAAAATACTCGCCGTTGGGTATAAAAATATTGTCAATAAGAAACTGAGGATGTTTTACACACATCGTATCAAATTTTTTTCAAAATCTCAAACATATTCCCTAGCTGTGACTTTGGAACTATTTTTTCGCGGAATACTTCGCCCCACTCTCCCTTCTTCATTATAGACCGGGAGCCGGCATCACAGATAATCACCTCATCGAGTTCACGGATGAAATTCTAGGATTAGTTAAATCTTGATTTGCATATTAAAACTCAATCGGTCTGCCAAGTCATATCTTGGTGGAAAACACATGAAAACCCGATTTTAGCGGCTGACTAGTAGGTTTACCATAGTGTTTTCCTGCTCCCAGTCCTCCATGTTTTCGTAACTTTTGGTGCAGGAAAACACGATGGTAAACCTACGAGTCAGCTTCTAAAATCGGGTTTTCAGGTGTTTTCCACCAAGATATGACTTGGCAGACCGATTGCGTTTTAATTTAATTGCGTTGCTAGATTTATCCTTCAAATTTATCTGATACGAAAAGAAAGTATTTAAGTAATATTTGATATACCCTCCAGATGACATTTTCCCCATCTGTACTTTTCGTCGTTTGGCGCTTGTATACAGATAATTATGAAGAAACTTACAAAAACAAATGACTGAGGTGACATTTTCTCTTATCTCGAAAGCTGCATCCGGAAGCTATAATCCTTCTCTACCAATACAAAGTTTTGTAAGTTATGTAGTTTCATTGTCAGAGTAAAAATAAGATTCTTGTGTACTAAATTTAAATAATATACTGCAATATAAGCAAAGAAAATAATAAATTATACACAAATAACATTTTTTGCTGATTTAACTAAAGTTAGTAAAAGTACTATTGAATTTAGTAACAGTATAAAAAAGATATTTAGAGATGGCATTTATTGTACTTATATTCTTATTGTCACCTGTAAGCGTTACAGGTAAGAAGATTTTTAAAGTAACAGGTGCACTTATGTACCCTTGGATATTTTTTAATGTTTGGTATTAATTGGCAGAGGTGAAGTCTCAAGTAATCTTCAACATTGACACTATAAGATAACAAAAATGTTTCTTAGCCTTTGAAAATTTAATATAACCGCGACCGATAATATACAGTATGCCCACTAAAGTCCCTTGCCACCCTCTTAACTTCGGAACGACTGCTGCTATATTCATAAAAGTAGTGTCCAGGTCGAGCAAAGTAGCCATGCGCTACTCGATGAAACCGCCTACGGCGCCACCTGGTGGAATGCTACGGAGTTTGCATTCTTATCTCGAAAACGGAAAGAGATAGCTAAAAAAGTGATTTACAAAGATGTAGAGCTTCATCGATTTTGTAGGAAAAGACACCTTGTGGACATTAATGCGCAGAATAGAACGGTTAAAACCCCCATTTGTTTTTATGTGATTTCCTACACTGTGACGTGGAAAAACGATCTTAGAAAGAGAAAAAAAAACCAACAAGAGGGGAAAATTCTGCTATAAAGCCGAATATAGATTGCCACACACGGCTTTTATTTAAAAAATAAATAAACTAGCTGTAACTTAGAATAAAAACGCAATGACAACAAACAATTTTAAAATATCTAAATAACAAATAAAAATTCCCCTGTTAAAGTATTGAGTTGTTCAATAACCATTCGATTTAGAAAAATATTTTTCTACCACTGAGCAATTTTTTTAATGAAATTTAATTCATGTTGCTATGGCAGCAGACGATAAAACGATATCTTTGGAATAAGGGAATAAATAGAAGAATTTTTTTTTTTTTTATGTTTGTGATAAAATGTGTTTCTTTATTTTTTAAAAATGTATATACATAATTCACTTTTATATTTTAACAGACTAATAAGTTTACTATAATTCGTTACTCATGCTATGGCCAGAATACACGATACACGTCGAGCCACAATGCCTTTATCATTATCTTTTTACGCGTAAAAGTTTCGCTACGGTACTCCATTGTGAAGTTTTGTAATTTTTGAAATCTAATATTTGAAAAACGACATAATCATTAGATTTGAAATTCATATCAAGAAAAATACAATTTTTTACCATTCTAACGCAGTTTGTAAAACAATTTTGTGACGAATACTTTTCGAGTTATTAATTTTTTAAGTAACTTCAAATGTTTCATTTTCCGAGATTAATCTGTGGCAACGATGGATTGCTGTGACTTTTCATAAACATGAAAAATGATAGAGATTGAAAGAATAAGCCACCCTGTGTGTGGCTAATAGTTTATTTTATTATATTCCAACTTTATTTTAGATGTTCAAGCTTCTCATCGTCAGCTGCAATGCACATTTGTATCATTGTTTGAATTTCATGTTGCACACGTTGGAGCATAGATGGTGACACTTTGGCACAGACGTACGTAATGTGACGTTTAAGGTTCTGCAATGTTTGTGGTGGGGTCGCATACACCTTTTGTTTCATAACTGGTTGTTTCTTTCTTTCTAAGATCGTTTTGTCGCGTCACAGTGTAGCAAATCACGAAAAAACAAATGCGCGTTTTAACCGTTCTATTCTTCGCATTAATGTCCACAATGTGTATTTTTTTACTAAATCGATGATGTTCTACAACTTTGTAAATCACTTATTTTTCCTATCTCTTTTCGTTTTCGAGATAGGAATGCTAACTCCACAGTTTTCCACTAGGTGGCACCATAGGTGGTTTCATTCAGTAGCGCATGGCTACTTTACTATACCTAGACACCACTTTTATGATTATAGCAGCAGCCGTTCCGGAGTTAAGAGGGTGGCAAGGGACTTAACCCTTTCGCGACGGCATCCCTTGAAGAAATTTCATTTGGTTGGTACCACTCTTTTTAAACAGTTCCCCGTACTTGTAAAATACCAACAACTACTCTAATTGACAAAGACAAATATTACAATTATTTATTAGTGGTGCCAAAAACATATTCCACATACAACTTTTGAAGATGCATATATGCATCACCCGTCCCGAAAGGGTTAAGTAGCCATACTGTATAATGTCTTCGGAGTCACTTACAATTCTGAAAAACGTTTTTTATCGTTACAAACTTCAGAAACTAATATTATTTTCTAGATTTAAAAAAAACATTTATGAAAACAAAGTTTCTTTTGCTGCCACTGATTTTTGGAAACGTTACCATGTAGTTTTTATAGTGTATTAACCTGTTTTCTCAAACCAGGTTATCGGTTCTTAGTATGCTGTCAATTCTGACACAGTTCACCTTAAAATGGTCAAAAATTCTTTTTTGTTGTTGTTGTTTTAATATTAATTGAAAGCCCAATATATTCCGAACAATTTGGTACCAGACGTGTTGTTTTGCGATAATTACATCGGAAGTTATTAAAATAATTGTAAACATCGAATCAGCGATTTTTGTTACATTCCGGCAACCGCCATATCACCCCATTTGTTTAG
The DNA here is from genome assembly GCA_963931845.1 of Maratus michaelseni. Taxonomy (NCBI): domain Eukaryota; kingdom Metazoa; phylum Arthropoda; class Arachnida; order Araneae; family Salticidae; genus Maratus; species Maratus michaelseni. Next base: position 202,316,112 of record OZ007595.1, read on the forward strand.
ACATAGTTTAAATGCCCTTGGCGACTCAGAGACAACATTAGTAATATTTTTGCTGCATGATTTGAATGTCATGAATTTTACACAGTTAACACTGAAAAAAATGGGTACTCAAAATTGCGTAAAAAGTACTCAATTTTGAATACGTCACATACTCAAAATAGCTCCGATCCAAATGTACTCAAAATTGAGAAACAAGTGTACTCATTTTTGATCCCATGGATGTATTCAAATATGAACTGCTATGTACTCATTTTTGATCCCATGGATGTATTCAAATATGAACGGATATGTACTCATTTTTGATCCCATGGATGTATTCAAATTTAGAAATTTTCATGTCGTTAAAATAAAATTTATAGGATAAAAAAAGGTTACTTCGCGAGGACAACTTTATAAGGGATACATACATTTCTGCTCATTTTTTTCATTCCTGCGTCAGTTTATAGTAATTAACCAACCTTTGCCATGAGAGAATCGAACCCGTGATGTCCTGTGTACTAACCTGACGATTCAGACCAACGCTCCATGAGTGGTCACGCCTCCTTCTCAAATGTTCTTAGTTATTTTATGATGCAAAAACTTGAGGTTTCATCTGCAGATGGATTTTTTTCAGTTCCAATGTTTTTAATATTTTCTTTTCATAATTTTCAATATTTTGCTGTATGATTTGGTGCCTTATAACAGATAAATTTCAATTTATTATGTATTATATGCGTAAAACATTGCATTAAGATACTGATTGCTTCTTTTTGCAACAGTACCAACAACAACTTTATTCGAACTTCTTTATTCGAACATGTACTTTTTAAAAATTATTTACCTGATTATCTATTTATCAATTCTAATAAAAACAACAATTATCTTAATCAGACGTGTTTATTACATGCTATTAAAATATATTTTTTTAATGTCTTATTTTTAAAAAAATATGTAAATAAATTTTTTTATAATAAATTAAATTATTATATTCCAGCTATACTGAGAGCTTTTGCGTACAGTTCTGTTTACTAAATAGTTTTAAAAAATGATTTTTAGAGACAAATTTGAAATTAATGAGCTTGGGATAGGTAGGTTTAAATCTGGACTTATTGATTTAATTTAAATTAAATTAGTTTAATTTATAAAAATATAAGCTAAAGAAATAAATTAAAAACGTTATAAAGTTAAAAACTTTATTTTTATAAAAGTAAAGAACAAATATTTACTAATTTTATAAATTTAAGGAAAAAATTATAAACTTTGTAAAATTATAATTTATAAAATAATAAATTTTAGCGTAATTCATAAATTTGTAAGCCAAATCAGTTTAGTTTAATACCAATTTGCATAGCTATAATTTGCAAAGATATTATGTTATGAAACTTTTAAATAACACAATATTGCCTCACGTTAAAAAAGTTAAAATAAATTAAAAAAAAAATAGTGGAAAAAATCATAATTTTGAAGTACTATCAAGAAAAAAAAAGTAGATGTGTAAAATGTGAAAAAAAAGAGTAGTAAATGTGTTGAAGTGGATCCACTTTGATGAAAATCCCGAACAACCAGATCCACTTTTCATTTATCTTATTCTTCGTTTTTCCTTCAAATAATAGTTTTTTAGGCTCCGAAATTTCGTCATTACACATTCTGAAATATACAAGCATGTTGGGTTTGATCATATGTTCATTTTGGATCCAAAAATACTCATTTCGAAATGAGTACATGAACTTACTCATTTTTGAGAATATATATGTTCATTTTGGATCCAAAAATACTCATTTCGATATGAGTACATGAACTTACTCATTTTTGAGAATGCACATGTTCATTTTTGATCCAAAAATACTCATTTCGATATGAGTACATGAACTTACTCATTTTTGATCCAAAAATACTCATTTCGAAATGAGCACATAGACTTACTCATTTTTTAGTACTTAATTTTTTTCAGTGAATGAAGTAGACTTTAAGCACTTCTACTAGATACTTTACTTCATTCGCAATCGATTGTGATTAGTGATTTTATTTTATTTATTTTTATATATATTTTTTGTATTATTACATTAATAATTGAAGCTTTATCACTATAGTTGCATATATATATTAATTAGAATAAATAAAGTTACCTGAGGATTAATAATTCTGTTTATTTTATGTCAAATAAATTGTTTTGTACAAATTTTTAACTTTAAATGCATTTATCTCAAAACATGTTTTTTTGACTTTGCGCGCATGGTTTCTCAAAAACTTTTAAAGATGGATTGAAACTTTCAGAATGCATTCATTTTATCTTTATGCATAAAATGAACTGGAATCTTAGAATTATCTTAAGTAATAAAAATTTTATTTTTAAAAAAAGCAAGATTTTTTACACGGAAAATCTTTTTTTAATTGATTATTAATTATAAATACTATATATGAAGATAAATGCAAGATTTTATTTATTTATGCTAAGTCAAGTGTTATCTTTAAATCAAAATGTATTTCAAGTTATTAAAGTAAAATAAAAGTGATATACCATGCGAGCAGTGATATATGGTAATTATGAAAAAAAAACAGTAGTTTACTTATCTTTTTTTTTAATTGTAACAAAAGCAATGCTGCACTTAACAATCCTGAAAATTGCATTTAATTTGCTCTATTAGTTAATTTGTCGAAAAATATGGAAATTGAATCAATTTTCTAGCATTTTTGCCTGGTTGAAGGTGAACTGTCCACTTAAACATTTTCAGATGCGCAACTGAATTTATACATGGAACAACAATAAAATAATATTAATGTTAATGTTAATGCTATTGCTGTTAATTTATCACGTTTATCTATAAAACATGCTTGCTGAACATGAAAATGATTACTTTAGAATTGGTTGCATGCTAAAAAGCGATATTCCGATTTGAAAAAAACTGAACAATACACTATAAAAACTACACTGAAATGTTTCCAAAAATCAGTGGCAGTAAAAGAAACTTCTTTTAGAAATACTTCTTTATATTTGGAAAATATATTAGTATTTGAGATTTCTAAAGATAAAGGGCGCTTTTCGGAATCATGGGTAAATTAGAGGAAGTTATTGTATATTATCGTTAGTGGTTATAATATATTTTTTTGGATCTGTCTTTTTTTAACAGTGTTAGAAACATCTGCTGTTGACTAGAGGTATCTCAAAACTGTTTCAGATCATACGGTGGAATCCCAGAGTTTCTGATGGAAATATATATACCTCTGAACAATAAAAAGTATTTCTGTAAAATTCTACTATTGAATGAAATCACTAAATGATGAATTAAAGTAAAAATTAAAAACCAATAAATAAAAATTCTGGAGGGAAAAAAAAAAAAAAAAAAAAAAAAAAAAAGAACACTCAAAAGTAAAAATTTGAGCATTATAAATTTCATAAAAAATAGAAATTGAAATATTTTACTCAAAAAATATATACGAAATATCGCAAATTGATGTATAAATGTACTATTTATTTAAAACTATGAAAATATATTTAATTTTATGAAATTAAATACACGTATCATACTAGGTTAATTTGTAACACAATTATTCTAATTGGTAAATAAATCATATGTGATGTAATTTTCCAACTGGGCAAAAAGGTGACCGGGCCAAGATTCAAACCAGGAACCTCTTGGCTGAAGCTGCAAATACTCACCATATACTATCTTTACTATATGCAGAGTATTTGCAGCTTCAGCCAAAAGGTCCCTGGTTTGAATCTTGGCCCGGACACCTTTTTGCCCAGTTGGAAAATTACAACACATATGATTTATTTACCAATTAGAATAATTGTGTTACAAATTAACATAGTATGATACGTGTATTTAATTACATAAAATTAAATATATTTCCATAGTTTTAAATAAATATACAGTAGAACTCCAACTATGCGAACTCCGACTATCCGAATCGCTGATTATCCGAATCGCTTTCAGAATTTCAGAAAAAAAATTATTATTTTTTATGATGACTTCATTTATGCCTCAGCATTTAACAATAACAAATTTTTTAAAACAAATTGCTTAGTGCTCTTTACACTGTTGATGATGCTTTTATAACAATCTTATGTCTCACTCTTTAAATTTAATTATATTTAATTTACTTTTCCAAACAAATAATCTGTGGTGAAACATAAAAAGTACTAGAAAGTTGTATGCTTAAATGTCTGCTTAATTAAATATTCAGTAGCGCATTTTCTAAACGTCTACAAAAACTCTTCCTTGGCCTATTAAGAAAAATAGTTATATTCTTCCAATTTCTGTGAACGACGTATTTGTTAAATTTCAGTAAAAGTTAACTTTTGTGAGTTGGACAGCTACGTTTAATATTCCTAACGTAAAAGTATATTTGCTCAAAATTAAAAAAAATGGACTCGAAAGGGTCAATGCATTTATGTTCGTACACTTTTATCACAATCGCTATATCCTGTATTTAGTGACTTGGTGAAATCGTGCGTAGTTTGATAAAGAAGTCGGATACGTTCATGTATAATGCGGACCCGTATTGAGGCCTGACATTATGGGGAGAAAAGAACGCATAATACACGAGTAAATATGGTAATATTGACTGGCTAAAAGGTTTCTTTCAGCTATATGTCCTGGCAAAAATAAACAATAGGAATTGCTTTCAAAATTAATATTCACAGCGTCGGTGAATCTCAGTGTCGGTGAATAAAAAATTGAGCTGTTGAAAACAATTCCTAAATTATATTAATTAATTAGTCAAATTACAGTAAGAATAAAAATAATTATGTTACACGTTTTTGTTTTTTCGTCATAATACTAGATATATATATACACTAATTAACTTTTCATTTACAGTAATTTAAAATATTTTTTAATACATTTGGTTAAAAAAAAACTACTATAATAATTATTTTTACTGTTTTTGCATTAGTATGCCAAATGGAGAAAAGCGACTATATTAAAAGACAGAAAAATTAAACGAAATGAAAACTGGAAATTTGTGAAGAATTATTTATTCAAATTTGGACGAAATTTATTTAAAATAAAATGAATACTTGAATTTCTTAAACGATTATTTATTGAAATTCGTATCTACAACCAAGCCAAACAAACGCGCAATAGTTTAAACGCGTAACATTGGAATCGATTATTGTTATGCATGATATTTATTAAACTGCGTTTAACGTATATGCATTTTCATAGTTGGTCAAACTCAATTAATACGCATTCTGCGAATGCATTTGTGTCATAAAGCGTGCTTCCTTGAGTCTCTTATTGGTTTATGTTCTTAACTCGCTTGTTACTTCATTGTTCAATCAAAGGGATCTTAATGATATATGATGGGAATGAGAATTCTACTTAAACTACTAATAATGTTTCGGAGTAATATACAATGTATTACAATAAATACTTGAGTGACTGAGCTTTCAAATTAAGCAACAAAGGATATTTAATACTGTATATTTTGCATAAATGAAATAATTTGTAATTAGCATAATAAAACAAAATTATTCGTTGATTAAAATTTAATGTTTTAGTACAATTATAACACATTTTTAGATTGTATTACATTATTTAATTTAACGATAGTTAGTTGGTAATGAATTTTCTCTTAAATATGGTCCATCAGCAGTTAAAAGTTAAGTTTCACGTTCGAAATGAAGTAGTTTGATCTATTTTGCTTTAAAATATAACCTGCAAAGTTACCAAAAAACCTTTTGCAATTGATGTTACGATGTAAAAAAAAAAATTCTGAAAAGAGAAAAAGAAAAAGAAAAAAAAAACAGAACTGATTTACGTGTCAAAATGTTTTGAAAAAAAAAATAATATTTATAAATTTCTGACACACAGTGGAATCGACTGGATTCGAATGCTTTAACCCCCGTATTAAAACTTGAGACGTTACCTCTGCGCTCCTAAGGATTGATTATGTTTCTATATATTTCTATATATTCAATATTGAATTGAAGTTTTGTAAAGTTAACTACATCCCACGGTTTTTTGAAAGTATGAGACATTCCGTCTTTAAGTTTGGCATTACATTAATCGCAGTCCCTCCCCCAAAGTTGCGGGTTTTGTTAAACAGAAAAATTGACCCAATCCAGGCTATCAATAGATCAGGGGTATATATTATTCCATTCAAGAAATATAACAAAGATTTTATGTACATAGGTATGACAATGAGGAAATTTCGGGACAGAATAAAAGAACATGAAGCAGATCTGAGATTAAATAGACCACACACTGCGTTAGCAAGATTAGCGCAAACTGAACCTATAAAAGTTGATTTCAATAGATCCAAAATTATATTCCGCACAAATAATCACCTGGAAGCAATCATAAGAGAGTCTCTAGAAATAATGTGTAAAAAAGAAATAGTCTGTAACGATGTATTATCATATGATATCCACGCAGTCTGGAATGATTTAATGCATCATTGATTACCTTTTCCATCCCACCTTATTTCCAAACCCTTGAAGTAAAATAGTTTATTCCGGGCAATCAAGAAAACGCAAAGAGATAACAACTCAACTCAACAATTTAGTTTTTCCACTCATGATGACAGGGATTCGGTTGAAAACGTTTTAGAATTTTTAAAAGGACTTTAATGTGCTTTTAAATGTTTTTATGTATTATCTTAATGAATTGAAGATAGACTTTTACTTATTTTGAGCAGAAATAGCAGAAAAAGTTCTTCAAGACAGTTGAAAGCTGTACTGGGTTACTAGGGCATAGCTTTGAGCACAAGAAACAATCGCAGAAGACTTTTTGCCGCTGGCTTCAACACATATCGTCTAAAGAAGAAAGGGAAGCTGATTGAAGCCATGAGAAGGCAACGACTGACGTGGGTCAAATCATTTAAAAACTGAGTTTACTAAGTTTTTTTTTTATAGAATATCTACATGAAATAATAATAAGATATTTACCCTGTTCCAGTCATCAACTGTTTAGTTTTTAAATGGTTTGGCCCACGTCAATTGTTGCCTTCTCATGGTTTCAGTCCGCTTTAGTTTCATTCTTGGTCGATAGGCTTTGTAGCCAGCCTCAAAAAGTCTTCTGTGGATGGTTCTTGTGCTTAAAGCAATGTCCTGGTTACCCAGTGCAGCTTTCAACAGTCTTGAAGAAGTTTTTCTACTATTTCTGCCCAAAATCAATAAAACACTATCAGCACGTTGTAAAGAAGTCCGTTTACTTTCACATCGCTCAACTCTGTTCGGTGTTTCATTTCCATTCAAATTTATGTTTTCCTTTATCTTTACTACAGTTTTTCAAAATACAGAAAGTCTATAGGCAATTTCAGCTTGGGTCAAGTTACAATTTTGCAAGAGAACATGAATCTGTCCACTTTTTCTTGAAGAAATGTCTTTTCTGCCCCACATTTTAATTACTGCTATAGAAAAATCCGTATACAATGTTATTCCTCAGTTAAAAACCTGCATTTAATACAAAAAGTATTAGAGTAACATTAAAAAAAATTTTTAATTAATAATTAGAAGTGATGTTATTTTATTTGTGACAGGCAAGTAAACAATGTAAACCGAATAAAATTTCTAGATTTTGTAATTATTATTGCTGCCACTGACCTATAGAAAATATAAACAAAACAATCGCTAAATATCTCATTTATACTGAAGTCAATACTCAGTGTAATACTTTGAATAGCTTATTACACAACTAGGATGATTTATTGTAATGTAAGCATCTTAGAAAAATGATTTGGGGAATTTCTTTCGAATGGGACTAATAATATGGCCAATACTGTATATATATAGGCCAACACATATACATACATGGATATACAGAAAAAAACCGGAATCCGGGAAAATAAAGCTAGCGCGATAAAAAGAAAAGTGGTTCTGGCATTCATTGTGCGTTGATTGTGTAACTGGGCAAATGCGGCTGCGCCTGTGGCCGCAAAATCGCCCTACTTTTGCTACTTACGGGTAGTCATATTTCAGAAAAGTTTAAAAAGGCAAAAACATATAATGAATCGTTTTGAATACCGGAAAGACAGTCATCACAAAGAGTAAATAATTTTAAAGTGAGCAATGGATTTGTATAAGGTTTGCGGTCACTCTGTGCGAACGGCTTTTTAATTATATTTGGTAAACTAAATCTGTTCGAGAAAAAAAAAAGATTTTAAAATTATACAATTTAAAATATATGTTTCGTATTTAATTGACACTGAAAAATGATACGAAAATAGGAACCTAATAACTATAGCAATAAATAAAAAATAAAAAAAATAAAAGAAATTTTTAAAACGCTATTGCTGATAAAGAAAATTGACCATCAAGCTGCCAAACTGTGCATTAAGTCTGTTAAACAATTGGAACCTGAATGCTTTTGACGTTGGGCAAACGTTGTTTTTTATGTTCGGGTTCGAACCCGATACCGAACGTATTAAGCAGAAATTTCATATTTTCTAAAAAAGTCGTTTGCAAATTCCGGTTCAAGCAGTAATTTCTACTTTTACGAACAGAATTTGTCTGTGCCGAAAAGGGTAAAGTATTCCAAGACAGGACACTAAAAGTCTAACTAAAGATTTATTAAATTTCAGCTAATATTTTATAATTTCTTTAAAAATTGATTCAAAGTCATTGGGCCTCTTGTCATCTTTTTTATTGCACTTATAATTTCACTCACATGAGATCAGCTTATATTAAATTATTTTGTATTTAATATATCTATATCGTGTATATACTGTATATATTTACCATAATATAATGTGTATAATAAATATCTAGTAGTATATTTAACCCTAAAAGTAAGTTTTCGCCCCCCCCCAAAAAAAAAAAAAAACTGGTATCCGAAATAATTATTCTTTCGCAATATTCATTTCTTTTATTATACATGGGAAATGTATTATATAGAACCATACTAAATAATGTCCGGTTAATTCCTGTACCATCCATATGTTCCTTTACCTACCCGGTGTTTAAAAATGATGCGAATATTTGACGTCCGATTCAGATTCATCACATGAGCTGTTGGCGTTTCGCTTTAGATCCAGTACATACTGACAGTCGTGGAGGTTAAGATAGCTTAAACTCGGATTAAAGGAGAGTAATACTCATTGGAGTGTGTTATTCTACCAGCTGATTAAAAAGTTCAAAAACAGAATTAGCTTTTCTTAGTTTTATTTAGAAAAACATCAGGTCCTTGATGTTGAAATATAAAACGTTAAATATTAAAAACAAATTAAGAATCATATTCATAATCGTAATCAATAGCCACATGTTACATTATAAAACATAATACAGAACTACTTGCAAAATGTCATTACCACAGCCACCGCGATATGCCATTTTAACAGTATATATACAGTCAGTTCATTTATTATGCCACGCCACACATTTGCATTTACATAAAACAAGATGCTAAAAAAGAAATGCCAGAAGAAAAACTCTCCGCATGCAGCTGTGGAATGAGGCTTGCGTAAAATGCGAAGTGCCTGATGAGGGAAAAAAAATCCGGCAATGTGTGGAAGCAAAGGATTTTGCTTGCAACTCGGGAAATGTATTGGCAGGATAATAAAAAATAACTGAAGACATTTCAACTTCCGGAAAACTGTTATACCTGTCTCTCAACAATTCTTAATGTATCCAAATTACTTCACAGTTCTATACAAATGGGAGGCAGAATTTATTATTTAATTTTCATTAACTTTCCTCATTAAAATTGAAAAGAGAAATTATTTTCAATTTTAATACATGGTGAAAAAAAGAACTTCTAAAAATAACATTTCTCAAGAAACTTCGAAGAAATAATAACTTATTTCCACGTACTTAAACTACATGAATCAATTTACTCTAGAGAGCAAAAACTCATCTATATACGAATTCTCATCTAGAAGACACTACGTTGGAACTTTTGAGTTTTACATTCAACTGAAAATGACAGCATTACATTACAGCAAAAAATACAACTTAAACCTTTTTACACTGAACTAGATCATTTCTGTCGCTATTCACAAGAACTGATATTATCGTAAAAGAAAAGTTTTCAATTAATTACTTCTGTAAAATTTATTGCATCTTGAAACATTAGGTGCAATATCTTGTTAGTACGAAATACTTTATGACAAATAACGCAGAGCCCGGTTAATATTATCTGAAGCCCAAGAAACATCAGTTTTTCAGGGGCCATCTCAAGCCAAAACAATAGCTAGAAAAAAAAATCGGACTATTCGGAAAATTTCCAGCATTTTATAAAAATGCTTATGAATCTCAGGTTAACTTAAATTTTCTTTTGCATTTTAATGCTATAGAACCTTAAATATCTCTTAATCTTATATATGGCTTTAAAAATAATTATCATGAAAATATTTTGGCCACAGCATTCCTTATTTAAGCTGTTTTTAGGTGCGTTCGTAATTATATAAATACGTCGCACCTATAGTCGTCATCTGGTCCGTCCGTCTGTCCGTCTGTTTGCATATAACAGCACAAAACTACCCAACCCAATGGACTGAAATTTAATATATATAGTCGTTGCAGAATTTTGTAGATTCATTTCAAATTTTATGAAAATCGAGTCAAAATTAAAAAAGATATTAATAAAAGTTTTCTTTATTCTATTAAATCCTTTCATAAGTTATCTATATAGTAAAATTGCAAGTCACGTGACTAAGGAAAACAAATACGGGCTAACCACATCTTTTTTCATATGCCAAGTGGCCCTTTTTATTCAATTTTTTTTTTCGAATAAAAGTTACATTTTTAAAAAGATCATTCAAAAAAATTGTTTGCTTGAGTTCGATGAGTTACATTAAAAAATGTTTAGTATGTAATGTATGAGATAACTTCAGTGAAACTGAAAATTAAGTTAACAGCCGAATATCTCAATCCATGAAAGTAAATATACAAAAGATTCATTCATCGTGAGTTATAGAAATATTAAACCATGGAGTTAATCTTTCGCAAAGCAATATCTCCATAGTGAATTTTATAGAGCTGTCTGGTGTAGAAAAAATATTGGCATCTGTAAACATTCCATACGTAATAAGAAAAACAAAAGGCATTCGAATTTCGCTCATAGCACGATATAATTTATTTAACGGAAATAATAACGATGATTTTTTTACATTGTAAAACTAGTTATAGCACGAAACGAACGCACCTCATTTATCATGTTTAACATACAATTTCAATTTGTTACAGATCTGAAATCTACAGGCAATGCGCTTATAGAGGTATCTGTTACTTAGATATCGGTGCTTGAAATGAAACATTTTTAGGAGATTTGATAAATTAGTTCTAAATTACTTTATACACATTTTATGGCAGCCATCAGTGGAGTGCCAAGCATCGCAGCCTAGTTGGCCAGTGGGGTTATCACGCCCTTAATAACGTCATTGTAGCTATGCATATTTGTTCATAAAAACTTTTCATTTACATTGTAAATATGATTTCATACTTTAACTTTAACCCTTAAATGCATAGTGATGTAAATTTCCATCCCTTTTTATTTAACTTTTAATAAATAAATCAACTTCATCGCCACCACTATATTTATATAGAAATATTAATCCAGTATATTTCCCATGAATTATGTTGCTGAACGAAGTTAAAAATCTGTCTTAAAATTTCTAATGTCGAATATTTAATATATGTATAAAAAAAACACAATTGTAAAAGAAAAACCCATGCAAAGAAGGGTTAAAGTACTTGATAAGATTAATAGTATAAATATCTTCCATGTGAGTTTTCATGTGTTAAGTTAAATTTTATTTATTTCCAAAAAAAAAAAAAATGAATAAAAATAAAAAAATAAGATTTTATGCAATTTATATAGAACATAATTGGGACGCAAGTAATGAATCATGAAACATGTATCCAAACCATGCAATATAATACGTTTTATTTGCGAAGTGTAATGAAATTGTTACAATGTATACTGCTAATTGAATTTACTAACTAATCTAAAATTAATTTGAAAGTACCATGCACAATGTAAACACTAAGTAATATTGTATGCTTATTTCAATACCCTTCTCTATCTATAAGCCTTTCGAAAAGATTTATCGTTATAACATCCTTTAAAGTAGATTATCTGGTGTTAAACGCACATAAAAGTTAATCTAAAGGGAATTACTCTCGTTCTTTATAGAATAAATTTTACAAGTCTCAATGAGTATAGTAATTGCATTGTATCTTATAAAATATTTCTATTTCAACAGTACAATCTCTTTGATAATTTCCCTTGCAGCCTAAATAATAATTATTTTCAGGTAAACTATGATAAGTATATTATGACATATTAACTTTCGTGAATTATTTTTTTTTCATTAGTTTCGAATCGCGATAGTTCGAACTCGTTTAATTCGAACGTTTGGTTGATTTTATCTAATCATAAATTCTCGAAACGCTTTCACAAGAACTAATGTTAAAACTTGCTTGTTAGTTCGTTCTTTTTTTTTATCACATTGGGTAATAACAGCTATTTTTTAAATTAAAGAAGAATATTATAAGAAAGATATTATTCTAAAAATTATGGATCGCCTTTCATTTCCTTAATAACAAAAAAATCCACATTTCCTTTGCAAGATATTAGAAATTACAGCAGAATGTTATCAAAATGATCAGTAGCTGAGAACTATAGCGTTTCTTATAGAAGCTGTATTAAGAACATAAAATTCTTCAGCAGACAAGTAACTGAAATGCTTCACTGAAATTTAAATATTGGATTATAAACGTGGAAATAACAAATTACAGCAGTAACGAGTTAAGCAGTTGTTTTAAAAATGAATTCTTCTGTTTTCTGAAACTTTTAATTCATTATATATTTGAACTTCTTGCATGTTATTTTTGATATTATGCTTTCATTTACGTAGGATATAAAATTATTATCACCATTTTTTAAGACTAATATAAATAATTTTAGTTTTAGAGTGTAATATGTTTTTATAACGTAATACGGTTTAGGTAATTCTTACTTAATGCTAAAAAAGTAATTTTTCTTTAACGATATCATAAAAAGCCTCTTTTTTTTAGCATTGGTTTAAACGGCGTATTTTTTTATGATTTGTAGATGAGTAAGCCAGAGACTGTGTTAAAAAGATATAGGTAAAGATTTTGAGATAGAATTCTTCACTTATAGTGAAAAAAAAGCTTTGAAGCAAAAGCTATAAAATTTGAAATAAAATATATCAAACTACATATTATAAAAATCTTTCTGTGATGATGTAGTTTGCGATCTGCCGCTGCCAGTGTATATTTCAGACTGAACTATATTGCTGCATGGTGTTTTTATTCTGATTTTCACGGGTTTAGACAGTTTTTACATGTGTTACTGTGATTGCGGCATTACCAAGTTTCAAGTATTTGTGTGAATCCTATGCAACGAACTTGCTGCCTCCGGTCATGATTTTTTTTTTTTTTTTTTTTTGGTTTTTCATGTGCTGGAAACGTTCATACATGCATTTATGTAGTTGTTTGGATCACTAAATTCAGAGAAACTATATAAAAATAACACCTTGAGGTATGAGAAACATAAGTATTTTTACTCTTTCAAACACAGTTAAAAATGTTTACGACTTCGTTTCGTCTTTCTGCCTGTCTACGATCTAAATATTTATTAATGTCAGTAATGTATTTGAATTGATACGAAATTTATATCTATTATTGAGTTTCGCTACAGCATGTTCCATACAGAAAATGAAATGTGTAGCATTTATAGTTCGTCCCGAAGGGCACGCAGAAAAAAAATCACATATTTATAGCTTTATGGGCGAGCATTTGTTACAGTGAAATTTAATGATGTTTTACTGCTTTAAACAGAATGGATACGCATTGCCGATATGTAATACACTGTGTTTCCTATTGAATTTGCTTTACATTGCTTACATTGTTTACTTAAGAGCCTACGCTAGTCACGTGAAGAAACACTGAAGCTAATGTTAAGTCTATGGGAAGGTTCTTGCGCAATTTCTCGTTCGCATTTTAATATTTTTAAATTAATATTTTTTTAAATTTTTTTTGCATCGTATATAGCTGAGGCCGATCCCTAACGTTGTTAGTTTTTACTTTTTTGATTTTAGTTACAGTTATTTTTATAAGCGGACATTTTCAATTACGGAACCTGTTGGAACAGGTTCTGAAAGGGAAAGTACACTTATATAAAAACTGGAACCAAAATCGAAAAAATAAAAACTAACAACGTTACAGATCGACCTCTGCTATCCTATGGAAAAAAATTATTTAAAAATATTAAAATGCGAGGGAAAAATCGCACAAGAACCTTCCCATAGACTTAACATTAGCTTGCGCGTTTTTTCGCATGACTGATGTAGGTTCTTAAAGGAGTACACAAAAGAATTCGACTGCATTATTACTTTAAAACATTATTTGTTTGAAGTGCAGTTTATAAAATTAATATATTTTTTTGAGGCGAAAAATAATATATTCCTTATAGGAAGTGAGGCATATAACATTAAATGTTCCTTTACAGCAGCGCTTCCCAACCCTTTTTCTTTCACGTACCCCGCTTTTCGTTTCGGAGTACCCCTATTTATCACAAATACCCAGTCACACCTCTCCCCCCTAATATTATTAAAATTTTCTCCTCCCGTGAATGCAAAATCCATATTTTAAGAATTATTCATTATTATATTTTCTATTCATTGAGGGAGCACTGATGTTTTCAGTATAATTTAAAGTATTATAAATTATAAATTATTCTTATTCTGTATTTATCATCAATGAGAACATGCCTATTAACAGATGCTTTCAGGTTCTCTTGTATTTCAAATAATCAGATTGTTTCGAAGAACTCGTAGTTCCCGAATCCTCAGGTTGAATTTCAATCGCAGTTGCAGTAATCTTAAGAGTTCCAGATTTCAACCAGTTATCCATTTTAAATATAAAACCAAATCATTCGAATAATAAATAAACACTTCAAATTAAATACGCATTACAATAAAGGGAGATTTTTGATTAGTATACGTTAATGATATAACGAAAATAAGGGCCTGCTTTTCAACACGTTTTAAAATAAAACATTAAAACCAAAAGCTTACGCGCAATTTAGGCGTTTTGGAATTATTATTAAAAACGGGGATAAAAATAAGGTGGGGGGGGGAAAGAACATTGTATAATGATCAAAGGTAGTTTTCCCAAAGATTGGGAAAATATATAAGTACTCATGCAATATGTTTAGCTGTGGGCGGAGCTAAAGACAGAATAATCAATGGAATATTTATTAACCCTTCTTTGCATGAGTTTTTCTTTTACAATTGTATTTTGTTATACATATATTAAATATTAGACACCAGAAATTTTAAGATGGATTTTTAACATTGTTCAGCAACATAGTTCACGGGAAATGTACTCAATTAATATTTCTATATAAATATAGTGGTGTAGAAGTTGATTTATTTATTAAAAGTTAAATAAAAAGGGATGGAAATTTACATCACTATGCAGTTAAGGGTTATGTCTAGTGGACTTTTACGCTCATTTTCAGTGTAACATATTAGGGTTAAAGTGACATAATGGAGTTACACCTGAGACTAACTTTGTAATCCAAAACTATCAACTTTATGTGTTTTCAGTTAAACCATTTTTGAGATTTCCGCCATTACCAATATTAATTTCACATGCCCCAGGTTGGGAACCGCTGCTTTATAGGATCGAAGTAAAGAAGTTGAATAAATTATAATTTATGGACGGCACATTGCGAAAATAGATGCTTAATTGTGTTATATGTTTTCAAACTTTTTTATCGTATAGAAAAAGTAAGTTTTGCAAAAATATTCTAATGTTGTTTGAATGTGTTTCTTAATCTAATACAGTCGGACCCGTTTAAGACGCTCACGGTTAATACGCGGATTTTTTCAGGTCCCTTGAACATCGCCATTAGACTAATGTAAAAATATCACGTTTAACCCTTCTTTGCATGAGTTTTTCTGTTACAATTGTGTTTTTTTATACATATATTAAATATTAGACACCAGAAATTTTAAGATAGATTTTTAACTTTGTTCAGCAACATAGTTCACGGGAAATTTACTGGATTAATATTCCTATATAAATATAGTGGTAGCGAAGAAGTTGATTTATTTATTAAAAGTTAAATAAACAGTGATGGAAATTTACATCACTATGCGATTAAGGGTTAATGCACGAACGGTTATTATACGATCCCGCTTAATACGCGATAATTTGGTCCCTTGACGCAAAAAAATCTCGGTTAAGTTGCGAATTCATAGACTAAGATGCAAATTTCTTTTCTCTTCTACAGTGTTGGCAATGTTTTTGAGCTGCTAACTATATTTTTGTATACAAATATTAATAAGAATAGTTTTTTTCCTAATTACTTTTAAAAATACGGACTGATTATAAGTACAAAACATTATTTTACTGAACTGGGCTGTGCTGAACAGATTTGATATTTTTGGTTTGTGTTACAAAAAATTAAGCTAGAAAGAAAAATTATTTTTGTTGCTTTATTATTTTTGTAACATATTATCAACAATAAAGCCATATTTGAATCCAGATTTATTTCCAGTTATCATTCCAGTCGGTCCTATAAAACCAAACCATGAGTTAAACTTGAATACAGTTAACTCTTATTCTAAATCTACATAAAAAAAAAAAAAAGCTCTAAAGTTCATTTAAACAATTATATGTGTAAATAAGCGCAATTCCTCTAACATTATGCGAATTTAATACGATATCCCGCTTAATACGCGAATTTTGTCTTGTCCCTTGAAACGTGTCTTAACCGGGTTCGACTGTAGTTGGTGTACGACACTCCTTCAATTTTATATTAATTCCCATGCTGCGTATCAAGACAGCAAGATTTCTTGAACCCATTAACAGACTGTAAAACAATACTCAATCGTAAATTAATTACTTTTTTATATTTATTTTACTAATTCATTTTTCCGGTACAAGAATATATTTTATAAAAAAAAAAATTGCTTTAAGAAGACTAACAGAATTACTGAAATAAGCATATTTTTTTTTCTAAAATTCTAAATTAATGTTCATTAATATTAAATTTCTTAAACAAAAATTGCTTTCATGACGTTATTAATTATTTTGCAATTATTATGTATGTTTTAACGTCAATTATTTTACACAATCCTATTGACCACTTCATGTTTTGCTCATGATAAACCACGTATAACATACAGGTTTTCTACTACTAACGGGTCTACAGCCGTTAAGTATCTTGTTACTAAGAAAATAACATAACTATATAGCCGAAAAAATAACTTTTCTTTTTACTGTAGCAGTAAAAAAGAATTATTTTTATATTAAAG
This sequence comes from Maratus michaelseni, assembly GCA_963931845.1. Lineage (NCBI taxonomy): Eukaryota > Metazoa > Arthropoda > Arachnida > Araneae > Salticidae > Maratus > Maratus michaelseni. Next base: position 202,333,329 of record OZ007595.1, read on the forward strand.
GCGAGGCCACTGGTATAAACACCCCATTTATCTTATACCATCATACATTACAAGTCTCTTATTGTTTGATTACAACTATTTCCAAATAAAAATAGTCGCTTTATTTTAAATTATGCATACGAGTTACATACTATTCCAAAAAGCATATCTTATTTTCCGAATTCGCAGAAACTAAAAGATTTTCGAGATTTAAAGAAGCATTTCTGAATCAAAATGTCTTCTGCTACTCGTAAATTGTGGAAACGTTTCAGAGTAATTTTTATAGTGTATTAAACAGTTTTCACAACAAAAAAATAGAAGTATTATGGATGTTATCAATTCTCAAGTAAACATTTTCATATTCAACAAACCTACTCATCAGAATATCCTGATAAATAAACAAAAATTGATATTAATATACAGGGTGTTTAAAAAATGAACGGTATGTTTTAAAAATCAATAAAAACTAAACGGGCACCGATAGAAATACACCGTTTGTTGCAATATGCTTGGGACAACAGTAAATTTTCAGGCAGACAAACTTTCGAATTTAGTTACAATTTTCAACAACAGATGGCGCTGCATTCTGGAAAAATCTAAAGAACGATATTTTCCACATATCCACCATGCGCAGCGATAATATAGCGTAGTCTCTAGACGAAATTACCAGAAACCTTTGTAAACCTGTGACTTCTTTCTGTGGGGACACTTGAAAGACCAGGTGTACCGCCACAATCCAGAAACAATTGAACAACTGAAGCATTACATCTCTTCTGCATGTGAAGCCATCCCGCCTGACACGTTTACAAAGGTTTCTAATAATTTCGTTCAGAGTTACGCCATATTATTGCTGCGCATGGTGGATATGTGGAAAATATCGTGGTTTAGATTTTTCCAGACTGCAGCGCCATCTGTTGCTGAAAATTGTAACTAATTTCGAAAGTTTGTCTGCCTGAAAATTTACTGTTGTCTCAAGCATATCGCAACAAACGCTGTATTTCTATCGCTGCCTGTTTAGTTTTTATTTAATTTTCAAATATACCGGTCATTTTTGAAACACCCTGTATATATATGTATTGAAAATGTATGTATTGTAAACTTTAGGATCTTATTAATATTTTCCAATAAACAGCAAAGAAAACCTAACAATTTCAGGATTTCCTTAATTTAGTAAAAGTGTATTATTACTTTCCATAAAAAATAATTTCTAGTCAAAAATTTTAAGTAAATTAAATCCATGCTTTTGCAAATGCTTGTGAGGATGCTAAGGAAGATGCCAGATACGTTAGACCAGTCTCAAATTCAGCTTAAATAACAATAAAATTCCTACAGTTTTTCCGTTTCACAAAATAAAAAATATTATTTTGTTTTCAAATTCAGCCTAAATTACAGTAAATCTGCTGTAGTCTTTCCCATTGAGGAAAAAAAGACAATTCTTTGGGTTTCAAATTTAGCCTAAATTACAGTAAATCTGCTGTAGTCATTCCCATTGAGGAAAAAAAGAAGATTCTTTGGGTTTCAAATTTAACCTAAATTACAGTAAATCTGCTGTAGTCTTTCCCATTGAGGAAAAAAAGACAATTGTTTGGGTTTCAAATTTAGCCTAAATTACAGTAAATCTGCTGTAGTCTTTCCCATTGAGGAAAAAAAGACAATTCTTTGGGTTTCAAATTTAGCCTAAATTACAGTAAATCTGCTGTAGTCTTTCCCATTTAGGAAAAAAAGACAATTCTTTGGGTTTCAAATTTAGCCTAAATTACAGTAAATTTCCTATATTTTAATCCGATTGAAAAAATATATATATATTACTTTGATTAGGAACTGCACCTAGCTCGTTTTTTTCATTAAGTTGTAAAATATTACAAAATAACATATAAAACTAATTTCTAACAGAATATAGCCAACGTACCATGCTACTTAAAGAAAAAAAAATCATACTATCGAAATTTTCTTTACAAACAGCCTTGCCGTAATTTAACGGCTTCACAGAAGCTCACAATTATACATCGACAAAATTTGCGTATGTAAAACTACGTACAAAAAGTGCCGATTAAAAAAAGAGAAAAAAGAACGAAAGACAAAAATAAATAAATAAATAAATAAATAAAGCAATAAACATTAAAATTTACATTTAAATAGATTTCTTTTTTCTGAAAAAGAAAAACAATATAAGAATAATTGCTTTAATAAAAATCAATAATCCTTATGAATTTTACAAAATATGTATATATCTATATATATATATGTGGATTTGAAAAATCAATTCTTGATTTAAAGAAATATATAAATCCTTAAGAAATCCTCTTTAAAAAGAATAAGAAAAATACTCTTTGTTTAATAAAAGTAAGAAAAAAAAGCTTAAAATTCATTTATCCCTTTTTTAAATTTTTCTAAATTTGTAAAGTTTTTAAATAATTTTATTTTTTTTATTTTCTTTTCTATTATTTATCTAAAAGCACACGTTAAATCATTTTCAAAACTTATATTGTTTTGTTTCCAAAAAATGTAAAGTTTTATTTCTTCCTAGGAAATTATAATTTCGTATTTGTTGAAAATATATTAATCGTATGCAAAAACTTAAATTGAATTAGATCAAAATAATAATAAAAAAGATATATTCGAATTCATTATTTATCCATTTCTTATGAATTTCATCAATAATCCCACTTTGACAAAACAGAATATATAATGCAATTGCAAATAAATATTCCACGAAAATCTGAAATTTATAAATATATTCAACACACTAGAGAGTTTATCTGAATAAGATGGTAAACAAATCGATTTATTAACAAAAATATTGATATATGCAGTTTTTACACATGCAAATTTAAAATTCTTTCAGGAGGTTTAACTATCCAACATCCATAAATAAACTTACATGTAAATATATATATATATATATATATATATATATATATATATATATATATATTTCAATTCATAGCAAATTTTAAAAGATATATTTTTAAATATAATGTATGTCTATAATTATACATGAGTTTCGTACAAATTTGATGCAAACCTCTTCAAATAATAGATCAGGGGTTCTCAAACTTTCAGACCGACGTACCGCTAATCCGAAGTTCATACTTCCGCGTACCACCAGGTAAATAAAGGTAAAGCTAATATAGAAAAACCTGTCTAAAACGAAATATCTCTCCGGTTTTTTGCTTCTGTCATAGAAGGTTTTATTGTATGTAAAATAAATGATTACATTACTAAATTGACTGCTTTATAATAACATTCAAGTAAAAAGTAGTATCACCATTAAATTTTAATAATGCATTTATCAAATTTATTTAACTTTTAATAATGCACAATTATTAAAATACAGTATTTTGGTATAGTAAAAATGTCACAATACTTAATGACATATTGGCGCACACTGATTCATATAATGTTATAGTAGGCTAATGAAAAGGGTGGGCTTGTTTTATCAAGCACAACTTCCTCATGTCTGGCTCAATATGAGGAAGATTTAGTCATAAGCTAGATTCGATGTTTAGTTTATTCCTGTATTTGTTTTTCATATAACAAAGGGAGAAAAAGCACATTCACAGAAGTACGTTGTGCTAAACACAAGCAGACTTTGGCGATATCAGACGGTACTCTGATATTCTCGTCAGCGAAAATTCTGTTACATTCATTCTTTTGAGTGTGGACTCCAGTAATCCATCACAGGAGAAGAGAGCTGAATAAGTTCACTTCTTTCCTCTCTCGTGAGATATAGTGGCAGGGTGTCTCAATTAAGAAACGAATTTCTTATCCAAAGCTTAGTTAGCGCATGTAACATAGGCTCGATACAACCGTATTAATAATCTGGATACTTTTAAATATGACAAGAATGTCGCTCAGTAGGCAAAAACTTGCAAGTTTCTTCACACATTTATGAATATACCACCTCAATACATATGTACAATGCTTTATCTCAAATCCGCACTGCATATTCAGTTTTCAGACCACAGTTTTTTTTTTAAATTTAAATAACCTTACTCTCTTGACCATTTTAAATAACCTTACTCTTTTAAAAACTGATTTCCAAGAAATAGGGGGAAACTATAACACTTTTTGTACAAGAAAAGAAAAATATTTCAATGAACACAAAGAATTAATTTATGAATTAAGTTTGAAATAAGACTTTTATTTCAATACCTCCTAGAAGCTCTTCTAGTACAAAGAGAACAATGAGTTATAAATTACACACTTGGAATGTTATTTTGTTTAACTCCTCCTACTCACACAAGCTCCTCCTACTTCCAAGCATTCAGATTTTTCCTTTAGGTAATTCAGTTTATAAAGCATGTTTAAAAACAGTTCTTCCGCTAATTAAAAGTACTTCATTCATTCATTAATATTCAAATTAGGTCTTTATTAAAAAATTCAATTTTTATCCATATAAATCTAATAATTGTGTTTTTAATTCTGGAAAACCGATTCTATCATAAGCGGCGTGTGCGAATTTCAGCAAGTTTGCTATAACAAATATTCCTCGTAACAAAAATATAGAAAAAGCGTTTACAGATCTAAATTGCATTAGTTAATAAAGACAAGCCGTTTTCGATTCCATAATAATATGCTGCATTTTCTATTTTATTTTAAGTACCAGTATTGGACTTCTGCGTACCGGTAGCCAGAGCTGCACGTACCAGTACTGGTACGCGTACCATAGTTTGAGAACCCCTGTAATAGATAGTAAAATTAAACAATAGCGTCGCGGACTAGAAATATGTCTAGAGCCCTATAAATTGCGCGAAAAAATTTACAATTATTTTCTAATATAAATATTCTCTTTATCCGATGACAGAAATTAAGCGATTAAGACAAAGTTATTATTTACAAGGCCCTAAATATGTCCCAAGTTTGAAATAAAGTACATTTTTTTTACAAATTTTGTAAGTAATATTTTTATAAATACTGAATACAAATTGACAAGAAACTGTTTCTGCATACAACAGTGAAACAAATAATGAATAGAACGTGGTTCATCATTTATATGAAAAAAAATAATTTTAAGCTTTGTAATTTATATATATATATATATTAACAAAATTTCAAAGTTTTCAAACACTTTTTATCTGAAAAGTAGTCTTCTTTCCAGGAAAATAATTAATTACAAAATGCCTATAAAATATTGTTAGGGAATTTGTTATTAAAAAAATTGCGTATATCAAACTGTTTCAGCTTCCCTTCAGCTTTTTTATACAGTAGATGCCACTTAATGCGATCACGTCTAAGGCACACGTCTAAGGCTGTACAAGGGGAGCTGACGCATATCAGACTTCTTGCCCAAAATAACCGCCATATTTTTAACCAGCTCAGCATTAATTTACTACCGCGTATTTCAGATATGAATGTGTACAAGACGACCGGACTTTTTAAGCCAATCAGCGAGCGATAATGTCATCACTCTGCTATATACTAAGCAAATGCACAAATTATTTAGCATAGAAATTGTCAACTTTTAATCGGAAACACAATTTAAAACATATATGAAGGAAAAAAAACTGTAAATAGCGTATTTGATATATTCATAAAATAAATAATTCGTAGCATCAGAAGAAAAGCCATAAAGCACATTTAGTTTTTGAAAACATGAAACTATATAGCTATTTATCGTTAGGCTTAAGCATGTTAAAAGCAAAACATACCGATTAGATATCTATAAACATAGTTAAAAAAATATTTTGTTGTTCTTGATATCCACTTTCTTACATTAAAATAAACTATGAATTCCTGAGCGATTTGCCGTTAAGAAAAACCACTTGTCAATAAACTTTGTGTAGCAGATATTTGATTGGTTTAAAAAGTCTGGTCGTCTTGTACATATTCATATCTGAAATACGCTTTACGCGTTACCAGAGTTTGCCGTCCCTGTCAGTGTCAATCACCGTCCACCACTGCGGTAAGCTAACCAGTTTTAGTTTGGTGTTTGGTCCGTTGGATTAATAAATGGCGGTATGATTCAGCTTTTCTGTAGGAACTCTACACATCGGGACCACGAGTATTTGATAATAATATCCTAATGAAAGCAATAAGCGATTAAGTAAATAATCAGCATCTAGTATTAGTAAGAAAATGATAATTCAACCATGATGAAATAGTGGTTTTGAGGAAAAAGTACAAATCATTGATTGAAAGAATTCCTGAATTTTTGTTTGTTTACCAATCTCCTCTAAAAGACCATTAATTTATTGTTTATATTCATTATGTTTTATAAAAAATGTCCGAGGTACGTTGTACAGCCCGTTTCAGAATTTGTAGGTGTTTTTTCAATAAATTGGACTTTATATCGTCTTCTCGATCATCATAATTATTTTGTTTATCTTCGCTAACTTTTTTCGCAAATTTCCCTTTCTGTGAGCTTTGCAACTACTGGGATGTCCATTCTACAGGAAATGCCATCCAGGTCTCAGAATCTCCGTTCGTGAACTCAACGGGGACATTTTCAGAAGTTTCTTTAGTTTTTAGTTTGTTATCTTTCAGAACTGCACAGTATTCTGCACTGTCAAACTAATTTCTAATTGTAGCATGTAATATTCGACTGAGTGACATTAGAAAATGTAATGCTTCTAGAAGGTAATTATTATTATTTTTAATTATTACCATTGTGCGCTGCTTGCTTGCATTTCTTCACTGACAAATCCCATTGCATCTACCCAAAAGGCCCAAAACAGAATAGAAGCATATTGGTAGACTGTTATATTCTTTCGTTCTTTAAACTCATGCTTTGAATATGTTTTATAACAAAACAGGAACTGATCTGCTAAAAAGGTGATAACATTAACCAAAAAATTGATTGCACAAACCGATTTATTTTAGTGCAGAACGAAATAGAGGTGTTGGTTCCCGGCTGATTTCGATACCATAAACCTTTAATGATATCGGACGGTTTGATGTAACATAAAAACACGAGTGGTTTTACAGTACAAGCCATGGTATTTTCAAGCCTATTTCTAACAACTTTTTATGATATCCTTACTTATAGCAATGTCTGCTAGTAGTATAAAAGCAATAAACATCCAAAACTTAAAAATATATTAATTTAATTAGAATTAATAAAACACGGACGATTTGTACAAACATAAAGTCACGTGTGGCGTACGACGCTCTTTTAAGCCTACATATCAACTCCTGATGCGAAAAAGGAATTGAATGTAGTTGCCAAAACGTCAGAGACGGCTCACTGTGGAGACTTGAAAAGTTTTTGGTATCCGTTTATCTGTCTGTATGTCTGTCTCTTCCACAATAACTGCCGTAAAAATCGTCCTATTAACCACTTAACTGCCCCGTACGTATATATACGTTTTTTGAAAAATCCCAGCATGTACTATATGAATAGAGAACTTGCATGACTGCGAGCCAATTTTCACCAGCAGAGTCGTGTTTTGAACACGTATAAAAAGTGCTCTTTCTTACTGTTTTATCAGAAAACTAATCGTTGCGTTATGTAATCGCAAAATTAGGTGATTAAATAAGGTATTGAAGATCACGTCAGATTTCGTCGGCAGTTAAGGGGTTAAGTTGATTTTTGCTGGGTATGTTGATGAGGTACCAGGAATTAGCTGTATAGTTTTTAGTTACATTTGGTTCATTCGTTTAAAAAATATTGAACCTTTCTTTTTAGGTCATAACGCTTTCCTATGGGAATGCAGACGATTTTCAAATTTCATTTTTAACTGAAATGAAAATCGCATATTTGAATAATGGATTTAAACATACAATTACGGATACTAAATTTTTGATATGGAGGTCTTAAATTTATATGAAATAGCTTTGAAAATTTGCCGATACATCTATTAGAATTTAGAAATTAATTGTTTAAATTATTGGAAAAATTTTTGCAACTGTTCGGGAAATATAAAATATTTTATTTACCGATTTTTTACAAATTTTAAAACGCATTTATTTTTATTTCCTCTTTATTTTTTTACTTGCTTAGCGACCATATTTCAAAGAATATCAAAATTAAAAATGCATTTTTTTTATCTAAAAAATTACAAGAATAAGAAGTTAATCAGAATTTCAGAATATCATTGCATATATCGTGTTTAATTTAACGCTTCTAATTTCTGAAACCTCGGAAGTATTTTAAATGCCTATGTATGTAACATAAACAAAATGCGAATTGTAAGATGCTAAATAATATGATAAGTGAGATTAAAAAACAATGACTTTCAGAGCTGACGTTGAGGCTCCTGATCTGCAGATTTACTAGTAATAATATAAAAGAAATAAACATAAAGTTTATAAAAAATAATTTAATTAAGAATGAAACTCGAATAAATTAAAAACATAAACGTGTGGAATATTCAGTAGTGTATTACCAATAGTGGTGCATTACCAATAAAAAAAATGAAAGAGAGCAGAAAAATTTACGAACTTCAATTTTGAATATTTTTTGAAAATTGAAGGTCTATGAGAAGAGGGTAAATGAATCACAGATATTAATCATGTAATTAATTTAGAATTAATAACTGCTTTTTTCACTGAATGTTGCACCCAGTAGAACGCCCGTGTCTTTAAAGGTTAAGTTATGAATAACAATAACCAAGCTCACATTAAGCGGAATCTACAGCATACCGTGTTCAGTTTTATTGTATTTTTATACGTTTACCATATTTTGCAAGCTGCGTGGAATTACAGCTTGCTTACAAGATCGATCAACATACGATTCTGACATTGCAATCAAAATCCACATGTAAAATTGATAAAATTATATTTCAGTATATTGTTTCTGGTTTTAAACACTTTTTTATAAACGATTTATTTTCATGTTGTCTTGCAAATATTAGTATCGATATTATAAGGCAAAAACATTTCCGGGAGTAACGCTGACGTCATATTGACAATGGTTTCGACCTGAATAATTAATATATTCTTCTACCTCTTCTTCTTTTTCTTTTAACATTATTATTTTCTAAATATCGCACAATTTTTAAACCACCAAAAATGGAAAAAAATATTTTCCTATGTAATTTCTTTAAAATCTATATATTAATTTACTGATATTTGATTGGTTAAAAACTAATTTTTAAGCATTGTTTTTTTTTTTTTTTTTTTTTTTTTTTTTCAAAATCCTTCTCTATCTTCTGCAGTCCGCTTACGGAAGATTGACACATTTGTACTAAAAACAATATAGATATTTCAGTATTTGTTTTCGGCTAATATTATTTTACGAAATTAAAACTTCTCATGAAATAAATAAAATAATAGTATAAAAAATGACAAATTTAATAAGAATGTAATCGAACTACGTGCTTAAACACTGAAATAATCCGAATAAAAAAGATTTCTCTAAGTAACGAAATCGCTGTCGATTTCTTCGTCTTCGTTTCTGGCATGCGACTAATACGAAAGTATCCGTTTTTATGAATTTCAAAATTTTATTTGAATACATAATTCCTCATTTTTGTATAAAGTTGATTTTAGGTGTTGTAGTGTGCAATATAACAAATATATTAAATGTAAAACATCTATGAGAGTTTTCGATTAAAAAATATTTTCACCTATGTTGTATAATACACTAAGCAGTGTTTTCCGTAAGCTGGGAAACCCAGGTTGGATCCCCTGTTATTTATTTATACATATTGTGCTTTAAAATAGTTTTAAAATGGTGAATATTAATGTAAGAAATACGCATGTAAATTTTGCAACGGTGAAAATTACGGTATGTTTACATCACGTAGGAAAAATATATGAATTTGTTATAGTGATGTAATTTTTTCTGATGTTTCTTTCTACGGATTCTATCGTGTTAAATAATTAAAAATATCAATAACGTAGTGTAATTTTATGTATATCTTATACTGTGTATTTTTTCTTCTAATAAACAGTTGTGACTACTTACAATTTTTATATAACGAAAAATTAACGTTTTCTTATGCTAACTTATGAAATTGGTAAGATGCTAATAATGAACCTTTTGTCTTTTAGAATATCTTTCATTAATATATCTCAATTTCTGCTAAGATTGGTGTTAAATTAAAAAAAATGTATATTATAAGTAGCAACTTTTTTACCCATTTAGCACGATGTAATTATGTTTAATTTTCTGACTGTGCAGTATCATTTCCTAACTGCATTACTCCAATTAGTAAAAGAGTTGTTCTGTGTTTGGAATCCATCATACAGCGTTTCGAATGTATCCTCCTTCTTTTATTTCTAGGACAACACCTACTGAATGTCAACTGTATAATTTAAAGCAAAAACTATAAAATCATTTACCAACTTAGAGTGAAAGAGACAAATGAAGGAATATTTTTAAAAAAGTAACAAGGGTGGGGGACACTTTTGGTCTGGAATTGCAATAAAAAAAATTACTATTTAAAAAAATTTCGAACACTCTCTAAAAAAGTTCTGAATAGTTTTTGCTTTGATATGTTAAACATTAAGATAGATCATCACTGTAAGCATAACACTAATTAGAGTGAAAATGAACTTTAATTTTAATATTTTTAAATTAATTGTATCATATCGGATACGAATAAAATTTGACCGTATTATTTGGGGTAGCTGTCAACTTCCCTGGGATTAAATTTCGCTTTCTTAAAGAATAGCCAATCTGCTCTGACAATCTGCTGAGAAGCTCGGCTGCCTTGGTTGAATTATTCATGGGCATAAGTGGTTATGAATTTAAGATAGAGCCATTCAATGAGAAAATATGCGAACAATCGTATTCTGCAACATTCTAAAAATAATACAGTATAACGTAATTGTGAGATTGCCATACTTATCAATAAGCACTCCACGCAATTAAAGTAATCGCTAAATGCAGCGACATCGTTGCATAGGAATCTCAAATCCAGGGATTAGATTTCTCCGTCTTTTTGTATACCAGTATAATCTTAGAGAAAATGCAATTATGTTAAATCACAGAATGTTCCGATTAAATAAATAAATAAATGAAACATTTTCTCTAAGATTATATTGATATGCACAAAGTCGTAGAAATCGCATTCCATATGTTTTACATGGAATTCGGTAATACTGCAATCACTATAACGCATGTATGCTCGCATCGCGCCGATGAAATGAAAATAAATTACTCGATGCAACAACTTGAATAGGAATCTGAAAGCTACATGAAATTAAGCGACGCCGCGATTTGTAAAAGAAAAAAAAATCTTTAAATTCTTCTTTAAATTATTTTTTCCGCAAAAATACCTACCATTTGACACGTCTTATGACGCACCACCATACGACAATTTGTTGCATTTGTATTAATGTTAGAAATGTGAACCCATTTATGGAACTATTTTCTCTTCTCACGAAAAATCGCACTCTTTAAGAAGCCTTATGATGCAAATCGCACTATGTCATGGCGACTTGAAATTTTTATGAATATTTGAAATCTGAAATTACTAACCCATCTCTTTAAAATACTTTTTTTTCCCTTTTGTCACAAATAATGCAACTTTTTGACAATTCTTATGGTGTAAAGATTTCTTTTATTGAATGTAAGTAGCAACATGTTCTGGAAGGGCAATACACAATATTTTATCACGAATATCTGTCCTATTCCATATAACATGCGATAGTTAATTTATCTGCATAAAACTGTATGCGTTAACCAATTTAGAAAGTTCTAAAATTTACCTAAGGATGGGATTTTATTTTGTTAATTTTGAAACATTTAGAAAGAACTTTTGAAACACTTTTCACAATAACAAAATAATTTATTAAATGAAATATAATGAATTATAATGAACTTTAAAGTGTTTGTCTTTTAATTTTCCAGACATTCAAAATCTCTCAGAAGAAACAATGAATGTAAATTTGAGTTTTGTACTCAATATACTTTTTTTTTTGTCAATTTCAAACTAATATTATTGCAAAATAATCCATTTTTTAAAATAAGCATGATATTTTCATAGAAACAAGTATTTAAAATTATCACTAATCATTTATGGTCTGGGTGATTCAGAAAGTAAACAAGTAAAGTTTTCTTTACTGTCAGCAATAAAAAGTTATATTTTATTATGATTCCCGAAATAATTTCCAAACAGCTTTGCAATGCCTTTGTGACTCTGAAATCATTATTTAGATAAGTGATTTATCTTTACACAGACACTTAGAACAGGCTTATACACTTGAGATTTTGCTTAGACGATGATTTGTCTTTGAGCAGATTGTAATCAAGTTCCATATCTACTGAAAGATGCACTTGCATTTGGTCTCTGAAGGAAGAGAAGTATATATTCAATAAACTAGATTACAGTATTATAATTTTCTTTTCTTTATATAATTCTAAATATACGTTGTCAAATGTTTATTGTCACAAATATTTACACAACAGTGTTTAGCAATGTTATTTTTGGTTTTAGTTACGATTAGTAATTAAGAAAAGTAGCATTTTCTGTAAATAATTACACAAATATAGACCAGAAATACATTTTCTTCGCTATTGTTTAAGATTGAGAAACACAAAACACTTTTTGTTTTAAATGTTCTTTGACCTTTTCTTTATTTACACGTTGTGTTATAAAATGTACCAAAGATTTTTTTTTTAAATGGTATAACACGTTTTTCTTGAAGAAGATTCGGGTGTGCAGAAAAAATTGTGTTTAATATGTTTCCTTATTTTAGTACAGAATGTCACCGGTGGGTGGCACTTCGCTCTTTCAAACAGTAGCAAATGCTCAAACTAACGTGTAATAATGAATAAAAGTTACTTCAGATTTAATATTCATTCTGTTAAATGTTAAAATGCAAAAAAGTGGTTAACGTCTTAAAATTGCAAGTTTATGTTGTGAATTCTTACAATTTGAAACAGCGTATTGTCATCTGTTGATTATATTTTGTACTAAAACAAGGAACAATTCTAAATAATTTCCATTTTTCCCATTTTAAATTTCTGCAAGAAAAATATAATACATCGATGTCATCGTTTGCTGGCGATTATATTATAAAATATCTTTTGTCCATTTCACTGTCCGTACATTGAATAAATTGTATTTATTTTGCATTTAGAATGAAGTAGAATGATGAAATTACATTTTCCCCAACTTTTAATGTACTTTTTAGTTACATATTTTCCTAAAATTCTTGTTTCTTTCCTTCTAAGGGGTTGAACCGCCTTTTGTGGTAATGTACTTTCTGGATTATAAAACTGATGCGATATAAATTTTAATTTCCTGTTGCTTGTATTCAATGAAAAAAAAAAAATAAGTACCGAATTAGAACAAAGTTCTTATACCAATGCTTTGAATTATTTTATGAATTATTAAACAAATATGTAAAAGTACTGCCACTACGCCTAACCCTCTGACCGCCGAGCAAAAGGACAAAACTGTAACGTTTTTTCCCCAGGAAGTTTTTTTAAATATTAAAAAAACATGATATAAAAAACCTTATTACGTTTATGAATATAATTTTGAGACTATTAATCAACACTTTATGTTTTAAAACTACACTATATTTGTAGAATTATATTAATTTAAATAATTGCAGTGATAGCTAAAGGATTAGTGAACGGATATATCAATTCACGGCGGTGAGAAGGTTAAGGAATTAATAATAAAATAATTATGTACTACTTTAAATACCTTATATAAAATCGATAAACATTCTCTATTTTTATTTGGGCACAAATTTGAGTAAGATCTTTAATTGATTTCCGTAAAATCTTATTTCTTCAACTTGCATTCAATTGCAAATAATTTAAATATTTTTCAATAAACAACTTCAGAATGTGAAATCTAAAGATTTGAAGTTTAATCCTGGAAATGTATTTATTGAAAGTGTACATAATTATACTTCTTTTACGATTGTTAAGTAAGTGAATTCAACAATGATAAATAAAATAATAATAAAATAATTGTATGATTGTATGGTTTATTTTCGAGAGAAATAGAGAAATAAAAGATAAAAATCGTAAATTTCCTTTATCAAAATTTTATTTTTTTAATATTAAAATTAAAGAAATATTCTTCTAAATCATTTATTTGTGAATGACAGTTGAACATTCAAAACTGTTTTCTTTTAATAAACGTTTTCGGATAACTACAGGAAGCTCATAACTGTGCGAGGAATAAGTAAATAAACGATTTTCGTTCAAAAATCACCTTATGTATGTTTATTTATTGTTCACCGCACATTGTATTTATCCGAACATAATTGCTGATACATTTCTATTTTACAAATGTAGCTATAAAAATATTTTTTCATTTGATTTTTAATATTCTAGAAAATCATATTGTTTATTTTTCAAAATGAAATGTACTATATCCATTAAACGCTGATTGCCAGAACTGATATTCAAAGGAATATCATTTCTTTCTTTAAAATATATATAAATCAGAATAACATCAGAATTTTTTCATGCAGTTTTCAAAACAAAGTTATTTAAAATACTGCAGAATTATTGACTGGTAAAATAAGTATTAACACTACGTCGCCCGTAAAGTTGTTCCTAACAATGTCGGACGCAATGTGCCTGGGAGGCCGCTTTTGATTTATTAATTTATTTTACGGAAAATTTTTATTCTTACTAAAATTGGTGCTATATATAATTTTTAAACGTTCTCAAGTTAAAACAATTTTTTAAGGGACAACAGCATAGTTTTATTTGGCCTTTTAAAAGGACATTTATAAAATTCGTCAACCTACAAAAAAATATTGAATTTCCACATAGTTATCGATTTTTAAGCCATAGAGCATTCCAAAGATGACAGCTGTCCGACATCAACTTTCGAATTTTTTAAGGTAAAACATCGAACATTCTTAATTATCTGAGCAGAGCCTGATTATCGTCGGGGCATATCATGAAAGTGACCCAGATAGAAAGTATAATTATTTACACATAGTTATTTAAACGCAGAATGTCTGTCATAAATTTGTGAGGATATTACTATGCGAAAGTATGCCCCAGCTCCAAAAGGTACTCACTCGGGACCCTGATCTGATGTGAATACTTGAAGCTTAAAATGTGTCCAGCAAATGTTTGCGAATTTCAACCGTCTCATGCTTTGTCTCAAGACAAACATTTTAGAATTACCCCAAAACTACACATGATTTACTGGGAAAATTATCTAAACTTTGCTTTATTGTTTTTTCTGACAGTGACGAAAAGTTAACATCTGCAGTGTGTAATCCTTGGGAAATATTTTTTAAATATCCATTTTTTTTAACTGCACGATATATGTGTAATTATCAAAGTATATTTCACTGTGGATTTGGATATATTGTAGTTTATTCTTTATAAATTACTGCTTCATTTCGGAAGGTGGTGAGAACCAGTAAAGAAATACGATTTCCTTATATAAATCTAACTTAATGAAATCATTTATAGATTTTTCAAGTCTGTATAATTATTATTTTAGTTTAAAGTTTTGTCATTGTTTATTCCAAACTATATTAGAAAAAAAGACAAGCACATAAAATCAGCAATCTGAATTGCCTGTTCTAAATACTTGAATTTTGAAAGGAGTAACAGTTAACGAATCCAAAGCCTTCCACATTTCATCTTACGCGAAAAGTCTTGTTAGAACATCAAAGAATGAAACGTTATGTTCTTCAAAATAATATATGCCAGAGTTTATTTTCGAATTTGTACACTGGCAATTCTTGTGAATGCATATATTTAATATAAAAGAATTTCTCGTATATGTAAAATTCCACATACAACCGGACTGTCTTAGATAACTAGTGCAAACGCATTAAGTTTGACATTAGACGAACAAAAACTTACGAAATCTTTCATATTTCATATCAAGATTAAAATTCTAGCAGGATACAAAAACTAGAACTTCGTTTACTATGAATGTGCTCATACTTTGTTATAGAATTTTATTTACAGCATTCTTCATTTTCTGTTTCATTTTGAATAATATGAATTATCATCATTAGAAAGTATTTTTAAATAGGTAAATTGAGATTTACATGAAATAAAAATAGAAAGAAAATGGCAATAACTGAATAATCCGATAACTTTGAAATGAGGCTCATAATATTGATAAGGAATTTCTAAATGACAATAACTCAATAATCCGATAACTTTGAAATGAGGCTCATAATATTGATAAGGAATTTCTAAACTACATTTTAATTCTTTCCATTTAAACGAATAAGTAATCCTTACCTTATAAGGCTTTATTTTAAATATTTTTTAAATAAAAATACTTGGAAATTTATTTTATAAGGGATATTATTTTAAGAGTACTATAGCTAGAAATATATTGATAGTAATAAAGCTTATTTTATATTATTTTTATCCACTGAAAATTATTTCACTGATTTTGAAAAAAATAATTTAATGATTTTTAAACAAGAAAATGCAGGAAAATATTTTCCAAAATCACTTATTGAAGTTATTTATGAAATAATATTACTAATGAAGCTTTTGTAAATAACACAGAAATTTGGATATAAACATAAATTTAAAGTGTTACAAACTATAACACAATATGAAGGATTTTTCCTGCTATTTTACCGGGAGATTTGCTGCTACATCGAAACACAGCTCTTTGGCATAATCTATAGGAAGATGTTGGTTCAGGTCGCAAAATGGTTCAAAATGTCCTTTTATCTCAAAATGGTTAAGCTCATTAAAGGGACCATCGGAAACTATTAGATGTGTCTCAACATCTGAAGCTCTAGAAATTCAAGATATTGTAAATATTAGTGGTTGAATATTGAATAATCTTCATATACATTTAAAATATGTATGTTTTTGTTTCAAATTTAAATGGACAGTGCATATGAGTGAAAAATATAGAGACTGCTGGATTTCGTGTAATCTTCAATAAATTAGAAGCATTTATTTCGAAAAAGAAAATAAGCTTTCATTGTTTAGTCGTCGAAAATTATGTGGTCCCTATATGAGTCATTTTCTACTCCGAATTGAAATTGCCCTCACCTCTAATACTGGTGTTAACGGTCTGTGGCACAAACGATGTGGTCAATCATGCAACAAAGCCCTCAAGCGGTGTACGTTTAATTGTCTAAATTTTATCTTTAAACTAATTATAAAATACAGTTTCAAATAAAAAAAAATAATAATAAAAATAAAATTAATGAAGTGTTTTCAAAGACTGTACCAATTTTATAAACGAAAGTAAAGGTAAAATGTCAAATTATTTTTTTTTTAAATTACTTTTTCTCATATTGATATCTATTTGATTAAATGACTTGACAAGAATACTTATTTTAAATATTTCATGCAATTACCTTTTAATAAGATAATTTAAATTAAACTGAGATAGATGGATCAGCAGAATTTTAATTAAAGGAAAATATTATATTTAGCCGCCATCTAATTTCAATTAACTTTATCGCATATTTAAACTTTAATATGAAATAACATATTTCCAATAAAACATCATTATGATATTTTTGTGGTAACATCTGTCGTTTTATTTGCATTGAAATACGAACCGTGTGACATTTAATTATTCTCTTTAGCATTAATTCTTTCAAATCGATCTATTTATTCTTGAGATGAATATTTGGAAACATTGTACATATTAAAAGGTAAAGTTTTATTATAACTTTTAAGTATGTCAAGGATGTTAGTCAGCATATCTTTAAATTTTCCTTGCTAATGTTAAACGTATGGGCGTAGGATTCATTCGTATATTTAAAATATCTCCTCAGTAAATTAATATTTTAACTTGTTTTTTCTGTGTGCACTTTTTAAAGGATGTTGCTTTTTGTTTACCCATTATACGTAGTATAGGGTAAGTCTTGTAATCGTTTTGAAAATCGAAAAAGAAAATTGACAGATTTACACGTTTCAGACACTGGAGATACCGAAAAAAATATTTTTAGAAGAAAAAAAAATGTTGCCGTCCGTCTGACTCTGTGTGTGTCTGTATGTGAAATTTGGTATGTACTTAGTACGTAATAATGGAAAGAAGATTATTGAATTTTAGTAACCACGATTATCCGGAATTATTTTTTTCGGAATCTCAAAGTACTTGTTCATGTAAAAGGTACATAAAAATTTTCAAAATTGTTTATTTTTAGGCGTGAATATAAAAGACATTTAAAAAAAAATAAATTTTGCATAAAGAATGAAGTCGATCGGATACTTACTTGCCGAGATACTTGTAATCCTATTTCCCACACTCTTCGATTTTTCATGACCCTGTATTTCATTCAAATTTCAATTCAAAGATATATTTTAATTGGAAATGAGGCACTTGGAAATGAGTAGTTAGTTATTATGATTATCAATTTTGGAGTTATAAGAATGTTTGTTTTATGCAATTCAGTAATAGACCATTTAAAATTTATGACGTCATCAAGCCACGATTTTATTCGAATTGCAATGCATTTTATAAATAGTTTACACATGTTTTATTTTCATATTTTATATTATGCATATCCATGATGGGTAAGTATTACGGTAGCCCCCAACGACTAGATTCAGTGGTCAAAATATTTCTAAAATATACACTTATTTTATGTGAAGTGTTAAAATCTTACTCAATTTCGCTAAAATTTTAACTCATAGAATTTTAAATTATGTACATATATTTTTTTAGAAATATTTTGATAACTAAAAAGAGAGATTTTCTTTAACCCTTTGAGGGGCGGTAGGATATATTATATCGCACCTAATTTTAATCCAATTCGTACCAGAAACTTTTAATTAATTTCACTTTTTTAACTTTGACGGGAAAAGTTGAAAAATTGTTTTTCCTTATTTTGAACTAAATTTTTTCGTAAATACCGGTGAGAATTCAACGTTACAGGAACACAATTGCTTGCCCCTGAAAGGGTTAAAAAGAGTACACAGCAAAAAGAAGTTATACAGTGGTGGCCAAAAGTGTGGACATTTTTTGAAAGTTTCATGTTTTTCAACTTTGTGTGCTTGTAGAATATATTAATTTTCACTTAAATACAAACGTTTATATATCAAATTGAAGGTGATTTAATTTAGAATTTAATAATAAAAACAGTATTACAATATCTGTATTACAAAAACGTTATGATCTATCTTAGATTTGCATTTTTTTAAAGTGATACTTACACAATCAATACTTAGTAGGATAACCCTTATTTTTTAAGACAGTTTCACAGCGTCTTTTCATCGAGTGAACGAGCGTTTGGAGTTCATCATTCGTAATCACATGGTGCCAAGGATCAATTATAGCTTCAATAAGTTGTCTTTTATTGGATGGACGTTTTTTTCGTACAAGAATTTTCAAACGTCGCCACAAATTTTCAATTTGATTGAGATCAGGGCTGTTTCCTGGCCATGGTAATATATCATTGCCTTTATTTTGAAACCATGCTTTGCATACTTTTGCTGTGTGGCATGGAGCTGAATCCTGCTGAAAAATAAATGGTGCGCTGTTGGAGAAGAGATCCCTGATGGAAGGTATCAATTTTGGTTCCAGGACAATTTCGATGTATTTTTTGGCATTCAGGATGCCATCAATCACTTGAATTTGACCCACACCATCTGCAGACATACATGCCCAAATCATGACATTTGTTGGGTTTTTTGTAGTTGCTTGAATGCAAGCAGGATGAAGTGCTTCTCCTACTCTACGTCTCACGTATTTTCTATCATCACTACCAAAGAGCGATATTTTATTCTCATCGCTCGAGCTTACTTGCTCCATTGATTTTCTGACCATTTAATGTGTTCTTTTGCCCACTTAACTCGTTTCTCGTGTTGCTTTTGATTTACATATGGTTTTTTCCTTGGAATTCTAGTTTGTAGTCCAAATCCTGATAACCTTCTTCTTATTGTTCTTGAACTTACTGCAATACCCGCTGCATTCATTTCACACCTAATGGCATCTGATGAAATTTTTTTATCTTGAAGGCATAGCCGTTTAATATTTCTATCGGCAGTAGCACTTATGCATTTTTTTCGGCCTGATTTGGCTTTATTTTCCACTGATTTCGTTTTTTCATAACGTAAACAGAACTTTCGTACGCCGGAACAAGTCACTGAACCACCAACTTGTCTTGCAATTTCAGCCTAAGAGAGGCCATTTTCTCTCATTATGACAATTCGGCTTCTTTTTGTAGATGTCCAATTAGTTCTTCTTGTTGATAACATTGTTTAAAATTAGTTTAATTAAAAAATGAGTTTAAATATTCAAAAACAGCAATACTCTATTTAATTGTACTAGTATGCATCATTCCGCAAAATATTTCCACAACAATAACTCTTTTACCATCCAAATAACCTAAACTATAGTTACAGACATTTGATTGGTTCTCAGAACAGTGTTTGTGATTGGCTAGTACGCTTTTATTACAAAACACGTCATTATTCAAAACGATTTGTGTTTTTTTTGTTCTACTAAAATGAGCATAACTTTTTTGTAATACAGATATTGTAATATTGTTTTTATTATTAAATTCTAAATTAAATTACCTTCAATTTGATATGTAAACGTTTGTATTTAAGTGAAAATTAATATATTCTACAAGCACACAAAGTTGAAAAACATGAAACTTTCAAAAAATGTCCAAACTTTTGGCCATCACTGTAAATAATACTTTCCTGAGGAGATATTTTAAATATACGAATGCATCCTACGTCCATAGCTTTAGCATTAACGAGGGGAATCGGGTAGTTCAATGACAACAGCCTTAGGGCATCAAACAAAAGAGAAATATACAGAAAATCAAGGTTTCAATTTACTTTTTCGAGTTACAGAAAAAAAGAAAAGAAAAGAAAAAAAAAGAAACACTGGGCGGTGCTGGGTATACTTCCTACTTTATGCCAAATCCAAATTTACGTTTTTAATTTGACGAGTTACGGAACTATTGTGACGATACAGTCTTACGTGCTATATATATAGTTTCTAATATGAATGCTATACATGCATATAATTCATACAATTTCTAAAACCTTACTTTGTTTTTTGCGAAATGTGATTATGCTACAAGAATTATAGGTAAAAATCACCATTTATGTGCAAATAGTATTCAGCCAGGTACTCCATGATTTAGAATATACGCTCTTAGAACGACATTTTCAAAACTGAGCAAAAAATACTCAAATCTGAGTATTTCGCGCAGTCAAAATGGCTCCGAATCACAATTACTCAAGTTTGAAACATGTATATACTCATTTCTGAAAACATGCACACACTCAAGAATAAAACATCATGTGCTCATTTTTGAGTATATCCATGTTTCAAAAATGAGTATGAACTGACTTCTATGTGCTCATTTTTTAGTATGTCTATGTTTCAAATATGAGTTTGAACTGATCCTAATCATTTATGAGTATGTCCATGTTTCAAAAATGAGTATGAACTGACCCCTATCTGCTCAGTTTTGAGTATGTCCATGTTTCAGTATTCTGAGTATTTCTGGTATTTCAGAATTGAAAGCATTGAGTCGACATATTTGAAACAAGAAGTTTCATAACAAAATTAAAACATCGATTTACTCAGATATGAAAGTGTCATTTTTCTCAGTGTAGCTGATGATGGTACTCGATCGAAAAAAAAAACACTTTAAACACACTGCCCATTGTTTCTTCACATTTCACACAGTGTTTGTACGATTCTACATTTATTGTACGAGGCTTACATTATCATTTTCAAGTAGTAATAATTCACTTATATAACCATAGAAAATTATAAGTAAAGATTAAGACTCAAAAATAGTGTCACTAGAAATGTAAGAGCATATGAATTGAGTTCAACAAAAAGCAACGTTAGGCTGCCTAAAAGTGTCGTATACTATTTGTGATACGTTTAACGTTACAAACAAGAATTAGTGTTTGGACGAAAACCTTTTATTTTGACTTAATAAGTAAATTGTATCCTGGTTCTGTAATTTCTTTTATCTCGATGTGAAGTATTTCTCTGAAATATAAAATATCCCTATATATAATTATATTAAACTCCCGCTTCCAAATTCTTATAGTTTAGATGCCTTCTGTATAATATAATAAAAACGGTTAATTAAAATCATCCCAAAAGAAGCATATTATATTATCTATAATTATAAATGCAATATGCTATCTCTCTACTTTAGAAAAATAAATTGAAATAGTTCAGAGACTACATTCAGTCTCCTGAATCCCAAAGGAGTGCTTAGTGCCTATTTGCTTTTACTAATCCTTAATAAATCTTTTCTAAAATGTGTGTTTCGAATATAATTTTAGAAACATACTATATTATTAAATACACCAGAATGCATACATGTTGAAGATTACACTTCTCTAATCAAAAATAAAATGAATACATGAATTACTATAAAAAGATTGTTCAGTATCACTTCTAAATGTTTATTTTGACAATTCTGACACTCCCTGTATAATAAAATGCAAATGGTTAATTTAAGTCACATTAAAAGAATCATCTTCCCTTATCTATAATTAAATGCAGTGTACCATCGCAGTACTTTAGAAAAGTAATATGATATAAATCAAAGACTGTTTTAAGTTTCTTGAATCCCAGATGAGGGCTTTGTGTTTGTTTGATTTTATTTATCCTTTACAAATCATTTCTAAAATGTGTGTTTAGAACATAGTTTTAGAAACATACTATATTACTAAATGCCCCAGAATGCATACACGTTGGAGATTACTTTTCTCTAATTAAAAATAAAACGCAGAACCGAAATTTTCCTTGAAGTGACCTGGTACTCAAGAAAGATTGTTAATTTCTCAGGGGACGTAAATATATATAATAAAAGATTAAAGCCACTTTCCTCTTACTCTCATATTTAAAAAAAAAAAACATATTGTACTGTTTTTATTACAGATTTAATACTATATGAATAGAAATGCATAGAAGTTTAAATAGTTGTATTGTATATTACTCAATTCTATTAACTGTGCATTTATATTTATAAATCAGTCTGTGCGAAACGAGATAAAATTTCTATTTAATAAAATTCATTAATGCAATTAATTGATTTGTGTATGATATACACGTTTTTGTTTTCTCTAATGTTAAATTATCTGATCTATCAACTTCAATTTGATTACTCATATAAATATTAGAATGATGCACGCCAGTGATGTTCCAGTATGAACTTGATGCATGTATAAACTTTATGAATGCATTTGAAAAAATATAACTTTAATACGTATAAAATTGGTTCTATTACGAGTACTTCCAAGATAGATTTTTAAAATATATCAAGCAAGCAAACATATGTATTCTAAAATCTTATTTAAAAGCATGATTTTATCTAATTAGAAGTATTTTTTTAACCCCTTTGCAACGAGCGCCCTTTACGGAAATTTTAATATTTTACCACCGGTTTTTTAAAACAGAAATTTTCGGCTAATTGAATTGCAGAAATGCTGTCATTAAATAAGGCACAGCTTGCAGTAAAAAATAACTGTTGGGTATAATCAAGGATTCTAAGCATATTATGCGTCACGTATACGTGTCGCTCGTCCCCAAGGGGTTAAGGGAACAGGCATGGAAAATTGTAAAAATCTGACTTTATATATCCCGTTTCTCATAAAACGTTTATATACAATAAAAAAAAATATCAAATCAGTTAAGTAATTTCACTGCGTATGTTATTTTCAATAAGCATAATAATGAAATTATTATAATTAATAATAATGAAATTACGAATATAATGAAATTATTATATTCGTATAAAGTTTTATACGAATTGAAATTTAATCTTAATCAATGACTAATTGTAAAAAAAAAACTAAATTAATAATAAATCTACTATTAAGAAATTTATTGATGTATATACCAATTTAACCCTTTCGGATCCACCTTTCTAATAAAAATACATTTTTTCATTTTAATATTATTTTGTCTATTCAATTAATTTCTTATTATTTGCATGTAGTAGTGATACTAATACAGGGTGATTATAATTAAAGATGATTAAAGTCCCACTTGACATTATGATTAAAGTCCCACTTTCAAAATGCTGTTAAAAAAGAAAGAAACCATTTGTCAGAATGACTTCGAATTTGAACTGAATATACTGGAAGAAGGGGGAAACGGTATGGAATAGGACAGAAAAAGTTTCAAAGTGTATCAATAGATGGCGCTGTAAGCGGCATAACGAAAGTGGATTCGGTTACAAGAGACATTTTTAATCGAAATACAACGGCTTTGGCATGGGTTGCAGAGTAAACCAGCCGTACTGTTCAGTATGCAGGAGTGTTTCGGTTGTTTGACGAAAAAAAAATGACATCCAAATCAGTCAACATTTGTGGAACTGTTAGTAGAAAGCCAATCCACAACGACAAGATCGTACCACATTGGACGGGAAAAATCGGTTTTTAACTGTCCTTGGGCCAAAAACCGCGTAAAAAGCACATAATGATTCGGTTGTTTATTGCGCATGAGTGTCTTTTAATTTGCATAGTTTGCCGCTTACAGCGCCATCTATTGATACACTTTGGAACTTTTCTCTTATGCCATACCGTTTCCCCCTTCTTCCAGTATATTCAGTTCAAATTTGAAGTCATTCTGACCTGTGGTTCCTTTTTTACAGCATTTTGAAAATGGGACTTTAATTATAATCACCCCTGTATGTCTATTCATTTACTATTAATAACTCCATTTATGTTTCAGCTTTCAGTGTTTAGTAGTAAGCTAAAAAAATCTACTTAAAAAACTTTATTCACCGTTTCTGAGACTTTTACTGCAAATATGTGTTTCAATCTTTAAATTGAAAAATAGAGGATACTTATCCGACCCTCAAAACATTATAATAAAAATAAAATAAATATATATTTCCTCAGGTTTATAACAGTTACAATTCATTCTCTTTTTCGAAAATGAATTTCCAAAAATATTTTTTGGAATTAATTTTAGCAAAAAATAGGAATTGTTACCTATGATATTTTTTGCAAAAAAATGGATTACTAGAAACCTCCAATATGCGAATGCAAAATTACAACTCATTCCGAAAGAGAATTTATGAGTAATGCCTAAAAGACTCCCTTCTACCTGTTTTGCGACGATTAAAAATAAATTCAATATTATAAGTTCCAAACTTTTTATTTGTAGAGTTCCTTACCAACTTGGCAGAATGACTTCCCGTTTGGTATCCGAAGATAAAATGTACAGAAGAATCTAAATATTATATAAAAAATAGTTGCTAGTATTGAAATATTTTAAATTTTGTTACAATTTCTGTATTCAAACGACTCTGTAAGCATAATTTAAATATATAATCAAATAGTAGACGTTATAACATCGATTGGAACCGGTTACATTTTCTACGATGATTTGTGGCAGAGTTAGTAAGGAGTAATCGCTTTTTTTTTTCTTTACAAGCTTTTATTTAACTTTCTTTGGCTGTCCGTTTAACTCAAATCTTGCAATCCAATTTTAACACAATTCCTGTCACCTAATTTTTGGTAGTGTGGCGCATTTCCTACAATATTTTCTAAAATAAATATTTGAAATTTGCCTCCGTCACGGCACCCAGGGAGAAAAACACATACATCTAATAAGGGTATGCAAATGGCAATCGCGTATGTGATGGTGTAAATATCATTGATTGTTTCAGAAATAAGCTGGTTTGGTTCGATTGAACCGTAGAATGGTCGGTAAATGCGTTAACGTTTAGTTCCGCCGAGTGTACGAATAGTTATGGGTTCGATTCCAAGGTGAATATTGACTTTTTTTTTTTTTGGCCAGGCAGTAGGATTTTAAATTGTACATTGATCTTACTTTTTTTTAGACAAACTGATAAGAAAAATCACTCGCAATTTAATTTACTTTTCCAAAGTATTTATTGCAATCGATGATTTGCAGTAAATACATGTTAACATCTCTTTTAACATTTTTTTTCCGTTTTAGTACATTTAATAAAAGTTTTTATTTTTTATTTTTTTACTTATGATTTAAGGATTCACCCATGTAATTTGATCAAAATCAACAGCATATATGTATGCTTTTTTGATACTATACTTTTATTTTAAATCCAATAAGGAGGTTAAATCCTAAAAAAACTCTTAAATCAACAATATTTACAAAAATCTTTTCTGGAACGTCAGTGCAACAAGGCCATACTAAGAAACTTCTGAAATGTTTATTGTATGAGAATTGGGATAATGTAATCACTTAAAAAAATCTTAAGTAGGTCGATTATTTTTTCAGACGCAGTTATATGTTCTTATATGTAAAGCGTTGATCAGTATGATATTAAGGTTTTAAAATGTGCCTAATAATAATTGGTGAATTTTTAACAAATTCGCATTTATATGATTTTTATTATTTTTTTTTTACTTTTTTCAGAAATGCACTATGATTATTATTAAATATTACCGGTATCATCATATTTCTAGATCCTCCTAGTTTCATAAGCTCATCACACATGCAATATTTAATAAATTAAAGAAATAAAATGAAATCAACTATGGATAAGATGCAAGAAAGATTGAATAATGATATACAGATTAAACTTGTCGAAATTTGTCAATTAATATTCGAGATATTTTAAACTTTCGTTTATAATTTAAATTGAACTCAAATAATCCATAACAATAAAAACACAATCTTGAGGTACAAAATTACTAATCTTAGTAGTAAATTGCAGTAGTATTATACATAGCGTATATCTTTCACACACAAAACTAGTCGGATGTTCCAATTCCAAAACTTTCTTCTATCTACTACATTCGTTCACTCAAAATTCGCTATCACATTGCTAATAAAATAAAAATTTTTCGTTATTCCATTGTACATCAACTGCTTGCGAAGCGCCGTGTTACCTCTGTTGCACGGGCCTATATCCCTAGCCCAGATAATCGGCCGTAACAAATAACCAACCAACCAACCAACCTTTGCTGCACGAGCAGCGGATGTACTACAGAACTACGAAAAATCGAGGATATCGCACAAAAATCGCTATCACAGAGCCAGCCCGCTTCCGTTTGAATAGCCCCAAATACAATTGGGATTTGCAGGCAATAATCAAAATCATGCACATTTGGTCCAATTATATGCATAATTTTATACATTTTTCGATGATACTAAATGAAAATGGCACAAAAATCGCTATTACATCGCCCGCATCCGGCGAAATATCTCCAAATTCAAGAAAGACCTACTGGAAATATTTACAAATCTATATTGAAAAAAATGGGTTCAATTATATGCTTAATTTCATACACTTTTTGATGATATAATAATGAAAATGGCTCAAAAATCGTTAATACAGTTCCCCCTTCCTGCGAAATATATCTCCAAATTCAAGAAAGATCTTACTGGTCATAGTCACAAATCTAAAAAAAAAATCGGTTCAATTCTATGTATAACTCCATGCACTTTTCGATGATACAATAATGAAAGTGTCCCCAAAATCGTTAATACAGTACTCCCTTCTGCGGAATATACCTCCAAAATCAGGAAGGACCTATTGGTCATAGTAACAAATCTATAAAAATAAATTCGGTTCAGTTCTATGTATAACTTCCGACACTTTTCGATGATAAAATGTTGAAAATGTCCCCAAAATCGTTAATACCGCGCTCCCTTCCTGCGGAATATATCTCCAAAATCAAGAAGGATCTATTGATCATAGTAACAAATCTATAAAAATAAATTCGTTCAGTTCTATGTATAACTTCATACACTTTTCGATGATACAATGAGGTCAGAGAGAAGGACGTTTTGTATAAGCATATTTTTCAGGAATTCTGACACATAAAACGTGCGAATCCGTCGAAAGCCGGAAGTCGAAAAAATATTCGTTTACAATACTATCGTCTATTATAGCTAGAAGAAAGTAAAACTAAAGGCATATGGATTGTCATATTATTCAGACTTGTATGCATTTAACAGTTTAAATTCGCCGTAAATTTTAAGGTATATATCGAAAAAATCATTTTCGAGAAGAACATAAATTTTTCTGTTTTATAATAAAGTCAAGAATAATTAAATCCAAAATTTTACCTTTTATATAACAATTGAACGGTCAAGATAAAAAAAAAAAGAAAAGAAAAAAAAGTGTTAGTCCAGGTTGTGTGAATATTGAGATGATAGTGCCATCTATTAGCTTATTAGGCCTACCATCCTTTGGTACCCTTGGTTGGAGGCTAAAATGGAGCTAATCCTTTGAAAGACATTCTTAAAGATAGGTATAAAGGAGGTAAAACGATGAACGTTTTTTAAAAAAAAGAACCAGATAAAAATTGGTAAAAAGAGGTAAAAACTCTGAATGAATATTCTGATAAAAGAAAGAACGATGAATGCCTATCATATAACTATATACGACTATCTTCGTTTTTCCACTTAAACCTTCAAATTGAACTTTGTTTTGTGTAATACGTAACATTATGTAAAATAAAATTTTGTGCTATCTAACTTTTGATTTCCAATCCGTTTAACATTGTCTGTAAAAACATTTTTACTTTCTTCTGTCTTTACAAGAAAAAAGTATTGTATTCATAAAAATTTTCAACTTCCGATTTTAGACGGATTTATACGTTTTAGAAGGTCCTGAACACGAGATGACTGTTTTTAGAAAATGTCTGTCTATTTACCTCTATGCGAAAAAAGTTTTGTAGACGCTCTATCTCAAGAACATATGCACGGAATTTAACAAAATTTTAGATTCAGTTAGACCTTGATATAATTTGGTGCTGATTAGTTTTTGGTGTAAATCGCCCAAAAGGTGGCGCTTCTAGGCGATATTTTTTTCGATTTTCACAATATCTATATCTCAAGCACAGAATTTCATCAAACTTCAGATTCAGTAAAACGTTGACATAAGTTTTGTTGATTAGGTTTTGGTGTAAATCTCCCAACAGGTGGCACTGCTATGCTACATTTTTCAGGATTTGTACGATTTTAGCAATAATCATTTCTCAAGATGTAAAGCATGGAATTTAATAAAACTTTAGATTAAGTTAGATCTTAATATAAATTGGTGCTGATTCGTTTCTGATGTATGTAGAACCTGTATATGAGATAGAAGAAAGTTTTGGTACTGACACATCCGACTAGTTTTTTTTAATTAATTTTTTATAACGAATACATAATTGCATTGATACAGCAGAACTATTTACTCACAAAATGTTCTGAAATTACGACAATTATTAGTAACAGAAATGGTAATTAGTGGAGAACCGACATTATTAGTTTTAATTTATAATTTTTTCATTTTTTATTTTAGCATTTAAACCTATGGTCAATCTTCGTTTCTTTAAATTCCACAAGTGAATAATTAAGCAGATAATTAAAAGTTTCGTGGATAACATATTTTCTAGTGGAATATTTTTTAGTTTATACACAATTTTTACTTCAACATTGAAGTAATATCAAAACAATATTATTTTCTTTTGCTTCAATTTTTTCTTAAATTTTCTGCAGATTTTTTTTTTTCTTTTAAAGCCAGATTACTTACTTTGAGTATACTTTTATCTTTATACTAATTTTAAACTATAGTCCGAAGACAAAATAAGAACAACTAATGTAAAAAAAAATTAAGTGAATTCCTACTTTTTAATCATAAATATATAAAATAAACCCGTGCACCATTAATGTCCCGCTTTATCTTTATTGAACATTATTTTATAATCATCGTTGTGGTATTTTATTTCTGTGGCATCACTAATTTCAGATAAATCTTTCATTTCATTTATGAAAACAATGGGAGGAATTTTTTTATCCCATTTAAAACTAAAAATAATTAATTAAATTTAATTAATGAATTAATATTTGAAAAAACTGCAATAACATAAAGTGTCATCCACTACAAGTTTAAAAAAAATTATTTGAACTTGAGTGGATGAATAGAAAGTATTTTATTAACGATTGAAAATTTGAACAAGATATATATAGAGAGAGTGTGAGCTAATAGTAGGAATTTAAAAAATAAGAAAAAATAAAGTTTTCAAAGTCTGTACATAATTTATATACATTTTAAAAGTTAAAATAAGAAAATACTTTTTAAAAATACTTTTTTTCTAATTACGATCTCTATTTTTTTAAATGATTTGATGGGTTTTGAAATATGATCTCCTGCAGGTGTCTTTTAATAAGATAATTTTAATTAGTCTGGGACTGTTAAATAAGCGAATTTTAATTTAATAAAAATTACATTAATTCGTCTCTATTTAATTTGAATCAAGTTTATCGCACAGTTAAAATTCAATATGAATTTAAATATTTCTAATTAAATAGCTTCACGGTACTTTTATGACAACATCTGTGGTTTCATTTTGATTAAAATAGGAACCGCGTGGCATTCAATTATCCTCTTTAGAATTAAGTCTTTCAAAACGATCTCTTTATTCTTCAAATTCTTATTTTGAAATATTGCACATATTAAAAGGAAAGGTTTTTCATAAGTGGTGGTACTATGTATGTGTGTATGTGCGTGGGGGGGGGGGGGGTCCTGCATATAGCCAAATACAAATTTGCGTTTCTAATTTTAACAATTACGAAGCTATTGTGACAATATTTTTATAGTTTCTAATATATGTGTAGTTTCGATAAATTTGCTAAAACCTTACTTTGATTTATTTAAAACGCCATTACATCACGAGGATGATTGGAAATGATCAACCTTCATGTGCAAATATTACTCAGCTAGACATTCCATTATTTGGAATGTGGATTATAATAGATACACGATCGAGAAAATTTTATTTGAAACACTCTCTATGATTTCTTAATATTTCGCTGCATTTTTTGTGGGATGTATGCGCCATTATTTTCTTGCAATAATAATCATCTTATACTAGAAAATTGTATATAAATATTGCAGTAAAAAAATAGTTATACTAGAAATGTAGGAGATTATGAATTCTATTCACGAAAAACAAAGTTAAACCCTTCAAAATTTTCATAAGTTATGCGCATTTTTATTAATGACTATCCAGGCCTCGCCCGTCTAGACGGTCGTTTTCGAGACTCTCAGAAAAAAAAGATAAACAGATATTTTCTTTTATAAACACATATTTTCTTTTTAAATGTTTTAACTATCTCACGGCCGTTTTTTCTGCTTCCCGGATAGCCATAATTTAGCAGTTTCAACCCCAGTTATTTGTGCGTGATCATGAAGAAGGCGTGACCATTTGACGTTATGCACGACACTCTTCCCTGCCGATTTCATTCGCTTTCTTTTTACACCAGGCTACATCGTGAAAAAATACCTCCATGGTTTAATAATTTAAACGTTCACGGTGAGTGAATCTTTTGTGTTCAGAAAATCTTCAGAAGTGTTGTCATTGTTTATAATGATGATGTAACGATATTCGTCTGTACGGTGCAACAATACAAAATTAACAATCATAGTGGACTCAACAATGCTACAAACGACTGGCATATGAAAAGTGAAGCGGGCATACCGGAACTGCTGATGACAGTCAAATGCTTTGCGCTTTTATTATATAGATAATAACAAAAAATCAGGTCTGAATGCAAAGTATTTTTGACCTAATAAGTAAATTGAATATAAGGCTTTCTACAAAAATATTTTTTATCATCATGTCAAATATCTCCTCTAAATGTTTATTTTCAGAATTATGTAGTTCTCTGTATAATAAAATACAAATGGTCAATTAAAGTCACCCTAAAAGAACCATCTTATATTATCTATAATTAAATGCAGTGTGCCATCTCATTACTTTAGAAAAATAATTTGATATAAATCAGAGACTGTGTTCAGTTTCTTGAATCCCAGATGAGTGCTTTGTGTTTATTTGATTTTACTTAGCCTTAACAAATCTTTTCTAAAATGTGTGCTTAGAACATAGTTTTAGAAACATACTATATTATTAAATGCTTCAGAATGCATACACATTGGAGATTACTCTTCTCTAATTAAAAATAAAACGCAGAACCGAAATTTTTCTTGAAGATACCTGCTACCCCAGAAATATTATTAATTTCCCAGAGGACGTAAATGCATAAAAGAAAAGATTAAACTCTCTTTCCACATACTCTTATAATGAAAAGTATATACATGTTTTACTATTTTTATTAGACTTTTAATAATATGTGTACAGAAATAAGTACAACATTAAATATTTTTCTTGTATATCACTCAATTCAAGTGAAAATGCATTTATTTATAAACGCGCGCCTACTACGAAATTATTTTTGTAAATTATTTAATAAAGTTATTTAAGGAAACTAATTGATTTATGTGTGATATACACGTTTATGTTATCACTAGTGAATAACTAGTGAATAGTTCACTGATATATAAACTTAATTATTTAACTCAGAATAAATGTAAGAACGATGGACGCGTTCCAATTATCAGTATCTTAAATAATATAACTTTAATACACATTAATTGGTTTGCATTAGGCGTACTTTCAAGCTAGATTAAATACATATATATATATATATATATATATTACAATGAACCAGTCATGATTTATCTAGAATATTTTTAAAAAGAGTTATTTTATTTAATTAAAAATATTTGCTTAAATGATGAGATGTGGAAGATTTCAAAAATCTAACTTTACATATCCAGTTTCTCATATAACTTTTATATACAATTTCATGGATGAAAAAATCAAATTAGTAAAATAATTTCGCTCTATATTTATTTAATGCATATCAAATTAATTTAGGAAAATAAAAGTAAGATATCTTACAAGAAAAAGTACTGAATACACTCAATTATAAACCAGTAAAATAATTCAGAAATAAAATAACATTAATAATAACTTCTCATTTATTTAATTGTGTCCCGGAAGACGCGATATAACGAGGGGTCACTTTATTATTTAATCATTGTCTTCAATTTCTAGTGTAAATTGAACAAATACTTTGAAATAAAAGTAGCGATGTAGTGACTACTTTTGAAAAGTAGTTTGTAGTCGCTACTTTTTAAAACAAGTAGTTGTAGTTGTACTTAACTACATTTTTGACAAAGTTGTTGTAATTGTAGTTCGCTACAGTAAAAAAAGTAGTTTTTGACGATTTTGGATTGGTTTATATGAAAATTACTGTAGCTTATGATTCATAATGTTTTAATATGAATTTATTAATAGTTTTCCCTATTTAAAAATGTTTAAAAAAAATCGGAATATATATGGGTTTATTCAATGTTTCTCATAAAAAAAAATAAAGAGAATAAAAGAAGAAAAAAAATAATTTAACAAATTACAACAACCATTGGGAAAATGTTCGAAAGCTTAAAATAAATAAATAAATAAATAAATAAAAATATTAATTATTCAAAAATATTCAACAGAACCATCTACAAATAAACGCATTTTCCATTACTACAGTTGAAAAGATCATGGCATTCTCTGTCATCACAAAAATATTCGTTTGAATCATCGCACAGTGGGGCGTTTTGATGATCTCTAGGTGGACAAAATTAATTTTTCGATTATATCAGAATTTAACAAGACCACGTATACTGGTAACCGAATGTCTCTTCTGTCGAGATCTGTGCGAATTTTGTCGAAAAAAATCCGATGTGTGGATTAACTACGACCGTAAAGAAGGCAGTTGGTTTGAGGGAGTTTCAACAGTTGCACTATTTTTCTGTAAGTTCGAAAGCAAGTCGTGACTTTTCTGTTTTATTTGAAAGCAGGAGTTTACTGGACTTATGTCACATGTTTGTCACAAGATTTAACCTATTGCTGTTTGGAAATAAGCGCCAACTTGTTTTCAAATTTCATCTTGACTTTTAATACAGTATTAAGCATTATTAATAAATAAGCATTTTTAAAAATCAAAGTGCCATTCCTAGAGTATTGAAAACTTAAGAAAGCTCCTGCGAAAGTTTGCGAATCATTAAGTTACATTAACTTGAAATGTGTGTTTGGGTGCTTAATTCAAATCTTGCAAGTCAATTTTAAACCACTTTTAATTACCCGATTGAGCTGAAACTTTGAATACATGTGTAGTTTGAAGGACAATACAATATTATACTATAATAATAATAATAGTAATAATAATAATAATAATAATAATAATAATATAAATAATTATATAAGCCAAATATTTGTCACTGTTTGATTATTTTATTACTGATACATTCGAAAACCCAGCAAAACTTCAACGCAATAATTTTGTCCACCTAAATCCTCAAAACGCCCCACTGTGCATCGCCGCAGTTACTGAAACGCATTTTCTATTACTAATACCTTACTCTTATTATATACCTTAATATTTTGTCGGGTCCTTCCCACAATACCTTTAACTCATGTTTTGATTTATGTCTGAGCTAAAAGTATTTTGAGGAAATTAAAGATGAATACCACGTTTTTTGCTTTATAAAACGATTTCTCATCAGTCGTCAATTTTTAAATTCGGCTTTTTTTTTCATATCTGATAATTTGCATCTATCCTTTTTCTAACTTTAACATTTTTGTAACGTTTTTATGCATTTATATTGCCTATTCAAAGAAAAATTCTTCTAAAATTAGAGAATTTCATTAAAAACGCTTAAAAAAATAGTGACGACGACAAGAGGTCCATTGTCGATCGTAAACATTTTTCCCAATGGTTAAAAAAAGAAGAAAAAAAAGAAAGAAAAATTCAATCGGATGATGTTTTACAAAGATATAAATTAAACATTTTCTCGTTGATTTAACATTAGCATTTTAAGATTCGAACTCTTCTCTATAGATTTAAGAAAAAAAAAAAATATATTGATCACAGAAACTTAAATAGGTTGTGAAAAGTAAGTGTTATCATTTGAAAATTCAAATTTTGAACAATTTTTAATATGTCAGATGACTTCTGAAAAACAATCACTTTATCATACACATAAATTACTATCCAATATTTCTAGTCGATGAGTACCTATAGATTTCTTTAAGTTTATTTTGAGCAGAATTAGTAGGAGGGGATAACTTTTTTTTCCGGGACAGTAAATTAAAACATTAGTCTAACCTGATATATGCATCGTTGAGTCCCTTAACGAAAAAAAAAATCCTTGCTTTACTTCGTTAGTGGATTTCACAAATGGCGATATTTAGAATTTTTTTTTTTAAAACCCCCTTCTTGCTGTAAAATATGATGACTAATTCTTCCTTTTTAACACTTTCCAACCTAGTTGAAAAGTGTTTATTAACACTTTCGTATATATATGACTATATATATATGACTCGGATATATATTACATATATGACTTCGGTTTGTTTGCCGTCTGCCGTCTGTCCGTGCTGTAACTCGCGTAAATATGCTTGTATTTCCCTGACATTTGTGTATGTTATTGTCGTCTACTAAAGCATGCTCCCTATTTCAAATGAAGGGTGTAGCACTTATAGTATTTTTATAGGGACAGTCAAAAGTATTGCGTTACATTACAGTCAATGGGAAATAATCGTTTCAAGGTGCATTTAGTTGATGATACGCCATTTGAAACATGATGAAATTGATAAATATTTATGAAGCGCTTTAGTACATGCATTTGTATAAAATGGGTACAAAACATTTATTATTCATTTACAGGGTCAAACAAAATTATTCTGTTACACATTGTTCGACGGTGAAAAATCGTTTGCAGTGTAATTTAATGATGTTTCACTATTTCAAACATAGTAAAAATTATGTGCATTACTGAGGTACACTATGAATTGCTCGCTTAAAAGTATGGTGGACATTGCGTTTATCGTTCATTTACAGGGACACACAAACGAATGGGGTTACAGGATGCGTGCG
Organism: Maratus michaelseni; assembly: GCA_963931845.1. Classification (NCBI taxonomy): domain Eukaryota; kingdom Metazoa; phylum Arthropoda; class Arachnida; order Araneae; family Salticidae; genus Maratus; species Maratus michaelseni. The sequence continues at coordinate 202,368,821 of OZ007595.1, forward strand.
ATAATTACAGTCTACGTGTGATAAGTGCGTTTTCAAGTTTGGTTTGTGTTTTTAAATTTAACTATTTTTTTTATGTTACGTGGTGTGCATAAATTACATATACAGGGCTACACATGGGAATTCATAAGTATTACGCACTATGGGAGTGAATTGCTTAAGGGTAGTTTTTTATTGTATTACGCATTTTCTTGCTGAACTATATTTAGTAGACTAATATAACTTTGCGGAATATAAATAAATTCATATACAGTTCTAAGCAAAATATATTATCGTTTAAGGTTGGTAATTGCTGAAAATGAGTTTTATGTTGCCTTATGCGTTTTTTATCTGAATTAAATTTTAGCTTAATATGAGATGTGTACAAAAGTGTTTAGAAAATATACAGGGCTGTACAAAAGATTTCGAGTGCATTTCCATTGATTGGCGAAAATTGCGAAATGTGAATTTTCGAACTGAACTAAATTTTATCATGTTGTGTATTATATATCCGAATTTACTGATCATATACAGGGCTGCACAAAAAAATTCAACCACTTTTTTTGCAATAGAATGTAATTTCGAAAACTGTATTTTTCAATGTGGTATATGTTTCCTAAACTTTTTACCAACATATATTCTTTTACCTTATTTAGCGGTGAAGTTTCGTTCTGGATGTGTTGAAAAGTGTTTCATAATCTATGCTGGATGCATGATTTTTCGTTCTTGTTTTTATACAATTCGTTTTTATATAAGCATCACTGAAATGTTGGGATATCATTAGCCATGTTTAACATTTTCAAACCTAGTTGAAAAGTGTTTATGACTTCGGTTTGTCTGGCCGTCTGCCGTCTGTCCATGCTCTAACTCGCGTATATATACTCGGATTTCCCTTTGTATGTTAATGTCGTTTAGCATGTTCCCTATTTCAACTAAAGTGTGTAGCACTAATAGTTTGTATTACAGGGGCCGTCAATAGTATTCCGTTCAGTCAATGGGAAATAAACGTTTAGTGCAGTTATCGTATAGTGCATTTTGGTGATGCTACGTCATTTAAAACATGATGAAATTGATATATAATTATGAAGGGCATAAAACATGCGTTTTGTAGATATGGGGTGCAATGAATTTATTATTCAATTACAGAGTAAAACAAAAGAATTCTGTTGCACATTGTTCTATGGAGAAAAATCGTTTGCAGTGTAATTTAGTGATATTTCACTATTTCAAACATAATTAAAATTTATGCGTTACTGAGGTGCAGTATAAATTGTTCTCTTAAAGTGTGGTGTGCATTGCGTTTATCTACAGGGACACACAAAAGATATCGGTTACAGTAGGGGAGACCGGGGCAAGATGAAGAGTGGGGCAAGATGACGAATGTCTTAATTTTTCCGTTTTCCGCTAGGTTGCAGCATCAACCGGACACTACCGGCTCTCCTATCGACCGTTCGTTAAACAGTACTATAGAGACGCTGAAATCGCCATTTTTGTGTCAGTTGTGAAGCTTTGATTGTTTTCCGCTGCCACGTTATAACTTTTATGCATGTGTAAATAAGCTCTGCTACAGATACAGGTAAGATATATCGTTTCTCTTTTATATTTATGAGTAACTTAGTTTAAATACTACCTATTACCATGAATAAATGTCAATTAATCGCCTCCCTTCATGGCAATGAAAACGAATAATTTTAAACAGGCAGTCCGGGGCAAGATGACGAGCTCGTCATTTGGCCCTGTGTTTCGGAATTTATTAAACTAACTATGTTGTCCATTTTATTTAAATCCTGTAAATGCTTGTTTGTCTGTGTGTTTGTTCGCACGACCTTGCGCTTCTATCTCCTCTTGGGCTAAGGGGCGCATGGGATCGGGGGAGGTGTCGTTCGAAAGGGGGAGACCAGAGGAAGACAGTTTTGCCATCCACTAAGACTCCCCCCTACTCTCCCGAAAGAAAAACCCTATGGGGTCCTTATCTCCACTTCCAAGCGTCCGATCGGTACGAGGAGAGTACCGTTCGACGGGGTCAAGACCTCCCCCCTTCCCCCGCTGGTCCCCCTCCTCCGAAAAAATTCCAAAAGGGTTTAAGGCCAACTTCCGGCATTGTGACCCACCAACAGAAGAATGGATCCAGTGCTGTAAATGCCATGAGTGGTGGCATGAGGAATGTTCAAATTATGAAAATGGCTTTTTTATTTGTGACTATTGTTAGCTGCACAACTAAACACTTCAAAATTACGTTACAATCAATGCATTATGCTTAGTTTGTTACTTTGTAAGATGTAACAACACAGTTATCATTTTTTAACCATGTAACATATTCAAAAGATAAAATATGTTCAATCTTTTTCAGTGTTGTCATCTTGCCCCAAGGCCAAAGTCATCTTGTCCCAGTACTGGGGCAAGATGACGATTTGTTAATGTTATGAAAAAATAAAATTATCCTTTATTTTTTTATTTAAAAAATTAAATGGTAATGTATTTAAAACTACAAAGGTATACTCTATCACTTCATGTAAAATTAATTTTACTATTACTTCAAAATAAATTAATAAACAACAAAAATTGTTAACATAGTCATCTTGCTCCGGTCTCCCCTACATGTGCCATATTTACAGTCTATGTGTGATAAGGGCGTTTTCAAATTTGATTTACGTTTTTAAGTTTAACTATTTTTTATAGTACGTGTGTGTTTATAAACTCAGTTATTCATATACAGGTCTACACAATGAAATCCGTAGGTATTACAGACTATGGGAATGAATTGCTTAAGAATAGTTTTTAATTGTGTTACGCATTTTCCTACTGAACTACATTTAGTAGACTAATAGAAGTTATTGGATTACAAATAAATTCATACACAGGGATCCGCAAAGAAAAAGATACATTGTCGTTTACGGTTGATGATTGCTCCGAGTGAGTTTTATGTTACCTTTTATCTTAATATGTGGCGTGTACAAAAGTCTTCAGATAATATACAGGTCTGTACAAAAGATTTCGAATACATTTCCATCAATTGGCGAAAATTGCTAAATTTGAATATTCTAACTGAACTCAATTTTATCATGCTATATATCCACATCTATTGATCATATACAGGGCTGCACAAAATAATTTGACTACTGTTTCGACACTGAAAAACAATTTCGAAAATTGTATTTTCCAATGTGTTATATGTTTTTTAAACTGTTTACTTACATATCTTCTTTCACCTTATTTAACGGCGAAGTTTCGTTACAGTTTTCTGGCTGTGTTGGAAAGTGTTTCATAATCTATGCTTGACGCATGATTTTTCTTTCTTGTTTTTTCTAGTATCGTTGGTGAACAGTTGATTTTGTCCATCTCGCTTACGTTTTCCCAACGTTTAGCTGTTATTGGGACCAATACCTAGAATTGCTTTTGAGCCAATGGTTGGCTGATAGTTGGACTAAAAATGTGAATTGTAAATTGGTTAACATTTTTGTTTACAGGTAAAACTGCGCTAATAAAAATACGCCGCTAAAATATACTAATTTCTCGATCATATTTGAACTAGGAACTTCAACTAATCTGTTGACTTTCTATGAAAAATTTTAGAATTAATGATGTTTCTCAAAATTATTGATTAAGTAGCTTTTAATTCGGTTTCTTTAATTTAAAAAATGCTTCACCGTTTATTGTTTGTATTTTAACAAATAGCTTTAAAACTACCTGCAAAAAAAAAAAAAAAAAAAAAAAATTATGATTATTTTAAGATGCAATAACATCATTGCTATGAACACCAACCTCTTTGTGCAAAATACTTTTATATAACGTAACATAATTTTGTTATCAAATTAGTTACATATAAACTTGATAGAAGCAATTCTTGTTATAATCTAACAGCAAATACCGTTTATTTACTACAGTTTTTTTAAACCAAAGTGGCATTTCAGATGTAGTTCCGCAGATGTCTCCCTCAAAAATATTCATTTGCTGTGGAAATAGAAATTTTAGAAACGAAAGCACATGCTTATTTTTTTCCCTTTAGAAATGAACCACATGTTACAGTGGCATGTAAAAAATAAAATAAAAATAACCATTGCTTGTGAAAATAGTACTTATTACACTTAGAACATTTAGCACAACGAGAGTCAAGAAGGAAACAGTAATTCTCATTATCTTTGAATTTAGCTGATAATGTACCATAATCATAATTGGGCCTATAAATAAAACGTGGATATCCAAAAAAAAATTGGCTATTCTTACCTTACATTAAAATTTGTAAAATATACATTAAGAAAAATAAAGGGATAAGAGGTGGTCATAAAAAACTTAACCAATACATTAGCTATTAGGAGCCGTGAAGTTCAAGCAAAAATAATACTATTTGGGATGCAGGAATTTTAAGGTATGGCCTGAGGAAGGTGGTGAATCAAATCGAGTTCTAACAGTTTCGGTTACAGTAACAACATTTCGGAAACTTCAAATTGCAGCCCCCGCATTTTTTCATTAGTAAAAGGATTTTTATACCAAAAACCATAAAGTCACTGAACGTTTCCTTTTTGCGCTATAAGCATACTTTAAATAAACGCAATGAAAAAGCACTGAGAATCAAAATTCAGGCTATACAGTAGGCGAAAAACAAATACTACTTTTACTCGTAACGCAAAATTTTAGGAGTTTGCCTCCATACATGAAGACACATCGCATGCGACAGATTCTCGACGACAATAAATCATGGTATGAAGTCAATCCAAGAATTTCCCGTTTAATGATATTTTTATATCATAGCTGATTAATAGCGGATTTGAGATGCATATCTGGAATTTTAAATATCTCAAGAAACAAAAATCGGCTGAGATGTTTTCGGACGACCAAGCAAGAACGAAATTGCGAAATGGCGGAAAATAACTATGGCACCAAATTGCTCTTATAGAGCCTGAGGAGCACTAATTATTGTTATTTGTGTTTGTTTTAAATCATCATTTCTTGTTCTTCAGATATCTTTTTAATGTCAGTCATGGTTTTACACTCTAAATATCATTTTGCTCTTAGAAAAATTGGGTGTTACCATTTGGAATTTTCGAAATTTTGTCTCTGTGCTTTAAACGTGAGAACTCGATTGTTGTTCCTCAGATTATTCCCGAGCCCATACCTTAAAATATCCACATCTCAAAATACATCCCGTTTCCTTCAACGATACAGTCGCTAGTGTCTTATATATCAGCATTTTTTAATTACCATTCTCTATTACTTAAAATGCAAGATTAAAATAATTTACAATATATTTTGATACAACAACAAAACATGACGAAGACATTTTAAAGTAGTTAACTCATTTTTAAGTATTTAATGAAAGCAAAATAACGAACTGAATCTTTTAGAATAAGTGAATTGAGATCTGATATAGGGTAACTCTAGGATAGATGGACACAGTTTTTAAAGATTGAAAAAAAATCTCAGACTGCAAATACAAGAAATATTTATGCGTATTTAAAATCCTTATACATATACTCATCATATTTTAGTCAAAAAATAATTAAATATTGAGAACAAAAAGTGGGGAAAAAAAATTCGAATTAAAATGGCAGATAGCAATTTCTCCTTCCAGCCGAGGAGCGATGATCATCCAATACAAGAAAGCAAAAGTGAAGTTAAATTAACAAAAAGAACACATTTCTTATAGTTAATTACGAAAAACATATAGGAATTTTTAAAGCATCTTAAAAGTCCGTATAATAAAACAAAATGTAACGTACGTACTGGAAAACATTCAGATACCTAACTCAACAAAAATATTCAACCAGTAAATTAAATAACCATTAAAATTTCACTTTCTTTTTTTAATCTAATCACACAGCCGCACGTCACAATGAATGAACTTGTTGAACAATTTTCTACGAACAAAGTTTTTGCTGCGATCTAGGATCAAGTTTTGGAAATATTTAGACTGGCCATCTCTCCTCTATGGACATATAACCTAGAATTACGCTACGGTTTTTATTTCAAAAGATGTTTAAAACGATTGAAAACCTCAATTCATTATTTTCATTTAATGTGATAAAAACCATCCAAAGATTTTTGAAAAATTACAAATTAATTGTATTTTTATGGAAACATGAATTTTAGTTTTGTCATGTGCATCTAATACAAAATTATTAGAACAGGTACAATCTATTAAAATGAATATGAGTCATAGAAATGCCATTTTACTAAAATGTCGAAAGAGTACATACAATACAGTCGACTGAAATAAATATGTGAAATTTTATGGAAATGAATCTTTGTGTAAAAAATATATAAAAATATTTGTTCTTTGAATAATATACTCTTTAATTAATTTTTTGTATCCAGAAATTTTTCATATAGTTTACGTTAGTTAATTTAAAAGCATTCGTTCTTAAATATGATATAAATATGAACATGAAACTATGCAATGATCAACGGTAATCCAAATTTTGTGCAGTATATAATTGCCACTGTTGATCGCAGAATTAATACATAGTATATTGAAAAATGGAAGCTTTCTTTGAATAAAATCTTTTTACTGATCATAAATTTACAAAATATTTTTTAAACTACATCATATCATTTTACAGAAAACGCCTCCCATTCAGTTGTGACTTCATACTTCGAAAAACATGGAAAGAAATATGAGGACTGTAAGGTGTACAATAAACGTTAGCTAATATGTCTGCAGTAATGCATATAGAAGTACTTCGCTTTTGCAGCTAATATTTCACCGTATAATATTATCATTCATAAGCCAGTGATATTAGGAGAAGCCCCTCTATACGCATATCTATGCTTTTTATTTTAATATCTTCCGGACGAATATACGTTCAATTCAAGTTTCAATGAACTAAATCCTTTGACATTTTTTTCACAATATGTTATTCAATCAAGCAATTTTACATGATAATACTGTATCTTAAATATAAACCTAACGCAAGATGAATTAATTATCAATCATTACATGCGTTTTCGCTTTTGACATATTTTCATGTGAAAATCTTTTATACAATAAGTATAAGTGCATAATAATGTGAATAAATATAAGTGAATATCCTTTATACTATAAGTACGTTTGTTTAAAATATACGTCAAAACCACAAAAAATTTTAAGGAAACCATGGCCTCCATCACCTTTTCCGTCCATATATGATGTGTCTTATTGTTAGCTGAACCTGGATTTTGTAAAAATATAATTTCGTTCATTTCTAAATAATGAAAATATTTTAACGTTTTTTTAATGCGAAATGTAATAACATTAAAAGAATTGCAGGGAATTTACTACCACTTGCGTCCAAAAAACTCTGAGTTTGACACTTCATAATTTCATAATTTAGGATGTGTCTGAATGTACATAGAAATTATACGCATCAATTGATATGTACAATTGATACTTGGTTACTTGTCACTTGGTTCAAACGGACTGGCACTTTTTTAAAAAGTGTGTACTTCAAGCACGTTTCGTGAAGTTATCACATTTCACACAAAGCAAAGCTAATTGAAATTTTCTGGAAACTATCGGAATTATTGACAGAGTTTAAATGAAAATTCGGTTGTAGAGTAACGCACTGCATTTTAGACTTACAAATTGAACTGACAACCTGTAAATATCTTACAAAAATTAGTTTGTCTTGAAGTTTTTTATCTTCTATAAATGTTTGTACTAATAATATAAGCACCCTATAGAATATAATAACGGTTAATTAAAGCCATTTCGAAATACGCACTTTATAATACTTATAAGTAATACACTTTGATATATCATTCCTGTAAAACATAGCATAAAATTTCCTTTTCAAAATACATTCTATTCTGAAATCCCGAAAATGTACTTGATATTTATTTGCATATACGTTCTGTTAACAAAGCGGGTCTAAAATAACTGTTTGAAAGGTATTTTTAGAAGTATGCTGTATTATTCAAAGTATCAGAATGCATTAATGTGGAAGATTACTCTTCTTTTCTTAAAAATATTACCTAGAAGCGAATTTTTCCTTGAAGATACAAGCTACTTAAGAGATATTATTAATTAATTACTCGGAGGACTTAAATGCATCTGCGAAAAAGATTACATGAACTTTGTTCTTACTTTTATAATATAAATCATATTACGCTTGTTTCATTAGAAACTTACCTATTTATTTAAAAATGTATAGGAGTATATGCATTTTTAAATGAATCCCTTGTACACAACGCATAGGCATTAAAGAAATGCACATAATAATAAACGAATTTTTACAAAACATAATTATGTTGACCTTTTATATAATGATTTCATTAAGTGAATTTATTTCTGTGTGCTATACTAGATTTTGTGCGTTCTAAATTTTAATGGGAATATAGTATGTAGCTTAAACTGAAAACTATTGTAGTATATCAAGTGTATTACATTCAATTAAATATTAACTTAAATTTTAATTTTAATTTTAACTTAACCATTTCAGGAACAAGTAATTGTGTTTCTATAATGTTGAACTGGCACCAGGATTTTCGAATAAAAATATATGAAAATAAGGGAATACAATTTTGCAGCCTTTTTTTTTTTCACCAAAGTTTTAAAAGGAAAATTATTTTTTAAAAAAATCTTGTAAATCTTGAATAAAATTGCAAAAAAAAAAAAAAAAATATCCTTCCACTTACCAAAAGATTAAGCTGTACACAAAAATAAGAGGAGCAGTTTGTTGATAAAACACAATATTTTTACTTTTTTGCTATTTAATTGTGAATATTATCAAGTTATTATTTAGAGAAAAATAAACTATCCATGAGCAAGATGAATTAATTATCAATCATTACATGCACACACGTTTTCGCTTTTGAGATTTTTCATGTGAAAATCCTTTATACAGCCCACTGAAAATATATATCAAATCAAAACCACAAAAAATGTATGAGAAAAAAGGGCCTCCATACACTTTTTCCGTCCATATATGATGTGTCTTATTGTTAGCTGAACTTGGATTTTGAAAAAAAAAAATAATTTCGTTCATTTCTAAATAATGAAAATATTCACCGTTATTTTTATAGGAAATGTGGTAACAATAAAAATTTGCAGGAAATTAACCACCATTTGCGTCCAAAAATTTCTGAGTTTGTCATTTGATAATTTCATAATTTAGGATGTGTCTGAATGTACATATGTTGTCACTTGGTCAAAAAGTGTTATACTCCAAGCATGTTCATTGACGTTATCACATTTCACACAAAGCAGAGTTAATTGAACTTTTCTGGAAACTATCTGAATTATTGACAGAGTTTAAATGAAAATTCGGCTTGTTTTAGAGTAACGCACTGTATTTTTGACTTACAAAATGAACTGACAGCCTGGAAATTACCTGGCTGCCTGGTAACTGACAGCCTGGCCTTACAAAAATTTGTTTGTCTCGAAATTTTTATCTCTATAAATGTTTGTACTAATAATATAAGCGCACTATAGAATATAATAACGGTTAATTAAAGGCATTTCGAAATACGCACCTTAAATACTTATTAATAATACAATTTGATATTTCATTCCTTTGAAACGTAACATAAAATTTCCTTTTCAAAATACATTTTATTGTTAAATCCCCAAAATGTACTTGATATTTATCTGCTTATACATTCTCTCAACAAAACAGCTCTAAAATAAGTATTTGAAAGGTATTTTTAGAAGCATGCTGCATTATTCAAAGTATCAGAATGCATTAATGTGGAAGATTACTCTTCTTTTCTTGAAAATAGAAGCGAATTTTTCCGTGACGATATATACAAGCTACTTAAGAAATATTACTAATTAATTTCTCGGAGGACTTACATGCATCTGCGAAAAGATTACATGTACTTTCTTCTTATTTTTATAATATAAATCATATTATGCTGGTTTCGTTAGAAACTTACTTATTTATTTAAAAATGCATATGAGTATATGCATTTTTAAAGAACTCCCATGCATACAACGCATATGCATTAAATAAATGCACATAACTATAAACGAATTTTTACAAAACATAATTATGTTGACATTTCATCTAATGATTTCATTAAGTGAATTTATTTCTGCGTGCTATTATCGATTTTGTGCGTTCTAAATTGCAATGGGAATATAGTATGTATCTTAAACGGAAAAATATTGTAGTATATCAGGTGTATTACATTCAATTATATATTAACTTAGATTGTAACTTAACCATTTCAGGGGCAAGTAAATGCGTTTTTGTAATGTTGAACTGACACCAGCATTTTCGAATAAAAATACATTAAAATACAATTTTATAGACTTTTTTTTTTCATCAAAATTTTAAAAAGAAAATTATTTAGAAAAATTCTTGTAAATCTTGAATAAAATTGAAAAAAATATACCCTACCACCTACCGTACATAAAAATAAGAGGCTCTGTTTATTGATAAAACTAAAACACAATCTTTTTACATTTTTTTCCTATTTCATTGTGAACATTATCAAGTTATCATTTAGAGAAAAAAAAAAACCTGTCCTGTACCAAAATTACGGCTGTTTCATGAATTTGATTTTACATTTGTATTTACTTATTTAAAAATAACTATTTATATGATCGGTATTGGAATAGTTTTAAAGTATTTCTTCATATATTGAGTTTCCGACAATACGTTTATAAATATTCTAATGGAACAAAAATATTCCAATCAGTTACAACGTATTTTGATTGCATAAAAAACTGAAACTGAAATTTTGATACAAATTGTTTATATACCTAGGTTTTAACTCCAAGGCATCGATCAACGAAACTTTTCAAAGAGGAAAAAATAAAACTAATAAAATATGTGATTTACAGACCTGCATACGCGTTTCAAAATAGTTCTTTTAACTCGTGTGAAAAGATTTTTTCCTTAAAAATAGTATATTGTAAAAATGCATATAAAATATATATATATATATTGTTTTAAGATATTAACGTCATGGATTATATTTAATTTTTTACGAATTAAAACGTATATTACATAAAAAGTAATTAAAAACTAATAATAAACTTATTGTAATCTGTGATACAGAGGAATATAGGTATTTGTTTGATACAATGGCCACGGCGCTTGTTGAAAAGCTCGATGCATTTCAGATTTAAGGAAGTGATACTTGTTATTAAATAACTAGCAGACTACGCCCGCTGCGCTGGTCGGTTTCTCCAAAAGAAGCTTGAATCAAACGAAATATATCGGTGAATTTAACCTTTATTTTAAAGTAATCTGTACCTTTACCTGGAATATCCTAAAATAACGTAAAAACGGATACTTATTTCATTATGTTTTTTAATATGCTTTACTATTACGTTTACAATTTTCCACTGATTTAAATGTCTTATAGCTACATTTTTTAATAACGTGAATTAACCTATATTATACACAACTAAAAAGAAATGGCGCATCTAGTATTTGTCGAGAATTAAATAAAAATCATGCACTCGTGACATCATAATTCACTTTTATATTTTAACAGAATAATACGGTTACTCTAATTTGTGACTCGTGCGGACACATTGCTGTTAGTGTTATTTTTTTACCCGTGAAGTTTTCGCTGTGGTACTCCATTGTGAAATTTGGTCATTTTTTAAATTCAATATTTGAAAAATGGCATAATCAGTGGATTTGAAATTTATATCAAGAAAAATACAATTTTTTACATTTCTAACGCAATTTGTCTAACAATTTTCTGACAAATACTTTTCGAGCAATTAATTTTTTCAGTAATTTCAAATGTTTCATTTTCCGAGATTAATCTGTGGCAACGATTAGCGAAATTCCGAGTCGTCAGCAACACGTACCTTTTTATTAAAGAGGATATAAACAGCTATGAAAATAAACCGGATGAACATTTATGCTTGTTTATTTGTAATTATTAATTGCTTGGTTATATTGTATTTATATATATACAGGGTGTTTCAAGAGTGACCTGTATATTTGAAAAATCAATAAAAACTAAACAGGCAGCGATAGAAATACAGCGTTTGTTGCAATACGCTTGAGACAACAGGAAATTTTCAGGCAGACAAACTTTCGAAATTAGTTACAATTTTCAACAACAGATGGCGCTGCAGTCTGGAAAAATCTAAACCACGATATTTTCCACATAACCACCATGCGCAGCAATAATATGGCGTAACTCTGAACGGAATTATTAGAAACCTTTGTAAACGTGTCAGGCGGGATGGCTTCACATGCAGAAGAGATGTAATGCTTCAGTTGTTCAATTGTTCCTGGATTGTGGCGGTACACCTGGTCTTTCAAGTGTCCCCACAGAAAATAGTCACAGGTTTTTATTGATTTTTCAAATATACCGGTCATTTTTGAAACACCCTGTACATAAACATTATATATATATGTAGGATTTCAATTTAAACACTTCATTTCCTATATGACGTTCAAGATCGTCAAATTAACTGACGCTCTAGTACTATCCATGTATCCATATCTAGTATCCATGTTTTAAATGCACGAGTTATAAATATTTTGGATAGCGAGATCAAGATTTGAATATCTTCAAAATTGGAAAAAAGGGCCAGTCTCCTAATTTTTGTTGTGAAGCAAGCATCGAAGTAAATAATAGCCAGTAAAGGCGCTGTTAGGCCTAGTTGGTTTTTTGGTAAATAAATATATTGTATAAGTTTGGCGAGAAGTGTATTAGCTGAAAAGAATTTGTTAGTAAAGTATTGTAGAATTATATTTCTAGGACTGTATTAAAGTTCATATTTTGTTATTCAACGTCCATTTGTTCATATAATTCCAGTAAATCAACTATTTACATATCATCTTCTTACAACTATTAATATAACTAAATAAACTACTTCAGTATGCCTATAAAAATAGATAAATGGCTTCTTTATGTTAAATAAATTCTTAAATACGGAAAAAATGCTTGTGTATTTGAAACAGTTGGTAAATAATAATGGTTGCCAAAAATATGTATGAAATTGTTCCTTCTCTTGACAAGGCAATTTTCTCTATCTCTCCAAGACCCATATAATATTGAAAGTACCGGAATATATATTCTTTTAAAATATTTCTTGTAACATATACGAACTGAGTGTCGATATAACTGCAGCACAGTCATCTATAATGTTGTTTGACAAATGTTTCCAGTTGTATGAGAACTTCATCCGTTATCAAAAAGTCATTTTGCTTGGTTAATGATGTGTGACTTGAAGATGTCCAGCCTTAAAATACAAAGCGCGTAGCCATCTGAAAGATGGAAGAAAATATCATATGATGTCCTAATATATTACGTGAGAAATAGCAGAAAGTATGTTTCCCTTCATTTCAAAATTCCATTATAGAGACGTTTCTGAAAGATCGATCTTCACTTATACCCTTTTTTTAAAAAAATCATGAAAAATGTTCACTGTTTTGAAATCACGAAAAAAAATAAACTTGATATTTTTGACTTTTTTTTTTTTTTTTTTTTTTTTTTTTTTTTTTTATATTTTAAGACATTACTTTAAATTTTTTTTTTAAATTTTTAATATTAAAATTTAGTTGGTGGTTAGGTATTTTTATAATATTAGATGCTAGCAAAATATTTAAAACTAGTATTCTTAAATGTTCTAGACCTAGTAATGCAAAATATTTAAAAATATATAAGCATGGCTACTCAATTTAATTTTGCTTTAATAAAATTATTATATATATTTAATTTTTATTAATTGTAAGTCCCATTTAGAAGCATTTTTTATTAATTTAATGCACTTTACGCGCAATATCAAACACAAAAATAGCTGTAACAGTTTTTCGTGCCGTATTAAGCCAATCCTAATGTAAACAGAAACTATCCAAATGAAATTTGTACTATTTCAGTATTAAAAAATAAATATTTAAAAAAAGTCTGGTAATTATAAACGTATAAAAAACATAAATCAGGTTAATTATACGAATGAAGAAGTGAAATTTTAGATAATTTCCGATACATATTATAGACGTTTTTAAAATTTAATGAAAGTTTTACCAGCCATTCATAGTGCCCACAATAAAAAAAAAAATAACAGTATTAAAAAAAAAACTTTAATGTTAATGTTTGCTATTCTGTATATGGTGATAGCTGAAGTTATTTCTACCAGAATATTTGTCCTAATGCAACATTTTAAATGCGGCTTTCTTTAGACTATTGCATATTTACTAAAATTTAATATAGATAAATAAAAAAAATATTTTTTGTAGATTCATAAGTTCAAAACAGTGAAACAGTTTAGTGTTTCAATGGTATTCCGAAATGCAATTAACTGCACTTTCTGTATATGTAGCACAAAAGTATAACTGTAACTGAAAATCGAAAATTATTAAATATATATTCTGTATTTATTCCGGTAGAAAGCACTATTTTTCAAAATATTATAGAGCTAGAAAGTAGAGTGGGCATTTTACTTAAAACAGTCTTGTTAACTATGTAAAGCGGCGTATAAGTTCATTGAGGCACTCAATATAACACGTAGATATTGTGATAAATGGGTATAAATGTAGAAATAGTTAGTAAAGTAAATAAAATATAGTGTGAAACCCACAGTTATTGACACTTAAATAGTAACTGATGCTTCAGCAGAAATCTAACTCAAATAATCATTTACTTGTAAAATTCTGCAAAGTAATGTCATCTAGTGGTAACTTATTTGTCTTAACTGTTATAACTTATTTTTCTGCTATTGGTTTATCAAAAAATGGATGGTGTCAGTTACTGGAGATATTGACAATATTTATGATACAAATTAATTTTTTGCAATAAAAAGTACATTTTTTTTCAAAATTTTGCCAACAATAATTTTTTAATGTATCTTTACTATGCTTTCAAAAACGAAGATAAGTATAAAATATATCTAAAATTTTGTAATAGTGATTTGAACAAGAAAAAAAATCTTTAATGTGTCAGTTACTGGAAGTTTCACCCTATATCGTTAAGTACGGTAGTTTGTGTGTTGTAAACAAATATATGGCATTGATTTACCGAAAATATTTTAACACTAGCATTACGGCGTTTTCCGTATACCTATAACTACGATCACCGGTCATTTTGACCGCTTGTCTCGAATAAACGAAAAAGCGCATTTTTTGCTAATATTATGTAAGTTAAGTCTTGTAAATATACAACATGATTTTTTAATAAGTAAACTATATGGTTAATAAGATAAACAAATGTAAACAAATGCTAATTTAGCATAACAAAGAGTTAAAAAATAAAAAATATTCAAGATTTTAAAAACTTGTTATAGTTTAACAAATTTAAATACAAATTGATTTTGTTTAAAATTAAATAAATTTATTACTTACATTATTCGGTTTGACAGCATACACAGATTACTGATTTCTTAATTTTACTTGTACAGGTTCCACAAACATATTTTCTACAGTTTTCACAAATATTCTGAATTTTGTTGCCTTTACAAGCATTAATTTGGCATTGTTTACGTTTACGGGATAGAGTGTGACAAGCATCAATTTTCAACTGGTTGGAAGAAGAAAGCGTTGGTGTTTTTGATGAAACGTACATCTTTCTGAACTCCTCAGCTGTATCTAAAATCAAATCACGGCGTCTGTAGTTGTTATATCCAGTCGTCTCTCTATAAATAATCCATGCATTTATCGCTGCAAAATCAAAAATGTTAAAAAAAACTTGAACTGGCCAACGTCTGGATGAGGACTTCACAGAATATTTTCTGGCCATCTGGTCCAAAACATCAACTCCATGTTTTGTCGCATTGTAAAAATTTACAACTTCAAGTTTTTGTTTTTCATTAGATGAAATTTCCAATGTTGGGTGTAAACTACTCAGGAGCAAGACGTTTTTGTTCTTCTTTCCTTGATAAGACGTAAGAGTTATATTTTCATGCTTAGCAATCTTACTAGAATACAGCACATATCTTGTTTTCTTGAAAGAATTAGGTACTTCTCTTTTTGAACGATTTATTGTACCAACACAGCTTATTCCTGCGTTTCTCATTTGTTTTACTAAATTGAGTGATGTAAAGAAATTGTCCGTTGTCAGGTTTCTTCCAGTGTTGTAGTAAGGTTCAATCAAGCGAAAAGCTGCATGTTCGCCAACCGTTCTACCATAGGGCCTGGTTTCATCCTTACCTAAATACGGAAATCCGTTCAGTAAATATTTTGAATGCGCATCAGTCGCCAGCCAAAACTTAATGCCGAATTTGTCCGGCTTTTTAGGCATATACTGAATAAATCGACATCGTGTCTTCATGGGAAACAATTGTTCATCCACAACAATATTTTCCCCCTGTTTTTAATTCATCAAGCAATTTTCGATAAATGTATTCCAAATATATGAAATAAGGGCAAATAGATCAGTTTGCAACCTTTGGGATCTATTTGACTTCATGTCGAAGCGCAAATACTTCATAATTTCCAAGAACCTATCCCTGGACATTGTCTCAGCGAAGAATTTCGGACCCCAGGATTTTGACCATAAACTTAAAATAGAAAGACCTTTTGCAGCCAAAGCTCCTCGAGCATACAGCAATGATATGAAAGCGTCTAACCCTTTGAGTGACAAAGACCAATTTGGATTTTGGGATTTCTTCCGAGTCTCTTCTTCAGTGCACTGTTGAATATGACGCAATATTTTTTCGTTGATAAACAATCTCCATGCACTACTTGCACTGTCATCAACTATTTTTCTTTTTGCATACGACGTTGGCCCAGACCCTTCTCGTAAGACATTCTGATGGGGACGTCTCCTGTAACATTTGTCGAAATATCTCCTATTTTCCAAATTGAAACATCATTTGCTGTTTCTTCATCTTTTTTGTTTTCCTTGCACTGGGTACGTCTTAGTTGTTTTCTAGTTCTGTTTGGAAGGTCTTGACTACTTTCTTGATCTTGACTGTTGCCACTGATTTCATTTCTAGAAACTGTAATAGCAGCAGGCAGAGGAATATTTTCTGGATCTAAAATATCATTTTCATTTTATGTTTCGTGAAAAGACTCTTCATCAGATGAATCAAATTCACTTGTTCCTGAAGGAACAATCCAGTCTTCGTCGGATAAACTGGATATAGGTTCGATATGAAAATTTTCCTCAGGTTCAATATCTGAACCAGAATTATCATCGGAAATAGTTTCAAAAACTTTTAGCGCATCTTCTTTTGTTAGATATTTTCTGCCAACACAAGAAGCAAATAAAATAAGCAAGTCTGAACACTGACATTCACTGAAACGAAATGAAACTCAATATATTTATATCCGTTGAAAAATAACATTTCTAACACAAAAGAAATGCGCAGTCAGAAGGCGCACTGCAATTCTAAACAGGTGTCAAACAGGTGTTTTTCCTCTCCCTCCCCTTTCCTCGCTTCCCACATAACAAATAATGCTTTGAAATACACAAAGCAATATTCCCCTCACCACAGATGCACCTGCTTATCTATTAGAATAGCGGAAATAGCTTTGAAAGTGAAGAAAATAACTTGGATATGTATTTTTCTAGATACGGTCAAAATGACCGGTAGCCGTAATTCTAGGTATACATACTAATATTTTCAAAAATAATTACTTAAATTGAACAAAAAAGATTTTATGTAATATTCTTGGGTTTTTAGGAAAAGTCAAAAAATATTAAAACTATAAACAAAAAATTTACAAAGTTATGATATGTTAAATTGGATTTACGGTCAAAATGACCGCTGCCGTAATTCTAGTGTTAAATCAAATTTTTCAGTGAGAGCAAAAAGCACATTTTAAAAACCTTATTTTTGTTTTTGCATTTCAATAAAGGGTGGAATATACATGAGTGAATATATTAAATTAAATTGTAGAAGAATAAATCATTAATCGAGTTTTGTACATTTTTCTTTCAGGTTCCTAGATTTTCTATATTTAAAATATCATGGTTCGCATTAAACAGGAGATATCTATTTTTTCAAATATTTTCCTCTCTCAGAATTAGTATGCGCATTATAAATGTATGTCTTTAAAAAAGGGTAAAATTCCAGGGGCAGTTGAACATGCAGTATTTCTATAATTGCATCGTTAAAATATGTTACAATATATTTCAGTTCGATGACAACAGGTCAGACTTCATTTTCATTTTTAACAAAAAGAGAAATGTTAAGCAAAATAATTTATTCATTGTTTGGTTTCCAATAAATACATGAAAAGAATAAGCGATTTTGAACTTTTATCTTCTATTTCCATAATTGCATCGTTAAAATATGTTACAATCTATTTCATTTCGATGACAACAGATCGAAGATGAAAGTTTAAAATCGCTATTTCACTATTTTCATATATTTATTGGAAACAAAACAATGAATAAATTCTATTGCTTAACATTTCTCTCTTTGTTCAAAATGCAGATAAGGTCTGAAAATAAAAATAATAACTTTAACATTATGGAAGGAAACATTTTACAATAAATGCATAAATCATACAAAAACAGTGTTCTGATTGTTTGTTTTCGTTTGCATAAATTGTTTTAGGAAAAAAGCATTAAAAGATCAATAACAGTTAGAAATGATTTACATTGTAAATGGAAACATAAGTTTTTAATTCAAGCTGTATGTATCTAATACAAATTGATTAAAACAAGAATAATGTATCAAAATTAAAGTACTTTTAGAGATATGCTAAAAGTTTCGGTTTTTAGTAGCAGTTGAACATGCAGTATTTCCATAATTGCATCGTTAAAATATGTTACAATCTATTTCATTTCGATGACAACAGATCTAAGATGAAAGTTCAAAATCGCTTATTCTTTTCATGTATTTAATGGAAACAAAACAATGAATAAATTCTACTGCTTAACATTTCTCTCTTTGTTAAAAATGCAAATGGGGTCCGAAAATAAAAATAATAAATTTAACATTATGGAAGGAAACATTTTACAATAAATGCATAAATCATTCGAAAACAGTGTTCTGATTGTTTGTTTTCGTTTGCATAAATTGTTTTAGGAAAAACACATTAAAAGTTCAATAACAGTTAGAAATGATTTACATTGTAAATGGAAACATAAGTTTTAATTCCTGCTGTATGTATCGAATACAAATTGATTAAAAAAAGAATAATGTATTAAAATTAAAGTACGTTTAGAGATATGCTAAAAGTTTCGGTTTTTAGTAGCAGTTGAACATGCAGTATTTCCATAATTGCATCGTTAAAATATGCTACAATCTATTTCATTTCGATGACAACAGATCGAAGATGAAAGTTTAAAATCGCTTACTATTTTCATGTATTTAATGGAAACAAAACAATGAATAAATTATTTTGCTTAACATTTCTCTCTTTGTTAAAAATGCAGATGGGGTCTGAAAATAACAAAAAAAAAAACTTTAACATTACGGAAGGAATCACTTTACAATAAATGCATAAATCATTCGAAAACAGTGTTCTGATTGTTTGTTTTCGTTTGCATAAATTGTTTTAGGAAAGAACCATTAAAAGTTCAATAACAGTTAGAAATTATTTACATTGTAAATGGAAACATAAGTTTTAATTCAAGCTGTATGTATCGAATACAAATTGATTAAAACAAGAATAATGCATTAAAATTAAAATACTTTTAAGAGATATGTAAACGATTCGGTGTTTAAATTTTTTAAATATGTATTAATAACACTGTTGTTTCAATAAATAATTTAAAATTAATGGAAACAAATTCTTCCGAATAAATAAAAGTTTTTAAAAGTATTTCGGATTCATAAGCGTGTTAGAAGGATATAAATAATGTTTATAATACTTAAAACGTTTTATTAAGAAATCAAAGCGTATTGTACAAAAATCCACTTATTAATTTGATTGATATTTCTCATGCATTTGATGTCAAAATTCGATACAAAACTACATGAAGTTCAATAATCATTTTCATTTTTGTGATAGGAATCGTGAAATGTTTCTGTGTAGGAGAATTATAAAGTTAAGGTAATGCACTAATCGGATATTCATTTTAAGCAAATATTATTTTATCATAAACTTTTAACAGATTGATTGAGTATAACATACATTAAAAGCGCTATACATCTAAAGTTGTTTAGCTACAGCTATTTTTGTACTAATATTTATATATTATTATATTTTTAAAAAGTGTGTGAAAAGAAAAAATATATATGAATTGTCTTTTATTCTCATGTATATTTTATTGGCAAAGTATGAAAGACGACATTCTATAGAATACCTCGGCATGGTACAAAAAGACATAAACCTGCCGGCGATACATCAAACGATTCAGATTTTACACATGTCCTAGACATTCTATAGAATGCCAAATGAAAAACCGGCAAAGTATAAAACACATCTCCGATTCGTTTTGAATATCACGTGACAAGGCAAGTGACTTTTAACGCTCGCCTCAGGTTCAGAATTTGCCAATTGCATTTTGAACTTTGTTCGGGAGTGTCAAAATACGTTTTCGTCGCGAGCGTGAAAATTAGTCTTATACTCTGCAGCATGAAAATGGAATAGCAAGGAGTAGTATTGGAGAAGGAGTCACGATCAATCGACACGGAACAACGGTTCGTAGATGAACTATTCAAAGCTCGGGTTAATGCTGCAAAAAATAGTTCGTTTTTAATCGAAACAACTTACCTGACGTTAATAAATGACGTAAAAAAGTCAAAATGACTACTAAGAAAGAACACCAGGACTACTGGTTGATGAATCGCTATGATGTGATGTTTGTTGAAAGCGAAAAATAAATTCATTTATCTTGTTAAAGAAGGCAGTATTACGTCACGGACTCCGAGTTCTTTCACGGACCTCATGAAGTTTATTTGGCTATTAAACCGCGACCAACGAAATACGTGGCCGATTCATGACGTTTAAAACGCCACACTGAGTGGATCATTTTTACACGGCGATTTGTACAAAGCGCGCCCATCGTTTTGACGAAAATCCATGAACCGACCGTGTATTTCATTGGTCGCGATTGGTTACGGAAGACGTGATAGAATGTTGTAAGAACTTTCATCCAAATAAAAAAATGTCACAAACCATGATATTGTACCTGTACATCCACCTTTGTAAGCTTTGCTAGAAAAAACAGAAAGGTATTAAAAAGGGGTTCGTTGTAAAAACTGTTATTTTTTATGAATTTAATTCCCGGTCTCAGGTAGATCTTATTGATTTTTTGTCTGAGACATACAGATAATACAAATTTATTATGATCATCTTACAAAATTAGTGATTCTATACGCTCTGACCTCAAAAAGATCTGAGGAAGTAGCCTACTACCTAATGAACATATCCTTGTTGCTTGGAGCGTCATCTATATTACAATATGACAATGATAGGGATTTTTCTAATAATGTGGTGACCAACTTGAAGGAACTTTGGTAAGAACTGAAGATCGTCCATGGGAATTCCCGCCATTCACAAAGCCAGGGAAGTGTGGAAAGAGCTAATCACGATATAGAGAATATGCTCCGCACTTGAATGTACGACAGCAAATCTCACAGCTGGAGTGAAGGTCTGCGTTTCGTTAAATTTATGAAAAATATAGCTTATCATTCTTTGATTAAAAGAACACCACATGAAGCTCTTTTTTGTTGCAAACCTAAAATAGGTCTTACAACGTCTTTTCTACCCTAAGATGTTTTAAAAGACATAAATACGGAGGAGCAGCTAGAAAAATTAATATAAAGCGTCAAAACAATGCAAAAAGATGAAATTAATCAGTTTATCCAAGAAAAAGAGCCTGTTTAAAAATAAAACATGGATTATGGTCGACGGTGGATTAAACCAACATCATGAGTGCATGCTTACGTAAAAAATTCCGGTCCTGCTACCTGTTGTATGTTTTTAATGGAAACCAGTGATACACATGCATGTGTATGTGTATGTCATCAGAAAATAATACCTTCTGTGGTCATGCGAGAAAAAGTAATGAAATGAATATTTTGTGCGTTCTTCGTTATAAAACTGTAAATTTTATAGAAAGAAATTGTAATATCAATCTGGAAACACATGCCAAAAATTTTTTAAATGATTTCTGAAAAAAAAATCACCAATGCTTTTTCGGTAACTACTGTTCGAGTTCCTATTCCTGACGTCGACTAGGGACGAAGAGATTTGCATAATATAGTGTAAGTTGTAATGTGTGCGACAAAGGACAGACTGGAAACTTCCTTTCTACAGACTTGAAACTTCCTAAGGAATTTTAAAACAACTATATGTGAGATCAAAATTCAATTTATGCCTTAAGAACTTGCTTAGAATTGAGGATATTCGTGATCAAAAAATTGCTCTTTGGTCAGTTGCATTTTGCTCAATCCAGTTGAAGCGGCCAAGGATTCATCAAGTGTACGTGTAAAACAAGGTGCTACAATATGAAATGCCTTTGAATTAAAAAAAGTAAAGAAATGTAATTCAAAATGTTATTCAAAGCCTACTATGTTGCAACAAGTAAGTTAATTTTAATTTCATATTTTTATATAAAAAGTCTGTTTTCTTTAATAAGAAAGGCATAACATTTGTTTTGCAAAACTTTCATTTTTCGTTACGCATTTTGAATAAAGATTTTTAATGGGAGACTTTCATTATTTTTTCAAAATAACATTTGCATTTTGGAGGAAAGCACATATATTAATAATATATGACTTTTAGGTAGCTTATATATATTTGGTAGCTTATATATATTTAGTAGCTTAAATACATGGCTTTTAGCTATCTATTGCAGCCGTTCGGAGGAAAGCAATTCCAAAAAATTTGGTATATATTTACAGATCCTTACACCTAGACCCCAAAAGGACCCTCCATTCAAATGTTGATTTAAATATATATATATGACATTTCTCATGCTGTAACTCTCTTATTTATGAACCGATTTGGATGTGACGTCTCGACCGAGCACGTTGGCCAGCTTTATCCACCATCTTGTTTCAAAATAGCAGCCAGTTAAAAAAATTTAATTTTTAAATATTCAAAAGGATGTACAAAAAATTATAAATTGAAAATATTGTTTGTATTAAGTGTTAGAACGTAATACAAACTTTCTGAGACTTTTTGGGGGGCTATAGTATGTTAAAAAATGGCTGGGATATGGCAGTTTGAAAATCTAGAGTGGCTGAGATTTTGAAACAATCTCATATTTGTTATGCTGTAACTCTCTTATGTATGATCCGATATGAATGTAACTGATCGTGAGTACAGAAAATAACAAGGTCTCGACCGAGATTGTTGACCAGCTTCATGCGCCATCTTGTTTCAAAATGGCGACCAGTTATTTTTTTAAAGTTTTTTTTTAAAAAATTAAAAAATATGTAAAAAATATATAAATTGAAAAAGTTGCTCCAGTTAAGTGTTAGATCGTGATACAAGGATTCCGGAACATTTCTTATTTTGGCTTTATCTTAAAAAATGGCTGAGATATGGCAGTTTGGAATTCTAGGGCCACTGACATTTTTAAAATATCTGATTTTTGCTATGCTGTAACTCTCATGCTGAAATTCGCATTCAAATTCAGTATTAATGAAAGCCGGGATTGAATCTTCTATAATCGGGTTCCAAGCATTTTAGCTTCGAGTGTTTGAGTAAAATGAGATGATGTTTTAAAAATATGGAATATGAAAGCTACGTTTCCCCCCTGGTACAGGCCGGAAAGACTTTTTTATGTACTTTGCCTAAATAGCATTTATCATTCTATAGAATGCCTAGTTGTCTTTACAATGCCTAGGTCAAATATATAATGATTTTCATATTTCATACTTTACCAAAAAACGCAAGGCATTATATAAAATGACTAAGTATTCTATAGAATACCGGCGTTTCATAAATTGCCGATAACATGTATATTAAATCAACGGAAATAAATTGATGCAAGAAACATGATAATATCATTGATATGTTTCAATATTTTAATAAATTCTGAAATAATCACTATAAATGATGTTAAGGAAACATGTATTGAAACATTTATATTTTTTAAATGTGAATTATTTAGACGTGTAAATTAAAATACAATAAATTTGTCCCAATAAAGCGGCTATATTAATTATCATATGTAAAGTAAATGATATTTTTTCATTTTTCACTTTAACATTTTGATAGAAATTAAAGGATTGATATAATAAAACGGTGTCCCAGAAAACAGGATCAATCCATATAATCATACATTATTTATCCTCGTACGAATAATTAAAAAAAATATCGCTTTCTAATAACCGGCATTAAGTATATATGAGTTATAGTAGTAACTTTTATTTTTAACAAAAATGTAATACTGCCCACACATTAAAAAATAAAAATATTATTAATACAGTATTGATAAAAAATGCTCAATGTATTTTATTTTAATTCCAACTCATTACAGAAGATACTTTTAATGTCGTTAAATCTCTTTCACAATTTTTGTAAAACGAAAGTATCCAACATAATGTGTTGCTTACATTTCCTTTGTTTGAAATACATAAAAATGCGATCTGATAAATAAACATATTTTACATTAAGAAATGATTATACGATAAATGTTTAAATCTGCTGATAAAAACATTCCAAATCTTTGTTTACACTAGTATAAATTCTTCTGGTAAAAAGCTTTTAAATATTTACGACAAGTTTTAATTTATTCAGTGTGTATATATAGCGAATCCAAATGTTTAAAAACATGCACAATCAATTAAAATACGAAAGGCGGTTAAGAAGGCTAAATGATCCACTTAAAAAAACTGATGCTTATATTCGCAATATTATTTTTTGAATTAATAAATTAAATTTAATTAGAATGAATTTTTGAAGAAAAATTATAAGTTCATAAAAGAATTTGTGTTTTATCAGTGAATTGTGCATACAAAAAAAAAATATTTTATAATTAAACGTTCTTAAACACCGTGCATTTTAAAAAGTTTCGTTTGTCACTGAATTATATTCCCAACTAATTTTCAGATCTAAAATGGACATAAAACTATTTCCTGTTCAATGCATTTAAAGTTTTCTGATTTGAATCGTAAAATGTTTGCTATAGTTTGACAGTCTAATGCTACAATTAGTCTTCAGAATGAGGCAGGTTGTAAAGATAAGCAACAGGTAATTTAAAAATAAATTTCCACTTTAAACAACCATAAGAAGTCGAACTTTTTAGATTGTTTTAAATTTCTGTATTTAAAACAATCTAAGATTCACAAACGAATGCTACCAACTTATTCTTGGAGCTATTTCAAAAATCTCGTCTAATTTATTGTCAGATCATTAGCAGAGGTTATGATATTTGGTTTATCGCTCTAGAAAAGATCACTGTATATAAAAAAAATGTATAAAACCGACATTTTTATCCGTTTAGACTTCAAAAATAACAAATATTTTTATCTTTAACAGACATAAATACTCCAGAACAAGTGTGCATACGGAATTAAATAGTGCAACTTTGATGTTGCGTATTAAACGAATTTTTTAATGAATAAAAATGTATTTTAGCATTACTTCATAGAGTTATAAAAAGGTTTTGCATTTACATAAATGCAGTAAAATGAGACGTTTGTTTATTAAATTAAGTCTCCAGGCGCATGCCATATTAATACAACAAAATAATGGGAGTCTGTCTATCTTTCCGTGCGTGCGCGATGGGTAGAGGAATTTATAACGCGGAGAGAGACATTTGTTTCTGGATAAACGAAGAGATATTGAGACATTTATTGATAAAATAGTCGAGATATTAATTAAATGCCCTCATTGAACGCTTATGAACAAGATTGAATTTTGTTCTAGTTTGTCGTCGTTATAGTTGCTCCCACACAAGTTCAAGAAGAGAAGAGGTAGTAAACATTCCCTATTTTCTGCAAGTCAATATCTCATATGCGCATAGAGTTACAAAAAAAAATAAAAGCAAAAGAAATACGTACGTGTTCACGGTGCCTTTAAAGTACTGGTGGTACTTTTCATTAAATAAATATTATTATTTATTACTTTTTAAAATCTGAAGTTCTTTTCACATTTCTAAATTGAATCCCCGTGCCTTGGGTGGAGTTATAAAATACACACACAAAAAAAAAAGACACGTTTAGGGTATACCTTCCCGGTTGCAACGGATCTTTTGCTTACAACAAAAATATTTACTATTACAAAAAATATTTTTTTGATGTATTTTTTAAAATATATTTTCTGGTTTTTATGCAGGTTAAAATTGTTATACACGTTACCCAGAAGGAAATACAAAGAATGAAACAAAGAAAAATAGCACTCGCGGATAGACAGTAACATTTTTGCAACGCCGGTGGGGATTGCTAGTGATTAATAAACATACGACGCAACAGGGTAAAGTTCTGGTAAAATTAATTGCTGCTATTCAAACTAAATGTAAGTTGCCCCCATTATTTTCTTTAGACTTGTCTCAATTTGTGAAAAGTAGGGCAAGTGTACTTGGTAGCGTGGTTTTATTCAAAACAGTTACGTAGCTCACTTTCTGTCTATACGTAAATTAAATTATTGAAGTTTAAAGATTTACTTATCACATTGAAAAACTATTCTAGAGATACCTGTTTTCGACATAGGACGTCCATCATAGATCTCTTAAACACAACTCTCTAACAAATACTTGCCGTTAGCACAGATTTGATCACCAGAACATTAAGCGGCAGAAGAATGAATTCAGACTGATTGACAGTTGTAAAAGCCGTTTCAGTTTAAATAGACCATATTCTAGTTAGAGAAAATAAGATTCACTGTTGCATTTATAGGATAGTCTGTCTATGTGACATTAGAGGAAAGTCACAATCATCACAAATAGTCATCATCATAACGGGTACCTAAAGGTGGTGTCTTTAATTCGTACATTAAGAGCCTACATCAGTCATGCGAAAAAACGCTCAAGCTAATGTTAAGTCTATGAGAAGGTTCTTGGGAGATTTCTCGCTCACATTTTAATATTTTTAAATGATTTTTTTGCATAGGATAGCTGAGGTCGATGTCTAACATTGTTAGTTTTTACTTTTATGATTTTGGTTACAGTTTGTTTTATAAGAGGACTTTTTAAATTTTGGAACCGGTTGAAACCTGTTCTGGAAGTGAAAGTACCCTTATATAAAAGAAACTGGAACCAAAATCGAAAAAGTAAAACTAACAGCGTTATAGATTGACTAACAATGTTAGACATCGACCTCAGCTATCCTATACAAAAAAAAAATCATTTAAAAATATTAAAATGCGAGCGAGAAATCTCCCAAAAACTTTCCCATAGACTTAACATTAGCTTCAGCTTTTTTTCGCATGACTGATGTAGGCTCTTAATGTACGGATTAAAGACACCACCTTTAGGTACCCGTTATGATGGTGACTATTTGTGATGATTGTGACTTTCCACTAATGTCACATAGACAGACTGTCCTATAAATGCAGCAGTGCATCTTATTTTACACAATAAATAATTATCATTTTCTTCTAGAGTGTCAAATTTACTCTAATATTTGTTACAAAGATCAAAAATATTATGGACAAATTGAGAAAATAAATGCGTCCATTTATTAAAATAAATATTAAATAAGGAAATATATAATATTTCATCAAATGATGTTTTTTTTTTCTTATTTTAAAGTACAAACACAATCAAATACAAATAAAAGATACAAATTTGAATATTTTATTTTAACAAAATAATAATTATAATAATAATAATATACATTTGAGAATATAGTTAAATGTTGACGTTACTTTTTGTGAATAAGCATTTTTATTTTATATCTAACATTATTAGCAACAGCGGACTATGATAAAAATATACTTTTTTAAGGATTCTAATAGAAAAACAATAAGCTACAAAAATATATGATTACATTTTTTTTCAGTTTAAATCAATAGAGAATGCTCAATTAAATCTGAAAAATGTGAGTTTTAAAAAAAATGTTTTCTACATACATTTTTAAATACTATTATAAGATATATATTGATGTTATACTCCTTACGGAAAAATAAAATTTACCCTAAGAAGCCCTTTATCTAGAATATGATGAAATGTACAAAAGAAAAATTTAATAACTTTGTATTCCTAAAAAAGAACATCATGTATCAAATGTTTTTTTTTTTCTTTGAAAGGAAGGAAAAATCAAATTTAAATAATAAAATGCTTAATATGATGAGACACAAAATAATAATATTTTTAATGGATTTTCTATGAAGACATTATTATTTGATTCCGTAAATTTATTTTTATATTCAAATCTATTTATTCTATTTTGTACATCACACTAAAAAAAATATATGTAAAACATATTTCTATTCATTTTAAAATTTTAAAAACATGAATTACCTTTCGTCATTAGGAATATGTTTTATACATTCCATATGCCAAACAAACATGAAATATTTATTAGATTTCATTACAGATCATTTTAAAATAAATTATTTCAATTTATTTAAGTAATTCCATTATTTTTCAATAGCTTTTTGAAGGAAAAAGAAAACTCAAAATTTTGCGTTTGCTTTCAAAATATATAGGTTTGAAATTCAAATGTTTAAAGTTAAATCATTCTTTAAAAATTCTATTAATTTTATATTTTCCAATATTCTAGTTTAATTTAAAAATAATTTATTTAATATTTCTTTATGGAAGAAATTCTTCATGAATGTAAATTAAATGAAACTGGACAAAAAAATTATTAATAAAAAATTCGCTTTCATTCTACAAACAATGAAGGTACGGGTGTTTTCATTCGAGCTTATTACATTTTAGTTGAATAGTATATCCTACGAATACAATTACTAAAATGAGAAAATATAACACAGTATTTTAAAATAATAAACAAGAGTTATTATATGCAATATATATATTTCTAATTTTAAACCTGTTTTTAGAACCGTATTTTTCATTACCATAAACCAAAAATTATCGAAAACAAATGAAACAATTGATTTTATATTTTACATTAAATTTTACATATTCTTATCAGCTTTTAGACATTGTTTTGGAACTCCTACTTCCACACCTAAGGGGTACAAATCAGTACGTTTTTGCATAAGAAATGTACATGTTGATTTTTCAGAATGCAATTTTTTATTCATTTTTATTAAAAAAGTCCCTTTTGAACTGTCTTTTCCTCAATGTTTCACGGAACGTCGTGTTTGTGGTTGGAGAGATATCTCTGAATTCTTCATCTGAATCCAGTGCAAGAAAAAGCATGTTAAAAAACATACAATTACCCAGTCTGTGTCACCATTAAAAAAAAGTGATAAAAAAGGATTTTTTTATTTAAAAGTTACTAAAGTGTAATTAATATATGTATATATGTTTCACAATTTAAAAAAAAATCTGATAATTTTTTTTATTTAAATGTTATTAAAATGTCATTAATATATGCATGCAAGTATTTGCTAGAGTTCGACCAAGATTTCATTCTACAGTGGTACCTTGGTTGATGATGGTGACTCCTTTCCAGAATTGACATCGTTAACCCAAATCGTCGTTATCCAACGCACGATTTCTTATAGAATTTACTTGACATTTGATTATTTGGTTCTGACCCTCCCTACAACCATAGCGCGTATTAAAATTGTGGATAAAAATCCTCATTTAAAATGTCCTGAAAACATAATGAATATCATGGGTTTGCATAATTTCATACAAAACATTAAATTTGTAAAATGGAAGTGTGTTGAAAATATTTTTTAATTGCAGATCTTTACCAGAAGCATTATTGATCGCACTTTGGAACAGACGTGGATGCATGGTTTTGCATATTATAAGAAATGATTTAGAGTTATGTGGAGAATATACTTAGATATCACGTTTAATTATACACTGCAGCCATTGGCGAATCTTTTATTTTAACACACAAAAGTGATAGACATCGTAAATTTGGACTTTTGGAGAACATACAGTAAGAACGTATGCCTCGCCTAATGAATGTTTCGTTTATAGGAGTATTTTTCCTCTGTTTAATACCTCGGCCGATGAATGTTTTATTGAATGCGCGCACAGCTAATGGCGAATCTTCTATTTTAACGCACAAAAGTAATAGACATAGCATAGTTGGACTTTTGGAGAATATACAGTAAGGACGAAAGCCTCGGCTAATGTACATTTCGTTTATCGGAGTTTTTTTCTCTGTTTAATACCTTGGCCGATGAATGTTTTATTGAATTCGCGCACTAATTAATACAACCACGTTGAATTTTAATTAAACAAGAAATAACAAAAATCAATGGTAAAATAATTAAATCATGATGACGAATATTAAATTGGAACAATTGCCTTCTTTAGCTGACGTATTACTGTACCCGAAGCGTAGACAACACAGTGTATGGAGTGGTTATAAAATTGGTATAAAGAGAAAAAATTAAAAATTAAAAAAAAATCAGCTCCGAAGGTGTGTGGATATGGATACCTTAAAAAATTATGACTGTCACTTGTTAAATAAAAGTTTATATCCTGCTTAATATTTACTGATTCATATAAAAGATCATGAAACTTATTTCGCATATCTGTTTTTTTTTTGGACGAAATAAGACAACACAAAATTCGTACTAGAAAAATAAATTGATACTATATCGTAGCCACTCACTTTTGTCTGAAGTTAATCCAAGTTAATGCTGCAATTGAACTGACTTAACTGATAAAAGCGAAAAGGGAAAGCGTGCGTGCACATAAATGCCTTTCGTATACGGCTCTTAATGATCCGACGGCGCAACTTTAATAAAATACATTTTTCTGGACGTGCAAAATGAATTTCATGGCCGAAGAGCACACGTCCAGAAAAAAGTCTTTTATTAAAATTGCGCTGTCGAATCAGTTTATTATAATCAGTAAAACCATATACTAAATCACTTTGATAAATACAAGGATGAAAGAAAAATCCAGAATTTAACATACGTCGGGCTGTTACAGTAACACCCACACACACAAATTTATATGTATATGTATATATATATATAAGGTGTTCAAGGTTCATGGTGCAAACTTTAAGGCAAAATACACACTTAAACTATTACATGTAACCTTACAATACCTGGTCGTAACCCAAGTTAAAATACCTGACGACGCGACGCTTTGTGATTGTGAGAAAACGACATGTATATCCAAAATATTCTATCAAATCTGTTGGACTGCTGTTACATAATTTATTTTTTTTACATTACATGACTGTTTCCAAGAGTCATATAATGTAAAAAATTAAATTATGTAATAGTAAAAAAATTAAATTGGAGATGAAAACAAAAGGAAACTTCTGAACACCGCTTCTTGAGCTTTAAGTCACTCCAAATTCATCCTGATACTAAAATGACACGATCAGGACATCCCGTGGAAGAATCTTTAAGGATTTCCTAAGCACTGAACTTTTGTGTACTTCGTAGGTAGCACCCTCCAAGGATGATATTTCATAAGGATGCTACCAGGAAGACACAGTGCTGGTGCCATCTATTGAGTGCTTCTTTTACTATATTTAACTAAGGCATTTTTCTTACTAATTTGGGTACTTCTGTATTATCCCGTCGACCACTTTTCATAACAAAAAACAGCCGCCAAACTGTAACGCCAAATAAACTGGAGAACGTTGCCACTGGAATATCAAAATAAATAAATAAATAAAATATAAGAATTTAAGGACACGATTGTTATTTTAATTAATGAAATAACTAAATCAGTAAAACATGATGAAAAATACACACAAATGTCGAATTAAAAAACATTTGATGACATAACAAACACATATAATGCTTCTGACATCAAGTGAATGGGACTGCATTTTTTGCGTTTAATCTTACAGTTTGGCGATAGTTTTTTGTTATGAAAAGTGTTCGACGGGATAATAGAGAAGTACCCTAATTTGTTAGTACTCATTTGTTACTAATGGATACTAAATTTTTGTTTTGTTTTATTTTGTAATACATGAGGAACTTATATATATATAATTTAAATTTAAATTTATGAAATGTAATTAAAACGTAATTGTATAATTTTATATGAATAATTTAATTAATAATTTAATTAAATAATTATAAAAATAATTTTTAACTACATTATTTTATTTTTATAAGACATTTAAATGTAAGTTATAATTTTTTGAAATAATTTTTTGCTATCTTTAAAAATTTGGTTTTTTTATATTTTTATTAATACATTTTCATTAACTAATTCAATAATTTAATTAATTTAAAATAAATAAATAATTTGGTTCTAGAATAACAATTTATTTAACGTTAAATGTAAATTTGATTGACTTTTTTTTTTTTTTTTTTTTTTTTTTTTTTTTGTAAAATTTTTAAATTTTTTATATAACTTTTCTTCTGTTGTTCCTAATAAATTAGTTTTTATTATTATGAAAAAAAAAGTTACGGAATTTATTAGAGTCTAATTTATATGTGCATTTTATATTTTACTAGTTTGCTCATGTACTTATATCATAATCATATATGTATCATAAATATCTATTTTTAAATACAAAAAAAATATTATTGCTCTTTTAAAAATAACTAATGTAAATATTTAAAATTTAGTCATATTTAAGTTTTCTTATTGAGGTATTTATACACTATTTTACTTGATATAAATTCAACACATTGAAAGTCCTTCCGGCCTGTACCGGGAGGAAAAGGTAGCTTTCACAGTCCATGTTTTTAAAAATTCAACTCATTTTATTCAAACACACGAATCTAAATTGCTTGGAACTCTATTATAGAAAATTCAGTCCTGGTTTTTGTTAATACTGAATTTGAAGGTGAATTTCAGTATGAGAATTACAGCATAACAACAATTAGATTGTTTCAAAATATCAGCCACCCTAGAATTTCAAACTGCCATATCTCTGCCATTTTTTAAGATAAAACCAAAACAAAAATTGTTCCTGAATCCTTGTATCACGATCTAACACTTAACGAAAACAACTTTTTCAATTTATAATTTTTTATACATATTTTTGAACTTTTTAAAAAAATTAAAAAAAATTAACTTGTTGTTATTTTGAAACAAGATGGCGCATAAAACTGGCCAACGAACTCGGTCGAGACCTTGGTATGTTCTGTACAGATGATCAGTCACATTCATATTGGTTCATAAATGCGAGACTTACAGCATAACAAATATCAGATTGTTTCAAAATCTCAGCCACCCTAGAATTTCAAAGTGCCACATCTCAACCATTTTATAAGATATAGCAAAAACAAAACATGTTCCAGAATCTCTGCATCATGTTGTAACACTGAAAATAAACATTTTTTTTCAATTGATAATTTTTTGTTCATCTGTTTGAATTTTTAAAAATTAAAATTTTTTTAACTGTCCGCCATTTTGAAACAAGATGCCAGATGAAGCTGGCCAACGAACTCTTTCGAGACCTTAGTATGTCCTGTACACATACTCAGTCACATCCAAATCGGTTATAATATAAGAGAGTTACAGCACAACATATATCAGATATATATAAAAATCAACATTTCAACCGAGGGTGGTTTGGGTGTCTGGGAGTCATGATCAGTGAATATATACAAAAAATTTTTTTGAATTGCTTTCCTCTGAACGGATGCAACAGGTAGCTTTTTGTAATGAAAGCTACCTAATCATGAGAGACGGTAGTTTCTCGAGTGACGCAGCAAAAACCGAAAACCGAAAGCCCAAAACCGAAGATTTCCGTCACTCTATATATACACCTAGTTTGAGTTCAAAGGAAAAGCGAAACGCCGACATTTAATATCTCAGCAAATATGAGGCATAACGTTTTGATTTTTTCACAGCTGTCTTATATCTCCGGTCTAACTCTATCCTGAAATTTATACATTTCTACATGCAATAGATTTTAAGATCTGGAAACTCATTTTTAAGCAAAATGGGAAGTTTTTCTCTCTGTATGTAATGGTGTCATGGTGTAAAACGTTATTCTCGATATCCGCCCGGACGATTTTTTAAAATTAATATATGATATTAATCGGATTTAGATGAAGCGAATCCCCCGACCCGCTTAAATAAGAAAACTCTAGTTTTTGATATAATCCGGTTTTAAAATGGGACTATTTTCTTAAGCCTATTACTGTAGAAATGCGTAGCATTTTCCACACCTTCCCTCCGCCGCTAGATAAGGTGAAAAAATTATGTACGGTTTCCCGTTAAAACTTCTGATATGTTCGTGAGCAAATAATTTAGATTTTTTTTAATGCAAAAACAATTAATTATATACTCTAAACATGTAAAACATATGTATTAAATTCAATTGTTGCTTATATGTTTTCTCTTTTTGTTACAAAGAAATAATTTCAGATTTTAAACAAGCATATGGTCGAAAAATTATTTCGATTCCTTTTTCAAAATGAGGAAATATTTTTTTAATTACATGTATTCAATTTTACTGCTAAATATAATAAATCTTTCATTTTCTAATGATAAAATATTTTTAATTTCTTTGTTTCTTTCGCAACGAAGCAACCAACCAACTATTACTGTATCGACTGTATGTATCAATGCGCGAAGCACAAATTAGCGAGAGTATACAAACTGAGCAATTGGGAAAAGATAGGCACAGAAAATCAAATATATTATACTTACTATTAGGTATTTTGTTTATTTATTCATTGTTTTTTATTTTATATGACTTGATGGTTCTTTTAAAAATTTTCGTTTTGGTAAGGTGGTTAGTTGGTCTTTGTCAGAGAAACTGCTAGTTACATGTTTTTATAACTTTAAAATATTACTTTTATGTTATTTTGTAAAAGAAAATGCAGAAAGTTAGTTCTGAATTAAGTGTTTTATGTTATACAATGGATAAATAAGTTCTTACTTACTTTAAATCCAGAGTTTGAAAAGTAAACAAATAGCTTTTTTTTTTCTTTTTTTTTCTCATTGCATTACCTCATTGCATTCATATTGCCAGTACATTGTTATCATTTTTTTTCTCATTGCATTTACAAACAGTTGTGTGACAAACTTCTATCTTCATGAATGTTTTGCATTTACTTTATATTAATTTTTCACATTCATTTTTAATAAGCTTGTTAAATAGTTTTCGAGCACTATATTGTTTTAATATCAAATGTTACATTAAAAAATACAGTTAAAAAATTGCTATTTGCTTGCGAAATTTAAGAATATAATCATTTTAACCCACATAGGTTTTTTTAGCTCTAAAATATTACTATACAATGAATAAATAAGTTATTATTTACTTTAAATCCAGAGTTTGAAAAGTAAACAAATAGCTATTTTATTTTTCAATTTTTCTATCATTTACCTGTGACTTTAAAAATCATTTAAAATTATTAATTTAGAGGTATGAAATACCTTATATGTGCTTAAATCACAGAAAAAATACAACTTTAGTAAGTATATTACACTGCAAATCCCGGCAACACAATACAGAACGTAAAACTAACACAAAAACGGGCCGACTTTTGCACGCATAAAATGCGTTCATAATGTGTTTCCAAGTGTTCTCGTGTGGTAAAACATGTTTTACTCCTGGTGCTAAATAATGTGTTCGTGAGGTGTAGTTTTAAACACTTTTTACACGCATCGCTTTTTTAAACGCATTCACAACACATGTTTTTAAACACTTTAAAACACAATGTTATGCATTTTGAAATGCATTTGAAGCAGATAACGTGATGCGTATGCATCGGGAGGCATATTTTCGGGATACAGTTCTATATTTGGGAGATTTATTTTCTTTCTTTTCTCCCTAATTTCTTCTGGTTTTATTACCTTGGGTCGCTGCCCACAGTGAATTTATCCTACAATTGACAATTGTAGGCATATGCATTTTCTAGGTACCCCTTTTTTCAGTGTTTGCCTAGTTTCTTCCAGCAGCCCCCCCCCCTTCCTCCTTCTATAGATTTTCTTTTTATCTCACTCCTCTTTTCTTCCGTTTCTTTTTTTCCCCGCTATCACAACCCTGAGAGCTTATCCCCTCCTTACCCATATATATATTTTTAACATTATCTTTAACCTTCATTCCATTGTATTTCTGGGGTATCCCAAACAAGTACCGTTTGGTTGTACTCCTTAAATATGCCTTTATTTTTTTGATAGGGGTCTTAGTTTCTGAGGTAGTAAGGGCTTTTGCCCCTTATTTTCAAATTTACCCCCTTGACTCTTTTATATTTTTTCTATGCTGGGTTTTTACCTTTTTAGGCTCATGGGCCTATGCTCTATATTTCCCTAAATTTCTGTTTCATTTGGACGGCGTTTGTAAGCTTTATTAGATTTCTGCCCCCACCACCATGTGGCACTTTTGTTATTTGTATGTTTGTACACATAGTATTTCTTGTTTTCTATTTATGCAACTTTCATCTTTGTACCTGTAATCTTTTCCTCCTATACATCACTTTACATCTTCTGCAGTAGCGGAAACTCATTCTTTCCTTTTTATTATCTTTCCAGCATCTGGCCTTTATTTTGCTAGTTCTATTAGCATCTTGCATTATTGACCTTGCATATTCCCGGACAGAGGGTACCCTCTGCGCATTTTTAAAAAAACATTTAAGATCACATTTGTTTCTTACTTATTTTGATGATAATGTTTATTACTGTATGTTCTAAGAACCAACTGTGATCTTATGTTTTCTTTTAAGCGCAAGAAAGAGAGGGCCCTCTAGCGGGGAGAATGAGAACTAAAATAAAGGTGGGGGGGGGGGGCAAATGCAAAGTCAATAAAGCCAGATGCAAGTAGAACTAGCAGGAGGACAGATACTGGTAAGATAATAAAAAGGGAATACTGAGTGTCCTCTACTGTAGAAGGTGGGAAGTAATGACTACAGGTACAATGATGAAAGTTGCATAAAAATTGAATAATTAGATGACAAGAAAACCAAGAAATATTATGTGTACAAACAACATACAAATAACAAAAGTACCACATGGTGGTGGGGACAAAAATCTGCTAAAGCTTACAAATGTTGTCCAAATAAAACAGAAAATTAGGGAAAGATAGGGCATAGGACTATGAGCCTCAAAAGGTAAAAACCCAGCATAGAAAAAATATAAAGGAGGGAAAGGAGTAAATTTGAAAATAAGGGGCAAAAGCCCTTCATATCTGAGAAGCTAAGACTCCTACCGCAAAAGTAAAGGTACATTTAAGGAGGACAACCTAATGGTACTTGTTTCGAATACCCCAGAAACAGAGTGGAGTAAAGGGTAAAGATAATATTAAAAATATATATAAGGGTAAGGAGGAGCTAAGCTGTCAGCATCTTGATAACAGAGAAAAGGAAAGAGGAGTGAGATGAAAAATAAAATCTATAGAAGTAAGGAGGAGGGCTGCTGGAAGAAATGATGCAAACGCTAAAAAAACAGGGTACCTATAAGAAATGCATAAGCCTACAACATTGTCAATTGTAGGATAAATTCACTGTGGGTAGCAACCCAAGGTCATAAAACCAGAAGAAATTAGGGAGAAAAGAAAGAAAATAAACCCCCCAAAGCTATACTGTATCCAGAAACTATGCCTCCCGGTGCATATGCATCAGATTCAGATTATCTCCTCTAAATGCAATCCAAAATGTATAACATTATGTGTTAAGGTGTATATAAACAGGAACGGGAGGATAAACTGGAGAACTGCTGGAAGAAACTGGGCAAATGCTGATAAAAAAGGTATCTATAGAAAATGCATATGCCTACAACTATAGGATAAATACATTGCGGGCAGTCAATTCAGGTTGATAAAACCAGAAAAAGTTAGAGATTAAAGGGGAAAAACCCAAAGCTAGAACTGTATCTCGAAAGCCCCTATAGCCTGAATCGTAAACACTCTGCTTCCTCATATTTTAATTAATAACAAAAAAGATGGGAAAAGCCATTTCACTGAGATATTATGACTTAAAATCAGAGAGAGAATCAGATAGAAATAACAGTTTATAGACTGACAGCATTGAGAAACAACTAACACACTCGAGATGTCCATACAATTGAGAGAATTGATGCATCTTGTCATCGCCCAACACTAAAGTGCATCATCTGTGTTGCAAACATATTTATAAAATAGGCTGTACAATGTCATCAATTATCTATGCTTTCACATAGCTTTTTAGTACTTACCTTATAAACTTTCAGCATTTTAGGTTTAAAGAAAATAATTCTAGCTGTAAAAAAAATCCTCAAAATGGCAAAAACCAGTAATGTTTTATAGAAACTAAATGAAATGCCAAATTTGGTACTTACAATATTTATGTGTGCCACTAAATTAATTATAAATATATGAAATGTTTTAAAATATTCACACTTACTACCAACAGAGGCATTTTTTCAAAGATTTTATTATGTATGTTTTAAAATTTTTATAAAAATATATTTTATTAATAAAGCTCAATTATTACTACTAACACTTAATATACAAAATCCCATTAAATTTACAAAAATGTGCTTGTCTTATCAAGATTTTAAAAATCTACCTTATTTAATTTTCCATGTATACTTTTATAGAACCTATGAATATTATTGGAAATTTTTGCTATGCCACAAATTTTTACCTTCTGTTACATATATTATCAAAATAAAAATGACAGAAACACTCAGAAATCTAACTTTTATTCGATTTAATCCAATATATATCGCTCATTTTTTATTTTTTAAGTAACAACTTTGATTGGAAATTTCTCCATTCACAATAGTTTTTACAATTAATCCTTTCAGACCTATTGTGCATTCTAATAACCTACTCTTTAATTATAAGTAGTATACTACAGAGGAACATTTCTCTTTTATAAACGCTGATGCTGTGTAAGAATTTGAATATTTTCCTGCATAGTGTGGAACCAATAGATATGCAAAATTAGTGAAAAAAGGTCAGGGATCAAACGTTTAATTGTTACCTTTCATTAAAACATTGATATAGCACATGTTTAAAGTTATCAACAGTTTATTTTCCAAATCTTTCTATAAATAAACTGCATTGGAAATTGAACAATTTGTTATTTACATGTTAATAATAACTAAAGATATTGTAATGAAAATTTTAGATAAAAATACTTTGGAAAGGTCTATACTTTTTTAAGAACTTTACTTTGCAGAAAGTCTCCATTTTTTTGTATTAATTCTAAAATTCACAAAAGACAAATATTTTCTAATAGGTAAATACTTATGGTAATCTATTAAGATTTTAATTTAAATTAC
The DNA here is from genome assembly GCA_963931845.1 of Maratus michaelseni. NCBI lineage: Eukaryota > Metazoa > Arthropoda > Arachnida > Araneae > Salticidae > Maratus > Maratus michaelseni. Next base: position 202,407,725 of record OZ007595.1, read on the forward strand.
AAAAGCATCGACTTTGGGTTTTCAGTCTCTCACATACCTAAATTTTCCAATGCATTTTATGCAAAACATAACATTTATTACAAAATACCTTGATCTAAATTTTTAAAAAGTTGAGTGAAAGCAATGTTTTTTTTTAATATGTGGTTGATTTAAATCATGATTAAGATCAAGCTGATTTAAATAATAATAAAAAAAAAACCCTTGCACTAAACAATGTTTAAGGGCTTTTTGTCTTAAAAAACGCAAATCAAAATAACTAGTATTCTTTCAATTCAACTTGATTACATAAAATTTTATTGAAAGTACAAAAACATTGAACACCAACACAAATGGTGTGTTTTTGTATGGTAAATTTTTGGTGTACAAAATGCAAAACCAGATTGTAAAAGCATAGAAGTTTTAAATAAAAATTTACTTCAAATAGACAATCTACATCTTTGTATTAACTTCGCAAACTTTGCTGATTTTTTCCACGCAAGGTGTATTTCTAAATTTTTCATGCAAAAATGAAGAGTTAGAAAATATTTACATTTGCTGCCAATAAATGCATTTTTCAAAGCTTTTATTAGTAAAAATGTATTTTCACTATATTTTGATAAAAATAATTTTTACCCTCTGTAACATATAATTCTTATCAAAAAGATCTTTCATCATGGTAAATTCACATGGTGAAAGCCTAAAAAGTAATACATATGACAAGTAACATCACATAGTTTTAATCTTATAAAACAAGTAATAATGTTACCAGTAATACATTTTTAATATAACCTTATAAATGAAATGAACTTTATTTTCGCATTTATATCTAAAAGTCTTTTTTTTGTTTGTTTCTTATATTTACTTTGGTGTAAAACAAAAGTAGTATTTCATGGTCTGTACTTTTATCTTGACAAAATTTCTTGAAGAGACTCTCATTTGGCATTAAATATGATAGCAATGATATATTTTGTGATTAATTTTAGCACCTCTTTCATACATGTGAAAAGTTTTTGGGTGCTAATATCTCTATTTGCAAAATACAATCATAGCTGTCAACTGCTACGATTTTTTAGCATCACTATTTTATTTAAAAAATTCTTCATCTTATTGTATCACAGAATTCTACGATATGAAAGGGGAGAAAATTCTGTCCTTAATTATTAGTGCCAAAGAATCAGAACAGTTGGCAGCTATGAACACAATAAACAAGAATCATTTCTGGATAACTTTATTAATTTTAAGCAGTATTTTAAATATTATTATTATAATGCATTTTCTTCATTTCGAAGAAATATGTCTATTGTCTACCTCCTCCTTTTTTTCTTGTGCACTGTTTGCAATTGTTTCCTATATGCAGCAAAAGGTCAACATTTTTAAAGTAAAGTAAAAAAAAAAAAAAACATAATTAGACAAATAATATTATTTCCCAGACCGTAAAATGTAAGTAAAAAAATTAAAAAGTGTTGAGATGTTTCACAACAGAAACTTAGCATTGCATATCACGAAGGAAAATGGAAACTAGAATGAGATACATAGGTGAGCAAATCTCATTTTTTGATTCACAGGACTATTATTGTATCTGTCGATGATAGAGTAAAGTATTTAAAATTGATCCTGAAACATACTGTAGGTAATGGATGAATCAAATATTTTTTATTTAATATATTTTCCCCTTTAAAAGAACTCTGAGCATAAAGGGTTAAAACAGTCAGTTTTAATAACCTGCACAGCACTCAGAATCCTTGATTGTTCCTATCGGTAATTTTGAACTGAAAACTTTATTTATTTAATCACAGAATAGTGAATAAATTAGACTTAGCAATTACATTAGGCAAAATTTTCTTACCAAAATTACTGGTAATAAAAAATTCAAAATTCTGTAAAGGACGCTTGTTGCAAAGATGTTAAATATGCACTTGAATAGTTTCATTTGTAACAGTTTCTTTATCTAACATATTGCAGAATGAAAAGACATACAAGACTCGTTAAATGCAAACTCAAAAAAGTTATCTAAAATCATTAAAATTACAGAGTAATTTTAAATATACAAGTATCTAAATGTTTTCATATCATTATTCTGGTAGTTATTGTATTTTGAACTTTTGAAGGAATACTTTCCAAAAATTAGATAAAAAACTTTTTTTTTTCATTTTATTTTTGAAATTTGAAGGTGTAACATTTATTTTTAGTCTACAACATTACTTTTACAATATAACTAATAAGGAAATGGGAGTATAACAAATATGGAATTGCCACCCTAAAAATTCAAATTACCCCCCTGTGTGTGTGTGTGTGGGGGGGGGGGGGGTACAACACCCCAAATTAGGAACCACTTTTTTAGAGTGAAAATGGAGATTAAATTAAATTTCCAATATTTTTACAGTTTGCACTCACAAAAGAAAAGAAAAAAAAATATATATCCAAATATAAGTTTCAAATATAGTTATAAAGAATAAAAATATATTGCTTAAGTACAAATTAATGACAAAAAGAAATTTGTAACATTTTATGATAATATTAGTTTTTTAGAAGAGAGGAAGAGGAAAATAAAAACCTGTAGTTTATTAGGAAACTTATTCAAGATATTGGCCATTTCAATATTTATTTTTTTGTTTCCTTCAATAGTACAAAAAAATGTCTCTAAGAATGGTTATTACTATTACTCAATATTTAAATAGATTTACACAATATTTTAAAACTTATTAATAAATTCAAAAAGGTATATTAAAAGCAAAAAAAAATGATATGCATTACACAATAAAATGCTAATCACTTAAAATAATAGATATATAAAGTTTAAATGCAATATTTACATATACAAGGTTCGCAAACTCCATTTAAAAAAAAAAAAAATAATAATAATAATATATATCCAAATAAAAGTTTTAAATATATCAAATCATAACTGCCTTGTTTATTCACAGAATTTACAATATTTTTCTACAGTTAAAAAATTGTGGTATAATTGTGTGAACCCTGCATTATATAAAATGAATGTAAATTGAATTAATAAGTGCAAAAACAGACTTTATTCAATAAATCAGATAAATTTCATAGATTACTGAAACAAAACATTTTATTAAATCCAAAATTCTACAATAAGAATGAATTATATAACAAAATATTAAAAAAAAAATAGTAATACAAACAAATCTTAAGGTACTTCAAAAGCCAATTTGTAGGATACTTCATTATATTCTGCAAATAGTCATTGCTATCTGAAATTAAAACCATAAGTAATCAATTAAGTTGAAAACTCTCTACATGATGGAAAACATGCAAATACTTTACATCCTAAAAAATGTTTTTTTTTGTTTGTTTTTTTTAACATTAATTAAACAAAAAACAAATTTACTTAAAAAAAAAAAAAAAACTTACTACATTTAATTTTTAGTTATTAAATTGTATACTTAATATATCTCCTGACACATTCAATGTGTAAATTATAATACAAGACTGCCAGTTTATATTTAATTTTAGATATTTTTATGTATTAGGGGATGTGCATGTATAATGTTATAAAGCTATCATATCTTTATATCATTCAGTCAAAAACATTATATATGTAATGTACTGCCACTTAACTCTATTTCATATAAACAAGATTGGATTTAGGTACGGACCACATGATAATTAAAATTAGAGGGGAGGATAAAATCGAGAATATTCTTTTACTTTTGAAAAAAATTTAAATGTCTTGGGTGTGTTACAAAAAAAGGCAAGGTTAAATTTGGCAGGATTTTTTTTTTTCAGTCACTTTCTGACAATCTTTATTTACATTGTTAGATCTTTATAAGTATAGATTTAAGAGTTTTTTTGCACAATCAGACTGAAGTCAGTTCCTTACTCTAGTAATACATAAATCACAATTCCAAAAGAAAAAGGTATTTAAAATCCATTGAACTAGTTAGCCTTGTGAACACATTTCTTCTTTTTGCAACATAGTACAGTAGTAAAGTAAACCCGACATAAAACATTTATATTACGTGACAGACATTTCTTAGAAATTTACTTTACAAAATACACTTAGCTGAAAAAAAGAGGCCATACAAATACAGGGTTACCAGAGTTTAGCCAGTCCCCCTCCTCCGAAAAGCCAGTTGACTGAAATACAGTGATTAATTTTTAAAAACAAATATTCTGATAGCTTGACTGGTAAGATTCCCCACATCTTTTTTTTCTAAGGAAAAAACAATTCTAATTGTTAACTCATTAGTCTCATTCCTCAAATCTGCACATCATTTCAGATGTAAACAATGAAGTTTTTTTTTATTTTTTATACCAATCTGTACACATTTTAATATGGAATTCTAGTTAATATAATTGTTTTTTCATGAAGGAAGCATAAATTTATTTCTGAAGAATTTCAAGATAGTCCTGATATCAGTGGCAATATAGTTTTAACAAATACATTTATCAAGCTTTTTGGTTATTAAGTATGACTAAACATGAAAGAAAACTTTGTTATTTAAAGATTTTGATGTGAATTATAAGTGTAAATTTATAAGGAGAATTTCACTGAATGATTCAAGGAAATAATATCTCATCACTATGAATATTTAGTTATGTATTATGAATTATTTACTTGACCTTTACTTTTAATATTAAAAAAATTAATTTTCTTAATTTTTATTATTTTACTTTATTGTAAGCATTCATTATAATTTCGAGTGCATTATTAAATTCAAATTACTGTTTAAAAAATGTAAACAAAACTGACCAGAAATCTGCAAAATTCTAAAATCTGCACAATCTCTATGTAAATTTAAGAGAGTCTACTGTGTACTGTATTTCCAGTTATTTTTGCTCTAATATATAAGTTGCATATTATGATGAGTTTCACAAATTCTTTCAAATAGTAAAATTAATTTTTTTTGGGGAAAAAGTTTCTTTTGCTGGTAAATTAAAAATAGTAAACATGTTTGAAATTTTAGAAACGTCAATTTTTTAATTTATCAGAGAAAATTTTTGTGTGCTGGAGAAGAGCAAGCTAAGTGCAGATTAGAAAATTTGTTTCATTGGTCGCTGTTTCATTTTCATGATTGTTTATATTTGCTGCAAAATTGCCAAGACACCTATAACAAAGAAGTACCTAATGTTCATTACAGATTTGATTACTACCAAGCCATTATTGCTGCATGATCATACAATACATTTGGCATTTTTATAATAAACTGGTTAGGTCCTACACATCAGTCACCAGACATAAAACATTCATATTACGTGACAGACATTTCTTAGAAATTTACTTTACAAAATACACTTAGCTGAAAAAAAGAGGCCATACAAATACCGGGTTACCAGAATTTGGCCTGTCCCTCTCCTCCGAAAAAGCCAGTTGACTGAAATACAGTGATTAATTTTTAAAAACAAATATTCTGGATAGCTTGACTGGTAAGATTCCACACCTTTTTTTTTTTTTTTCTAAGGAAAAAAACAATTCTCATTGTTAAATCTATGCACGTCAAAGTAATTTTTGCTCCAGAAATACATAATTAAAATTATCTAAAAGTGCTGTATAAATGGGACAAAATATATTATTTTCCAAAAAGAACTTTAAGCAAACTTCCTTTCCCTTTTAAATTCTAAAGAAAATATCCCTCTGGAAAGAAAACACACTTTAAACAACTTTGTTTATATAATTTTCAGATGCTCATAATATAAGCCTTCAATTTTATAGCTCTTCTTTGATTAAAAGCAGCTCAGAAGCAAACTGCAAGGTTTTGAGTAGGCAAAATGTCTAAGGATTAAATCTCTTTCTCCACACACACCCTCTTATACACTTACACTCTTGAAAAGCAGACGTCTCAGCAAACACATTTTCATTTCACAACATTTACTAGGAATGAAAATTTATATGACAACATTCCATTCATATGACTTTAACTCTGAATAGTGAATTTCTACTTTCCCAAGATGTGCACTATTCTGAGGTTTAACTCTACTTAGGCTGCGAAACAGACTAAGCTGTTGCGACCAAAGAAAAAAAAAATTCCATTGAATAATACCACACTAGTTGACAAGTTTTTAAATGAAAAAGCATGAGGCTTCCCAGCATTATTGAAATGATTTGTAATTGAACAGTTTTTTCTTTTTTTATATATATTTCATTAAATTTACAACTCAAGTTCTAAACGATTGTTGTTTTTTGACAAATGTCAGGGATCTGTTTAGGAAAAAATTGGGTCCTTTAAGGGACTCTTCACAAAATTTCTCATTTCAAAACAGGACCTTTCACAAAATTATTTTCCCTAAAACAGGACCCTTCACAAAATTATTTGTCTTAGAAATAGGTTTTTCACAAAATTTTTCCATCTTTAAATCGAACATTTGACAAATTAATCATTTAAAAATAAAATCTGACGTCACTTTTATATATATAAAGAAAATGTATGTATTTTATATCCACATATCTTCTTAAAAATGTATAAACAAGAACCTGAATATAATGATCATTTCTAATTCACAAAATTATTCACAATTTCACAAAAACAGGACCCTGGGAAAAAAGTCTGGACAGACCCCTGAATGTTTTTTCTCTCCTATATTGTAGTATCCAAAATTCAATTCAAAACACTAACTCAAACATCCTTAATCATTTTTAAATTTAATATTGTTACCAAGAAATAATAGAGTACTTGCGTATTATCCGGGCCAGGAGATATATTGCCAACCTTATTTATTGTTACCAATCATGTACAAAACAGTAATTTATTATTAGATACATAACATTGCTAAAAATGATAAATATAAAATAAATAAATAATAAATGAGCAATAATAAATTAATAACAAAAAAATATTATTTATAATAGCAGTTGTAACTGACCTGGCCAGGATAATATTTAGGTACCACCAATAATACAAGTAACAAACAAGATTTGCATTAATCAGGTACGTCAGGAATGAAAAAATACAGAAATTATTTCAAGCAATACATTAATAAAATATTCTTATAATTTAATCATATTATAACAGATATTTTTTTACAATTTTGCATTAATTAAGAAAATACACAAAATGGTTTTAAAAAGATGAATTTCAACCTTTTGAAGAAGCTCTCACGCATATATGTTTACTTTTTTGCTCCTCCATAAACAGGGGTCGATGCATGTTTTTTTTTTTTGGGGGGGGGGGGAGGGGGGGGGGCATTTTGTGAAAAGTAAAGGTTATTTTTGTGAAATTTATTATATTTTTGCGAAAAATAACATTTTGTAATGGAAGGTGATATTCAGTTAATCAAATTCAAACCAAGCATTTATAAACAAACTTTTTAAAATCCTTTTGCTGAAGTTTTCCTCTCTGGTGAACTTGCTTGTTTACAAATTACAGATTTTAAACCATCACAAAATAATAAATAGTAAGTTTTTATGTAATAGAATTTTGGGAAGGAGCCCATTTTATCAAATTGATTTTTGTGCCCATTTTATTAAATAGATTTTTGTGAAGGGTCCCTAAATTAAATAGGCCCCAAATTTTTACTGGATCGACCCCTGATAAATAATATTCTAACAGACATGACATATTGAAGGAATACATGTATAAATATAAAAATGTACAAAATAGTACATATAAGTATATGTTATTTAATGACATGAAAAACAATTACCGAGTGGACAGTATTTAGACGAAAGATGTTAGCTTAGATCAGCCAATGCCCTTTATTCTCTTCAGACTTTGTTTAATTTTCCAAGCCCCTGGAGAATGCAAAGTTGGCATACCTGTCTGTTTTAATTGCTTCCAACAGTCCTTTTGAAACTAGCTCATAACTTTTTCAAAGTGATCTGACAGATAAATAAATAATAAAAATAAAAGGCTTTACATAATGCACAAAGATTAAAATTATTAAATATAAAATAACAAGACTGAGAACAGCATTTTCAATTTGCTTGGATTTATACTTTGAATTGATGGATATTTAATTTCCAGTACAGGGGCCTTAGGTTTTTTTTTTTTTTTTTTTTTTTTTTTTAAGCTTGGCACAAATTGCATAACAGAAAGTGGGATTTGTTGCCAAATAATATAAAAACAAACTTGATTAACTTTTATGCTTGTTTATATATGTTTATGTACATATATATTAAATATTTTATACATATATAAATATATATATTTATAAATGTTTTTTTTTTTATATATACAATTTACGGTACTTGAAAGAAAATGGGAAGCTGATTTTTTGGTTTGTGGATAAAACATGCAAATTTTATATATTTACAAATATACCTGCAAATTTCATGCACTTATGAAAGAAAATAAATTCGGGTAGGGTAGATGTGTGAGTAATGGATGGACCCCCTTCCAGTAATGGGCCACCTTCAACATTTTTGATTTATAAAAAAATAACCAATACAAATTCAGCTTTTTATTTCATTAATATGCATTCTTTAAATTCTAGTTTTAAATACAATCATAATATCAATTATCTATATTACTTTTTGTGGGGTGTCCATTACTGGAATTTAGGGTGTTTTGATTTATTTCTGTTATTTACAATTAAATTTCGGTTCACATTAGGAAATATGACTATGAGCATGGTTAAATATTGTTGGTAGATTAATATAATATTAAAAAATATGGAATATAACAATTATAACTATTAATTAAAAAATAATTTTTAAAGAAATTCCTTAAGGGTGTCCATTACTGGCACATCTACCCTATATGTCAGAAAATAGTCAATTTGAATCTAAGATATAAAAACTGCTAATGAAGACATATGACCCCCCCCCACACACACACACACATGCCCCAGAAAGATAAGAAAGAAGATATGACCCCCCCTCCCCTAAATGAAGGAGTAGATCCGCCTCTGTATTATTTACGCCATATAGGGTAGATGTGCCAGTAATGGGCCACATTCAAAGTTTTTTATTTATAAAAAAATAACCAATAATAATTTAGCCTTTTATATATTTTTTTCATAATTCCTCCTTGTTTGTTTTATAATCTGGGTTATTGTTGACACTCTTAATCAAACCAATCAGGAAGCAGAAAATAATGTTTCACAGTTCCACAGATTTTCTGTGAAAATCTTAATGAACATGCTAAGAGCTGGCTTCACTTAAGCAATTCATATATTTTTTATTTTCTTGAAAAAATTGCATGTTTTTGTTTAGACAATAATAGAAAACTTTGAATTTTACATACTAATGGCAATTTACAAAATTTCATTTATTTTTCAGGTTTTAGGACCATGGTCCATTACTGGAATGCTTAATTAGTCAATTTCCAGTAATGGACACCCCATGTGGACATTACTGAAAAAGCAATTTCAGTAATGTTCATAGTGCATATATATTTTTTTTATTTAACTGAAAAGCTAAATAGTCAAATTTAATTTTTAAATTTTACTTACCAGAATGTAATAATATATTATTTTTATATAAATAGCTGTTTTTGTTAATTTCATGTAATTAATAATTTTTTCTAAGATTGCTATCAAATTATTATTTTGTAAACCGTACCTTGCATATTTTATAATGTGGCAATCAACACCCATCAGGAAGCAGAGAATAATCTTTAAGGGCATGGGAAAATGAGGGTGCTCACACTCTCCCCTTTTAAAAAAAGACAATTTTTTAAGTCACCGAAGTTCTTAATCTATTTTCTGTCTTAAATGTTTCATTATTCAGCTCTGACAAAAGAACTACATACATAAAAAAATCCCTATAATATTAAATTTATAGTAGCAATGAAAGTAGTAAATCAGGATCAGGGGGCTCAAATGTCAGTTCTGATATTTTATTTTCAAAAAATTTTATTTAGTATTTAAAAAAACATTCAACCTACACTTTCATTTATTTGATATATTTTTTACAAATTGCTAAAAGTACTATATAAAGCAGTTTTAGGAAGTTTAACTGTTAAGAATAAAAATAAATATGATTCCATGCACTGGTACTCCAAGGCACTTTTAAAAAAATCTTTTTCTTTTGTTAAACCAACCCTTCTAAACCCCCTCCCCCCCCCTCAATGACTTAATAATTTGAGAAATATCATTCTTTGAAAGTTAGTATTTTAAACCTTCTATCTAAAATAATTAAAATATTGATCTTGTGATAATAACAATAATTAATTTAAACAGTGAATTATTCTCATAAATATTTTATTAATTATTGATATCCTAATTGTTAAATTTATTTGAAAACAACTATTTTATTTCATTTATGCTTTCATTAAATTCGGGTTTTAAATACAATCATAAAATCAATTACCTATTATTTTTTGGTGGGGTGTCCATTACTGGAACAGAGGTGGCCCATTACTGGAAGAGAGGGTGTCCATTACTGGAATTTAGGGTGTTTTGATTTATTTCTGTTATTTATAATTAAATTTGGATCCACATTGGGAAATGTGACTATGAGCATGATTAAATATTGTTGATAGATTAATATAATATTAAACAAATTGGACAATAATAATTATAACTATTAATTAAAAAATAATTTTTAAAGAAATTCCTTAAGGGTGTCCATTACTGGCACATCTACCCTACATCATATTTGACTATAACTGTGTCATATGATTCACAAATTATATTAAATAATATATTATATAATGTCATATATGATTTATAATTTGGACATAAATCTTGGTCGCTTGACGATTCATCCTCGGAGCCACTATAACACAAAAGTACCATAATTTTTTCTATTAAAAATTTAACCTTTCAGTATTATAATTTCCTCACTAGCTTTTCCTAAATTTAACATTATAGTTCCCAACATATCATTCAATTTCATAATCATTTCAATTGTATTTTTCATTTTCAATTGCCAAACATTAATTTTGAAAAAATTATGAAAGCTTGCCTAGCTTTACCAAATGGTTCTCTATTATGGTTGAAAAGCAAATTTTAATTGTATTGTATATTCCATTTATGCCCTTTAAACAATATAAACAAAGTAAAAAATATTGTTGGGATATATCACCATTAAAAATATATAATCTATTATAGTGATCTCAACAGTTTCCTACTTTATTAGGTATCAGTGCATTTTTACTACATTAATATCTCTAACTTGAAGCACACTCCGTGTAAAAGGAAATAAAATGTCTACTTGTAAAGCTTAAAATTTTGCGATACAACCATATCTGCATGATGAACTAACATTAGTATTTTAATAATAATGTTTTGGAAGACACATGCATTATATTTAGCTGAAATAAAAGTATTCCCAGCTTGTTGTAACTATTTTGAAAATAATTATTGAAAAAAATACAGCAGGTCATTTTATTTACTAAATCATTCAAAAATGACAATTTCTGGCACTAACATTGTTATCTCTTCGTTCATACTATGTAAGCAAATAAATAAAGAATTGAAAACTACTTCAAAAATCAAAGTTATGTCACATATTATTTTAGATCTGCAAACACTGTTGTAAATTTATAATTAAATTACAATAGTACATTTTTTTATATTACTATTGTTTATTCTATGGATATGAGTATTATGCATATTAGTAATTATATTCCGAGAAAACCCAAAGTGGTAAAAAATACAAAGAATCTGATAATAAATAACGTTTACAAACTTAATATAATAAATGTGTGTTAGATTTAAATTATCATTTTCTTATGTGCAAAGACTATAAGTAAAATATTAAAAATAAGTTATTTTTAAATGATGAAATGCAGACAAGTTTATTATATAAAAATAAATTCAGTATACAGAAACGTATTGTATAAATTAAATAGTAACCTTCCTTAAATAAATTATAAGATTTTTTTAGCTCTAATGTTAAGCTAGATTTCACTTCATGCTAAAATAAAAATCTGCAAAATTTTGTCAAGGAAATGTAAAAGGAGGTTTGAACAAAAAATAATTTATTGTTATCGAGTCCTAATAAACATTACTAAGGGTGCAAGTGCATTTTCAGATTCAGTTCATTAATTTCTATTTCTTAATTAACAGAAAAAAAATTAATATTATGCAAAAAATATTTAATTACACTCGTTATTTTTCATTTAATTAAAAAAAAAATAAAGGGACAAAAATTAATAGTAATTTTTAAACGAATTTCTATTATAAAAGAACTAATATTAGTAATAAAAAATTAATTAGTTAATTAATCAAAGAGATAATGCATTTAAATATTATTCACGCAAATAAAGTGTTTGAAGGACAATCTAATTATTAGATAAATTGTAAACAGATTTTTTTAGAAATTAAAACGAGTCAGAACGGCATTCTAGTTGGATAAAATACGTAAGCTAAAGAGAAAAAGAAATAGGTCCTAGTATATAATGTTTTGATAAACATAATTAAAAATCTAATATTAATTAATAATTGTTTAAAGTTTGCAAGAAATTAAAAATAAATAACCATGCATATTATGTGTATTTATACCCTTATGTAAATATTAAAAACGTCAATAAATAATTAAATTTAAAAAAAAAAAACGTAATTAACTTCAGCATGCATTTTGACGATTGTTACATTTCAGTCAACATCAAAACATAAGTCACAAGGTGCAAAAAATAACACTATTTTATAAAAATCATACACATAAATACATCGGTTTACCAAAAAACAATAATCTAGAACTTTAATATCCATGCATATATAATTCCTACGACAAAAAATTTAAATAATATAGAAAAACTTACACTGCAAATGTTTTGCCGGGAAAATAATCAAAACTTAATGGCGCGACGGTTGATCACACCAAGAAATCCTCCCTGTGGATAGTTTCAACAAATTTTGTCCAGGAAAATCTGTACTTTTCTGAGAAACACTTCGAACAAAATTAAATAAATAAAATTAACATGGCTGGATACGGTTTAGGGTCGCATTTAACGTATACACAAAAACACAGAAACACGTGACGATTGCAGATCAATGGCGGACCGGAAGCGGAAGGATGCAATAGCTTGAAAACCATAACAGTACCTGTGCGCATGCGTCTGAACTTGGCTAACTGGAGCACTGAGAGCTCGGTGAACTGGAGTCGTTGGGGATTTTTGTAGGAGCTTTTCTTTTTTTTTCTTTTTTAAAGGTGCTGGACAGTTGAATTCAGACCCTTTTCTCTGGGAGGGATTTCTATGGCTCCGGGGGAAAAATTGCACTTTTAAGCATTAAAAGCATACAATCTCAAATCTTTCGGGGGAGGGGGGGTATTTCAATCAGAGTTGAATTCAGACAGTTTTCTCCGGGGGGTGGGGGGGGTCAACTTTTTTACCATTGAAATAATAAAATCTCAAATCTTCCGAGGAACATTTCAAAGCTCCGGGGGGAATGTCCTCCCCCGGGCCACCTCCTGAATTCAACACTGATTTCAGTGCTCCCGGGGGGGGGATGAATGTCCCCGCCTGGGTACCCCTTGAATTCAACACTGGTGATGGGTATCAGCACGAAAATATTGGTCCCCTCCTTAAACGATATTCAAAATTCTTATACTATCATTTTTTTATGCAACAACATTTTGGCGACCGTAAAAAAATAGCGACCTATCACGATCAGTGCTTTCAGAACTTTTATTTCGGGGAGGTTGACTGTGCGGCCTGCGCAACATAGCGCGTAGCCCTGGCAAAGCACTTTTAGCTATACTTAGCGAGAGCCAACGTTTTTCACTGCAACACTGCACTAATAACATTTATTTTTAAATTTTATATATCATAGTACATAAAATATAGATAACAATGTGGAAAAAAATATTTTTTCACATTTAATGTGAAAAATTATAATTTCCCAAAATCTTCTATTTTTTCCAATATTTTAAATATTTATTTTTTTAATTAACTTTTATTTTTAGGATTATCAAATGTATACATTCCCCGACAATGACGTCATCTTTGGCTGTAAGAAATAAAGTTATTACGCACTTTTTCTCCACGTAGAAACATTTAAAACAAATATACAGCAAACATTTCAGATTTTTTGAAAGTACAATTTCTTCCACGGATCTTCACGAATCCTAGCCGAAGAAAAATGTGTGAATATAGCATTGAACATGGCGTTTACTGAAATGTGTTTTGAATGTGTTCTGTTATACGCATGTGTTTCGCTTTCCATTAAATCTTTACCAAAGTGACAGCCGAGTTTCGGTAAACGCATTTTACCACACATTTTCAAACACCTGAGAATGCCTTAAACAGATTGGAAACACATCTTGACACCTCAAGCGTTTATAAAGCGTTGTATTTTGAGTAAAATGTGTTTCAGGGATTTGCAGTGTACATGGCTCTGTTTAAGAAGAATTAAGAAGACCGTAAAGGATCCTTCACAATTTTTTTCATCTTAAAACAGTATCCTTCACAATTTTTTCTTTTTAAAACAGGTTATTTCACATTTCTTTTCATATTAAAACAGGACACTTCACAAAAGTTTTTCCTACCAAATAAAGCTCTTCACAAATTTAATCATCTTAAACTTTTCCCAATTTTTGTATAAAATACTGTTTACTGTTGACTGTAATAAGTGTTTGTTCTTCAAAGTAAATTTTGAAAATTTATTAAATTTCAACTGCTGCTAATACATTTAATTTTCTGATTACAACTTACATAAATATCAATATTTTACATAGGGATTGTTTTTATACAATTTTGACACAATTGAAATTTTACTGCAGCCAAGCATGGTTCCTTGTACAACGGTGTATTTTGAAAACATATAGAAGAAAGAAAACATTTTTTTTATAGAGAAAACCACTGTTAATTATTTCGCAATGTTTTTTAATAGTCAGATCTTATAAATTAAGTGTTGGTGAGTGCAAAGCTTGAAATTGTCTGAATATGTTTGATTACTTTTGCTGACTGTTAGAATGACATCATTAAATATGACAAATAATCTACAATCTGCACATATTTTCCGTTTCATGTTCTGCTGCTTTGCAAGCAAATAGCAATTTTTTGCTCTATTTTTTAATATTTTATAATTTTTAATGTAACATTTGACATTAAACAACATAGGGCTCTAACACTATTTACTTGGATAAGCTTATTAAAAATGAATTTGAAAAATTAATATACAGTAACAGCAAAACATGCATGAAGCTTCACAAACAGCTATAGACCATCAAAGTATCAAATAAAATGAAAATTTTGAAATGGAGAACCATCAATTCAAAATAAATAAAAAACAATTAAATAAATAAACAAAATACCTGGGAGAGGGGGGGGGGAGTATTTTATCTATTATAAATTGCAGCTTGTATTTTCAAACAATTTGGAAGGGGGGGATAAAATTTTATCATTTAAAATATTAAAAAAATAATATTACCTTCTAAACTAGAATTTTATTATCAATTTTATAGATGATTTCCTTTGGACGATTACTCTCTATGAGAGAAAAGTTCTACTTTTTGCATTTGTTCGCCACAGTATATTTTGTTGTTTTTCAGCCAGTCTCACATAACTTTTATTATAGACTTCTTTGTAGGAGTGCGGTTTTCAACAGGCATGTGATGTGGAGCATTGGCCATATATAGGGCACTATTCGGTTGCAAATTCGGAAGAAGTTTTACCAACACTCATTTTTGGAAGTTTTCGTCATTTGCACGGGATTGCCACCCCTTTTTGTCGACGCTGTATACAGTAGTTGAGCATCCGTAAGGAAACACGTTTCCTCATTTTTACGCTCTAGTTAAGACCTTGGCGTAGTACATGGTCGTTAAAGTTTTTTTCCCGTAAATAGTTAATAACTTGCTCCTTTTAATTCGATGTTATTCGTTTTTGGGTAAAGGTGAAAATAGGCACTCGCCAATCCCCACTCGGCAATAAAACTTGAAAAACTGGCTTGAAAAATATGGAGAAAACCGGCCAAATGCAGGATTTTCTGATTTTCTTTCTTTCCCATGTCCGTGTGACAAAATTTATGATTTTTCCTTGCCAGATCGACGAAAATACTGATTTTTCTGCACCAGATCGATGAAATTAATGATTTTACTGCACTAGATTGGCGAAATTTATGATTTTTATGCGCCGATTAAAGAAATTCGTGATTTTTATGTGCCCGTTCAACAAAATTTCTGATTTTTACATGCCGTTCAACAAATTTCTTGATCTTTATGTGCCCCGTTGACAAAATTTGTGATTTTTACATGCCTGATCGACTAAATTCATGATTTTTATATGCCCGATGGATGAAATTAATGATTTTTACATGCCGCTCAATGAATTTCTTGATATTTATGTGCCTGTTTGACAAAGATTTTTATGCACCGATAAACGAAATTCATGATTTTTACATCTGTGTTCGACAAAATTTATGATCTTCCCCTCCCTGATCCACAAAATTCATGTTTTTGTTGTGCCTGATTATTGAAACATCATTTTTACACACCCGATCGACAAAATTCATGATTTTTACACACCGATCAACGAAGTTCAAGATTTTTACGCACTTGATCACCGAAATTCATGATTTTTTCGTGCTCGATCTACGAAATTTCATTTTTCTGAACCCGATCGACGAAATTATTGATTTTTATGCAAACGTTTGATGAAATTTGTGATTTTTATGCACCTACTTGATGAACTTGTGATTTTTAACCACCCACTTGATGAATTCGTGACTTCTATACGACTACTCTACAAATTGGTAATTTTTATGCGTCCGTTCTACAAAATTCATGATTTTTTTCGTGCCTAATGGACGAACTTCATAATTTTTACGTACCGATTGATGATTTTTATGTGCCTGATTCATGAATTTCTTGATTTTTATGCATCCGTTTGATGAAATTAGATAATTTTTTGTGCCGATCAAGGAATGCTTGGTTTCTATGTATCTATTTGATGAAATTCGTGATTTTTATGCGATCAATAAACAAAATTTAAGATTTTTACGTGCCCGATTGACAAAATATATGATCCCCCCTCCCTCGATCGACAAAAGTCATGTTTTTTTCTGTGCCCGATTAATGAAATTCACAGATTTTTACACACCCGATCAACGAAATTTATGATTTTTAAACACACTATCAACGAAATTCATGATTTTTTCATGCCCGATTGATGATGAAATTAATGATAATGTCCATGTCCCCCCAAGGCGGTCATTTCTAAATTTTGCTGATACTCCTCATGTGATATATTGTTGGAAAGGTCTGTGACTGTTTAATCATATTATGCATCTCCGGTGTCCATCCCCCCACTTTGCCCCCCAAATGGGGTGCTTTCGAAATTTTGCTGATAATCCTCATGTGATATATTGTTGGAAAGGTCTGTGACTGTTTAATCATATTATGCATCTCCTGTTTCCACACCCCCACTTTGCCCCCCAAGGGGGTATTTTTTGAAATTTTGCACAACCCCTCATGTGATATATCGTTAGAAAGGTCTGTGACCACTTAATCATATTATGCATCTACGGTGTCTATCCCCCCACTTTGACCCCAAAGGGGGGTGCTTTCTAAATTTTGCTGATACTCCTCATGTGATATATTGTTGGAAAGGTCTGTGACTGTTTAATCATATTATGCATTCCGGTGTCCATCCCCCCACTTTGACCCCAAAGGGGGGTGCTTTCTAAATTTTGCTGATACTCCTCATGTGATATATTGTTGGAAAGGTCTGTGACTGTTTAATCATATTATGCATCTCCTGTGTCCACACCCCCACTTTGCACTCCCAAGGGGGTACTTTTTGAAATTTTGCACAACCCCTCATGTGATATATCGTTGGAAAGGTCTGTGACCGCTTAGTCATATTATGCATCTCTGGTGTCCATCCCTCCACTTTGCCCCCCTCCTAGGGGGTACTTTTTTAAATTTTGCACACATCCCTCATATGATATATCGTTAGAAAGGTCTGTGACCACTTAATCATATTATGCATCTCCGGTGACCAAGCCCCAACTTTGCCCCCCCAAAGGGGGTACTTTCTAAATTTTGCTGATACTCCTCATGTGATATAGTGTTGGAAAGGTCTGTGACTGTTTAATCATATTATGCATCTCCTGTGTCCACACCCCCACTTTGCCCCCCCCAAGGGGGGTACTTTTTAAAATTTTGCACACAGGCCTCATATGATATATCTTTAGAAAGGTCTGTGACCACTTAATCATATTATGCATCTCCGGTGTCTATCCCCCCACTTTGCCCCCCCCCAAGGGGGTACTTTCTAAATTTTGCTGATATTCCTCATGTGATATATTGTTGGAAAGGTCTGTGACTGTTTAATCATATTATGCATCTCCTGTGTCCACAACCCCACTTTGCACCCCCAAGGGGGTACTTTTTGAAATTTTGCACAACCCCTCATGTGATATATCGTTGGAAATGTCTGTGACCACTTAATCGTAATATGCAGCACGGCAGTTATACGGTGCCGCAGGCAGCGGGGACCCGAGCCGGAAGTTCGTTCGGTTAGAGGTTTATACTATTCGATGTGCATATTAAGGTATTATCCGGGGCATGCATAGCACGACCGGTATACGGTGCCGGAAGCAGTGGGGACCCGGGTTGGTGGTTCGCTCGGTTAGAGGTTTATACTATTCCATGTGGAAATTAAGGGATTATCATACAAATGGAGAATTCAATTAGATTCGAGGCCCTGATGTAAATTGAAGGCCCGCTAGAGGGCGAAGCCACTAAGTTTTCTTCTTATACATTTATACCCTAATGCTTAATTTAGACTGAATGAAATTTTCATCAATAACCGCACAAAAGTAATGGTATCAGTACAAAAACCCTTAACGGGTTAAAAGTTGTGACGCAGCACTTTCTTTTGGCTCTAAGAATTTTAAATATGGGTCTTAAAAGTAATGATATCAAATTTGAGTGACGCTATGTTAATTTTTTTAAATCATCATTTTCTTTTTAGTTTTATTTATATTCACAGGTGCAATTATTGTCTTAGCATGAAAAAATATATAAAATTTATTCGCTGATGCTTTTTCTCAGGAATTCAAAATATGGGTTTTAAAAGAAATGATATCAAAATTTGACTGACACCTTGACGTGAATTTAGTGGGATCGTTTTAAAATTCTATTTAAATTATTTTTCGTTTGTCTTCTAAAGTATATTTACCCATACAAACAATACTTTTAAGTTTTCAATGCACTGTTAAATATATTACTTTCACTGAGCCTATATTATGTATTGAAATGTATTTATTTCAATAAACTGATTTATGTTTTGTTCCACACTATCCAAAATCATAAGTAAAATTTATGTAAATGATTATTTTGCGTCATATTATCCACTTGCATACATTTCCCTTTGTTTGGATACTATGACGCAAAATAATCATTTACATAAATTTTACTTATGATTTTGGATAAGTTTTGGATGATTTTACATAAATTTTTATTCACATAAAAATTTATGTAATTTTTATATGATAAATATTTTTAATCTTTATATTATTTCGAATAATAATAATAATAAGCGAAGTTTTAAGTATATCTTATGAACAAATCATTTCCCAAATCTAATATTACTTTCTATATTATTCCTGATACTCTTCCGAGGACAAACCAGCAAGTGGTCATTGGTAACTTCCCAGGAGGCTGAAAGCAGGAGATTTTCGGATTCAAATTGTTCCCAACTGAGTGTTTCTTCACAACATGACTGCATTCGAGGAAAAAAAACACACTTGTTGCTTTTTATTTACTTAATGCGTGCAAGTTGGCGTAGTTTAGAGAAATTTGCTTGGAACAACATGATGTTTATATGTGAAAGCTTTTTCGTTACTGCTATTCGATTTAATCCACAATGATGTCATATAGTGGATTGATAGAGTGGTTTTATGAATAATAGATTAGTGGCATATGTCCAGAGCGCATGCTCCGGTTGCAGATATGTCTCCAAATTATGGTATTCAACATCCTAGGACATGACAATACTCGTTTTCAATTAGATTGGGGCAAAAAGTCATGAACCATTAACATGGATGTAATGAAGGCTCGCATAGCTTTTGTACAAAATCCTTTCAGCCAATCTATTGCTCATATCTCAACCATAGACATTTTAGAATCAGACTTAGCATTGCAATGCTTTTCCCTATATTATTAGTAGTGGGATCTTAGTTGAATTTCCCAATTACATGTGATATAATAAGATGAATCGTCTAAACGCAGTAATAAAACACATTATTGACAAGACTCTCTCGACCAATCGGACAACTTGAATACTATCAACTATGATTGGGAAACAACGTTCAGAACAAGAAGACGTCCTGATACACCGTCTAATTCTGAAAAGTGTAAGATACCCCCAACTTAATGTTTATAAATGTACTACAGTTGTAAGCATTACATATGTTTGACACGCAGTAGACAATCATATAGTAAACAATTTAAGGTGTCCCTACAACACAAACTAGTTACGTTACGATATCTAACTTCAAATTAGTTCAGCGTTTTATGAAAAAATTGCCGATGCATAATACACGAATACATATATACAAAACGATCAAAAATAGAAGCTTTTGGTTTTTTAAGTCGCTTAAAATTAAATATTCACACACAAGAATATCATCAAACATTACTTATGGATACATAATTTTTTTATTATCTGAATGTGAAAAAGTATTCGAAAACTGAAATACAGGAAATGGTTTAAATATCTCCTATTTACTATAATAACGGTTTCAATGATTACTTTATTTTAACCATGTTTTAGGAGCACTTTTTGATTACAAATTTTAAAAATTTAATCTAATATAAAGTCTTTGCCTAACGTATTAGATACATCCATATTTTTAAGATATGTTTAATTAGAATTGTTAAAAACAGAGGTGTATATACCTATACATCGAATTAGAACTTATTACAGTATGTCAAATAAAAATATCAAACATACAGCGCAATTTTAATTTCAGTTTTATCACTAGCTTTAAAAAACAAGTTTTGTAAAACTTGCCATGTAACTTTGTTTCAGTGATAAATTTTAGTGTGTCGTGTTTGCTTGTCAACAGTCTCAGAAATTAAAATACAAAAATGTCAGTAATTACTGTTCAACTATGTTATCAAATCTAATTTTTAAATAATGAAAATTTGATGTGAAATAGCAAGAAATTTTAAATGCTTACCATGTACGTAATGCACGGCAAGCACAGTATAATATGGAACGTGAAACACGTTCACACTCGGATACTAAAATAACTGGAGGAAAACAAGTAACGTCGAAATGCATGTTTGAACTCAGATTTGAAAATCCATAATAAACTGAAGGAAAAAATTCATAAAATTCATAAAAAATACTCCCGGTACCAGGTGTCTGCAGGATAGTCGACAGCTCATCATGGTCTGAAGGGTCCAGGGCACGCCGTTCCCTTGCATAATTGGTTAAGTCGATTTCGTTCACGAAAAACTGAAAAAATGTGCAGCGAAAAGTAAAACGTATACGTTTTGGAATTTTTATTTTCCAAAATGTACTGAAGTGTACTCAAACCAGAAAAAATAATCAAGAAATTATAAAATATAAAATCAATGTTTCGTTGAAAGTATCTAGATGATAATAATTTTTTTTTCATCAAGCTACCTAACTGCATTATTTAACCGGTTAGAGTACGCAAAATATTATAACATGATTTACATTACTTGACATTAGACAATGACCAGATTTAAATTATTTTTGGAGTGTAAGTTTGTCGTATATTTAAAAAAATGGTTAGCACAGAAGCCCTCGGGATATCGTTGGACTTCGCATTGCATTCAGGCTCTAATCTGTGATAAGAAACTATATTTTATTTAATAAATTGAACAAATCCAGTATCTAAAAATGTTAAGTTCGCAAACACCGCCTTATACCCACAAAGAGTTGAAATATACCGAGATAAATAAATTGTTTATACGAAGGAAATAAATTGATACATTGCATAAGAAAGCTATTGTTCATTGTATAAATTTATGCAGGAAGTGGTGTTATTTCAATAAAATTATAAGAATTTAAACTTATATGTTTAAAAGTATGGAACTAAATCTATTTATTCACACCTCTTGATTTTGAAGCAATGAAAAACGATATTTCAATTACAAGATATATTAATGATACTTTGCGTAATGTGTATTGTAACAAAAATAAATTTGGAGAAACTGAATTATTATTTGTTACTTACTCTGTTTCATAGGGTAAATCGCGCATCGAGTTAGTCGCTCTAGCCACTGCATTTCAGCTATTGGACATATGTCGGAGCTTATGACATTCTTCTACTATGAATCGTTGTAAAAATCGTAGTAGAAGTTATAGTGATTTATTTCTTGAAGTAAATGTTTTATCCACCAAAGAATGGTAAGTTAGGATTTTATTGTATGCTCTGATAAAATAGAGACACATAGAAGATGACGTATACTATACTTACTAGAAATGATTCATGAAATATTTAATGAAAGTTGTCGAAACAGGTCTCGAAAAATGTGTTAGTTATAGGTTGCAACCATATTTGTTTCTACTTCCAGAGGTACTGCCTGGGTCATCTATCCCATATTAAAAGGATACATGCCCCACCTGAATTGTGGATATGTGCCTGACTTGCGATTCGGGATAAGATGTCCCATTTATAATTATCAAATAATTTTGCTGCGTGAGAATTATTTTTTAAATCTTCAGAACTGTGAGAAAAAAATCTATTTCTTCGTTTGGATGACCATGGCCCTTCCGGAGGATCGTTAGCTAACAAGTCATGGTTCAATGTTAGTAGTGATAATTTCTCAATTTAAGGAATGATTAAAAAAATTATTTAATTCTTGAAAGTTGGTTCAAAAGATTGCAATTCCCTCATATTTATAAGTGAAAAATATTCAAGTGTTTATTATTTATAGCTACACTCAGCACATTCTAATTCCCACATTCCAAACTTTCAATATCTTTATATCAGAATATATTCAGAAGCATTAAATAGATATTTAAATACATGATAGAAATCTAAAATTCCTTAAGTATATCATTCTCACAGGAAATTCGGAAAGACTATACCGGGACCACCAAATCAGAGGTATAATCCCTCTTGATGCTTATTTATTTATTTACTAAATAAAATTTATTTTACTGGTGGAAATTTTTCTTTCCCCTCCCTCTTAATTTAAATTACCTATAAGTTGAACCTTCAATAGAATATATAAAATACTTTGAATTTATTCATTATGAAATACAAAAATCTAATGCATTTAATTTGGAAATATTAAAATTTCTTCCGGAAATAATTTTTAGAGTTTCTACATCGAATATAAGAAGAGAGAGATGTGTAATCCCTCTTAGTTTATATTAAAAAAGTTTAGCTTTCGTTAGAAGTATAGTATTGGCTTTAAATTTTCTATACACATTTATTCGAATAATTGGCAATATCAAACATCCTTTGATATAGGAGTGTAATGCAGGAATAGTATGCAGAGTCTGTAAGCTCAAATTAATTGCAAAAAAAAAAATCGCAAATTTCATGTAAATGGGATATCAAGTAAAATGCAAATCGAGATTTTGAATTATGAAGGTTAATTACCAAAGCTTCATATTCTTTTACGAATGGGTCATCTATACCGATCAAGTGGGGTGTCCAAACCTGAAGTCTGGCATAAGTGGCCAAAATCATTAAGTTTTTTGATAAAAACACTATTTCATGTGATACTTCTATTAAATAATATATTTTATGTGATACTTGTATTAAATAATATGTTTTATGATGGTCTACGTAAAATTTGGAATAGAAAGATTACATGTGAACTACAAATATCATTGCTATAAAAAATAAAAATGAAGGAGGGACTTAAGTAGGGCAACTATCCAGGACTTACTCTGTATGTTTTAAAACTCCAATATTTAAAAAAAAAAGTATTCCAACTACATTGAATTCATGAGCGTGCTTTACTTACAATTTGTATGACATTCCCGAACAAATTTCAAGATGTTGACACCAAATAAAGATAATTAGTTCTTACTTTTTTTTCTGTTTACTTCTATCCTGTTAGAAGATGACTAAGATACGTATCCTCATCTCATGCTGCTACCTGTGAATTATTATTCCGATTTATTACAAAGAAGTCACTGAACTGAAAAAAACGTGATATGCTAATATACGAAATGCAGTTAACATCTCTGAAAAATGCATATTTTACTGCTTAGAACATTTTATCTAACATCAGAATAATAAAAAAAAATTTACCTGTTATTGAAAATACATTTGGTTACCTTTACCGTATATATGGTTACATTTACCTTAAAATACAAAAAAGCAGCAGAATTTTTCCCAAAGTTGTTTCAGCAAATTAAGGATTGTTATCCTTATTATTTTATACAAAATACCCCAGGAACGCGTTAAAAACAGCAAATTAAGAAATTAGTATTAATAAAGCGAAAGTAGATAAATACATTCCTGAATGTTGGTGAAATCAGGCTAACATCCAAAGTGATATAGGGCAGTATTATAGTAAGCTCTTATAAATATCCCATTGTTGCAATAGTATATGACGGGAGATTTTTTTACCTGCCTAAAACGCGGATGACTGTGGATAGATTGTATTATCTATATTTTCTCTATGCATACTAAAAAACTATGTGATTTTTCATAAAAATGTCAGGTAAACGAAAATGTATGAGCATATTTATTGTGCATATATTAAACTAATTTTAATGTATATTAGAATGTTTAATTATTAAATGTGTTTAGTTAACTTTTTTCATTGTATGGAAAAATGAAGCTTCGCAACAATACTCTGATAGCCTTGGAAAGCGTATCAAAATCTGTGCGAGGCATGCTTTTTTTTCGAGTTTTAAATTTTTATCAAGGAGTAGTTTAACTATAGTATTTCATTACCTTTCGAAATATTGGTACCCTACTTACTAGAATTGAGATTAATATAATGCATATTTCATTTTCTGCTGTTTATCTTATCGCATAATACTACTTCTAGGCACTATTTGTGTAAATATTAAAGTATTTCAAATGGTGGGTTTATGCTTTCATTGTAATTATAAATTCGTCCATATGATGTCCAAAACTTAATTTAAAAAATGCTTATATCTGAATGGCATTTTAAATTACAAAAAAATAGCATGTATTTCTAAATTAATAATAACATGAACAAGGGGTACGCAAATAGTTCGTAACATCTTTAAAAATTAATTTAATGATAATAAAATATTACAATTTGCACAATTGGAGTCATTGAAATCGGATGTTTAAAAATAAAAATGTAATTCGGACTGTCGCCGATAGATGGAACTAATATGCAATGTTAATTGTTCAGAGTCTGATCAACAGAATGGAAAATTCCATTGGTATTTTATAAGAGACCTTTTTCGACTTTTTGAAATACAAATTCTGCGTTTCAAGGTGACAATTTATAGGCTAGAATTCCGGTGTAAGTTTGCCCCTGCTTTAATCAGGCTCTGGCAATTTACAAAGCAGATTTATGTATATAAGGCTGCCAAAAACCTGCGTACACATGCATTTTTTAATCGTTGCCGGTAGCATGCTATAATACCTAGATTAAGCACGACAAAAATTTCGCACGTCAGAAAAGAGCCTACTGAAACTCGGGAGAAAGTGAAGCTTTTGAGATTGTGCACTGATATGTGTTGCTTGTTCATTGTATTTTGTTATAAACTTCCTTTCCTTATATGTGCTTCATATTTCGGCTAAGCTCTCTTTGTTGGTCTTTTTTCAAAATACAACATTTTTTCTTATATTTACTAAAAAGTACGATATCTCTCTGAGCATCTCTAATATATCTCTGAGATATCTCTCTGATAAGATATCTCCCATTCAAGCAAACTGCAATTTTGAATCATCATTTTCTTCTTGTTGAATTAATTTTTAAAGTTGAAAAGTTGAAATGAACTTTTAACGGATTCGATAAATAATACTGGAAATAAACTTTCGAGAAAAAACAACTGATTATAAAATGGAGCAATTACCTATATTCTTCTTGAAAAACTTAGGAAGATTATTATGAAGTTATCCATTAAAGTTAATTAACAAGTACTTTTTTTTCAATTTAGCAAAAGGGCAGAAAACTATTTCATTTCGTGCATACTTTATAAATATCTATATTAAATAGTTCCTAAAATATATCAAATACAAGTTTCCTAATGTACTACTCATTTATAATGTTTGGCTTAAAGGAAAGAAATAACTAATACAAACATTTATTAAGACTGAATACGCTACTATATCATATTAATTTTACTTTAGTATAATGTATATAAATTTTAAAACATTGCAGACAGGCATTCTCATCAAAGAATAGTAATTTCCTTATCGAAACCTTTGAAATACACATTATAAAATATAAAAAATAACTTTTCTTTCTTAAAGTGGAGATCCGTAATTTAAAATTCAGTCACCAAAAGTTAAATCCAATTACAAAACGTCACTATCATCTTGAAAACAAAACCTGTTAATATTAATATATATTATTAATTCTGAAATGAATGCATTTCAGCAGAGTTTTAAAATAATTATGGTGACAGTTACCTTAATCTTTTCTTGGAATCTACACGATTAATGTCCCATGGGAAATTAGATTGCAGAACATAAGGCTTATAATGAGACTGAAATATTTAATACGATAAAATGGAATTAGTACCTCCGTTTTGAATCTTTGGCTGTAGATCTTATTTCAAAATTAATGATAGTAATAAGCTTAAGGTTTAGTTTCCAGGTAAGTTTAATTATAGAAGATGTACTTCAGAGAATATTGCAGATATATATCTTTTTATGGCCATCTTTCACTGTAGTAAATAAAAGAAAATTATTATAGAAATGTCTTTTGAGATTAAAAAACAGCTGGCTTTATTTAAATTAATTTTCTAATAATTCTAGGAATGCGTTATGTTTACATTTTATTTTACCATAACGTAAGAATTTTTTTTAATTTCACTTTTAGTTAACCCTTTCAAGGACGGTAGTACGTTTATGAAACCACTTAATTGAATTCCCAAATGCCACAATCGCCCCAGAATTTCGGTCTAAAACTTTCTTCTTATTATGTTTGTGAAGCTTTTTCTTATTTGCAAATAAATTTGTTCGTTAATTCCGGTGCCATTTATTCATTTGAACATTTTAGAAATTGAAGTGCTTTCCTCCTGAAAGGGTTAAGCAATTTACGATTGCATAAATCTTACTTAGATTGTTAATCTCTTTCTAGTATTAAGAAAGTTTATATACAGGGTGATTTTTTTTTAAGTTGTGAAAGTAAAACCCTATAACAAAAGTACCACTGATCCAAATGACCTGAAATTTCACGAGTGTACTTCCAAAGCAATGGGAAGTTTTTTTTATGCGTGATTAAAAAAACCCCTTAAAATTCCACCGACAGATGGCGCTGTATATGCAGTAAAGTCGGGAGACGAGTTTGTGCATGACACACGCACAGTGGCGTTTAAAACGTGAAGCACGCACACCTCGTGTTCATTATTTTACGGATACCCTCGCAATGACTGTGGCATTGACGGACCGTGCGTTGTTAGTTAAACTGTATTATCAGAATAATGACAGCGCAGAAATTGCTCTTAGGACATTTAGGGAACTTCAGAATTGAGGAAAATGTTCAATGACGACACAATACCTACGGAAGATGGTTTTGAATTTAGAACAGACTGGTTCACTTGGCGTAAAACCCGGTAGAGGAAGGAAACCAGTTGATGTTAACGTACAGCGCCATCTGTCGGTGCAATTTTAAGTTTTTTTAAAGTGTGCCAAAAAATATCCCATTGCTTTGGAAGCATACAGGTGGAATTTCTGGTCATTTGCATCAATGGTTCTTTTGTTATAGGGTTTTAATTTCACAACTTTAAAAAAAAATCACGCTGTACTATATTGAGAAAATGAATGAATCATTTGAAAATTTAAATTCAGAACTCTGCAACGTAGTTTATTTTAAAACAATTTTTAATATGTAAAGCAAAATCATTTCCTTCTTTCTGTTGATTTTGTTATATACGTCATTTATTAGTTCATCCAACTGCATTATTGATGAAGCTTTTATTTATTTATTTAATGAAATTCAATATTTGCTCAAAGAACATCATCTATTTCAGAAAACGATTTTTTTTTTGTAAATAATGTTTGACTCTTTCCAAGCTTCAAGCTGTCTGGTTTCGAAAACGAAAGCAAAGACGGTTAGATGATGAATAAGATGTAACATATTGCACAAAAACTTTGTTTTGAGAAAATCGAATCAAGTGCTTTTTTTTGTCAATAAAAATTGTACTATGAAACTTTAAAGTATTTTTTTATGACGACTTAAAGATTTTGTGTTTATTAGGGTGGTCCGAAAAAGTTTTTAATTTATTTTTTGATTCCCTAAACCGCGGAAAACTTGCCTCTAGGGTAGCTTAGTATAATGCAAAAATAAAATAAATAAATTGTTACGTGTTTGGTGGTAGCTTATCGTCCCTAAAATTTGAGAAAATATAAGATTTTTATCATTTTCAAGGGGGAGTGCGAGAATTTTTTTGTTTTGTTTTTTGACTCGCTATACTGCGGAAAACTTGCCTCTAGGTAGCTTAATATAATGCAAAAATAAAATAAATAAATTGTTACGTTTGGCGGTAGCGCATCGGCCCTAAAAATTGATTATTTTCAGCAAACGTGGTGTTGAAAGTGCAGTAGTATTCCAGTGAATCATTTCAATGTCGTCTGTAGTTAGGAAATTGATTTTCGGTGGTTGAAAACTCCTGTTGAACTTTTTTTAGAAGCTAAGTTTATAGCCATTATAATTTTTCTGAAACCTAACTGTATTATATGATTCCTTTTATCTACTATCATACTAAAAAGCAAGTTTTCTGGACGGGTAAAAAATACGTTTCTCTCAGTTACTGGGTCAATGACTTTCAGCAAGTTTTCGGGCAGGAATCTTGAAGATTTTATAACTTCAAGTACATGTTCTGGTCTGTTTATGAAGTATTTACTTTTTTATATAAAACCATAGAGGTATATATGACTTCAAGAGTAAAGAAACTAAGATCTTGCTCTCGTCTGTTGTGTTTTCAATACCTAAATACAATCGGAGAACTCTGTTCGCCATTGTTAACCACATTGAGTGGGAAAGTATGCCAGGCTAAGGAACAGATAAATCTTGAAAACAGCTACCTGATTTTATAGCAGAAATTATATCCAGCATGTACTGCTGACCCGTGTGCGTTGGTCATGTTTTACCCACTTCAAGTTCAGCTCAAAACATGTCCAGTAGCATTATTTCTTATTTGACTGAGGCTGGATTTTCACTTGATGAATTGAACGTGATTGGATGTGATGGCACAGTTACTAGTGTGCGTTAGAAAACCGTCTTATTCGCACAATTGAAGAACAAGTTAAACGACCACTACAGTGGCGGGTGTGCTTCTTGCATTTCAATGAATTGTTATTTCCGACATTTGTTTCAAACTTTAGATGGTGAAACGACTGGGTCACAATCATTTCGTTGTCCGATTGTCTCACAGCTCAGGAAATGTGAGAAACCCCCAGTTGTAAATTTTGACAGTATTGAGTATGAGATTCCAGAAATGGACAAGCAAAGTTTATGCAAAGACAAAGATAAGCATTACCTGCTGAACATAAGTTGTGATATAAATTCAGGTAGCTGTTCTGAAGAAGTAACTGTTCGTGAGCCTGGCACACTTTCCTACTCAAGGTGAAGAACTGAGGCGTCAGAAAAAAGTCATCGGCTCTAATTCAAGAGATGGTTTTATAAGAACTATACTTATTTCAATATCGTCAATGCCTAGTTTTTCAAGCTAATCTTAGTTCAAACTTAATTCAATTATATCAAAAGAAAGTAAAGACAAGTAAAGTACCACATTTTATTACAAACTGTATATTTACACAATCAGAAAAATGATTTTTGGTTTCAATGAAAATTTGTCAATTTTTTAATTTTTTTTTTAACTTAATACTCTACTAATAAATTCTAAAATTAACTATTTTTGTTTCATTTATTTATCATTTATAGACTTTGTTCTACTAAAATATGTCTTTATCTACTTGTTATAGAAGTTATTTGATTTATTTCCATTTATTAGAAAAAATTTAAAAATATTATTTTTTCGAAATTTAGGGACGATGCGCTACCGCAAGACGCGAAAATCTATTTCTTTTGTTTTTGGATTTTACCAAGCTACCCTAGAGGTTCATTTTCTGTGGTATAGCAAATCCAAAAACAAAACAAAAAAGTTTTCGCACTCCCCCTTGAAAATTATAAAAATCTTATATTTACTCAAATTTTAGGGCCGATGCGCTACTGCTAAACGTAACAATTCATTTATTTTATTTTTGCATCATATAATACAGTTAGGTTTCAGAAAAATTTTAATGGCTAGAAACTTAGCTTCTAAAAAAAGTTCACCAGGAGTTTTCAACCACCGAAACTCAATTTCCTAACTACAGACGACATTGAAAAGATTCACTGAAATACTACTGCACTTTCAACACCACGTTTGCTGAAAATAATCAAATTTTAGGGCCGATGCGCTACCGCCAAACGTAACAATTTATTTATTTTATTTTTTCATTATACTAAGCGACCCTAGAGGCAAGTTTTCCGCGGTATAGCAAATCAAAATACAAAGCAAAAGAATTCTCGCACTCCCTCTTGAAAATGATAAAAATCTTATATTTTCTCAAATTTTAGGGCCGATGCGCTACCGCCAAACGTAACAATCTCTTTATTTTATTTTTGCATTGTACTAAGCTACCCTAGAGGCAAGTTTTCCGCGGTATAGCTAATCAAAAAACAAAAAAAGTTTTTTTCGGCCCACCCTAGTATTTATTTCTCGAGTAACAAATGAACATATATATTAGTAATAGAAAACATTTTCACCCTTGATATATCATGAAAAATAACGAAATATTTCTAGTATGTAAATTTAGAACTTTGTAACTCTTGCTTACATTCTAAATATGCAAATGATTGAAACAAAATCAAGGTATTTATTATTTCATCTTACTGGATTACTGCTGACATTTTTTAAACTATTTATTTAAATAAAGCCAATGCAAATTTCATTATAAAACTTAAAGCGTTCTTTTCGACTTTTTTACAGGAAGTTCTGAAAATTGACTAAAGTTTGCTGTAGGATTAGAGATCCTGAAAAAATTAAGGCTAAAAATCATTTTGCATTTTTTTATTTATATTTTTTTAATAAAAAATATTTATTAAATTGTTATAAAAACAATAACAAACGTTTTCATATTTTACGGCAAAATTAATCTGGCAAAACTAGTTTTGCCACCATTTTGAAGTCCAGACTTTTGAATAGTCATTTCTTATGTATGTTGCTTTTTACGTTGTTTTCAACTATACCTAAAACTAAAGAAAAAAAATTAGAATTAAAAAGTTTAATAAAATATTCAATATCTATAAAATTTTATTGTAATTTTTTGTATAACTTCAAAAAATTGTTTTGTTTGTTTTTCATTTGTATTTTGTAGAGAATTTAATTTCCTTTAATTAAACAAGATAATGAAACTAATTAAAAAAATAAAAAAACTCTCTTGCGTAAAAAGCGAACTAATTAATTAGGTGCTTATAGATTAATTATTTCTCATCAATGTAAAACTATTTTTTATATTTCTTACCTATTTTTTTTATTTACTTGTGTTGATGACTTTTAAGTTGTGTTTAATTGTAATTGTTAGTTCCTATCTATAAACACTGTTTTGAAGAGACCTATAGATGTCTATGAAGGTTAGAGTTACAGTTAAGCTAAAGATCCTGCCTACACAACTTTCAGGTTGAGTAATATTTAAACGGAGCTTCTGACTGTAAAATAGTCTAGGAAACATCGTCTTCATTTTGAAAGACCTATCCAATGATATTCCACTCAATATAGCGCGTAATTTCTTTTTTGTCTCTACCAGCATTTTGAATTTATGAAAATCAAACCTAGCCTATAACCATCGGACGGTTAAGACGATTCGTTAGAGACCTCATTCATTAAAATCCATCCAGCCGCTGGAATGTTTCGAGGGTATAAAGAAATGCACATACATACATACCCAGATGCGCGTTAAACACACAATCATTCTTGGCAGTCGGGTAAAAAGAGAAACATATAAATCCATTGAATTGTTCAAAAGTTATCGTGGGAAAACCGATGAAAAACGTTTCGAGGTAACCGAGTTTAAAATTTTCCGTCCGCAAGTATCGTCGGTCGACGTGGCTTAACGTTTACGATTCGTACGACTGTTATTTTACAAAATTTGCTATCGGGTCAGTTTCACGACATTCTTACAAGTTCAATCATTAATAAAATAATAATTAAAAAAGAGCACATATTCTTCGTCATTTGAAATCTTTCTGGTCACCTTAAATTGTTCAACTAAGTAGATCAAGTGAAATATATTAAAAGTAAGGGTTAAAAATTCACATTAGTAATACGAAAACAATTTTAAATTTTTTATATTTTGTAACAAAATTTTGTTATTTGTTTTGTATTGATTAGGTTTTTTAATTGAGTAATGCATGTAAAAGCATATTAATAGGTGAAAACATTATTACATTGGACAAAATAATTAAAATATTTGTAGTTTTTAAATTTAGAATTTAGCAACTGTAGTTTGTTTTACAGGCATTTTAATGCGTGAAATAAGCTTATTTCTATGTTTTCGTTCTTTTTATGATGTAGGTATTTGGTATTTCATTTAACTGCACAACAGCCAAAACTTAATTTTATTTATTTATTGATTTTAAGTCAATTTGTCTTTTTAAAATATCACCCATCTCAGAAAACCATTTTGCTTGCTAAAATATGTGTGGTTCTTTCCTTGCTTCAAACTGTTTGCTTTTCTTTAAATGTACAAGCTTTTGGATGATGAATGAGATGTAACATGTTAGTCAAAACCTTGTTAGAAAATTTGAATGTAATGAGTTTCTCTTAATGTAAATTCTATAATGAATGTTTAAAGAAATTCTTTCGACATGTTTAAAGTTTTGGAAAAATGAAGTTTAAAATATGTACGTTAAAGAGGATGTACAAAAAATCATATTAATAAAACAGAAACACTAGCTTCTTTAACTTTTTTATTGAAAAAATACTGAGAAAATTACATTTAAAAAAAGGTGAATATGCGTTCACAAATTACGGGGACGCAATTGACGTTAACACTATAAGATTTAGCTTTTGAATTTAAAGAAATATAAATAAGTTTTGAAAAGTTGATAATTTTATAAAATCATCAAAACGTTACAGAATTTATAAATTTTAACACATTAAAAATTTTTAGGGGTAAATATTTATGTACTATGTTTATCTTAAGTTAAAGTATTATTATTAATTGTATAGTATATATATATATATATATATATACAGAGTGTATCTGAAATGCTTCAACAAACTTAGAGGGATCCTCTAAGGATCCTTTTCAGCATCCTCTAGGGATTGAAATGTCCCAATCATCCCCATGATGCATATATTCAATTGTCAGCCATTTTGTCTCAAAAATTATTTTGTTACAATGGTTAATATTCATTCAATTTAATTACCAATATTGAGCCGTGAAATAAAAAACTACAACATATCTTAATTGTTTATATTGCATAAGATATTTAAGTAACTTCAAATGTAAAAAAAAATTACTTTTAAGCAGAGGTTTCAGGAAATGATAATTTGAAGGAAACTGAAAACAGCCATGTGGTCTTGCTTTTGGTTCTGAAGCACACTATGGTAGTGAAAACTATGAGGATAGGAAGCAACTAAAAAAAAGTTTATTGCTCGAAATATCGAGAACGTCCCATCCATTCCTTGTCACATTCATCCCCCATCTCCCCTACTATTATCGAAGTTTAAAGGAATTTTTTTTGGCTACATGAAAGTTTTGAAATAAATAGTTGCTAATAAGTACGTTAAAATTACAGTAAAACTTGTGAGATTTAAACCTGTCTATAAGGGATCATATTTTAACCCTTTTAATATGGGGTCAGGACATATGTCGTCCATACGACTGTTTTTGTTCTTTCGTACCAATGTTTGAAAAAGAATTCTAACATATACTCACACGATGATATTTTTGAAAGCAATCTATCACAAATAATGTTTTTGTAAATTGTGGTATTATTGAATATATAAATAGTTGCCATTCCTTGCCCGTAATGAAAAAGTTAAGGAAGAAAATCTCATGATCCCGATTGAAAGAATGCCTTACGGTTAAGGGAAAACCTATCTGAAACGGTAGACTTGGCGATTCCATTTATATAGGTTTTACTGTAATAGTGCAGAAAAAAAAATTAAACTTCAAAATTACTTTCCAAAATTTTACTAAATTTTGTTTCGAATTGAATGTGTTTTTGCTTTCAGTAATAAATGACAAAAGTTTTAATAATTGAAAAATATTTATAACATTGATACACTATCTTGTCAAAAGTATGCGGACACTTTCTATTTTAGACATTTTGTTGAATACCTAGACAAAAAATTGATGAATTCATCTGGGACATTAGAAATATAAAGAACATGTTTAACTTCATATATTTCAGCAAACGTTTAGTCAGGAGGGCAGTCAGGGTACAGCAACAAATTGCATAAAATACAATATTTTCAATCACACTGTAAAATAAAATTCTCGAAATGGTCTGTTGATATATCTGATGACTATGTTGGTGTTGTACAAGATTTATGTTTACTTATGTAAGGATATGACGTATATTCATAATAATATAAAAGTGTTTTAAAATAATTAAAAAATCCTTTTGTTTCTTTGCAGAATGCAGTGATTTTAAAACTAAATAAGAAAACTCATATAAAAAGGTCAGTTAAATTTCTTGATAAATGAGAAAGGTATCAGTGGTAGAGTGAGTTACATTTTAGTTGCTTTTTAGAAGTAGGTGGATGAAAAGAGGTTTACCACAAATAATCATTTTAACATTTTTATTGTCATTTTATAGAGTGTTTTAGTTCTTTTTGGAAGAAACATCGAGACGAATCTATTCCTACAATAACAAAACAGAATGTTATAAAAAAAGAAACATCCGTTCAAAATCTAAGCGCGGATATACAATAAAACATATGCAAGGAAACATATTGTGTTTAAAAAAATTATAAATTTATGAAGTTTTATAAAAAAGTAAAGATGAAGAAATTGAAATTTTAAGAAATTGTAAAGTTATTTCTCATTTCATCGACGAATATACTGCAATTAAAATTTGAAAAACCACTGTTAGCTAAAATTGTTTTCAATGTTGATTTGTTTTTACAAATAATATTAAAATAATCTAAATTCAATAAAGAACCTTCATGTTTTTAATGCGAAATATATAGAAAACTATTAATTAAAGACAGACATTTTTATCTTGATATACTCTGGGAAAATGAATTAAATATATCCAATCCCTAGATTTACAACTTTAGAACGCATATTATATATCATACTAAGCAGTTGGGAGAGGCATTTCAATGTCTCAAGGGGAATGTACCCCCTGAGTTATCTGCGTCGCGCTGACAATAGATTTCGGCAATAAGAGGGTAGATTAGCAAACCCACACTGGGACCCACAGCTTAAAACTGGCGCCTTCTCACAAATATTCTCACACGCCTACTTCTTAAGAGGAAACTAAAAAATATATATAACCATCTAACTTACCTGTCAAATTTAACTTAGTAAGCCTGTCTGTCGGTTCCGTCGTGCATAGAGCTCTGGCAGAGAGAATCCGCGCCTGGCCAAGGGCGTTTCTGAGTAACACCCAAAAGCTTCGACAACCTACTGATGCACCTCGCTGCCCGGTGTCGCGAGGGAAAATCTGTTTTCTGACAGTAATGGACCACTAATGTAAAGCCTCAATCAGTCCCTGTCACTTGCTTGCGATTGGAGAATTCCTGGCAGGGCTGGCGGAAGGCCGATTTTCTTTCATACTTGTATTTATGAAATTACCGGCCATTGTCGCGTTTTCTAGAGGTTTCAGCTACGGCTGAATACTGACTTAAGACCTTAATAAAGGGATCAGAAGGGATACTATGCTCTACAGACTTGGTTTTCTTGTCTGAGCAGTCCCTCTTAGGCAATTAGGTCAAACCCACGCTGGATTTTATTTTCTTACTTTACTTTTTAGATGGGGCAAACATGTCCTTACTTTATGTACTATTAAAAAAAATGATTAAAAATATATATTTTCGATTTTTTATTTATTTATTAGCAGATTCTCCATACAAAGGTATAAATTGTAAGATTGGACGGATAAAGTATCAAATAGAAAAGATTGATAAAAAACTTCGCACTTTCAATAAAACAGAAACATAAAAAAATCCGTGAAAAATTCCAAAATCGTTGTATGATTTCCGCATAACTTTTATTCAAAAGAGGAAATTAATTTCTATATTTGGCTAAAAGATTACATTTTGAATGTCTTATGTGAGCGGCTTAAAATGGCCGTAAAACTTGGAAAATAAAAAAAAAGAGCCGATTTTTTCGATTAATTTTTTTTTTAAGTATTCTAATCAAAATCTAGAAAATCTGGCATTCGGACCTGCTTTCGGCTATCCCAAACAAGATTGGCAGACCTCTACGCGTGAAAACTTCCGTAAGCCATTGCCAACCAACAGACAGACACACACAGATAAACATATTTGTTTTTTAATATAAATAATATATACGATATTATTATATTTTTCAAACTTTTCAAATCATGAATTAAAATTATTTTCGTGTATTTAATTGTCCTCAAATTTTTAGCATTTTCCTGTAAAAAAAGAAAAAGCTCTCATTTATAATGTAACAATGTTTTTGCGAAAAAATTCTTTTAAATCCATATGCTATGAAACACCCTGAAGTTTGTATTTGTGCATTTCTAAAGATAAAATTATTTTCGTATGTTTTAAGATATTTTTGTTATGGAACTTGTTCACATGGAAAATAAAACATAAAAGTGTTTTACAGTTAACTCATGGGCTGATAAGTTCCCGGTCTAATAAAGAAAACACAACTTTTTAACATAATTTTATAACTTTATAACTTTAAAACTTTAATAAGTAACATAACTTTAATAATAAATAATAATAATTTAATAATAATAAAAATTTAATAATAATAATAATAATATTAATAATTTAATAATAGTAATTTAATAATAATAATTTAATAAATAAATAATAATAATAATATTAATAATTTAATAATAGTAATTTAATAATAATAATTTAATAAATAAATAATAATAATAATTTTATAATAAATAACATAAATTTATAACAGAAAAGCTCCAAACAGTGCTCAGAATCATCGACTCGTTGTTGTTTTTTGTCAAAAGTCAAGACGCGCGGCATCCACTTTGACAACAACTTTTTCATAGACAAATGTTCATTCAAAATAAAACCTACACGTTTGTTGGATATCTTCAGAGTCTGAACTATCTCCTGCAACTTCACTTTACGGTTCCCCACAACGATTTTGTGGACTTTTTTAAGTTTTCCGTAATAACCGCCTCTTTTGCGTGGTGCATCACTGGTATAGGTACGACCACGTTTAAATTCAGCAAACCAGTCAATAATGGTTGATTTACCTGGTGCAGTGTCCGGATAACGCTTATCAAGCCAACCTTTTGTTTGAACGGTGTTTTTTCCCGTCAAATAACAATTCTTGAAATTCTTGTTTATCCATTTTTTTGTTTATCAACAAAGTCGTTCAACCAAAACGACTCTAACGTTTTATCCACTCGGCGAATCGTCTTGACATTTTTTCTGCTACCTTTTAAAGGTTAGTATTTACTAAAAAAAAACATCGGTTCGGCGATCGCAACGCCATCTGTGTGCCAGACCGGGAATTTATCAGCCGATGTGTTATATTAAACTTGGAATATTAGAAATTCTATAGATGAAAATTAAAATTTTTGAGTTTGGGTAGTTTTTATATAATTTGTACACGGTAGTTACGATTAAATATGAATTACAGTATTTATTCACAAAATTTACCTCCCAGTGTATTTTTTGTACACTTATCCATTGAAAGAAGATTTGGACAAAGATAAAAGAATCACGTATTTTCCATATCAAGATTATGAGATAGTTTATGATTTAAAAAAAATTAGAAGTTTTGTGTTATTATGATATTATATTTTCACGCGATCTCTATTCTATATATGCAGCACAACTGTGTTCAAGATGTATTATAACTGACATAACGATGTCGTCAATACTGATTTGATTACACTGCAAATATTTAAGCCATAATCGTACTACTCGGAACGAAATAGTAACATAAAACATGGAGGAGAGTTCAAAATGAATTAAACATTTGATATTAGATTAAACAATAATATCCGCTATTAAAAACTATTAAAAATCATTGAGACTTTTATGGTCGCGAATCTGCGAAATATTTCGCATTTAAAATAGAAATTGCATCAAATATCTCCATACGGTACATAAACAGTTTTCATACACATAACAGTTTTCATATACATAAACAGTTTTCTGGATTCACTCGGTAACTTGGAGTGATTTTATTCATATATCACAGTCTAGAATGCTCCAGAAAACTAAAATGAGCTATACTGTCTCAGATCGAAAACTATCTACGATTTACTTTTAAATTGTTCTTTATATTTTTACGACTACCACCACATTGACGCCCTGAAATTTAAGGTTATTTGGGGAATTGTCTTAAGGAATGTGAAGTGTTTATAAAAATCTATTTACACTAAACTATTATACATATATTAGAAAAATTTAACTATTTTTAGTTGATATATTAAAAATATATATATATGTTATTTTACAACTGATAGATGGGTGCATTTCGAAAAAAGAAGATGCAGCGGCGGACACTATAACTCAACGGTGACTTAATCTAGAGTAATGAGTAACTAGAACAAATATATCCAGAGTGTGGAGTTGTCGGGTAAATAGGAAGCCCCTTGAATGCTATGAAACGTTTACCTCTTGAAAACTTGAAAACTTGAAAACCATTTTTTTCTTTTAATGTTGATTCAAAATATGTTTGTTTGATAGGAAAACAATCAGAAAATTTACTGCTATGTTAATTCGAAGATAATGATTGGTTAAATGCTGTAGGTAATTTTCCAAACGCATGAAATCAATACCCTGCAAATAAATTTAAATAAATAGCTAAGTACGCTTTGAAAATTATAATTATCCGCTAGATAAATTAATCTTAGAAAAATCGAAACAAAAGTTGTATATTTCAAAAAATGTTATGTCAATAAAGCATACGGCATTGAACGATTCACACATAGATATTCATAGTCGTGACATACATAACTTCCCTTTGTAATAAATTCGAAAACACACAGTTGTTCAATGCTGTATTTTCATTTTTTTAATACCGCTAAACATGGTCTTTTAAAAACATTGTATTAATTCATAAAATAGTTTGTCGGTTTTATTAAACTTTATTTGTTTTTCACAATAAAATTTTGTAGATTAAAACTGCAAATTTTGACACTGTATACTTTTACAGAATGATAATTTGTACACAGTTTTTAAACTTAATTTTAGATAATTAAGCAGAGAGCTCAATGATTAAAGCAGCTACAGTTTTCATATGGTATGACCCAAGTACGCTCAAAATTATGAAGCTAATTTCGAAAACATTCAAATAAAGTATTTCATATGGCAACACAAAATACTATAACATTATACAATGATATTCATTCGACATCTTGTACAGACATTTCGATAAGAGACAATCAAAGTTGTATATTTTGAAAAGTGTCACGGCGATACATTAGCTGCATTAAACACTTCATACATAGCTATTCAGATGCCGTAACCTCCCCACTGTAGTTAATTGGAAGATATCAAATGGGCAAATGCTGTAATTAAATTTTAAGATCAGCTAAACAAGGTCTAGCAAATAGTCTTACATCGATAGTTAAAGATGCTTGGAGAATTAGAATTATCTGCTTACGATCATACTCAATTTAAATAAAATGACATTTATGTAATGAAAATGCATAGTGTTAGAATGTATTTCGTGTTTCTTTTTAAAACTTCTCTTAATATTTTATATCTTTTATATTTTAATATTTTATTAGAAACCTTTCAGACTTTCAGTGATCTATTAACTCATTCTTTAATTCGTCGGATGTGCCATTCCCAAAACTTTCTTCTATCTCATGCAGCTTGCACATACACCAAAAACGAATCAGCACCAATTTATATCAAGGTCAAACTGAATCTGAAGTTTGATTAAAATCAGTGTATTAGTTATTGGGATATAACTATCCTGAAAATCATGAAAAAGTAGCATAGCAGCATCACCTGTAGGGATATCTACACCAAAACGTAATCAGCATCTATTTATGTAAAGTTGTAACATAATCTGTAGTTTGATGAAATTCTGTGCATTAATTCTTGATATATAGCTATCACGAAAATCATGCAAAAGTATCATAACAGCGCCACCTGTTGTGATATTTATATCAAAACGTAGTCCGCATCTATTTATGTCAAGGTTTAACATAATCAGAAGTTTTAATGAAATTCTGTGCATTAGTTTTTGAGATATAGGTATCGTGAAAATCATGGAGAATGTGCATAGCAGCGCTACCTATTGGGATATGTACACCAAAACGTAATCATCGTCTATCCATGTCAAGGTCTAACAGAATCTGAAATTTGAAGGAATTCTGTGGTTCATTTCTTGAGATATAGTTATTGTGAAAATCGTGAAAAATGTTGCAGAGCAGCGCCACCTTGTGAGGCAATTTACACCAAAAACCAATCAGCACCAATTTATATCAAGGTTTCTATTAAACTCCGTGCACTAGTTCTTGAGATAGAGGGCCCAGAAAATTTTTGTTCATACAGACAGACACACAGACAGACATTTCCAAAAACAGTCAAATCGTGTTCAGGACCTTCTAAAACGTATAAATCCGTCAAAAAATGGAAGTCGAAAATTTTCATGAATCCAATACTTTCTTTTTGTAAAGATAGAATAAAGTAAAAATCCCAAATATGCCTTCCGAATTCTTTAAAACGCCAAATTCTTAAAGCTTCTGGCAACTTCATTAATTAAATTTTGGCTTTGATTGCTTGAATTTTTAAGATTTATACGGAATTATACATATATAAAAAATATGCAATCAAAATTTTTACCTTTGCTCTTTTTATAAAAAATACTATGAATAATCTCTGCCCTTTTTTTTATTTATTTATTATCATTCTCAATGAGATAAATTATTTCCTTTAATGAAACTAGAAGATACATTAAATATTTCATTGATAGACATACATAATTTATAGTATTCCCCTTCGTATTTAATTCGAAGATATCGATTGTTTAAAGGCTGTAATTTAATTTTATAAGTGAAGCTAAACATGACACTGGAAATAATCTTACATGTATAACTATAAATGTTTTGCATAATCCTTTGATAATTAAAATTTATCTAATTATACCCACACTCATTTGAACTGAAAGGCATTTTAGT
Organism: Maratus michaelseni; assembly: GCA_963931845.1. Taxonomy (NCBI): domain Eukaryota; kingdom Metazoa; phylum Arthropoda; class Arachnida; order Araneae; family Salticidae; genus Maratus; species Maratus michaelseni. The sequence goes on from OZ007595.1 coordinate 202,448,973, forward strand.
ATTATTTTAAACCTTATTTCTAAATTAAAATTCTGAAGAATATTGTTTATTATTTTACGGAATGGTGATATTAATACGCAGTATTTATGACTAAATTTAGTTAATTAAGTAATATGTTTAATTATTTAAGTTTTCTACAATTTTCACACAGTCTCACCTAATTATAACAAACAATATAACTCATATCGAAATACAGTATATTCCGAAATAGAAACAGCGGATCGAATAATAGTTTTGACCCAGAAATTTTTTTATAAAGTGCTTAATAATAAATAAATCTGAAATAAGTAATAAATTATTAATTAAAATCATAATCGTAAAAAAATAAAATCGAAACATATTTGTTTCATCCAAGGATTTACACCGAAAATTTTTATATTTCAAACAATGTATTGCGTATAACATTCTGAAATATAATACAACATTATATTCTGATATTACATTCAATTCGTTCTTTGTCTTATACTGGTAGTCCAATATACAAACTAATCATAGAAAACTAACGAGATCAAAGTGATATACTTCAAACAATGTTACGAAAATAAATTAGCGGCATTAAATATGTCATACATAGATATTCAGTAGCCGTGGCATTTCCCTTTGTAGTTAATTCGAAGATATTGTTTTGTCAAATGCTATAAAATAGTATTCTAAGTGCTGTTAAGCTTGACCCTGCATATTATGTTACACGGAAAGTTAATGATACGTAGAGATTTTAAATTGTCTTATAGACAAATCTCAATCCTTCAACATTAAATGTGAATATTTCAAACAATGTTACGGCAATAAAACAATTGCATCAATTATTTGAGACACACATATTCAGAAGTCTTGCCATTTTTCACAATCCCGCATGGCTACCAACCTACTGGTTATTTGCATGTCAAAAATCATACATGGTCCTCCCAAAAAGTAATGCGAATATCTTTTCTCCACTGGCGCCGAATCATATAACCGCAACTGTTAGGAAAAGTCTTGGGTAGAGAGAGCTTTAAGGAGCAATAGGTGCCAGAAAGAGTCGGGAGACAGGAGACTTCGCAGTGATAAAATACTGGCGTTCTGTATGTGAGTATCATTAGGACCAAGAATGCAGTGAACGAGTTTGTGCTACCATAGTGTAAAGTATGACTTTGTACGTGAAAGTACTGAAACGATTGAGAAAAAATGATTACCAGAGTCTGACGACAGATCGCCCATAGCTAGATTCTCATTAATTACAACGTGAGGACTCACACCGCTTTGTTGGTCAGGGAGTATCTTGTGAAATAAATAAACAAAACCACGTTTACCCAGCAGCGTTTAATCAGCCACAAAGTTCTGACTATGGCCATAAAGTTATGACTTCTTGTGATTCTGGTACGAAATGTCAAGCGAAACCTTAAGGGACATCATTTTCGAGCAGTAGCAAACTGTCAAAGAGCCCTGCCAAGAGGTTTGCACAGCATCCTGAAAAAATAGCCAAATAGCTTGGAGAATCTTAACTATACGGAAGACAATCTGATATTAAAAAAAATAGAGATCAAATTTATGTATTTTAAGTAAACTCTTATCTAACTGCATTAACCATTTTGAATACCGATATCTAGCGGACGTGACATTTCCTTAGTAGTTAATTTGAAGATATCGATTGGTCAAACGCTGTAATCTAATTTTCTAAGTACAGCAAAACTTGACCCTGCAAATAACCTTACAGGAATAGCTCAGGAGCTTAGAATTAGTACTTACTCTTACGATCAGATTCGATTTAAATACAAATATCGTTTATATAATAAAAATGCATAATTTTTACAATTAATTTAATGTTTCTTTTAAAACTGAAAAATGTATCAATTAAACTAACTATATATAATTTAATACTTTATCATAAATATTCCAGATATTTGATAACATTATAATGCATTCTTTAACATTATGAAACACACCTGCATAGCTCTCTAAAACAGTAAGTTTCTTTAAGCCCCTGAGTCAGGGATGTAAAAATCTAGGCGCCAATGGGCTGATTCCAACCACTAAATTTTATTAGTATACTTTGCCAAAATTTTATCAGTATTCTTATTAGGCGAAGAATACTAAAAATTTAGTGGTTGGAATCGGCCCATTGGCGTCTAGATTTTTGCACCACTGCAGTTGACAATTTCATTTACTAATTTTGGCTTTGATTACTAAAGTGAATTAGGTTCATTCGGAATTAGACATACATGGACTAACGTAAACAATGTATACAATCAAAAAATTTAAATTTGCCCCGTTCATATAAAGTATTACGAATAGCCTTCTACTTTTCATTTATTTGATATCATCCTTGATGAGATAAATTATTTCTCTGAAACAAAAGTTTGCATTAAACTTTTCATACATAGATATTTAGACGTCGTGAAATTTTCTCTCTTTAGTTAACTCGAAGTGATCTACATATAAAATTATGATATTTAAATATCTAAGTGCAGCTAGATGTGACCCTGTAAATAATCTTGCATGAAAAACTAATGATCTTAGAATTATCTGCTTACGATCCTACTCAATTAAAATACAATAGTCGTTTATGTTATGAAAATGCATAATTTTTACAATGTATTTGATGTTTCTTTCTAAACTGAAAAGGCTTAAACTAAACTAACTGTTTAAACAAAATGTTTAGAGCTAAAATGTTTAAGCTAAATTGTTTAAACTAACTTTAAATGTTTTTTTTTGTTTTTTTTAATGTCCGTTTACTGATATTTTAGCATTTTACCATAAACTTTCTAGACTTTTGGTGATTTGTTAATTCAGTCTTTACCAGTCTCAAAAATACCTTCCTATCTCTGCAAACACTAAGATTCATAAATACTCCAGACAACTTCATTTACTAATAATTGGCTTTGATTGCTAAAGTGAATCAGGTTAATTCTGAATTAGACATACATAAACTAACTTGAACCATGTATACAATCAATATTTTTAGCTATGTCCTGTGTATTTAAAGTAGTACTCATAGTCTTCTACTTTTTATTTATTTGATATCATCCGTGATGTGATAAAATTTTCTTTTATTTAAACGAAAAGCTGCATAAAACTATTCATACTTAGATTTTTAAAAGTCATGAAATTTGCAGTTTTTAGTTAATTTAAAGAAATATACTAGTCAAATGTTGTTAATTAAATATCTGCGTGCAACCCTATATCACCCTGCAAATAATCATACATGAAAAGCTAAAGATGATTGAAAATGCTTGGTTAATATCTAACTGATGCAGCATTAGAAAGGAGAGAGATGACTTACTTGCTGAAAATCTTTGGAAATCATTTTGTATTCAAAACTTTCGTGAGTGTCATGATTTGTATGTGAACAGAGATGTTTTTCTAATAGCACAAAAAGTTCGCCACAGATGCAAAGGCCTTATATATATTAACTTAAAATAAAATTAGCCTAAGTCTCTTTTCCAATAAAAATCATATCTTCGCAAACGAAATAAGTAGTTTAGCGTATGGAGATTTTGAAATTAACCCTTAATTGCATAGTGATGTAAATTTCCATCACTTTTTATTTAACTTTTAATAAATAAATCAACTTCTTCGCCACCACTATATTTATATAGAAATATTAATCCAGTAAATTTCCCATGAACTATGTTGCTGAACAAACTTAAAAATCTATCTTAAAATTTCTGGTGTCTAATATTTAATATATGTATAAAAAAACACAATTGTAAAAGAAAAAAATCATGCAATTAAGGGTTAATAAAGATTGTAACAACTAAAGAAATTGCATAGTTGGTATAAATAATGTAAATATGCATTGCTTACAATTTTTTTTATTTTAATAGAAAATTGTTCATTTGTATATGTATACTTATTCAAATTCATATTTATACATGAAACTTATTAATGAAGTGCTAGACATTTAAACGAAGTAAGATTTAAAAAACAATTGCTGTGATAGTAAGAGTGTTGTCTTTGAATGTTTAAATTGTGGCTTTGAGGAGCTTTCGTTGTACATTCACATTGCACTATGCCCCTGTTGCCATTCAATCCCCTCCTTCGCCCCATACCACTACTAATAAACTAAACTCATTTTACATTGCTAAATATTTAAGCTATAATTCGCACTATGGAATATGCTGCATGGACCTTTAATTTATATCACAAAAATTTTCATATTTATTTTATCTCATCGAAGAAGAATTTTTTTTTCTAAATACTTTCGGTAGCGAAAATATTTGGCATGTTTGTTTTATAGTCCAGTGAAATGGTAATGAAAATTGCCGATGAAATACATTAATTAGGGTAGAGCTAATTTTTAATACGTTGTATGGGTAAGTACTATGACTAATTTCCACAGGTTTGCCAACAAAATATTTTGCCGCCGGCGACGCCATCTTGAAAAAATGGCGAAATTTTCAAACTTTTTTTAGTTTTTGCCAAATATCTGCCAAATCAAAGGACTGATAAAAAAGTTATACGTTTTTTTTTCAAAGTAGACTAATTTCTTTACAATTTAAGCCCAGATTTATTATTTTAACTGAAATAGTTTTGGAGTTGCAACTCTTCAAAGTTAGGCAAAACTTTCCGAAAAAGTGAAATTTTTGAACTTTTCACAATATTTATCCAATAGTATCTCCTAAATAACGACTCTTTTCATCCTCCAACCTTGAAACGTTATTTTAAGTTTGCCCTGATAACAACTGTAGGCAGTAGGTATATAAAAACCGTTAAAAAGAAAAAAAAAATAGAAAAACCGTTCAAATAAATATTTTCTCCGCATCCAACCGATCAGGAAGATTTGTGTGTGTGTGGGGGGGGGGAGAATACAACGATCTTCGACCTTTGTAGCATGCGAGTGCAACGGGGATAGAGGAAGGGGAAATTCTAACCAATAGCAGGGAGAGAGAGCTAAAAATAGCATGAACCCTTCGCTCGTGCGTCAGTTCTCAGTTATATCCAGTCGCGTACCGGAGCTCTTCCAGAGTAGAGACCATTTCTGACTTTTCTGTTCTTTAATACAATATGACTACTGCCGATGGGAATTTATGTTTTATATGTAGCAATAGTTTAAGTGAAGGGAAAACTAGGATTGTGAAGCAAAAGGGTATACAAACTCTACTAAAAGCAAGTGTTAAACGCACGCTTCCAAATCACGAACGTTTATTGAATTATATAAGAGGTTACTGTGTATGATGGTTGCTATAAAAGTTATATTAACCCACGAATGATCGAAGCATACGTTCGTCGAGGTTCAAAAGATACGCAAACGAAACCAAAACTTCGTTCAGGAGGAACAAGTTTCAAGTTTAAAACCAAGTGTTTTTTGTGTGCAGAAATATAACCAGCGAATTCTTGGAATCTATTAAGAAGACTAAATTATCTAAACGAAATAAAGTAATCTTAGTTGAGAAACTGGAAGTCCGAGACTCAATATTGAAAGCAGCTGAAAAACGAAAAAATGAGTGGGGGAAAGAAATAATTGAACGTCTGAAGAACGAGGAGGATTTAGTAGCGGTGGATGCACGATATCATCTTTTTTGCCAACGGAAAGTGTTCAAGTTACCCCAAACTAGCAACAAAAGAGGACGTATCCATAGCAATAATGTCGATGAAGCGATGGAACAGATTATTTTATATCTTGAAGAAAATTCATCCGAATGTCAATTTTCTATGGATGAATTGATTGCAAGCATTCAAGGTGATTACATCCCTGACGTAAGAACGATTAAAGATCGTCTTTTTCAGAAGTATGGAGATGAGTTGCTAATTGCTGAGAATTTCCGGAAAAAGACTATTGTTTGTTTCAGAAATGTAGAATATATGGTTATATCAGAATCATGGTATAAAAACCGTAAGTCAGACCCTGCCGAAGAAAAACTACGAATCATTGAGACTGCTGCTGATATTATCCGAGGGGACATTCGTTCACAGATGTAAAATGTCACTGAATACACGCCGCCTGATAATTTTTTGACTGATGCGACTTCTGTGATACCTCAATCACTTTTACACTTCTTTGAACGAGTGATTCTGAAACACAAGCGTGGCTCTTTGGTTGGATGGAAAATAAAGTGTATTGCGCTTTCACATGCAGTAATCTCAGCTGTGCGTCCTTGTTCCTTCATTTCATCACTTTTAAATGGAATTGGTGTTTATTTGTACAAGCGTTTTGGATCAAAACACCTTATTGACCTCTTGTCATCATTTGGGTTTTCATCGAGCTACACTGATGTATCTTTACTGGAATTGTCCGCAATAATGGAATCTAAAAAACCAACCATCGAGAAGGGATCATTCTGCCAATTTGAGTTCGACAATGCCGACTTTAATGTGAACACACTTGATGGTTTGGGGACTTTCCATGCCATGGGAGGAATAATGGTGGTTAATCCTTACGAGTCAGTAAAACCTCAAAACAATGTCACCCGTGTCATGCGGTGCTCTACAGCAGAATTTATTAAAAAAACTGGTGGTAACATTGAACTGCTGACGTTTAAGAAAACTGACAATGCAGGCTTGAAAAGTGTTCCCATTGTGAATCTGAATGAGATTCAGCCTTTAAATGATGAATTATTCCCTACAGGTACGGATGTTCTATGGTTGTATGGTAAGAGTTTAAGCAGTGTAGAACTTCCAGGGTGGAACGGATTTATGGAAAATGCAACCCGAAACGAGTTCTATCAACGTTCCAAGATTATATGTCTTCCTTTCATCAATAATCCTCCGACGCAATATGACACGATTTATTCAGCTCTTCGACTCGCGGTCGACAAATGTAGAGCAAGTGATCAAAATACATGTTTTGTCACCTTCGACCAGCCTCTCTATATTGAAGCACAGGACATAGTAAGAAACTGTAATGACCTTGCATTGAAAAATGTGGTCCTGCGCGTAGGGGGATTTCATCTTCTCATGTCATACATGGGAACTATTGGAACCATCATGGCTGGAAGTGGGCTTAAGGAGCTTCTCAGTACGGTGTATGCAGAAAATAGCATTGAAAAGATGATGAACGGCCATGCTTATTCGAGGGCTGTGCGAGCACATAATTTAGTTCATTTTGTTTTGGGAAAACTTATTTGGGAGACAGTTCAACTAACAGAAGGTGAAAAAAATATGATGGAAAACGTGCTTATTGATTTGGAGACATGTGTTGTTCTAACTATTGAGGAAAACGAGGAATTTGAAATTATCAACAGAAAATTCAGAGAGGCTATGCATAACCTTGAAAGTCATGGGCCCACTGCTAAGCTGTGGATGCAATATTTTCGTATGGTCACTTTAGTAAAGCAGTTTATAGAAGCAGAAAGAAGGGGAAACTGGCATTTCCATCTTGCTTGTGTTCAAAAAATGTTGCCCTACTTTCATGCTGCAGGACACTTTTTCTACGCAAAATGCGCTCATCTATATCTGCAAGATATGTTAGCTTTAGAAACCAGAATGGACCCAGTTGAATACAATGCCTTTACGACCCGTGGATGTTTCACCGTCAGGCGAACAGAAAAGTTCTGGTCTGGTATATGGACCGATCAGACCATAGAACAGACCCTGATGAGAATGATGAAAACATCTGGAGGGCTGACAACAGGTCGAGGGATTACAGATGCTGTGCTTACTCGCTGGAAGCTGGGGATGGTGTACCTCCAAAGTATTTGCTCTGAAATTGAAAAATACTGCGGTATCACATCAGCCAACTCTGAACAACACATAGACATGAGGCCTGCCCGTGTTGCCCGAGATAGAGAAGATGCTGCAAAACTCTATAGGTGGTTTTCTCAAAACTATCCATTCCCTCAAAATGGTGCAATAATAGCCATTTATTCAGGAACCATTGGGGGTGAGGAAGTTAACTGCCACCAGTCTGAACAGATTGGAAAAGATGGATTAGCAAGAATTGTCGGCAATAATTTTCAAGATGTTAAATTTCAACGCAAGAAGAAGGTAGTGACCCTCGCGGGCACCAGTAATACCGTAAAAATTGGAAAAGATAAACTAATTATAGATCCCCTTACAATATTTCACAGGTTGTGCATTTCCAAACAATCTGATGAAGATTTGAAAAAATTCTTCAAGTTCGAGCTATCTCTTTACCCCATGTCATTGTTTTCAGATGCAGGTATGCGTAAGGGGACCAAATCATCATTTTACGATTCATTTATTCCACTCAAGAAAGAAGACATCCCTGATGGAAGTAAATATGTTGTTGTCGATGGCGGTCATGTTTTACATAAAGTAGTGTGGCGTAGACATACTTCATTCACGGCTATAGCAGACAGCTACATAAAATATTTGCGAACCCATTACGGTATGAACGTTTCTGTAATCTTTGATGGTTACCCTTTAAGCGCTGACCAAAAATTCACAAAAAACTGCGAAAGACTTCGTAGAGCTACACATTCTGCTCCAGACATCATCTTCGACAAAACCACTGTGTTTCAAAGTACACAAGAAACTTTTCTTGCCAATGATAATAACAAGAGGCACTTCATTGATGTTTTGAAAGATGTATTAGAAAAGGCTTCAATACAAGTGCAACAGGCAGTTGAAGACGCTTATGTATTAATTGTCAATACTGCGATTTTAAAGGCCTCTCAGTATGATAATGTCTTCGTAGTCGGGGAGGACATTGATCTTCTTGTACTCCTCACTGCATTACCATCGCCTCACAAAAATAATGTATTTTTTCAAAAGTGCGGAAGAGGTAAAGCTCTTGATGTATTTTACTCAGCAATTTCGTTTAGCTACAGCTTTTCCAACATCCTGCTGTTCCTCCACGCTTTCAGTGGGTGTGATACCACCTCAGCACTTTTTGGCCACGGGAAAAACCAGTTTTGTTCACTGGTTGTAAAGCATTCCGAACTTCAAGAGGAAACAACAGCTTTCTTGAACCCTGATGCAAAGTTAGAAGAATTGGAAAAGGTGGGAGAACATTTCCTGATTCGATTGTATGGAGGTGACCTAGCAACACAAAACATCGATGAGCTTCGATACTACATCTTCATAAAATCCGCTGCCAGGACGAAATTCAACCTAGCTAGGTTACCTCCAACAAGAGACGCTGCTCAACTACATACGATGCGTACATACCACCAAGTTCAAGCATGGTTAGGCAAGAATAATGACCCATTGATGTGGGGTTGGGTGAAAACTTCACTGGGTCTCTTCCCCATAAAAGCCAAGAATGACGCAGCTCCAGATTCGATCCTTCAGACCATATTCTGCGCTTGCAAAAAAGGATGTTTAAAAGCATGTGGGTGTCGAAAAGCAAGACTGAACTGCACAAACATTTGCAAACATTGCAATGGCCAGTCTTGCGAAAATACACCGGAACTTTTCCTAGCCTCTGACGTAGAGGAAGAAGACGATCTCGAACCCATCAACATGCGGCGAGAAAACGAGGACGAAGATACTGAAAATCTTTCGGTCGACATTATAAACATTGGTACAGCAGTAGAAAATGCCGATGAAAATCCCGCTATCGACCGCCCAGGCCCTTCTAAGTGCCAAAAATCGTAAGTGACTTGAATATTATAAAATTTATGTAAAGATTTTTATAAATTGTAAAATTGTGTTTAAATGTGTAAATAAATTCATTAAGTTACACGTAACTGGTTTTTACTGCTGTTATTGACCCTCACTTAAATAAATATGAAAAAAAAATTCAATACTAGAGGGATGCATTTGGCGAAAACGATATTTTCCAAAACTTTGTATTTCGTGATATTTTTAACACAGGGAAACCAATCGGTAATCAAATTGTAGCAAATTACTCTTGTGTGAAAATTATTACATAGTTTTCTATCTTACGACTCGTAATTTTAAAGTTAATTGTAAAAATTGACGGGAAATTCTCGAATTATGTTTTTTTGGAAAATTTTGCCTAACTTTGAAGAGCTATAACTCGTCAACTATTAAAGGTATAAAAATTGAACTGTACTCAAACTGTAGCAAATTTAGTACACCTTCAAAACAGTGCAACAACATTTTTGTTAGACAGGGAGTTAAGCAGATATTTGGTAAAAACTAAAAAAAGTCCGATAAATTAGAGGTTTTTCCAAGATGGCGGCGCCGGCGGCAAAAAATTTTGTTGGCAAACTTGTGGAAATTAGTCAGAATACCAGCCCATACATCATATTCAAAAATTAGCTCTACCCTAATTATTGTAATCATTTTCTACCATTTGACTGGACTATTATTAGTCACAGAGCAATTGCATGCCTTTTTAAAAGACTTAAAAAATGAAATGCTCTTTAAAATAATATTTTAGTATTATTTAGTACTACCTACTGGAGAATATAAATAAACTTCATCACTGACTAATAAATAAATTCTGTAATCACAACTATAGAGGAAGATACAAAACTAATTATATGTTATTAAATAACTACGCCACATATTTGTAGGATAAGGAGATGCGCTTCGTGACATGCCAGAAGACACTAATCTTAAAATATTTTTGAAACATGAGAGTAAATATGCCGTTAATCAAATTATACTACGCTGTAAAATTACTTTTCTTGTGTTAAGGAATATTATTCTCTGTATTTACGTAGTTTCATGTAAGTTTTTATGAGTTTCAATTTGATAAACACAATGACTCGGAATTCACGGCAATTTTTTTACATCATTAATTTATCTCATAAAAGTATCCTACTTGCGAAAAATGTTTTATTAACCCTCTAAGCTTTTTGCCTATATTTTTCTGTTTCCCAGAAACAGCTTAAATGAGCACTGTGGGCAGAAATATTTTTTAACAGAATTGAATTTAAAAATATATGTAGAGTAAAGAGATATGAAATGTATTTTAGAAACGGAAAGGGAAATAAAATGCAGGAAAGCCCTCAGACGCTCACAAGGGGCAAATCTTCATACAGTTCTCTCTGTTTGCTTGATTATAAACACAGCACGCACAAACCTTTATAAAGTATGTTAAAATGCAATATTCTTTAAAAGCTTAGTATTAAAATTACTTAACAGCAGAGCGCGTGAAATTTAGGCACTAGATCGCCATCGGTGACAAAAATGGTTTAACTGGCAACAGGAGTCATTAAAATTCAATGATCTAAAGAAAATTCACTTGAACGGCCCTTTTTTATAATTGTTATAAACCATGGAAAGCTACAAATAGGTGGTACTGTAAAGAAAAGTATATGCAAACATATACAAGAACATACGTCAGAAATTAAAATAGAAAAAGTGGATAAAATTTTAATTTGAAGAACCATGCCAGAAAAAGTAGTTATATTATTCTAACCTAAAGTAAAGATATATATAGCTGATACTTTAAAGGTACGGGTATATGTTTTGTTTAATTTCTTTAAAATAATTTTCTTGAAACAAATAATGGCTTGAGTAAAGAATAATTATTTTTCATGATATTTCATGCTTTATTTATTCAAATTTTGTAATGTATATTTAATTTTTTAGCGTTTTGAGCAGGAAGTATTTGGCTATTGCGTTGTCATCGATAATAAAGTTCTGTGCAAAATTTGTAGAATATAAATTCTATGGAAGTGAGTCAATAATCGGATGCAAAAATTGACGTCAAACTAAGTTAAATGTAAGCGTATAAAAAGTATTCTGTTTGCGTAACACGTTTTATAAGGTAAATCTTTGTTCAATGCTCTCTGTGTGTTTAGTTGTACACACAGTACTGTAATGAATTTCTAAACTACTGAGAAATATAATATTCTTCAAAAGTATTTCTGAGTATTATAAAGGTTTAATAGTATAAGTATAGTTAGTCATTACATAAGATTGTAATTGCATTTACTAAATTAATTACAGAATAAGATTCGTAAGCAAAACTATAGAGGAGGATAGGAAATACGTTTTACGTTATTATATATTTATGTTACATTAGTACAACGAGCTGTTCTGTATAATACGCCATAAAATATTAATCCTAAATAATTTTTAGAAAAGACAGAGTAAATTTCCTGTTATCATATGATTCGCCTGTTGTAAAAGTTTTATTTTATATAAAATAATATTATTTCCTCTACTTCAGATTTTTATATACTAAGAAAAAATCAAGTTGATATACAGGGTGAATCAGTATTAATTTGTAAAACTATTTGGTGTTGTTGAGAATGTACAACAAACATCTTATTGCATAGGAAATCTGTGTTGCAATCTACTTTTTCAGTCCAAAGTGTTTCACTACAAGCTTAATCCTTATTTCTGTTCATATTTTATTATAACAATATGAACGATATTGTTACGAAATTTTCAACAGAATAAATTAGCTTTGTGCGAATTGCTATGACATCTACAGACGTGCTGAAAACGACTACCATTCCGCGTCCAAAAAGTACTGAGTTAACACTATCTAACTAGACATATAATGGATAGTACATACAATGTCACTAGTCGAATCAACCTCTTGTAGAACTTACCATATCATCCATCACATTTTATATCACATATTTACTCATTGCAGGCAAAAAAAAAATCATATTCACTACAATGTAGGATTTTGTTGTAATACTAAACAATTGTAGTTGAACTACCAGAAAAAAGTAATAAGTTCATTCTTTATGATTTTTAAACAGTAGCACACCGCATCTTCTTTAGCAGTCTCTTTCGGACATGTGCATCGTCTGATATCAAAGCCATTAAATAATAAGCCCAGTCAGATAGTGTTAAATTTGTTAGCGACACACTAGCGCCAAACCTCTGCTGCGGAAGGAGGACAAAACAGAAGTGGGTCGCAGAGAAACGATACGATTTATTTATATCGATATTTTATACGATTTTTATCGATGTTTTGTTTTTGCACTTCCTTTAAAAGCTTGCTAATTATTGGGATCTTTTACATTAAAGCTAAAACTGTAATGAAAAAAAAATGGTGGACATTTACTCCATTAATATTTCTATATAAATATAGTGGTGGCGAAGAAGTTGATTTATTTATTAAAAGTTAAATAAAAAGTGATGGAAATTTACATCACTATGCAATTAACCCTTTCCGGCACAGACAAATTATGTTCGTAAAATGTGAAATTACTGACTGACACCGGAATTTACAAACGACTTTCTTAGAAAATATGAACTCCTTATTTTAAGCTTTAATTTTAGAAGCAAAATTTTATTAAAATATTCTTGGTGCCGAATGCAGCACTGCCAACCGCTAGATGGCGCTATTTTCAACTTGCGAAAAGTTTCCCATTTATCTGACTGGGCTTATTATTTAATGGCTTTGTCTGATATCGAATCGTAGGTTGGATCTCTGTTTATTAAATATCCCCAAGAACCATTCTGGATGGTGAATCGAGATTCATTTTTAAAGCGTACTTGGGTCAAATCTTGGGTCTAGTTCATGTGTAAATTGGGCCAATTTAAGGCTATGTTTAAAATATTGTAGGTCAGTCAGAAACTGATTTGCATTCTGCCATACAGAGAATAAGATGCCTTACTCCTCGAAATGTCAAATGCGTGAAAAAGCAATTAGGGACCCTTTGAAAATACATTTGTTGAAAGACCCCCAGCTTATCTTATTGATTCGTTATATTGAGGTATGGCTTACTGTAGAATGACAATCACTTTAGAAGAGTTAAGAAGTGAAACGCGGAAACTGAAAAAGTCCGTTTTATGTAAATAATATCTACTTTTAGAATTAATCAAAATTGTAATTTTCGAATAAATAGTTTTAAAAGATTTTAGCTGTGGTGAATTAAAAATTTTCTAGCAAAAGTGTGCGAATATAGCATTAAATGCAGTCAAATCATTCGTAATCGGCACCTAAGTAACATGTAACACCAAAATAACGGCAGTGATAGAGGCTTAAATTAAAACCTGAAAATTAGACATATAAAAAAAATATAAGTAATGTACTAACAATATTTCCACACTGCCATATGCAATGTTGTGTTGTGCATGCCCAAGGATTCCACAATGTAACTTGTACTTTCACAATGAGATAGTAAGCATGGTATTAATAAAATGTTGTATAATTTAGTTTATCTGAAATAAAAATTTACTTGTTGAATTATTTTTAGGATGTTCGATAGCATTTATTTAATTTTTCCCAATAGATCGAAAAGTATGAGTAAGAATCTCCGTATATAATGATTTCTACAGATGACATCGCAAAGCATAAATAAATATATTCTAGAAATATATATTCCAGGCTGCGTACACTTGTAACATAAATGTTTTATGCAAATTTTTACCTTATTTAATCGGGTAAATTATTCAAAACTCTACTATTAAATGATGCGTCTACGAATTCTGCGATATAAATACTACTGTATATTCTAGTGCATATAGCGCAACTTTGAAACAAGAAAATTTATCAAAATTTATAGGTGCGAATTATACGCTGCATATTAAAACGAAAGCTTAAAAAGTAGGCATAAAAAGATAGATTTCTATCGATATTACAAAAATCATGTTATTATATTATAGTAACGATATTATAAAAAACAAAGTACGTTTCCGTACGTAACGCCGCCATCATTTATCAAATAGCTAGCAACACTTGACGATGAAATTTCGGTTTTGCAATTTTTGCTATTGCATTTTTAAAAATTCTAAACATCTCACATTTTTAATTGTTACACCATTATATATTGAAAAAAATCTACTTTCAAGTGCAATTTGTTTCAAAACTGTATCTTAATTGACTGATTTATTATCTATATTATAATGAACAAACGTGTCCGTTCGTAACGGTGACGTCATTTTGCGAATGGCAACAGGTGACGATGAAGTTTCGATTTAGCGAATTTTACTACTGCAATTTTTTGTAATATCTAAACATCGAAACATTTTTAATTGTTACACCGTTACATAGGAAAAAAAGAATCTATCTTCAAATGCGATTTGTTTGAAAACTATATCTTAATTGACTGATTTATTATAGCATTTAAGTTAAATTTCAAACATGGTTTTTTAAAAATCTATCTGTATATCGCTTGCAGACGATTACAAAATATTAATCCATTTGCACTTTAAACAATATAAATAGTTCAGAATTTGTATCCAGCTAATATACCCTAACGAAATTAAAACTTCATTAATCAATAAATAAAATAGTATAAATTAAACACAAATTTAACAGACAGGTAATAGAAATAAGCGCTTAAAAAAGCCGAAATTATCAGTATAAGAAAAAGTACTGTGTATATAACGAAATGTTTAGCGATTTCTTCGGCTATTAACTTCTGCAAGAGGCCAATTACCACTTTAAAATAAAATAAAAATTAAATTTGAATATATAATTGACATATTTCATATAAAAATTTGGTTTTGTTAAGGGGCAATCTAAAAACAATTATAAATTATTTAAAAAAATAGTAGAGTTAAAAAAACAAAATTAATGGTTTTCACCTATATTCTCTATCTAGGGAAACCCGGGGGATGGCCTAGTGTTAATGAAACTTCTTGTTGGATGCCCTAGTGTTAACCAATTGAGTGCTATGAAGCGCGATAGCGCCGCAATGTATCTGCGGATCAAACAATTTTTGTTTCAACCCAGAAATTTTATTCAATAATTGAAATCATTTAATTTTTATTCAACAGTTCTGTATTTATAGCGATCTAGTGAGTTACATTTTATAAGATAAAAATTCCGGGTTGAAACACAATTTGTTTGATCCGCAATACATTGCGGCGCTATCGCGCTTCATAGAACTCAAACGGCTAATGAAGGAGGGAACATACTATATGATTATTTGAACGAACTTGAGAAAGGTTTCAAACACTTTGTGGGTATTCAAGTAGATAGGCTTGGCAGTAACGCATGTTCTCACTTCGGATTTGCTTATTTATCTATGTTTGTAATAGTTATTAAACTTTTAAATGCTTTTTTATGTTGTTTCATGCAAAGCATCTCTAGAATGTTTCTTTGCTACAATGGCGGTGCGCGTGAAACGGCGATGATACCTAAATTAAAAATAAAAACCCAGCCGTAACGTGAATTCATGTTGCACTTATTACTTACCCATCATACGTAGTATAGGGTAAGTCTTGTAATCGTTTTGAAAATCGAAAAAAAAAAACTTGACGGATTTACACGTTTCAGACACTGGAAATTCCGAAAAACTTATTTTTAGAAAAATAAAAATTGCCGTCCGTCTATCTGTGTGTCTCGCTCTCTGTGTGCGTGTAAACGCTCTATCTCCCGAAGAAATTGAGATAGGGACTTGAAATTTGGTGCGTACTTAGTATGAAATAATGGGAAGAAGCTTATTGAATTTCAGTAACCTTGATTATCCGGAACTATTTTTTTCGGACTCTCGAAATATTCTTTCTGATAAAAGGTATATAAAAATTTTCGAAATTGTTTAGTCTAAAAAGATAAGATATATTTATATTATATTATAATAAATAAAAACATAAATTTTGCATAAAGAATGAAGTCGATCGGATAGTGAGTTGCCGAGATACTTGTAATCCTATTTTCCGTCCGTCTGTTTGTCTCTCTCTCTCTCTGTGTGTGTGTGTAAACGTTTATTTACATTTTTATTATATGTTATTATATACAATTATGTTTATTATTTCTAAATTAATTCATAAAAAAACTTTTGTGGTTTTTGAAAATCACATTGAATTTGGGGGAGGGGTAAATATTTTTACTGGAGACTAGAATTACACATTTTTTTATTTTTTGCACTGGGTAACTGCTTAACTTTAAGAATGGAAAAAAAATGTTTTTACTTACCCATCATACGTAGTATAGGGTAAGTCTTGTAGTCGTTTTGAAAATAAAAAAAATGACTGATTCACACGTTTCAGACACTGGAGATTCCGAAAAACATATTTTTAGAAAAAAAAAATTGCCGTCCGTCTGTCTGTGTGTGTGTCTGTAAACGCTCTATCTCCCGAAGAAATTGAGATAGGGACTTGAAAATTGGTATTTACTTAGTATGAAATAATGGGAAGAATCTCATTGGATTTCAGTAACCTTGATTATCCGGAACTATTCTTTTCGGACTCTCGAAATATTCGTTCTGATAAAAGGTATATAAAAATTTTTGAAATTGTTTATTTTAAGAAGTGAATATAAAAGATAATAAAAAAACATAAATTTTGCATAAAAAATGAAGTCGATCGGATAATGAGTTGCCGAGATATTTGTAATCCTATTTCTACACTCTTCGATTTTTCATGACCCTGTATTTCATTCAAATGTCAATTCAAAGATATATTTTAATTAGAAATGAGACGCTTAATCCTACGCTGTAAACCATTAGTTAATATGTTTGTCAATTTTTAGAGTTATAAAGATGTTTCTCTTACGCAATTCAGTAATAGAGCATTTAAAGTTTATGACGTCATCAAGCCAGGATTTTATTCGAATTGCAATGCATTTTATAAATAGTTTACACATGTTTTATTTTCATATTTTATATTATGCAGATCCATGATGGCTAAGTATTACGGTGGCCCCCAACGACTAGTTTTATAAATGCGATTGCATCACATAGCCATAGGTTTAACATTAACGAAGGGAATTTCAAATATCACTGATGAGAAGCCGTAAGAGAGATTCTGTTGTATATATATTTTAAATTCCAAATTCCTGTTAAATGCATCGTCTTTTTTCATACAGAATACAAGTAAACCATAATGATATATTCAAACAATTGTGTATTTCATTTATATCGCGTGAAATAAACTCATAAAATAAAATCCATAACCGATTTTACAGATTAAAATAAATAATAACTTTCTATTTTGATTAGCAATACGCCTCAGGGGATTCAGAATATTTAAGTAATTTAAATACCAGGATTTTCGTAAAGCAATGTTTATTACATCTAAATACATATTTTTTAAATTCATATTTAATACTTGGAAATTTTCCCAGAGAAAATTTCTCACGCCTTGCATTCATAATATTCATATTTTAATTGCTTAATAGGCGTATAGCCAACATAGTGAAAAAGTAACCAAGCCGGGACTCGAACCCGGGTCATCAGTATAGCGCAAAGACGTTCTACCAACTGAAGCACTTGGTAACGATACTCAGCCTGGAACTTTTTCACCTTAACATTTTGGCAAGGCTACAAACGCAGCACAAGATGGAATATTTTCCGTGAGCCGCCAACCCTGGGCCAAACAAGAAATCAAAGAAAATCCAGCATCGACAATTGAATAAATACATATTTAATAATTGGAATTTTTTCCAGAGAAAATTTCTCACGCCTTGCATTCATAATATTCATATTTTAATTGCTTAATAGGCGTAAAGCCAACATAGTGAAAAAGTACCCAAGCCGGGACTCGAATCCGGGTCATCAGTATAGCGCACTGACGTTCTACCAACTGAACCACATGGGAACTTTTTCACCATATTTTTTGCATCAGATACTACTTTACAAATTATCTGGTATTCATCTCCTGTGGTGAACGAACTCTGTATAACATTTATATGGTACATTTTTTCATACCTTTTGAAAGAAAAAAAGTAATATTTCTTACCTTTTTTCTTGAAAAAGCAGAACGTTACTTTTTCAGGGAATAATAGACAAGTGTAGGAGATGCATGTTTAAGAAATTTCAGATAAGGAATTCTAACTTTTATAATTATTTTGTTAGATTAACATGAGTACTGAGTTTTTTAATTAAAACAGAATAAATATTTTTAACATTAACATGAGTGCTAAGTTTCTTTATTGATTAAAAATACTTACTACATTCATTATAGTATGCATATTTTAACCGAATAAAAACAAAAAAATCTATATTTTTTGTAATTTTCTGAGGAAAGTAAGCAAGAAAATATATATATTTTTAGAATAAATAAAAGAACTTACGTAGTAGATGCAATTTTTTAATAATTTCAGACAACTGTAAAATTTATCGTCTATATAATTAAAAAGGTTTTAATACTTCATGTTTATAACTTTATCTTTAAAATTAAAGAAAACAAATACATGTTATAATTTTTCACGACAATTTCAAAGCAAGAAATTATAGTTTACTATCAGAGAAAGAAATCTTCGAGTAGATATACTCAAGTTTATAAGTGTCAATATTATCCCTTTTTTTTGGATGAAATCCCAGAAAAGAACGTTATTAAATCTTCGAAAGAAACAAGAAATTCATTCAAAAAGCACCAGCTGGCATTGTATTGAAAACCGCTACATTTTGTATATTTTGAAGAAAAGTTTAGAAACAACGATTGTTCAGATATTTCCTTTTTGTGACATTATTATTTAAAATCAATAAAATATGGATAGGAGGATATTTAGGATTTAATGCATTATAAAGTTTGAAACTTGTAAAATAAGACGGTCTTTCCGTTATACGACCTGAGAAAAAGTTTCGTTTGAATCGGACAAAAAAAGTTCTGATTTTTGAGGCAGGGCGGAAGGTGGGAGTTTCGATCAGAGCATTAACGCGATATTTAAATTACAACCGGATACTCACCCCCCCCCCCACCCTCTTTACACAGAATTAAACCAATGACGTTAAAACATTAGGAATTATCATTAACTTTTAAAACAAAAACAAAATGATTTTTTTTCTTTTTTTTTTTTTTTTTGACAAACAAAAACAGTAAGTTATCAATGCAATTTCTGAAATCAAATACTTAAATTACGTCTCATACATGAAAAGACTCTAAAAATCGCATAAAACAAATTGCGGAAAATTCACATACTCGCTGTTTGAATTATACTCAGCTGATGACCTTTTCATCTGCCAATCACAATTGCTCGGTTGACTTCCAGCTGTGCCTACAATTCTATCAGTTACCAATCACAACTGCAATCCTACTGTGTTTTCACTTCTAGTGAGCGATTTGTGACGTCACTTGAAAGAAAAGACGCTGCAAAACATGGAAAAAAAGGTTAAAAAAGCATAAAAAATTAAACTGAAAAAATTCTAAACAAAAAAATCCAAATCGGGATAATTAATAGCCCGCCCTTCCCTTCTGGAATCATGATTTTTTATCTGTAAAGATTTATCAACTCTCTCTAAGCTCAAAAGAAAAAAAAATGACAATACTGCAAATAACTGAGGTCGAAATGGAAGTAACCACCGAACCAATCAAGCATTCTGGACAAAATTTCTTAGTGTCAAAGGAAAAAAATCGCCAAAAATTCAAAAATCGCTGTACGTATTCCGAATAAACGTTATTGAAAACAGGAAAAATTTACTATATTGGACTAAAAGATTGTAATCGTATTCATGTTACTAAAGCGGAAAAATTGCAGCAAAACGTGACAAAACGCTAAAAATCGCATAAAAACTTCAATAAAAAAATCTATTCAAAAATTCGAAAATCGGGCTTCGAGGTGCAAAACTATATGTTTGGAAATACCTTCCCACCAAATTTTGTAGCTCTGCATGCAGCGATCTCTTCAGAAGACAGCACACAAAACACACACACATACACACAAACTTCCTTCTTTGCTATAGTTAGAGATACTACTTTTATTAATTATTCAAAGATTCTGATACTTTTTTACGACAGTGAGAAAATAGAAGAATATTTTTTACAGTTAGCAACATTTTTTTTTAGGAAATGCATGTTTGTAAAAATTTCATACTTGAAATGATGACTTGTGGCAGGATGCCTGTCTACTATAAGAGAACTTTTATAAGAATATAGGAGCGAATGAGTGAGTGGTCTGGAATAAGTGAGTTTTTGTGATTTTGTTTGAGATTGTGTCGTCCTAAATTGACAGAATTTGTGCGTGGATGAGAAATCTATACTGCCTTCTTTTAAAATTCGCAAAGTGCGCACGTATCTCAAGAAATTGGTGGTCACAATTGTTTTGCATACGTATGATATTTAAATGACTGTGATTGTATAATAAGGTGTTAGCTAACAACCTAGGATATATAGCAGATCTCGCCGATAAGGAATTTAGCTGCTAGGAAATACTGTCGTAGAGCATTTTCCAAGGATCTAACAACTGAAAACGGGGATTGGACCGTGGGCAGAAGAAAGATTTACTGCAATGTTGTGGGTATTGATAAGTAGTCATATTTTCGTCTATTTGGTATAAAGTGATCTGTAGGTTCACGAATATTACTTAGTTCTGTAACATTAATTAAGTATTGTTTTTTGTAAGAAAAAGGACTTGTTTTTACTGTAGTTCTTAAAAGGACTTTAAAAGGACTGTAATTCTTAAATTTTAACAAATTGTGAACAAGGCTTTTTAATCGTGTTTAGAGCCACTTAAAATTAAACTTCTTACTCCACTGTTCTTTCTTATTTTAAATTGAGTTCATAATATGTTATATTTCTTGCTAAATTGTATCAATTTATGATTTGAAGCTAATAATCCCGAGAGCAGCATTACAAATTTTGTAAAATTTAATTTTTTTATTAACAATTGTTTAATACATCATATATGTAACTTTAAATTTCCAGTTTCTTTATACCAAATAAATATTACCGTTTATTACGATAATACTTTAAAGGAACATTGTATTTTATTGTCTGAGAGACATGTTTTCTATCAGATATAACATCGTTTATAAGTGCAAACATTATTTATTTTTCCTCATTTGAAATCCCAGAAGACATTGTTACTATTATTTTTTAAAGAAATTGAAATACATATAAAGAGCACTTGTTATTTGCCTTTTCAAAAATCACTTTCTTATCTACTGAAAAAAAGTTTAAATGAAACCATTATTCGGTATTTTTCCAGCTTCAATTAAAGTTTTTTTTAATACAAATATTAGAAAACAGAACATTATACACAAGGACATTTGTTTTTAAATATTTGCAAAAAAGAAAAAATTTGAAGTGGAAAGAATGTAAAATTATATTCTTTCTAATATCTATAGAAAATATCCAACGGATTGTTTATCAAGAATCCAAGCAGAATATAGAGAATTTAATCTAAATTCATTTTTGATGTAATAAAATTTAAATTCATATCCGGAAACACATTACAAGCATTTTCAGTAAAGAACTATTTCTTAAAAGTAAAAAACTGTAAAAAAAAAAAAAAAAACATTTATTTTAGTTCTATTAAATTAAATTAAATTTCAAAAACCTATAGAAACATAAAGAAAAAAAATTAAATTGCATTGATATAATACATAAATTATTTACGTTTCAACTTAGATAAAACAGATTTTAAGATACAAATACAGACTAAGAAAGTATTATTTGGGAATGCTGAACTTAAATTTATTTTTGCATTCGTAAAATTTAAATTGATATCCAGAACCGCACTAAAAGCATTCAGTGAAGAAATGTTCCAAAAAAATATAAAAAATTAAACAAAAATAATTTTTACATTTATTTTAACTTTATTAAATGAAATTAATTTTCAGAAACCTATAGAAATGTAAAGAAAAATTAAATTGGAATTGCATTGATATAATATATATATTATTTTTTTGTTTCAACTTAGTTAAAACAGATTTCATGATCTAATTACAACCTAAGGAAATATTAATTTGGAAAACTAAACCTTGGTGTAGCATAAATAGAAATGTAAATTTCTGAACTTTATTTATCAAAAATTGTAGATATCTTTAGAAATGTCATTGCATAAAATACTACTGCATAAAAGTGATATTAAATCCCAAATTATTAGAAATTTAGAAATATACAACTTATATATACTTTTATTTGCATATAGCGATTTCTTTTAAAACTGTATTTATTTGGAAAAGCGTACAGAAAAGCATTTTTTTTTTCGAGAAAAATAAAAAAATCGTAAACAAGTAGAAACATTAAACTTATTTTCTCAGTTTTATTAAGAGAAATTTCCTTTAAAATATGTATAAAAGTATAAAATATGTTACATTAAAATTAAAACTAAAATCGGATTGAAAGAGAAACACAGATTATGTTTTTAGATTTTATTAGTTGTGATTAAATTTGAGGCGCAAATTGGGAATCGTGTAAAATTATATGACCCAATAAAGGAAAATTTTAGTGTAAAGTAAATTTGAATCAGAATTTATAAAATCATTCATACCGATACTAACAACTCTTTCAATTTGAATTTTTTATTTTTGAGGATTCATAGTTTTCGTTTTATTACTTTATATGTTTGTATGATTTTTAAGTAACTATTCTTAACGATAGATGGCAGAACTATGAAATGGCAGCTATTTAAAAGGACTTTACAAACTGAGATTATTACATCATAAAATGACTAAAAAACATTCTAAAAACTTTATTAAATTTCCACAACCTTATTATTATTGTGCGTTAAATATTCTGTTCTTATTTGTTAGATATGTTATTAATTCTCTTTCATTCTTTTTTTTTTATTAGATTTTTGTATTTAGTGCGAGCTGCGATTCTGCAGGACAGTCATGTAAACATTTTTTTTGATTCGATGTTGTTGAATTCTGAACGTAAAGGTTCTATTCTTTTTTAGATTCTTAATTCAAAGTGTGTAGTAATTTAATTCAATTCAAAGTCGTATTCTGTGATTAAAATGTGAAAAAATATCAACTTCTCAAGTATTAATTTATCGTGAAATTATTCTTCAATAATTACGATTTAATTTACAGCATTATTCATAGAAAATTCTACTGGGCCTTTTTTAAGGAAAATCTTCTGGTCTTCAAATCGAGCTTAGAAACTAGAATTTAAGTTTCGATCAATGAAATATAATTTCATAGAATTTCATCTAAGTGAATCTTAATAAATTCAACGTGTATTTAGCCTTCAACACCCCCCTATGTGTTAATTCATGATTATACTATTCAATGGAGGGAGAAAGAAATTCAGGAATGGAATTTGAGCATGACAAATATTCAGGTACGTAGATATTCTTTTATTTATTTATTGATTTAAATCTCAACTGTAATAATTCTGGAATCTAAATATTCTACATAATAGTTGTTGGTTCGTCGAGATCTCGGAGTTCGGCTGGTGATTATTCAATTACATCTTATTCAAAATTATAATAATGACGAAAACGAAAGCGGAAATCGCTTCGGAATCCAAATTTAATTTTACCGTAAAAGAAATAAAAAGATATAGGGATCAGGTATCAGATGCGATTGAAAAAGATAATTTGCAGTTATTGGAGAAATTGAAATCGGAACTTAGTATCTTAGAAAGTGATTTAAAAAAATCATATTTTGGTATAGCTGAAGAAACAATTGAAACTCTTTACGATTCATTTACTTCTGCTAAAGACTTAGTTGTAGAAGATATAGTGAAAATTGATCAGTTTATTGCAGCTAAAAACGAAAGTAAAAAAACCCGATGTGATGCAGATGAGAATAGTTCTATTAAGGAAAATTCAATAAAATTACCTAAATTCCAATTGCCCATATTTTATGGTGATATGAGTCACTGGATTACATTTAAAGAGACATTTTTGACTTCGATTCATAAAAATGAAGCTCTTTCCGATCAGTTAAAATTTTCGTATTTAATTGCGAGTGTCAAAAATTATCCTGCTAAATTAATTTCAGGATTTTCTATTTCAGGTGAGAATTATAAACAAGCATGGGAAACGCTAGTTAACAGATATGATAACCGTAGAAATTTAGCATATTCGCTATTGTCAAAATTTATTAATGCTAAACCATTAAAATCGCCCACGCAGAAAACAATTCTAGAGTTATTGGATAATTGCAATGAAGTGATTAGAAATTTGAAATCTCTAAAATTTTAATTTAACGAATTTGTTGATTTAATTTTGGTTTATATTGTTCAAACTAAATTCGATGACTCATTAAGAAAACAATGGGAATTATCATTAAATAAGGATATTTTTCCAACATACGATATGTTAGTGACATTTTTAGAAAGACATGCACGCAGTTTGCAAGGTTGTAATGCTGAATTTATTAAGTATGAAACTAAACCTAATTATAAATTTGATTTTAAATCTCAACAAGGTCCAAAGAAATCTCTTTCAAATGCAGTTGTCATGGACAATGGGAACAAATCTTTAAAGCCCTTATGTCCAAAATGCAATGAAAGGCATGCACTTTACAAATCCCCAGAAATTCAAAATTTAACGGTTGATCAACGATGGCAGTTAGTAAAAGCAAAAAAACTATGTACGAACTGTTTAAGAGCTAATCATTTTGTTGCTAATTGTCTGATTAGCACTACTTGTAAATATTGTAAGGCTAAGCATCATTCAGTTCTCCATCACGAACAGTCTAATTCTGCATCACAGAATTCTTTTAGACCGCAAGAGCGGGTTACAAATCAAAATAGCGGAAGTAATTCAAATGCACAAGTGGATGAATCCAATTGTTTAAGCAGTCAAACTTTGACTGAAAATTCCCAAACATTACTGGCTACTGCCATTATACATGTAAAATCCAAAACAGGAAAATTTATCCCTTGTAGGGCTATGATTGACAGCGCTTCTCAAAAGAGTTTGATTTTAAAATCGTGTTGTAGAAAGCTAGGCCTTCCCTTGAGATCTACAATTCATAAAATATCAGGAATAAACAATTTGGTCGCAGAGACAGCTATTCAGGAAGTTTCTTTAACATTTTCTCCGCATTTTAATAACGAAACTTTTCAGTTAGATGCTTTAGTTGTTAATCAGATTACAACAAATTTGCCGAGCTTTCTGATTACTAATAAGTATTGGCCTCATATAGAAGGATTAAATCTGGCGGATCCCAATTTCCATGTGGCCGATTCCATTGATGTACTCATAGGTGCAGATTTGTTTGCTAACATAATAATCGGAGAGTCCATTCTAGGTCCTAAGGGAACACCGAGTGCTGTTAATACGAAACTGGGTTGGATATTATCTGGAGTAATTTATTCGAATCATTCTAATCATAATTCTTCT
Source organism: Maratus michaelseni (assembly GCA_963931845.1). Taxonomy (NCBI): domain Eukaryota; kingdom Metazoa; phylum Arthropoda; class Arachnida; order Araneae; family Salticidae; genus Maratus; species Maratus michaelseni. Next base: position 202,474,645 of record OZ007595.1, read on the forward strand.
GTTAGTTGTCATGTTACGACGCAAATAAATTCTCAATTGCAAAAATTTTGGGAACTCGAATCAATTCCTAGTTATGATCCAGTTTCGCTAGTAGAAGATAATTACGTAAAAACAGTATCACGCACGGAATCAGGAAGATATATCGTGGATCTTCCATTTAAATCTAAACCTGTTCTCGGAAATTCTAAATCTCAAGCTTTAAAGCGTTTCAATTCCTTAGAAAATAAACTTCAAGGAAATTCCGTACTTAAGGAACAATATTCTTCATTCATGAAAGAGTATATTGATTTGGGACACATGGAACTCGTTCCCGCCGCAGAAATTTCAAATCCAGATCATTTTTATCTCCCCCACCACGGGGTAATAAAAGAGGATAGTTGTACAACTCGACTTCGGGTAGTATTCGATGCATCTGCAATTGGTTCAGAAGGTCGCTCGTTAAATGATTATTTGGAGATAGGGCCGAAATTACAACCGGATATTTTTCAGTTATTATTAAAATTCAGAATGCATCCAATAGGCTTTAGTGCGGACATCGAAAAAATGTTCAGGCAAATTCTTATCAATCCAAAACATGTAGATTATCAACGTATTTTATAGCGGTTCGATCCTAAAGAAAACATTCAAACCTATCGGTTGTTAACAGTAACCTATGGCACTGCTTGTGCGCCATTTTTGGCAATTAGAACTTTAAATCAGTTAGCAATAGATAACGAACAAACTTTTGAAAATGCTTCTAAAATTATTCGCGATAATATCTACGTCGATGATTTGTTGTCGGGTTCAGATTCCAAAGAAAATGCTCAATCGTTAATTACGGAACTCATTAATGTCATGAAAGGCGGAGGTTTTAATTTACGAAAGTGGACTTCAAATGAGCCTGAAGTACTCGCTCATTTACCAGATGAACTTAAAGCTTCTTCACAGACTGTAATCAAAGAAGATGAAGCTGTTAAAATTCTGGGCTTATTCTGGGATTCATCTAATGATACGCTAAAAATAAAGTTTAGCGAGTTCAAAGACGTGCAAAATAAAAGAGATCTTCTCTCCGTAATATCCACGATATTCGATCCTCTAGGTTTTCTCTCCCCCATAACGATAAGTTTAAAAATAATTCTACAAAACCTCTGGAAGGAAAAAATCTCATGGGATGAGGAAATTCCAAATTCAATTTTAATTAGTTGGAATCAATTTTTGGCAGAAATTAATTTATTAGAAACTATTGAAATTCCCCGTTATACCAATTCATGCCATAAAAAGGATTGCGAAATGCAGCTGCATGGCTTTTGTGATGGTTCCGGAAAAGCTTACGCTGCTGTCGCTTACTTACGGGTTATAACTCCTAACGAAATATTTGTAAATTTACTGGCTGCTAAAACAAAATTAAATCCCATAAAGCAACAAACTCTGCCACGCATCGAACTTTGTGCAGCTCTGTTATTAGCAAAACTTTGCTCAACTATCGTCGATACTTTATCCACGAGCATAAATAGTGTATTTTTATGGTCAGATTCGCAAATTGTGCTCTGCTGGCTAAAATCGCCTCCTTTAAAAGGTAATCAGTTCGTACTAAATAGAGTACGTCAAGTGCAAACATTATTGCCTTCAGCCGAATGGAACCATGTTCCAGGAACGCTAAATCCTGCAGATGTAGACTCTAGGGGTATTCCACCGAGAAAACTCCTTAATCATAAGATGTGGTGGCATGGGCCTCCATGGCTGTCGTCAAAAGAGCCAATTCCAATCCCCTTATACAGTCCTATCGTTGAATTAGATCAAGAAGCTAACTCTGTCAGTAACATAACAAAAATAAATGTTTTACCAGACTTTATTCTAAAATTCTCAAGCTTTAATAGATTAGTACGCGTAATAGGATGGTGTTTGCGATTTATTCATAATGCAAGACAGAATTCTACAAGAAAGATCGGAAATCTAAGTGCACAAGAAATATCTAGTTCTATCATTTCTATAGTGAGATTAATTCAAAATTATGAATTTCATGCAGAAATTAAATTCTTAAAAGAAAACAAATCTTTGCCAAGCAATAGCAAATTGCTATCGTTAAATGTCTTCTTAGATTCAGCTGACATATTAAGAGTGGGTGGTCGTTTATCGCAACATGAAACATTCAATTTTGACAGAAAGTATCCTATTCTTCTTCCTAAAAACAGTCTTATAACTAAATTGTTAATAAAGGATGTCAACGAAAGAAATTTACATGCAGGTACACAGTTAGTGCTTTCTACAATTCGCCAGAACTACTGGTTTGTAGATGGTCGTTCGACAGTCCGACAAGAGCTCCATAAATGTGTACTTTGTAAACGCCTTAAGGCACAAGCCTGCCAACAAATGATGGGAAACCTTCCCGTTGAAAGAATTACTCCAATTCGTTCATTTCTGAAGGTGGGCTTAGATTTTGCTGGTCCTTTTTTGACCAAACCAAATATGCCAAGAACAAAAATCAAGCTAAAATCTTATATCGCAGTTTTCGTTTGCATGTGCACGAAAGCAGTTCACCTTGAGGTGGTATCCAACTTATCTGTACAAGCCTTGCTAGCAGCATTCAAACGCTTCATTGCACGCAGAGGTTTGCCCTCTGATATATTCTCTGATAATGCAAAAAATTTTATTGGTCTGTCCAATCAATTAAAACAGCTTTTTAAATACTTGAGGGAAAAAGACTTTCAAGAATTTCTCTCCACCAAAAAAATTAATTGGAATTTCATACCTCCATATGCACCACACTTTGGTGGTCTATGGGAAGCAGCTGTGAAACTAACTAAAACTCATCTTGTGAGAGCTTGTAAATCAAGCGTACTCAATTTTGAAGAGCTCACTACTTTACTTTGCCAGATAGAAAGCTGCATAAATTCCAGACCATTAACGCCTATGTCTTCCGATCCTTCTGATCCTCGTGCTTTGACGCCGGGTCATTTTCTAATTGGAGCACCTCTTCTTGACATTCCAGAATCATCGAATCATCCTAAAATTTCGTTAAATGCTCGCTGGCGTTTAATAGAAAAAGCTAAAAATCAATTTTGGGGCAGGTGGTCCAGCGAATATTTGCAACATCTTCAACAACGTCCAAAATGGACTACTCCACGTGCAAATCTTCGAGAAGGTGATTTGGTAATAGTTCACGAACGTTTACAGCCCATGAAATGGAAATTGGGTCGAATTCTAAAGACTTATCCTGGAACAGATAATCTTGTGCGGGTTGTCCTGATTAAGACAGTTGACGGTGACATCAAGCGTCCTATATCAAAGGTGTCCCCTCTCCTGCCGGGGGCGGAGGATGTATGATTTTTAAGTAACTATTCTTAACGATAGATGGCAGTACTATGAAATGGCAGCTATTTAAAAGGACTTTACAAACTGAGATTATTACATCATAAAATGACTAAAAAACATTCTAAAAACTTTATTAAATTTCCACAACCTTATTATTATTGTGCTTTAAATATTCTGTTCTTATTTGTTAGATATGTTATTAATTCTCTTTCATTCTTTTTTTTTATTAGATTTTTGTATTTAGTGCGAGCTGCGATTCTGCAGGACAGTCATGTAAACATTTTTTTTGATTCGATGTTGTTGAATTCTGAACGTAAAGGTTCTATTCTGTTTTAGATTCTTAATTCAAAGTGTGTAGTAATTTAATTCAATTCAAAGTCGTATTCTGTGATTAAAATGTGAAAAAATATCAACTTCTCAAGTATTAATTTATCGTGAAATTATTCTTCAATAATTACGATTTAATTTACAGCATTATTCATAGAAAATTCTACTGGGCCTTTTTTAAGGAAAATCTTCTGGTCTTCAAATCGAGCTTAGAAACTAGAATTTAAGTTTCGATTAATGAAATATAATTTCATAGAATTTCATCTAAGTGAATCTTAATAAATTCAACGTGTATTTAGCCTTCAACACCCCCCTATGTGTTAATTCATGATTATACTATTCAATGGAGGGAGAAAGAAATTCAGGAATGGAATCTGAGCATGACAAATATTCAGGTACGTAGATATTCTTTTATTTATTTATTGATTTAAATCTCAACTGTAATAATTCTGGAATCTAAATATTCTACAATGTTTTCATCAAATAAGTTCATATATTAATGAAAATATACTTTTGCATTAGTGGATTCGTAGTTTTCGTTTTATTACTTTATATGTTTTCATCAAATAAGCTCATATATCAATGAAAATATATACGTTTGCATTAGATGATTTATACTTTTCGCTTTATTACTTTATATTTTTTCATCAAATAAGTTCATATATTAATGAAAATATACGTTTGCATTAGAGGATTTATAGTTTTTGTTTTATTACTTTAGATATTTTCATCAAATAAGTTGATATATTAATGAAAATATACGTTTGCATTAGAGGATTCATAGTTTTCGTTTTTTTACTTTAGATATTTTCATCAAATACGTTGAAATATTAATGAAAATATACGTTTGCATTAGAGGATTCATAGTTTTCGTTTTATTACTTTATATGTTTTCATCAAATAAGTTCATATATTAATGGTTCCGACAGTGGCTGAGAGGTTTTACTCTTAAGGGTGTATTCAAATCCAAACTGCTTATTTTGAGACACATTTTTTAATTCATTTTTGCTCTAAAATGCATCCAATTGGCATGTTCTCCTATTCAGAAACTTTATAATGTCCGTATTGTCTCGATTTTTTGATAAAGGCAGAATATATTTCAAAAAATGCTGTCAAAGTGGACATTTTGAACCGAATTTCCCAAAGCGATAGCGCTGGAAACAAAAGAAAAATGATCATACTGTGAAAATAATTGTCTGTAAATCAATTTTTAATTAATTGAACGAAAAATAAAAACATCGGGCCCTTATAAATGTCTTTATAAATCACGCCGCCAAGTTTCCTGTTGTTACTTTTAAAAATGAGTCTGAGAATGTGTCTCAAAATTTTGAGTTGTTGAGCGTGGAAAAATATTTTTTTTTGAATACCGCCTTAAAGCTGGTAGACGGGAGGTGCTGAGTTCAAGCCCATGTCACGCCGGTTGGCCTAATCGTTCGGCGTTTTCCATGGTTTCTTTCGAACCTTGCTTAGCTTGCGTAAATACGGGTTAGGATGCCTCAGAAAGACCCCCACGGAGGGCTTTCGGCCTATATATCTCGTGTAGATAATCGGCTGTAACAAGTACACCAATATATCATATATTAAAGAAAATATATGTTTGCATATTTGGTGCAACCTTCTTCCCAAAGTTATCTCACATATATAATATCCTTTAAAACGTTGGATATCTGTTCCGTTGAAGTTAATTGATGCCATTTTTAAGATAGTAATAATTTCACAATAAATCATGCAATTTTATTTTTCAAATAAAAAAGAAATAAGCAACTTTGAGCCTTAAAAATTTATATCAGAAGAATCAACATCAGTTCAAAATTGGAGAACTGAAACTTTTCTACTTCAATTTTAATAATTCTTTGAAATAAATACAAAATAAACTACACTAAGTAAAATTACTAATAAAGTTATGGTATAAAATACACATACATAGAAATGTTTCATAAGAACTAATTAATTTCTTTTTTATATAATGACAGGAGTTCTGATCTACACAGAAAAACTTTAACAAGCAAAAGTTTTAATGTTAAATGTGCAGTATTTGTCACGAATTTCCTTATTTTTCTAAATTTCTAGTGAAGCAGATATGAAAATAAGGAAATATTTAATTAGCTAATTAAAAAGTTTTACCAAGAAAAAGCAACTTTGAAGGTTAAAAAAAAAAACTTAAAAAAAAGTAAACTGTTTCCTTAAAATTTTAAATGAGAAGTATAACAAGTTACTTGTTTAAATAAATCATTGAACGTGACTGAAAAATTATTAAAATAAAAATACAATATAATAATTTAATGGTACTGGTTTCTTCCTAGCTCTCAATGATTTATCTATAACAGAAACTGATAAAAATAATATTAGACAGAGTATTTAATCCCTTGAGGGGCACCGGTATATAATATATACCAATTTTTAATATATAACTTTGCCACCAGTATTATTAAATAAAAATATTTGTTATTATTATTTGCAGATTGAAAAGGTAAAAATTCATTATGTAAATTTATTAGTGTCAAAACATCGTAAAATGTAGCATTTTTAGACCACATGCTTGCCCTCAAAGAGGTTAGAATACGTATACACAACCGTTTTAAAATTCATATTATAAAGTATATAAAAGTAACTAAAAATCAAGATATTTTAAAATTTATATAAATTAAAAATATCGTTATAGAAAGAAAATAGTTTTTTATTAAGAAAATAAAAAATATGTCAACACTAACAGTTCATTTTATTTCTTAAACCTTCGGAATAGTAAAACTGGAAAATAATGCAATACTTATCCTAAAGACAAAGGTTATCAGCTGATTGCTCAGTGAATTACAATGAAAATAGGTGGGTGATTTGCATTACCAGATACAGCACAAAGCGAATTTCGATATCATGAAAAATTCGAAATATCTCATAGTATCTTTGTAGACAACATACAAAAAACCTTGTGAAAAGAATTTGTTGAAACCACATGTCAACAAATCGGCTAATGACAAAAGCATGGCTGCGACTGGCAACTATATATTTATAATTGTGTTCTCCAATTTTCACAAACAATAATCATTCTTATGTATGTATGTTATGTCTCTTCTCATAGTTATCGAGGAAGATCATGATGGTGGTAGACGAAAAAAATTAAAATGTTTCATCTTTATCAGCTTTACACAGTACATATGTGAAAATATTTTAACATAAAGAACCTCACAGCAGGGCCGTAGCTAGAGGGGTGCCAGGGGGGGCTCAGCACCCCCTAAAAATGAGCCCCCCCTGGGAAAGTTGCCAAGGCCACCAAATGAAATTCTGTTTCAAAAATCCAAAGGAAACTCTGTTCAAAAATTTAACTTAGTTTTGGGGGCTTTTTACAGTTTTGCATAAATACCAAATTGTAGTATTTATTTAAAAATTGCAAATAAGTGCTTCAATATTCGCGCATCCTATTTGCACATACTCAGAATTAGCAACCTTTTGCTGATGCAAACATTGATTTTACATTAGTTATATGCTGAATTTTTTCATTTTGCAGCATTTTCCATTATTAGCATAAACCATAAAGTTATTTTAATGAGTTTGAAAGTAAATATGATGCTTATGATAAACATTATGTTTCGTATTTGAGTCATCCAAGTTGATATATATACATATATCTATATATATTCAGAATCTTTAAGGGCAGAGAATATTCAGAAAAAAATTAAGGTTGCAACTCTTTTGAAACAGGTGAACTGTCAGCTTCTTATTTACTTATTAACATCATCACTTATTGTTTCACTAGTATAATTAATTATACACTGAAAATTTTCATTCTGCAGCCAGTGATGTAGTATAAAATCCAGAGGGTATACCCTAAAGAGTATATGCTATAGTGTTTTTGAGAAGAGGGTATAGAGCATTCCTTAAAATAGTCCAGAAGGGATACGCCGTATCCACCGTATCCTCCATTACATCAGTGTTTACTTTTCTTAGCATCAAATAAAGTTATTATAAACAGTTTAATACGAAACATGGTGCCTACAATATGAATATGCACTAATTTACGTTTCTATGTAATACTTTGATCATATATATCTGTGTTTGTGTGTGCATGCATGAAAGAGAGAAATAGTATGAGCCCCCCCTACATTTTCTTGAGCACCCCCTACTTTTTACTTCTAGCTACAGCCCTGCCGCACAGAATGGTCCACATGTTTGCTAAAATTACTGTTGTGGGTTTCATAATTTGTTTTCAATGATGAAAAACGGTTTTCAACCGTTTAATTTATTATGTCTTGGATTGCGACTTTTTGTATGAAAATTTCCGATAACTGCCCTTTTTCCCAGCACATTAACTAATATACTGAAAATAGTGTTGAAAGAGCTTCTGAGAAGACTATGAAAGTTAGTGTTTCGTGTTCTATCAGCAATAAAAACTGTTTATTTATATGATAAATAGAGAAATGAACACAATTTATTTTTTAATTGTGCTGAAAAAATATATACCGGAAAATGTATAGCAAAAAATGTTATATAAAAATTTTAAATAGTTGAAATTTAAGATTCAGGTTTTTTTTTTTAAATTCAAGTTGTCTAACTGTGTCTTTCCGGCAGTTAGAAATATTGGAATAGTAAATTAAAATAATCCCACCTTTAAGATATGCAGTGTACAAGTTTATATCAACGTCATAACTACTGCTGTGAGTCACAGATGTCTAGAGAACTCATTACAATACGATAATAAAACTGAAAAAAGAATACATTAGATAAACTCACTATAAATACTCAATGTTTATTAAAATGTAATATATTTAAAGCAATTAATTGTATACAACAATATATTATAACTATTTTAACACTTCCCAATATAGTTGAAAAATGTTTATGAAATCGGATTGTCTGGCAGTCTGTCGGGCCCTGCTGTAATTTGCGTACATATACTCGGATTGAAATGCAATTCATATATTTGTTGTGTATGTGATTGAGGTTTACCATGGCATGTTCGGTATTGAAAATGAAGTGCGTACCTTTTATTTTTATTACAGGGATATTCAAAAATATCCCCTTACATTACGGTCAATAGAGAAAGGTCGTTTCTAGTGCATTTTAATAATGTTACACTATTTAAACATAATGAAATTGATATTTATCACTGAGGTAGATGACAGCATGGTTCATATAGAGTATACTAAAAGTATTAATTATAGTCTATTTACAGGACACTCAAAAGTATTTCGTTACGTTACGCTCTATAAGAAAAATTGTTTTCAGAGTATTTTAATGTTGTTATACTGTTTCAAACACATCAGAATTAAAATGCACCATTGAGATGTTTAACAACATGTCTTCTATAAAGTTTAGAATAAGTATTAATTATAATTCGTTAGCGGGGACGAACAAAAGAATTCCATTAAATTGTGATACATAGTAAAAATTCGTTTGCAGTGTATTTTAATGATACTACACTGTAACAATACAATAAATTACAACACCTTGTAATAATGTATCTATATTACAAAGGGCAAACGTGTTCGTGCGTAACGCTGACGTCAATTTGCGAATGGCAACAGCTGACGATGAAATTTCGGTTTTGCGATTTTTGCTACTGTAATTTTTTTTTTTTTTTTCGAAACATCGCGCATTTTTAATGTTTACACCGTTATATAGGGGAAAAAAATCTACTTTCAAATGCCATGTGTTTGAAGACTGTATCTTAATTGACTGATTTATTATAGCATTTAAATTAAATTTCAAACATGCTTTTTTTATGTGTCTGTATCGCTTGCAGTCGATTACAAAATATTAATCTATTTGCACTTTAAACAGTATAAAAAGTTCAGCATTTGTTTCCAGCGAATATTCAATAACGAAATTAAAACTTCATTAAGAAATAAATAAAATTTTATAAATTAAACACAGATTTAACAGACATGTAACTGAAATAAGCGCTTAAAACTGCTGAAATTATCGGAATAATAATAAAAAAACTGCTGTAGATAACGAAATGTTTAGCGATTTCTTCTGCTATTAACTTCTGACATGCAGCCAATACGAAATTACCGGTTTTAATAAATTTCAAAATTTTATTTGAATATATAATTGACATATTTCATATAAAAATGTTCTTTGGTATTATTAGCGAGCACTCTAACAAAAATTATTAAATGTAAACAATCTATTAAAGTTTTCAAAAAAAATAGTTTTCACACATATTCTCTATCCCGAGAAGCCCTAGTACTTTTAAAATACTAAAAGGTGTAAATTAACAACATAAGGAATACACAGTAAAATTACATTTTTTAGGTTGTTTGACATGTTTCGGCTCCCTCCGAGCCATTTTAAAAAACAAATGAGAATATTCCATAATTGCATTGTCTTTGAAGTTATTATTTAAAAGGCTATCATTTACAAATAATATAATACAATCACTTGTTAACCTTAAATTAAAGTCTAATAATGCTTAAAGTGATAAAAAAACATAACACGGATTTAAAAATACATTTTTAATGCAGATTACATCTGTTTCGTTCACTCTATCGGTGACATCTTCAGATCTAAATAATAAATACAATATTCTCGCATATTTTTGAAAATGGTAAACATAAACATCGCATGTCCAAGATGGATGTAATTTCACGTTTCCCAGTTTGATTAATTTAAGCACCTGCTAGCCTTGGACATGCGATCTCGTGGTTTATGTTTACCATTTCAAAAATATGCGAGAATATTGTATTTATTGTTTAGATCTGAAGATGTCACCGATAGAGTGAACGAAACATATGTAATTTGCATTTAAAAGGTATTTTTAAATCTGTATTATGTTTTTTTATCACTTTAAGCATTATTAGACTTTAATTTAAGGCTACCTTTTAATTTCCATGTTGTACTTCATAAAAATTACGCACGTTATCTTTTATGTTTACATGGTTGTTTATTTATAGCATTTAAAATTTTATATTTTATGCATTTATAGCATTATTACATAGCATTTAAAAGAAAGATACTGCACTATTTCAAACATAAAGAAATTGATATACGTTATTGAGGTGCCCTACAACATGATTTCTATAACTTATTGAGTAGGTAAAAAATACGTTTTGATTACAGAGACTCTGAAAAGAATTCGGTTACTGGAAATTATAAGCCATTATTAGTGGATGTTGCGTTTTCAGCTATGATATACATTTTAAAATATAACTAATTTTTATTGTATCGTAAAGTGGGTAGTTTATATACACGGCTACACGAAATAATTCACACACATTGCTGGTTGTGGACAGCAATTGCTGAAAATGAATTTTTGACTGCGTTGTGTTTTTTTTTTTTTTTTTTAGGGTTTCGTTCATCTCACGAAATCCTATTTCTCCCGCTCCGTTGTCTGTCCGTCACAAAGCCATTCTCAAAAACTATATAACTTACAGAGTTGAAACTTTGTGTATATAACTGAATACCAGTTATGAAGAGCTCAAAATATTAAAAATTGAAAAATTCGTATTATTTTAATAAATAGAGATAAAAAACCAAAATTCTAACAGCCTTTTCTTATTAAATTTAAACATGTTTCGTTATAGCAGTTGCCAAAAATTAAAAATCCACAATGAAATTCTTTCGACAGTAATTTTTTCTATTGAACGATTTCCACGTGCAAAATGAAAATGAAATAAAAAGTTTCATTAATTGAAAAAAAAAAAAGATAAATATGAAATAAAATTGATTGACGTCATAGTGGTAATAAAACGGAAATTTTCCAAGATTTCTCAATAATACAAGGAGTATGAGTATGTATATGTACACAAAGCAGATTAATATCACGTCATTAGAGACTTAAAAAGAAAATCTGACGTCATATTGGAAGTTTAACGATTTTTTCAAATGTTTGAGAATAATACAAAGCGAGTATCAATATGAGTAATAGAGAATAGTAAATGTATGAGTTTGGAGAACATATTGAATCGTGATAAAAATACGATTATGGAAATATTCGCATATTTTAACATTTTAAAGGTGTACAACATGTTTAATTTTGATTTTTTTTTTTTTTAAATATTGCATTTAGTCCGCATGACAGATATTATTATGACAGAATGTAATAGACAGCTGGTTAACATATTCGAAAAAACGAAAAAATAGACCGGTAAATTTTTAATTTATAAAAAACATGACTTTTTTTATTTTGTTGCTAAATGAAATTTATTTGGATTTATTAAAGAAAGGATAAAGTGTTTTGAAAGGAATATTAAACGAAACCTTTTGAGCGATATTCGATCACACTTACCCACTTTTTTAATGTTTATTTAGATACCTTATTGCATTCTTTGAACCCAAATGAAATTTTAAACGATATTCCAATAGTCTTTGACAGTGGTTCATTATCTATACCATGATGTATAACTTTTTGGTTCTTGTCAATTCTTGTTGAAGAGCTTGCTATGTCTAAAAAATTTAAGCACATTATACAAATATTAAGACATGTTGGAATTGTTCGGTTGAAATACCGTTTTCTCTGAGTGGTAAAAAAATCAGATTTTAAATTCTCGTCTGATTTTCAAATTGCCGATTGCTACTAAAATCACAAAAGAGTAAATTTAAAAATTCTCTAGAGAGAGATAGTTGAAATAGAAAGTAAAGCGCGTTGTAGAACTGTTTAATGATTTAAACCGTTTAAAGTGATGCATATACCAATTACAACATATAAAGTGCTTTGTGCTAAAAACTTTGCAACATTTTTTTAAAAAATACATTGAGGATTAGATGTAAGAAATTCTTTGTATTATCTTAAGCAGTATGAATAAACTGAATATAATAATAAGCTCATTATAAAGTTTGCTACAAACATTATAAAACCATATTAATACAAGGAACTGTGCTTTTAAAAATTTAAATGATTAGAATTAAAAGAAAGAATTTGTAAAAGTAATTAATAAGAAACGTGACTTTTTGATTAAAAAAACAATTATTAAAACTGTTAAAGAAGTTGATGTTGCTATTCTTTTTTAAAGTGTACAAAATCTTGATTAAAAAAAATAATAACAAATAATTTTCTGATATTTTTAAAATTCTTCGCATATATTTAAGTATTTTTGCTCGCTCTTTTTCCCAAAGTACAGATAACAAAGCTATTTAAGATTTAAACATCTTTCTTTTAAAACCACACAAGCCGAAATTTTAATGAATTACAATCCGTAAAAAAAAAATCAACGAAATTAAATCATAAAAATACTCTTTTTTATTATAAAAATATTTACTAATTTCTTAAGTCCTAGAAATTCAAATTAAGAAATAAATGAGATTTATTGTGGATCCGTAATCGGTTTTAAGAATTAGTTTGAGCACACTTTTTAAATTAAGCGATAATTACAATAGATACGAATGAAACTGTCTGTTGCTGGGTCATTCCACAGTATTCATGTGTTACGTACGGGAAATTTTTAAAATATTTGTACTTTTTTCAGTATCAAAATATAAATGAGAAAGTTTGCAATTATTTTTAATGCATTATATATCACTTCAACTAGATTCTTATGAAATTTCTTTTTGTTTGAGCCAATACATATATATATTTTTAATTAATAAAGTTGTGTTACGTACGGGACATCACAAAATTTTTTTTTAAGTACCTCTAGTAATTTGGATTTTGTTCTGAATTTATTTAATATTTTCACAAATAAATTTAATGAGTAGAAGCAGAAATTTACATTTTATTAATTAACTTTAAAATTAATTTTTTAAATTGCGTCATTAATTAATGAAAGCTAATTATTTCTGTTACGTACGGGACAAAACGATTTGTTAGGTATGGGACCTATGACCAAATTTTTCTATATGGCTGCAAAAAAATGCTCTAATTTTTATTTGATTTAAAAATAATAGTATTATTTTGGATAAATTTTAATAGAAGAGATTTAAAGCTTTTAAATAATGTATTACACTTAACTTTTTATAAAACTTTTTTTTCAAACTTGTGAAGCCAAATACTGTGGAATGACCCTTCTGCTAAACATTCTAATTTGTTGACCACGTTGTCACAGATAATTCTTTAAAATGTAGTTATTTTAACTCAGATTTTCATGCTTTTTATTATTATATGTTAATTTTATTTTATAATGTAGGTATGAAAAGCTTCATATACGCTGAACACACAAATAACAAATAGACACAGATGGACGCACAGATATCAAATAGAATAAATGGAAATGTCTTTACGAACTTTTGTGCTGCCCTATATATGATCTACAGAATTTATACACACCAAATAATAGACAAAAAGTGAGTTAAATTTAAAATCGCGTTCAGCAACATAAAACGCACTTCCAGGAATTATTGTTAACATACAGTTGAGAATTCTTTTGTGTGTCGCTGTAAATGAACGATGACTGCTATACACACAATATTCTGTAGTAAGCCTCTTGTAATGCACCTTAGTGATATATATAAATTTCAATGCGATGCGTTTAAAATAGTGAAACATTATTTAATTAAACCGCAAACGATTTTTCTCCGTAGACGTAATGCAACAGAATTCTTTTGACTGTCCCTGTAAAGTAACTATAAGTGCTATCCACACCCTATTCCATATTAAACTTCTTGTAATGCAACTTAGTGATATATATCAATTACAATGTGTTTGAAATTGTGTAACATCATTAAAATAAACCGCAAATGATTTTTCCCCATAGACCATAATGCAACGGAATTCTTTTGTGTCCCTGTAAAAAAAACTATTAGTGCTACACACTTCAGTTGAAATAGGGAACATGCTGTAGGTAACGACAATAACATAGAAATATTGCAGGGCAATCGGAGCATATTTACGGGAGTTAGAGCACGGAAAGACGGCAGACGGCCTGACAAACCGAAGTCATAAACACTTTTCAACTAAGTTGGAAAGTGTTAAAAACTAGTGGAGGGTAATATGTTTGTATATGAAGCGGATTGTTTCCAATTTCTTCGTTCAGCCTTTGAGAAGAGGTACATTCCATTATATGACACATATTTGTACAGAAAAACATGACGAGACACGCTACTCATGAGAGATAGAACTGACACAAAAATAAATGAATACCAGAAGAGAGAAAACTGTGTAAAACATTTATTTAGAGAAATCGTAATAGTACAACCATCAAAACCAAGATCAAAACCATGAAACTATGAAAAAAATGTAGAAATATCAATCTTCTACTATGTAAAGGTTTTAACAGAAAAACGTGTTATTTCATCCTCTCCTGCGTCCGCAATATTCGAGTTTGACCGATAGCAGTCAAATCAGCAGCCCTCACTGCAAGACGTGGCCAAGCATGGCTGACGCAGGATGAAGGGGGGTGTAGGTTTATGACTACTCAATCTATTGAATCCTCCTTGAACAAAACGCAGATTTATAAGACGGATTTAAATTTATGAAAATCCCGACGCCACACACTGGCGAAATTTCCCAAAATGCTGCACAAAAACAGAAAATTAAACTTTCATTATCTCCATGAGCAACTTTGCATAGTTTCAGATTAATGCTCTTAGACTATGCTTAGCTCATATTTATGGCGATTGAAACTAGTCGTTAGGGGCCACCGTTATACTTACCCATCATGGATATGCATAATATAAATTAAGAAAATAAAACATGTGTAAACTATTTATAAAATTGATAATCATATTAACTAACGGCTTACTGCGTCGGATTAAGAGTCTTATTCCCAATTAAAATTTATCTTTGAATTGAAATTTGAATGAAATACAGGGGCATGAAAAATCGAAGAGTGTGGAAATATGATTATAAATATCTCGGCAACTTATTATCCGATTGACTTCATTCCTCATGCAAAAATTATGTTTTTTATTGTCTTTTATATTCATTCCTTAAAATAAATAATTTCGAAAATTTTTATATACATAGTATCAGAACGAATATTTCACGAGTCCGAAAAAACAGTTCCGTGTAATCGAGGTTACTGAAATTTAATAAGCTTCTTGCCATTATTATATACAAAGTACATATCAAATTTCAAGTCTCTATCTCAATTTGTTCAAATGATAGAGCGTTTACAGACACACACACACACACACAGACGGACGGGAATTTTTTTTTTCATGTTTTTCGAAATCTCCAGTGTCTGAAACGTGTAAATCTCTTAAAACAATTCGATTTTCAAAACGATTACAAAACTTACCCTATACTTATGATGGGTAAGTAAAATGCATAACAGTTTGTTTTATGCCCTACGTTGTTGATGTTGAATATGTAAAAGCTAAACTTTTCATACAGTTTAAAAATCATAAGCTAAAATTTTACAATTTTTTTTTTGTATGTGTGTGGTGTTAAATATGAAATGTATTTCAGGGAGGTATCAGTGGATCTGGATAGTAAAACCACCACAAACTAATTAACATAAAACACCATGAAATAACTGTTCAGTTTGATTTCAAGTTATCTAAATTTGTTTCTAAACATTCCAATTTTCTGACCATGTTGTCCCAGGTAATTCTTAAAAATACAGTTATTTTAACTCAGATTTTCATAATTTTTATTATTGTACGTTAATTTTGTTTTATCGTGTAGGTATGAAAAGCTTCATTTATGCTGAACACACAAATAACAAATAAACACAGATGGACACACAGATATCAAATAAAATAAACGGAAATGTCTTTACGAACTTTTTTGCTGCCCTGTATATGATCTACAGAATTTATACACATCAAATAATAGACAAAAAGTGAGTTAAATTTAAAATCGCGTTCAGCAACTTAAAACGCACTTCCAGGAATTATTGTTAACAGACAGTAGAGAATTCTTTTGTGTGTCCCTGTAAATGAACGATGACTGCTATGCACACAATATTCTGTAGTAAGCCTCTTGTAATGCACCTTAGTGATATACATAAATTTCAATGCGTTTAAAATAGTGAAACATTATGTAATTAAACCGCAAACGATTTTTCTCCAAAGATGTAATGTAACGGAATTCTTTTGAGTGTCCCTGTAAAGTAACTATAAATGCTATGCACACTCTATTCGATATTAAGCTTCTTGTAATTCACCTTAGTGATATATATCAATTACAATGTGTTTGAAATTGTGTAACATCATTAAAATAAACCGCAAATGATTTTTCCCCATGGACCGTAATGTAGCGGAATTCTTTTGAGTATCCCTGAAAAAAAAAACTATAAGTGCTACACACTTCAGTTGAAATAGGGAACATGCTATAGATTAACGACAATAACATATAAATATTGCAGGGCAATCCGAGCATATTTACGGGAGTTAGAGCACGGACAGACGGCAGACGGCCAGACAAACCGAAGTCATAAACACTTTTCAACTAAGTTGGAAAGTGTTAAAAACTAGTGGAGGGTAATATGTCTGTATATGAAGCGTATTGTCTCCAATTTCTTCGTTCAGCCTTTGAGAAGAGGTACATTGCATTATATGATGCATATTTGTACAGAAAAAAACATGACGAGACACGCTACTCACGAGAGATAGAAGTGACACAAAAATAAATAAATACCAAAAGAGAGAAAACTGTGTAAAACATTTATTTAGAGCAATCGTAATAGTACAACTACTGATCAAAACCATGAAACAATGAAAAGAATGTAGACATATCAATCTTCTACTATGTAAAGCTTTAAACAGAAAAACGTGTTATTTCATCCTCTTCTGCGTCCGCAATACCTATAGTAGTCTAACCTATAGTAGTCTAATCAGCAGCCTCCACTGCGAAACGTGGCCAAGCATGGCTGACGCAGGAGTGATGGGGGGGGGGGGGGTAGGTTTATGACTACTCAATCTATTAAATTCTCCTTGAACAAAACGCAGATTAATAAGAAGGATTCAAATTTACGAAAATCCGACGCCACACACTGGCGAAATTTCTGAAATTCTGCACAAAATCAGAAAATTAAACTTTCATTCTCTCCATTAGCAACTTTGCATAGTTTCAGATTAATGCCCTTAGACAATGCTTAGCTCATATTTATGACGATTGAAGCTAGTCGTTAGGGGACACCGTTATACTTACCCATCATGGATATGCATAATATAAATTATGAAAATAAAACATGTGTAAACTATTTATAAAATTGATAATCATATTAACTAACGGCTTACTGCGTCGGATTAAGCGTCTTATTTCCAATTAAAATATATCTTTGAATTGAAAATTGAGTAAAATACAGGAGCATGAAAAATCGAAGAGTGTGGTAAATATGATGACAAATATCTCGGCAACTTATTATCCGATTGACTTCATTCTTTATGCAAAAATTAGGTTTTTTATTGTATTTTATATTTATTAACTCCTTAAAATAAACAATTTCGAAAATTTTTATACACCTATTATCAGAACGAATATTTCGCGAGTCTGAAAAAACAGTTCCGGATAATCGAGGTTACTGAAATTCAATAAGCTTCTTCCCATTATTACATACAAAGTACATACCAAATTTCAAGTCTCTATCTCAATTTGTTTGGATGATAGAGCGTTTACAGACACACACAGAGACAGACGGCTGGATTTTTTTTTTTTCTAAAAATATGTTTTTCGGAATCTCCAGTGTTTGAAACGTGTAAATCCGTTAAAAAATATTCGAATTTCAAAATGATTACAAGACTTACCCTATACTACATATGATGGGTAAGTAAAATGCATAATAGTTTGTATGTCTTACGTTGTTGATGCTGAATATGTAAAAGCTAAACTTTTCATACAGTTTAAAAATCATATGCTAAAATTTTACATTTTTTTTTGTATGTGTGTGGTGTTAAATATGAACTGTATTTCAGGGAGGTATCAGTGGATCTGGATAGTAAAACCTCCACAAACTAATTAACATAAAACAGTATGAAATAACTGCGAAACACCGATTCCGAGAGGCACAATCTCACTTGCAAAAATTAGAGAGATAATGGATAGATGTCGGTTTCACGCACACATGTCAGACATCGATAGAAACGTATACAATAAAACGCTAGACTCCATCTATAAGTGAGTACTTAGCTCCTGCCATAAATATACTTTGAGTTTTACGGATATTAGCAGAAGCGCTGGAAATAAATCAGCAACATGAGGAAAAAAACAAAAGTCAGTTCGAATATAATGATATCATCGTTCATCATATGAGAAATCCAAGCATTATAATTTAACTGAAACTCCATGCATGTGTTCACATTGCACCAAGACTCATTAAATACATCACTACTTATTCTTTCCAATCATCAATCTATGTCACTCATCTTTCATCAATATTTGTAGACCACCTGCTTTTCTAAGTCGTAAGAGAGCTAGCTACTAGAAAAACGGTGCCCGATTCGAATCCTGATTCAGACATGGTTCATTGTAGTGTGTCAGATTATACTTTAAACGAAAGTACCGGACTATTTATCCCTCTTTTACAAAATATGAATGTAGCTCTCGTAACCAACCAACCAACCAACCATCAATGTTTGTTGATAGGGTTTCAGTTATAGTAGAGCTATTCACCTATCAACTTTTTAATCCTGCTATATGTTTATAAGCCTAC
Source organism: Maratus michaelseni (assembly GCA_963931845.1). Classification (NCBI taxonomy): domain Eukaryota; kingdom Metazoa; phylum Arthropoda; class Arachnida; order Araneae; family Salticidae; genus Maratus; species Maratus michaelseni. Next base: position 202,493,730 of record OZ007595.1, read on the forward strand.
GTAATTGTATTCATTATACGCATTTTTAATTAAACTAACTTTTAAGATTTAATTCGAATATAAAGCCTAATACACTTATACACAGAGGGAAAATAATTTGGAAAATATCTTATGTTGAACTGTTTGTCCGGAAAAAAGCTAAATAATGCTTAAAATGATATTTATAATACGTGAATTCATTTAAAAATATCTGATAATTTTAACAGTCTGTACTTTTTAATTAAAACTTTAGTTGTTATAAAAACATGAATTTACATTATAAAGGATCAGTGTCCATAAGCGGCGTTTTCGGCCCTAAAGAGTTTGATGCTTATGTTTATGTATGTGTCAGGATAGGTCATATAAGTTATAAATATAGAGTAGACAAGTTGAAAGGTTTAATAACAACATAATTTAACATGACAAAAAGTATACATGTCATTAAATATTTTAACCCGTCAGCACACGTTCTGGGATAAAATCTACCCCATCTTACCACTATTACTTAAAAATGTGTAAAAATAGTTCGTGATCATTCTGAGCTTTATAGTACCTTTCAAGCTGAATGATATCAAGATGTGGCCAAAAAGAATTTACCTCTGGTTGTGTATTCTCTATTATTTTGTTATAAAAATGTCACGTGGGAGGAAACTTACCCCACGCGTGTTATAACGTAACCCATAATGATAGGAAAATGTTAATGCAAATGTTTATGTAAAAAATATAGTGTGCAAATAATAATACAATTTTTCTTTTAAACGTCAACAACTTTTGCACATATAGTTTCTATGTATCAGTTTTAAGTTTTATATTTTTTGTATTTTTATGGCTGAATTTGGATTGTAAAAGCTTTGTATGTAATGATATGCAGAAAAAAATCTTAGTGCGAGATTTTATTTTTTTTTTTCTTTAAATATAAAAGAACTTTTTATTTTAAGTTAAATTATGTACTTTATTGATTTACAGTTTATTTCAAAATATAAATTTTTGTTTATAATCTAACCGGGGGGAAATTGACACATGAAAACTCATTGGGGTAAAATTTATCCCGCGCGTGTAGCAACGTAATGGAAAGGGGCGCGTGTGCTGATGGGTTAAGATATTAGAATATTAATTAAACATTATGGGACGAACAAAAACTGTAAAATATGATCAAAACTAATTAATCAGACTCTTCTGTGACAGATTATTCACTTTCTGACAAATGGGAAGTAGCAGCATCCAGAACATAACCCTTGTATTTAGTAGCCTGAGGCTTTTGTTCTGTAAATCTTTGCTCAATTGGGATTTACAGCATTGGGCTCCATACGGTATCATAACATTCAAGTTAACAAATGCACAACTTCGTCCCCTTAACGTGATCCTTCGAAGATTCCTTGCAGAGTTGCATATTATATAGATTGAGTGAGTGCTACTTGTTCTTTTTAAGCTTAAACTTATGTCCGTTGCACTTATCTTAGAAGAAGATTGATCAGTATATAAGGCTCCGTCTATGTCATTAACTGATGTGGATGATAAACTCTGGCCATATTACACATTTCCCAAACTAATAGAGATACACTCACTCCTTCTTGATGCAATTTTTTATGCCTATACGCTTCTATATAGCATTTATGAAAAACTTTACAAGTTTTGTCAAAGCCTGAACATTTGTCCATCACGTACAGAACGGCATAAGGATTCATTGCATGCCCTGCATTTTCTACCTTTGTTCTATTCGAACTACCACCACATAATATATTCGTATTCATTTTAGTTCATTTATCACTATCGCCAGTAAATATTAACTTGTTAGTATTCAAAAATCCCAATATACTTTTCATTCGCACTAAAAAACGTCATTTGTTTACTATCTGTCGTAGATGCACAGTACAGTACTATTTTTTCTAAAAATATATTTTATCACGTTAAATTAAAAAAAATATATTATCCGTAGTAATATCACACGTAAACAACACACGTCTTGTTAGCATGAACATAGGATATATCAGGACTTTCAACGAAATAGCTTTTCGAAGAAGAAAACCGTTCCTCGAAAAATGTGTGAAATAGTTGGCGTTATACTTGACGCGATTCTACTCGGTTCATCTGCTTCAATATGCTCTACCAATAATCACAAGAGTTCAGATAATAGAAAGAGATGCACTATACCTTCAAAACCAGGACCGTATAGAGAGCCCATGAGCCCGGTATTAATTTGAATGTAGTGCCTCCACCATAAGTACAATACATAAAAACCTTCGTAGACAAAAACGCAAACATCAAGTCAAAATTTCCGTTTTAGACAGGTTGTTTCCGTCGTAGAAGGTATAATTGCATGTGTTTTCTGGACCACGATTTTTTTACATTTATAGCAGGATTCCGTTATAAACGAGCTTTAGTGCTTTAGAAAATAAATAGTACTTGTTAGAAAATCGATATAGTGTTTGCTTACAATTCATTAGTATTTTTCTTTTAGAGTATTACAGTTTATGGTGCATTTACAACAGTTTTTCATCTAAATATTTTAAATAGAAATTGAAAATATTGGAAATATTAATAAAATTTAATTGAATTCATCAACGTTTGCCTGACGCTTGTATCTTTGCTACATGCGTTCTACTGCTGTTAAATAAAAGATGGACTGTTTGTCACACTTAAAACGCCCATTTGTCAAGTATTTGATATGTATGCCGGAGTACCTCTGCCCCCCCGCCCCCTTCCCCTGACCAATCTGTGAGGACGTTCTACCAAACTCAGACTTTTGAGTTTTATTAGTTGTTAGTTATTTTCATTTAAAATTGTTTTGTAAAAAAGTAACGTGTCTACTTTTTCTCGAATTTTATTTAAATACAAGGCCCGAGACCGGGACCCCAGAAGAGCCGGGCCCGGTAATTTGTACTGGTTCTAACCCTATGTACGGACCTGGTGAAAACGGCTTGGTATCGCTCAAATCACACGGTCCAAACAAGCCAAGCACATGTAACAAGGGCTACATTTTATTGGACAGGGAGATATTGCACATGGAACAATGGCTATATTTTATTGGACAGGGAGATGTTGCACATGGAACAAGGCCTGAATTCATTGGACAGGGTGAGGATTTCAAAGCATGGTGCATTTGCAACAGTTTTTCATCAAATATTTTAAATAGAAACTAGATGTAACCCGTCAAAACTTGACGAAGAAAAGATACTATAACAATATCAGCAAAATAAGCTTCTTTATTATTTAAGAAGGTGCGTATGAAGCATTCTTTCAAATATTTTATGTTTAATGTTTTTTTTCCCCAATGAAATACAGTACTATTTCCGATGCAAACTCCAAACAAACAATCCGTAAACAACTGTGTAATGCAAATCAGTTCAATATTACCGCCATATTCCCCATGGCAAAAAAGAAAATTTCATGCCCTATGATGTATCACACAAATAGTATATTCCTACGTTCATCTCATATTCAGTAAATAAAAGAACATAGTAAATAAAGAACACATCTACAACACTATTTTTAATAATTTTAATTTTCCTGAAATCCTTTACTTTTGCGAATTTTTTTATTCAAAAATGAAATCGTCTAACCTATAATTAAAAAATAAAAAGTAATTGGTAACATGTAACCAAGGTATGCTATCAAGATGAAGCAATCAATAAAGGCTCCAATTCTAATCTTTATAATTAAGAATGGAAAAATCAGTAAAAATTTCGTCATGTTGACACAATCATATAAATTTTTCTCTTTAGTTTTATCAATGTTAAAACGCATTTCAAGCTAAGCCTAATGTCATTTTCACCGGCGCATTTTCACAGGTACTTTATATAGGTTACTTTTGTGCTTAAACGCCATGTATACAAATAAAAATATATTTTGCATTTAATTGTAATGAAAAAATTGCATCAACAAATTTATAATGCATAATGATAAAATAAACTCAATGGACAATATTCCCATGACGTCACAATAAAAATGAATTTTTATTCACATATAAAAATAAAGTGCACGCGATAAATATTTTTACCGAAATTATACTTGCAAATTAAAAAAATCGGCCTAAAAGCCACGTGCATTTAATATTTATTATTTATCTTTTATCCTCGAAACCATGGAGTTTCACGTTACTCTGTGCCTCGCATATCCGATTGCCGACTTTATGACGTCATACGCAGAAGTAAAAGTTTAGTTTAAAATTACGGCTAATTAATAAAACTTTTGAACAAACGAATGTACGATAACAAATCTATGTCTAAACATCTTTCATTTAAAAAAAGAATGATGTAATTTGATGCAGTAGTTTGTCCTCACGGATTGTCGAAAGAAAACGCTTAGCGTTTTAAATATATAGATTGAAAATATTGGAAATATTAATAAAATTTAATTGAATTCATCAACGTTTGCCTGACGCTTTTATCTTTGCTACATGCGTCCTACTGCTGGTAAATAAAAGATGGACTGTTTTCACACTTAAAACGCCCAATTGTCAAGTATTTGATATGTATGCAGGAGTACCTCTGCCCCCCTACCCCTGACCAACCTGTAAGGACGTTCTACCAAACTCAGTTATATTATTTGTTACTTATTTTAATTTAAAATTGTTATGTAAAAAAGTACGTGTCTACTTTTTCTCGTATTTTATTTAAATACAAGGCCCGAGACCGGGACCCCCAGAAGAGTCGGGCCCCGGTAATTTGTATTGGCTCTACCCCCCTCTGTACGGGCCTGGTCAAAACGGCTTGGTATCGCTCAAATCACACGGTCCAAACAAGCCAAGCACATGGATCAAGGGCTACATTTTATTGGACAGGGAGATGTTGCACATGGAACAAGGCCTGAATTCATTGGACAGGGTGAGGATTCAAAGCAAGCCACCAGTTATTTCGGTCGACATTACAGTTGCATTTTAATCTTCATGTCAAGCAAATACATTTCACCTCTATTTATTCTCTGAACTCTGTGTTTACTCTCAAAAGCAAATTTGAATATAATCATATAAAACTCAGACGTATTTTTGAAAAACATATTTATATAAGCAACGTTGAAGGTAATATTTGCAATTGGTGATATGCATTGGAATATCTGAATGTACATTAATGTAATGTGATTTCAGAGAAGTTTTATCATTTTTTTGCGTATTTGTGTATACATACACAAGCATAATAATAGTGCATTGAGTTAAGAATAACAGATAATACAGTATTGTGGGTTATGCATAAGTTCATCATGAAATGAATTTCGTCTAGATTCCTCGCTATATTCTTAGATATAAGGTTGAGATTATAATACCTTTTCGCAACATTATTTATTCAGTTGTATTTTTAGCGGTTTAAGGGGTCTCAGGAGTCTTACTTTTCCTCCGAATATGCAAGTTTGCATCATGTTACATTTTATTTTATATATGATTTCATATAACACACAATAAAATGAAATTTTTACCACTAATCGGTGAATATCTGCTTGATTTAACATAATTATTTCAATGTTGCACAATTCATAATTAATTATTTTCAAAAAGTTTAAATTTTTTTAAAAAAAAGTAAAAAAAAACTTTTTTGCCTGGTATCCACTGCGCGCAAGGTTGTAGAAAAAATATTTCTTAAAAAATAACAAACAAAACTGATAATGATGTAAAATGTATGTATCTTGAACTTATACTTCAATTTCAAGAAATTAAAAATTTATTTTAAAATTGGCATTTTTTCAACAAAAAAATGTTTTTTTTTAAAACATTTTACAGTTTAAATTTAAATTTAAGAAAAATTAAATTTTTAATTTCTTGAAATTGAAATATAAGTTCAAGATACATCAATTTCACATCATTATCAGTTTTGTTTGTTATTTTTGAAGAAATATTTTTTTCTACAACCTTGCGCGCAATAGATACTAGGCGAATTTTTTTAAACTTTTTTTTTTAAATTTTAACTTTTTTAAATAATTAAATATGAATTGTACAACATTGAAATAATTATGTTAAATCAAACTGATATTGATCTATTAGTGGTAAAAATTTCAGTTTATTGTGTGTTATATGAAATCAGAAATAAAATAAAATGTGCCATGATGCAAAGTTGCATCTTCGGAGGAAAAGTAAGAATCCTGAGACCCCTTAAGAAAATTTCTTTCGATAGTTCACTGACGGCAATGTAATGTTCAGTTATTTAAAAAAATGCTAATAACAAAAAATCTGAACGAACATTTTTAATTTAATTTTTCTGAATTATCTGCAATGTAATGTTATTGCAGTTTCGTCAAGTTAAATTTCTTGACATTAATTTCATACGAAGTTCTTCTTCTGAGTCTCATATAGCCCAAAACGAATATATGGTACATATGAGAAAGGTAATAAAATTAATAAAATCGGAAAATATTTATCTTAATGAAGAAAATGTGTAAGTAATAATTTGGTTTTGTATTTAGCCAAACATATTTCATTATCTCATAAAATTTCATTATTATTATAAAAATATCTAAAACTAATAACTTGTTTAAAAACGGAACATTTGACATATTTTTCATACATTCATCGTTAGTTGAAAATGCAAGTTTATCTTACTTTCAACGTATAAAATTTCGGAACCGCTTCAAAATAAATATAAGGTTACAGTGGTTATAAATGCAATAATTATCATAACTCTGTCAAATTTAATGTATATTCCGCAATTTATTAAATATAAAACGCTATATTTCAGCGAAAAAGGATTGTTTTTATGTTTTAGAGGCAAAACTTATTTGTTTTGAAGAAATTCAATTATTCTTTATAAGTTCGGCAAAAATTATTTCATTGTTACATTTACGTCATTTTTGTCACATTTACAACAGCTAAAACCTTAATGAAAGTACCTAAATGTGATAACGAAATCTATGCGTGTCAGTTCATTTTAATTGTATTAATATGATTGTTAAGACTTTTGAAATAATTGATACTGCATTTTAAAATAAGGAATCATTTAATCTTTAATTACTCTCAGGGAAATTCTGATCAAAGCAGTTGCACTCAGTGTAGCTTGGAACCATTGCTGTATACAAATACACAGCCTAGCTATAAAATTCCTGGCAAACTCATTGAAGTAACTGCAACATTAATTATATTAAGGCCAATTTAACAAATACTGGACTATTTAAATTGTTGTGTGAACAGATGGAACGCCTTAACACTATTGTCTTTTACGAAGAACAGTACTTTCAATTGTTTGAATTAAGGCATGACGTATAAATCTTTTCAAGACCATCTTTTTGATCTGAGCTCTAATTTTTATGAAAGTGAATGGACTTCAAATGCTTTTCTACGTATCTGGATATTTTACAAAGATAAATTAATTTAACTTAGAATTACAGAACTAATGCATAAGTATTTTTACGGTGGCTGACAAAATCTAATCTATGACTAAGAAAATATATTATTTGGGAATCCTGATAAAAAAAAAACACCATCCAGACGTTTTTGAGACATTTTGCAGTTTCTTATCTGAAAATTAGCTAAAATTATAAAAAGAAGTAAAATGTAATATAAAAGCTCATTAAAAGGATTTAAAATATTGTTCAGATATTACGAGCATAATCCCAAGAGGAATAGTGTGAAAAACTGGATTTCAAAATCATTTAACGATTTGTTTTCTCAACAAGCCAAAAACTTATGTGTTTCTGAAAAAGAAAAAAAAAAAAGATTGAATTTTGAGATTTCAAAAAATAAGTATCATTAACTTTTGGATAGCAGTAAGATAAGAGTACCAAGAACTCAGTGATAATGTAATAAAATACTTGCTGCCTTTCACAAATACAGAGCTTGTCGAAAGAGCACTTTCATCGTAAGCATATATCAAGAACAAATATCCCAATAATCTTGACACCGATCCTGACTTGAGAATATATCTATCTTCGTTTGAAATGAAATTTTAAGAACTCAGCTTCAGGAAACAAACTCAACGATCCGATTGAGAGTATTAAAAGCCATATTTCACCACTGGTGTATCATGATGCAAAACTATTACAATATCTCATCGTCATTTAATTAAAAATTCATTTAATGCCATATTGATTTCGTTTGTAAAGTTAAGCTAATATTATATGATAAAAAATAAAAGATTAGAAATGTAAACGTAATTTGAACCGATTTATGATTGCGCTATGCTATAAAGATTAATTAAAAAAAACACGCATATTGCATTATTTGGGAAGAATGGGGCAGGGGCTTAATTTCAAAGGGAAAAGTACAGGAACCCTAATATTCTGCAGTACTAACACCTGTAGCCTACTCCTCCCTCCCCCCCCTTTGTTGTCACTCCAATCTGCACATTTGTATTTCATATATTATCTTCAAAATTTAAAGCATTGTTTTTTTATTTAGCAAAATAAAAATTTTAAATACAACTATCTGCGTATACATACGTGTACACATGACTTTAAACTCTATCAACTATTCCACTTTTTATTTATTACTACTTCCAAATAGAGACATTTGCCTAATCCTAATGTTAATTAGTCACAGAATTCTGCGATTAAATAAGCTCAGGATTATGATTTGGAAATAGTGTTAACATAAAAAATGAATAGTTCGCAGCTATGCAGAATAGAAAATGACTATTTCTGCTTATTCTTTATTCTGATAAAAATAGCATTAAAAAAATTTGAAATTGAAATAAATAAAATTTTGAATTTAAAACAGATTGAGCTCGAGCCAGCCCAAACCCGAAGACTGATATAAAAATCGAGCCTCCATCTCTTACGTAAGCGATACATTACGTCACTTATTAGTGTTTTGATACAAAAGAAGGCAAAAGATTAGATATTGGAGGGAAACGAAAGGGTAATTTAGGATTCGTTTTTCGGAAGCATTATTGCACCGGGCTCCGGAACGCAGTGTTTATGAGCCCCGTTGAATTCTGGCCAATATTTAATAAAAACAGAGAAGTACCGGAGTTGAACTCCGGTGGGCTCCAGCGCAAATTAAGACCTGGAGTGAGTGTGTGTTGATAAGAAAAGGAGGTACTCCTAATTAAAAGGCCTAAGCAAAGCGTCTGTGAACGGAAAAGGTTAGGAACCACTGTTCTAATGAATTTAAATATAAAGTACCTTTATATAATTACCACTTTAAATTTTTCAACCGATGTATTGAAATGATTCATTTTGCATACGATATCTAAGGTCGAGGATGTGTTTTGTGTAAAACTTACGACTTTTGCAGGTCTAGATTAAAAAAAATATATAAAGAAAACTATATCTCGATCCTCACCAACAGTGAATTTGAATATGTCCTTAGGTAAAAACTGCATCAGGTATAAAAAATGACAAAACTGTCATTTTAGCTTTCAAAATCAGATTTCCTATACCAAAAGAATCATTTAAAAGTATTCAAATATAAACAAGAAATTCGTAGAGAACTCTTTCATTTATTTCACGTTAGTTTACGAATATTGTAAGACGAATGCAGCCTTTTAGTCCAAGAGTTTCTTTAAGATCAATGCAAATAATTATATTTGTCTACACTGGAGCAATACAGAAAATGGGTGCAACGTATAATTATCCCCTTGAAATGCGGTGGTGCATTTCGAACACTTAATTTTAATCCCTAATTATCATTTTGACACCACAAGTTTGGAGAATTTTAATTTTATTAAGTATCTGAAGAAAACCTTTTAATTATTTTCTAATAAATTCTAATTAATTATTTTCTAATAATCTGGTATCATAGAATCATTATATCATTTTATGAAGTACTTTGCATCTGAAATGGTTAACGGAGATAATGAACCCGTTCAACTAAAAAATGTTGAAAAGAAAATATACCAGAAATATTTCAGAGAATATATTCTTAAGAAAATTACAATTCGATGATAGTAAATTTAGTCCATTCATTGGTCCTTAAGTATATTAAATCAAACCGAGCGGAATATCGACTCGGTTACAACTCAAATAAATATAAAACTCCTCAAGCTTCTTTCAAGCGGGATTTCGAAAGACATGATACATCTACAGGAGAGACAGATAATTTTTTAAATCGTTTCATATGTCTTACATGGTTTTACCAAACAAGTTGCATTCCGTATATCTTGGAACCATTGGTGTATACACATACAGAATCAAACGACGAAATTCATGGCAGACTCATTGAAAGAAGTGCATCACGAATCTGTCAAATGTGTTAATTGTATTAAGGACAATTTAACAAACACTAGACTGGTAAAATTTTTGAGTGACTAGAGGTAGGTGTCTTTCATGAGGAACAGTACTTGTAATATTGTTTGAATATAGGCATGAAGTACAAAACTTTTTAAGGTCATCTTTTTTATCTGAACTCTAAAATTTTTTTAAGTGAATTGGCTTCAAATGCTTCTATATGTATCTCATATTTTTCACAAAGACATTAATTTAATTTAGAATTACAGAAGAATTCCATAACTATTTTTAAGGTGGTTGACAAAATCGAATCTATGATTAAGAAATTACACTTTTGGGAGACTTGTATCAAAAAACACTATCCAGACATTTTTATGGCACTTTATAGTTTCTTATCTGTTTTTTGCCTTAACAATATCATTTGAGCTCTATTTTTTTTCGATTTAATTAAGTTCACTTGCGTAAGTCTCTGATGGAAATGCATTATTAAAAATAAATAAATAAATAAACTCTCCTTCTGAACGTCACATATTCTTTTACGTATAGCATAACATATACCGGAAAAAGGATAAAATAAATGCAAAATAAAATTGATAAATCTATGGCCTAACAGTTTATCTAATACTAAGGTGGCCATAGTTAAGACTTGAGTATTTTTTATAATTTTCTGGTTGGGTTTGTGAGGTTGAATTTTCCGTAAAATAAAAATTAAATTACTTTTATAATACATTTCAAACTTGTAGCTTGTGGGCCACCTTTGGCGCATAGTGTTCCAAAGGAGGCCCATGTATTGAAATCATTTTAAATAAAAAAAAATACACTCGGCAAACTATTTTGCATACTATTATGCTCTAATGATCCTTTCTTTCTTTTGATATCTTTCGTGTTTTTCTTCTTAATTTTCTTATTTTATGACACGAAAGACCTTGAAGCACTTTTTGGCACATGGTAGTTCTGGAACTTTCTTTTCGAAGTTACTGACTTCTTTTAAGTGATATCTCGTGTTAACACTAAAGCGTGATACTTTTTTTCAGATATTTATGTAGAAATTTTTAAAATCACCTTTACTACGCTGATTTTCTACATTAGTTTTTTAAGGGGGTCACCTTGGAAGCATTCGTATGGTCTCTATTTGCACGACGGAAAAGTATCAGTCTGATAAATATTTATAGAATTGAAGTAAATGTGGTTAAAGAGAAATAAAATAAACTTTCAGAAAACGCATCATAACTCAAAGTTCTAAGAATTTAAACACGTGTAAATTGAAATATCCTCTTAGCCGGAAATTAGAAAGACTACTCCTCAAAAGTGAAATCACTGCATAATATGTCGGAGGAACAAGGTGATCTCTTTAAACTCAGCCACGTGCACTGCAGGTAAATAATTGACAATGCAGTAGCACCATTCTGTGATTAAAAATTACATTAATTCTACTTTTTTGAGGGTTGGGCTACCTTTGGAACGCTGGCCATCTTTTGGTTCACTCACCTTAGTTAAAACAAAATATCTGACAAAGTAACAAAATACTTCATCAATCATCTCACAAAATACTTCTTACAGGCACTTTTAGGAAGGTACAGGTTTATTTTATTGTATAGTGTAATCTTTAGGTCATTCTTATGAAAATTGACTCTCCTTCCATGTCTTCGTTGTTCTCATTTTTTTAGATACCTATATGAGATATTAATCAAAGTGATGTAATTTGTAATGAAATTTAAAATTTGGCTTAACAAATGTGAAATGGGATTGAATGGATCTGATGTAAATATTTAAAAAATGTTAACAAAAATTCTTCAAAGCATAGTTAAAAAACTGTCCATAAGCTATAATATATTTCCAACGCTTAAACAAAATACTAAATACTTTATCAAACATCTCACAAAATACTTCTTGCAGGCATTTTTAGGAAGGTACAGTTTTATTTTATTGTATAGTGTAATCTTTAGGAAATACACATAGATAAAAGTGTATATTTTATTATTTTTATCTCAATCATAGTAATTGGTAAATATATCGGTTTATATTTTTACCGATCAGTATGATTGCGTTAAAAATAATGAAGTGTATTTACCTATCCATCGTTGAAAGGAGTTCCATTAGCTGCGGTATATTCTGTTGAGCTGTCAACATGACAGAGAAGATGATTTTGCTAATAAGGTGCACCCAGAAAAAGGAATTGATTAAAACTACAAATCATGTTTTGTTGAGTACATTTTGGTTGTTTTAGCAAAATTCAAGTAAAATTGAACCATTTTACTCCAATTAACAAAACATTTTTTGCTGACGGTACAAATTTATTTTTTTGGAATTGCAAAAAAAAAAAAAATTGTATCGTCAGCAAAAAATGTTTTGTTAATTCAAGTAAAATGGTTTTATTTTACTTGAATTTTGCTAAAACAACCAAAATGTACTCAACAAAACATGTTTTGTAGTTTTAATCTCAATTTCTTTTTCTGAGTGTGACATGAGTAGAATGTATCCGTCCGTTTTCGACCAAGGTAGCTCAATCCGTACATCTTTGGCAAATTAAGTCAGAAGTCTTGAACTCGACTTCTGGTTTGGGTCTACATATTTGTCCTCTTAGAAAAACTCAAACATCATTTCATTTCAAAAATACATTTACATACGTGTATAAATTAAAATAATACTTGTGAAAACGCGAATCTGTGTACGGAGAGCTATTGAAGTTGTTTTAAAATTATATACAGTTTTTTCATATCGTGGCTATTTTATACAGTAATTCACTTTTTTTGTTTACTCTTAAACATGGCAATGTTTAACTATTAAGGGGACCGTGGACCTTCATTTGTTCAAAAATCGAAAATTATTTTTGTGCATATTATTTTTGCATATTGCGATCCATTTGCGAAAAACCGCATGCAGCTGCGACTATTTTTCGCAAAGTTACCAGCGTTTAAATTTTGTACACAAACAATTTTTTGGCCATTTAATATACTTTAAATCTGTTTTCTGAAAAGTGATTTTTCAACGATTTCAGATTTTTGAAATGCTCCAAGCGTCTTAGTTTTTTATCAAAATTCACGAAATTGATAATGAAGTATACTGATATTGTGTACAAGGAAACTAAGCATGCATTTTGAAATTCGACTTCACTAGGACAGTTAAATTTGATTTTTAACTTGTTAAAAGACAAAATTTTTATGAAAATTGATAGGAAATTCAGAAAAAAAATCTCTAAAAAATTAACTATACAAGCGATTAAAAAATCAATGCTTAGATTTGTTTGTAATATAAGTTTAAGTGATTATAATTCAAAAGCAAGGACATATCTAAAAAATTAAGACGCCCGGGGCGTTTTAAAATTTCCTTTTAAAATTAAAAAAAATATATTAAAATTGCAAAAAGATTGGAAATTTCTTTTAATATGCTTTATATACTTATGATGAAATGTATATATGCAACAAAATTTATAACTCTATGATGAAAACTAAAAAAAAAAAAAAATTAAAAAATTAACATCTATCGTCCCCTTAATAAAAATCCGAAATACATTTGAAAAGGGTACTTGTATTGGCAACGTTCAAACTTATATTCGATGCGGATGTCAGATATTGGAATATTTAAAGACATGCTTATATTATATGATTTCGTGCAAACCCAATCATTCAGGCTTGCATTTGTGCAGAAATGCATAAAGTTATGTATACATGATAATATTATAAAGTGGTTTTTGCATAAATTAAAAATGAAAAAATAATAATGATATTTCCGTATGTATAATAGCTACAATAAATTTTCTTTTAAAGTAAATTAGCTTTATTAACGATTTAACTAAATTGCTATTCACTGACTGAAGTTTATCATCAGTTATTAAATGCGGTGCTCTATAATGCATATCACATGAAAGAAATAAAGTGATACGACTACTTTTTGTTATTATTTCACAAAACATATATTTAAACATTTCGAGCCTTAGTTTCAAAGACTAACTTTCCATTTTTTTAATATTAAATATGTAATGAGGAAAATAATTAAATATAAACAGTCCTTCCGGCTCAATCTTATGAAAATTTACTCTCTTCCATGTTTTCCTTATTCTCATTTTCTTAGATAACTATATGAGATATTAAGCAAAGTGATGTAATTTGTAATGAATTTTAAAATTTGGCTTACCAAATGTGATATGGGATTGTATGGATATGACGTAAATATTTAAAAAATGTTAAAAAAATTCTTAAAACCATAGTTAAAAAACTGTCTATAGGTTATAATATATTTCCAAAGCTTAAACAAGATCCGAACTCAAATTATTCAATTAATAACTTCTAATAAAATTTAATATGCCTTAACTAACAACGTAAGCATTTTCAAATATATATATATTGAATTCGAAGAATTTAACGAGAAATAGAAAAAGGTCTCGATTCATTACACTTCCCATTATTTATCATCATCACGAAATTATACATTCTACATAATTGCCATCACATTTTTCTTCTAAATCCCATGAGAGCAAATTGTATTAAATTCACTAGATTTCCCTTATAGTCCGGAAAACGAATTGCGAAACTCGGATGGCATACCAGCGATTGCAAAAGGGTGCCGAAAATCCCAAACAATAATAATCAACATTGTAACCTGTCAAACTTTTACACAAAAAGATATTTCAGCATAAGCTACAATTTTAAAATTGTATTATAAAATTTATTTTATTTTATTTTACAGTGAAAAATATACTTGATATGTGTTCGAAATAAGTGTAAAACGTTACCATAGCTGCCAACTTTTACGCTTTTTTGCTACCACTAAAATTTAACAGAAAACTTTGACTTATTGAATCACATGATTTCAGCAGTTTAATAAGATAAAATTTACTATTATTTTTTATTGGTAAGAAAAAAGCGTAAAAGTTGGCAACTATGCGTTACAAAAAAAATTCACAACAAACACCTAACCAGAAAATTATGAAACATTATCTTGGCTTAACTATGGCCACCTACTTTATAAAGTAAATATATAATTAGACAGTACGAACGTACTTGTATAAACGAAGAGTTTTACAAAAATGAAAGAAGTATGGAATCTCATTCATTTTCTTATGTCATGAATTATTATATAAACTGACAAAATTCTAATGATTATTTACGCAATGTTTATTTTTAAAACATATTTTCCATTTAAACATTGCAACACAACCAATGCATTTAAAAATGAAGTCACAATATATATATATATAATTACGAAAACCCCCTTTTCTCCTAAAAATCAGACGTCGTTTCGATACAGCAAAAAACTAAAATTTTAATCATTTAAAAACATGAAAGTTCAAATAAAAATACACTACTTACTTCTGATAAGAGAAATATTTCTTTAGTCAAGTGTCGTCAAAACTATACACGAAGTGAAAATACTAATCAAATACTCATGTTGAATTTATTTCAGAAAAATTATACTTTAATAAATAACTGAAACATTTATTTTAAGCCTTTCAAAAGGTCTGAAAGATTTTGTTGGACATGCTGTCTCATAATCCTTTATTAATATTGATGTTTTAGAATGTCTTATAAAAACTTCCATAAAACACATCAAGTATCTAACAAAAACAACTTTAAAACGTGTTTTGACATCTAAAATAAGATATATTTATAAATTTGACCAATTTTTGTGTCGTGGAATTTATCTTATAACATCTGAATTTATAATTGAATTATTTTTCAACTACAATGGGATATTTCTATATTATGATGATTTTTGTAATATGTGTTACTTATATAATGTTGCTTTTTACAAGAGTAATTTGTGTTATTTCAAAATTTTGCTAAAAACCTCCTATTAGTAATGGAACACATTGTTTCAAATATTGTATGTTTCGGATATTTGGGCGTTGATTATTAAAATATCGTACAAATGTACTTTTAAATTATTTTTAAAAAAATAATAACAAAATAAAACCCGTCGAAATCCGACGAAATAAAATATTTACAAAGGAAATGTTAGATTAAATTTATAACAAATCTATAAAAATAATTACAATACACAATCAATGTTACATTATCTAGTCTAAATCTTAAAATAAAAACCAAAAATAATATTACCAAAAATACCATTAGTTACCAAAATAATATTTTGAGTAACTTCAACTTTTCGAATTACTGATATATTAAACTTCGTTCGTATAAGTAATCGGTATCAGTAAGATGTAATCAATATAAGTAATTATGAAGTATTTATCAACTGAGGATCTTTGGTATTACGGGATGATAAATCAGACAAAATTAAGTCACTTTGACGCAATCATAGTTTGTTTTTCAATTAAATCAAATCATAATGGCATTTTAACCATCTCAAAAGTTACATACGTACATTTTAAATTCGTATTCACCGTTTAAAAAATTATTTTAAATCGCAATTGGCTATTAATAAAAAAATTTCCAAGCTTGACTTCATGTTTGCCAGCTACAGCTTTTACATGTGAACATTCGCACCCTTGATTTGAAGTTCTAATCTAAGTATAGGCGAGTAAAAATTTCAAAAATTTAAATTTTTTAGACGTATTCGTAGTAAAATATTTAGTTTTATCAAAGGGAGTTGTAGTTTCTTTTTAAATATGACGCCATTTGCACTTACTGAAGCATTTCACCTCGCTCTGAAATTAGTGTCTCAAACCCTTAGCGTATCTATTACCGTCAAGAGAGACGGTAATGCTCGATCCCAGTATCAGAGGAATAAAGCAATATTGAAATGTAACAGATATATGAGTGAAAATGCGTATTTTTTTAAACGTGACGTCATTTTCTGTTCAAATTTTAAAGAAATTGTTATGAGAAAATGACATCAGTAAAAATATAGTAGTTCCTGTTATTCATCTTTTATGTACAATAATGGAAGTAACACGATTGCGACCATTTCTAAAATAATTCATTAAAAAAATTGAAAATAAAAAATAAACTATAAAAATGGATATATTATATAAAAAAAGCTACTGCGGTCTCATTTACAAATCAACAGCTTTCAATTGAAAAAATCATATCATCAAAATTTTTTCAGTAAAAAGTCCAGTCCGGATGACTAAAAAAACCGGGTGATATTTTAAATACATAGACTTCTCACTGCCGTGAACTGATACATCCGTTCACTGTGCTGTAGGTTTCACTACAATAGAAGCATTGTTTAAATTAATATATTTCAACAAATATAATGTGGTTTTAAAACATTGAGTAATGATTAATACTCTGAAGGGTTATACTCATATACGTAATTAAATTTTCTATATCAAGCTTGAAAATTCATCATTTTTTAGCATCTTAAAAACATTACAGAGAAAACAACATTACAAATTTGCCCTTCTGCTCGGCGATCAGGGGAATAGATATAAAATGGTATTTTAAAACTATTTTTTATTGGTAAAAATACAAATTTCACTTACGCTGTACAAAAAGGCAGATGGTTCTTAATCTAAGAAAGTATAATATAACAATAAACAAAATACAAAAATCTCTTCCGAGTTATCTATGATTCCAAAAAGTGTCCTTTATCTTTAAGAACCTCAGAAACCAATACAATTTCGAGATTTAAAGAATCATTTATAAAAACTTTTTCTTTTCTGACAAGCATTTTCAGAAACGTTTTCGAGTAGTTTTACAGTGAATTAATCAGTTTCCACAAACCAGAATATCTCTTTTTAGAATTTTATAAATTCTTAATTCAACATTTTCAGCTGCGTAATTGAATTTATACATGCAAGAGTGATAAAATAATATTAATTTTAATGTTAATGTTAATGATGCCAATTTATCATTTTTGTCTGTAATACATGGTGCGAATTTCTCATTTTTGTCTGTAAAACATGTTTGTTGAACTTGAAAATCTCTATTTCAGAATTAGAGCGGGCAGCGTGGCGCCGAAAAAAGTGAGTTAAGAGATGAAATCATAATATAGAAGAAGATTTTTAGGGGTAGATGAAGGAATGGCTGGTCTGCGTCTTCATATCTTATACGATATAAGAGGAAGAAGGCGCCAACTCCTCAATTTGACGATAATATTACGTCATTGAGTTACGAGACACCGCCCCCTGAATACTAGCCCTGAGCGCTGACAACAATGGAGGCTGTCGCAGGCCGATTTTTTTTCAGCGTTTGAACGGTCCCTCGAAATTCCACACCAATAATTTCTAAAAGTTAAGCCGGGTTTCCCGAGGTGGTCATCCCTATCCCTGTTTTTCGGAGATCAAATAAGTCAAAGATAACTTTTACATATTATTGGTGTTGAAGTTCGAGGGACTGTACAGCCGCCTGCGACAGCCGCCATTTTTTCAGCGCGCAGGCCTAGTATTCAGGGGGCGGTGTACGAGATGAAATTCGTGCCAAATTAAAAGTTTCATATAGTAATTAGAAAAAAATTGGTCTACCTAGGCACATCCTGAGAGTCAACCCCGGCAGATTAAAATTTATGACAGAAAAAGACATCATGTTGTACAATTGATACCAAATATACATAATATTTTACATTACATTGCGCTATACTTTTTTACACTATGGGCTATTTTAATGATACTAGAAAATAAATTAACCACAGATAGCGTTGTAACATGTTATGTGCGTGTCATCAATGTTAAATGATATACTTTTATATTTTAACACATATCTTTTGGTAAGGACTTACATGAACTCTTCGTATGTGGCTGTTTAAAACATTTTTTTTCAAGTAGAAAATAAATCATACTTCAAAAGTTTTAACATACATCACAGAAACAGATATAGCTACAGGGTGTTTCACAAAGGACCCCTAACTCTAAAAATCAATAACCCGGAAACGGTGATAGATAGAAGCATGAAACCAGTGGTATGTTTATTAAAAAAATCGTAAGAATCTTATACATAAATCTCAAAATTTAGTTAAAAATAGCACCGATAAGTGGCACTGAGAGCGTTAAGAATCCTTCTAAAGAGAGATCAGAAGCATAGAAAGACTAGCCGTTGAAGATTTCGCCATTGAAATCTGACCGCTATTAGCGTATAGTAAAAATAATTCGCATCGGACACGTTGATTGTATGTTGAACTTTTTTGAAAAGCTCACGAATTGTTTTCCCATCTGGGCCTTTTGCGACTTCCAATCGCATTTGAAAACTCCTCCTTGTGGCAGTAGGACTCTGATTTAATCGGTGGTACTCCAACACAATAAACACACGTTCCACCACTGTATAGTACATCACTTTCGGAATTATTTTCACTATATGCTAATAGCGGTCAGATTTCAATGGCGAAATCTTCGACGGTTAGTCATTCTATGCTTCTGAACTCTCTTTAGAAGGATTCTTAAAGCTCTCAGCGCCATCTATCAGTGCTATTTTTAACTAAATTTTGTGATTTATGTGTAAGATTCTTACGATTTTTTTAAACATACCACTGGTTTCAAGTTTCTATCTACCATCGTTTCCGGGTTAGTGATTTGTAAAGTTAGGAGTTCTTTGTGAAACACCCTGTATTTACTGAGCATCATATAAATACCTTCATCCAAGAAAACATATCGACTTGATGAAGCACCAACTTTTACGGTTTATGTCATTTTATTCGCGTTACAAGTTCCCCGACAAATTAGATCGATTCGGAAAGAAGAGGATCTCAGAAATTTCGAACCTCTTTCCTACCTACCAGTCTTTTAAAGAGAGAACTCTTTATGTGCTAGTATGGGGTCTCCATATAGATAAAACTATATTACTGTAACTTATAACTGATTGCATGAAATATGGTCGATATTAAAAAATATACATCATATACGCAGATCCATACCACAAAGATCCCATTTTTAAATCTTTTTTCAGATGAAAATATTTTAATTACATCCTTTTTAAAACTCTTCTGAAATGCGTTTATGAATTTAGTTTGTCTGTCTGTCTCTATGGTCATCAGGTCGACTAACCGTGCTCTGACTGCTGTAACTATATTCCGATTCTGATGTAATTTTTGTGTTATTGATGTCTACTATAGAATGTTCAGTATTGAAAACGAAGCGTGTTGTGTTTATCATTCGTTTACAGAGAGACTAAAAAGAATACCGTTACATTATATTCTACGGGGGAAATTATTTTTTATTCTTTTAATGATGTTATAACACTTCAAACATAATGAAATTCATATGCATCAATGGGGTTGCCAAAACTATGCATTTGTAATTCACTCACAGGGACGCACAAAATAATTCCTTTGCATTATGGTATGTGGAGAAAAATCGTTAACGATGCATTTTAATTGATGTTGTGATACTTCAAACTTTAGAAAATTAAAAAAGGATCACTGAAATGCATTACAGCATATTATGTATAGATTATGGAATGCGTATCACTTATTGTTCATTTACAGAGACTGCTATGATCGATTTTATTGTACGAAAAAATGTATGTTTTTAATAATATTTTCTGGAAAGTGTTTTTTAAACCATGACTGATGCATTATTTTTCGTTCTTGTTTATTTAATTTTTACTATTTTATATATTGTTAAAATCCTTATAAACATCACCCTAAATGAATAAATATCAATATGTGTTTTGCATTGTTTTATTTTTCTTGATGCTTTTATTGATCATCTGACTAAACAATGTCTTGTTTTTTAAAATTATATTTTTCGGTGTGTCCTACATATCCTTTCTGTAATGTAACAATGTTATGTAAATACAGAATAAAAAAGAATAATACTGTAAATGGACAACATTGTGTATCACAATTTTGTTGAAGATGTTTGACAAATTTTTTATATTTTCATAAAATAAAATGTAACTTATACAATCCTAAGTTTTATCAAGGCATAGCTTTAACACCAAGCATTAGCATTAACATCCATAGCTTTAACACCAAACACCAAGCATAAGGGTTATGCTTGAAGCCATGGCTGGAATGTATTGGAATGTATTGTATATTAGAGGAATGCGATACGCAAGATTTTCAGACGATCACTAGCCCCCAGTTGACACTCACCCAGTTCTAAACATATTCCATACTGCTTCATTGCTAGAAAATTGTCATCAATTAACAGTTTTACTTATATGTTATGGACTCTACCTACATAATAAGAGTTCTTCATTTATTGTTTACACCAAATTACTCAATGTAGTACAACGTACGTTTCGTGCCAATAAATTACTTAGATCTTCCTCTGTTCTACAAAGTGCTGCAATGTATGAAACAAAGAAGCAACACACGTAACGTATTTTGAGGTCAAAGGGAGTGAATGTTTCTAAGAATGCCGCATTCTGTACTATAGTTTTAAAACGTAACATGCATTCAAATTTACATTTCGAATACACTAATAGATTCTGAACTTCACCTCTGCATCACTCTATAGTCTAGAAGATGGAAGACGATCATTAAAAACTATTGGATTATAAATTGGGATCTGTGTATCCGTGGATCCTTGGCAGTCGATCAGTAGAAATACCGGAGATACCGGTTGATTTCTAGTCCCGAAGATTTTTTGATTTCAAGCGCTAAATCTCGGCATTATCGGAACTCATTATTGATTATCTTTATCAAGAATGTTGCCGAACCATGTTTGGTCTCTTTGTTGTTTTTATCTTATGATCCCTGGCAACCGATACATGAAACGAAATACCGAAAGCAACCGAAAAATCTGTACAGCTTTCTATTAATGCGGCACTACAAGGACCGAAGAGAAACTTCTTGATTTAAAATTTCTGCATTTTTTTTTCTTTATAGGAAGAGAAGAATTTCCCTGCATAAGTTAATAAAGTCCTTCCGGCCTGTACCGCGAGGAAAACGTAGCTTTCCTAAATCTTCGTTTTAAAATTTTAGCTAAGGTTACTCGAAAACAGCAAGCAAAAATGGAAAGAAACCGTCTACAAAAGATTTGTTAATACTGAATTTGAATAAGAAATTCGCCAAATTATTGAGCTATAGCCAAATTGGCTTCATTTATGAAAACTTATTTTGGTTGCCAAATTTGCGGAGAATTTGGCGCTAACGGATATAATTATATAGTTTTATGCGTATGATTGGGAAAAGGATTACAACAATGAAAGAAAATAATTTGGGAGAAATCGCGTTCACTAAAACTCAAAAAATTAATCATTGTTTTGCAGCCGTTCGGAGGAAAGCCATTCCGGAAAATTTCGATATATTTTCACCGATCATGACCCCCAGACCTCAAAACCACCCTCCGTTCAAATGTTGATTTACACACACACACACACACATACACATATATATATATATATATATATATATATATATATATATATATATATATATATATATCTGATCAATGTCATACGATAATTCCGCGTATTTATAAATTAATTTTGATGAAACTAATTGTGTGTATTAAGCTCACCAATGCCTCGACCGTGTTCGTTGGCCAGCTTGGTCCGCCATCTTGTTTCAAGATGGCAGCTACTCAAAATTTTAAAACTAAAATAAATATACAAAAAAGTTAAAAATTCAAATTTATTTTTTAATTATGTGATAGGCCTTGATACAA
Organism: Maratus michaelseni; assembly: GCA_963931845.1. Classification (NCBI taxonomy): domain Eukaryota; kingdom Metazoa; phylum Arthropoda; class Arachnida; order Araneae; family Salticidae; genus Maratus; species Maratus michaelseni. The sequence continues at coordinate 202,516,246 of OZ007595.1, forward strand.
GGATTCCAGAGCATTTTTTGTTTTACCTCTATCTTAAAAAATGGCTGAGATAGAGCAGTGTGAAATTCTAGGGTGGCTGACCTTTTGAAACAAGACAGCACATTACAAAAAACCAACGATTAATTTATGAGTTTTAGTGAACGCGATTTCTCGCAAATTATTTTCTTTCATTGTTGAAATCATTTTCCCAATCATACGCATAAAACTATATATTCATATCCGTTATCGCCAAATTCTCGCCAAACTTGGGGACATTTGGCGAAATATCGTCAAATTTGGCGACCAAAATAAGTTTTCATAAATGAAGCCAACTTGGCTATAGCTCAATAATTTAGCGAATTTCTTATTCAAATTCAGTATTAACGAATCTTTTGTAAAGGGTTTCTTTGTATTTTAGCTTGCTGTTCTCGAGTAAAATTAGCTAAAATTTTAAAACGAAGATATAGGAAAGCTTCCTTTTCCTCCCGGTACAGGCCGGAAGGACTTATTTTTGTAATGTGCTGTCTTGTTTCAAAATGTCAGCCACCCTAGAATTTCAAACTACTCTATCTCAGCCATTTTTTAAGATAGAGGTCAAACAAAAAATGCTCTAGAATCCTTATATCAAGGCCTAACACTTAATTAGAAAATTAATTTGAATTTTTACCTTTTTTGTATATTTATTTTACTTTTAAAATTTTCAGTGGCCGCCATCTTGAAACAAGATGGCGGACCAAGCTGGCCAACGAACTCGGTGGAGGCATTGGTGAGCTTAATACACACAATTAGTTTCATATAAATTAATTTATAAATACGAGCGTTATCGGATGACATAGATCAGTATGGGTCATGATCGGTGAAAATATATCGAAATTTTCCGGAATTGCTTTCCTCGGAACAGCTGCAATAGGTAGCTTTATATTTTTTTGTATTGAAAGCTACCTAAAAATTTAATACACCATTCGCAGATGATATTATTAACTAAAGATGAAATATTCGTGGAACAAGATCTTCTTTTTTCTCCATATACTAATTAGAGAACTATAGTATATTTGTCAGAGATTTCAATTATTGACGGCTCTCTTTGACAGGTGATTAGTAGCGAAGAGTAATTAAACCGACAACTGGAAAAATAGTACTATTTTCTCAAAAAACAATTAAAAAAACTTTTAAAACCTTTTCTAAAAAACAGCAAACAATTGATTTTTCTCCAAACTATACATTGCTAAAAAATTTCGTTCAAAGTTGCACCAATCCATGGAGCAAAATAATGAAAAGCACCAAAAAGTGGCACTTCTTAATTTTTAAAAGCACCATTTATTAGTGTAACCTTCAAAATTACTTTATTTGCACAACGAAATGTTGCAACCTAAAAGCGAATCAGAAACGATGATTTCTGCGAGAATTATGAATTGGTGAATTTTGGCGAGAAATATGAGATAAGCAGAAGAGAAAGGAAACAAAATTTTCATCTCCGCCATTGTTGGCAAGGTGATTACTAGAAATCACGGTACTATATTTTTAATTTTAATCTTTCATTATTGCAGTATTACACGGTTATTTTTAATTTTAATCTTTTATTATTGTAGATTTTGTATCTTGTTAATATGAGCTTAATAGTTTTTATAAGTTTTACAGAAAAAGATTGATCTCGTGTATATGCTGAGCATTGTACTGTGATTTTTTTGTACATAGTATAGTATTTTAATCTAAGAAATTTTATCAAGATGTATTTTTATATTATTGATATTTAAAATTATTATTTAAATCCTAAATCCTCATACTCAATGTTTTAGATTTTTTTAACGTTTGCCAAATTTCTAAAATGAATATGAATTTCATATTTGTATTCTAAGATTGTTGAAAGAATGTTAAATCTAATAAAGCTGAAACATTTTATTCACCTATTGTAGTTTATATTGTTGTTTAATAGTATAATTCAGAATACTAATAATTACTTTCAGTAGTTTTTTTTTTTTTAAATTCGTATGTGCATTTTTTTAATTCGTATGTGCATTTTTTTAATTGTATGTATGCATTTTTCGGCGATATATATATATTTTATATATTTTTTCAAGATTGATTAATTTAAAACATTCATTTTAAATAAGTTTATACTTATATAATATAAGATTAAATATTTTTATTGATAAGTTAAACTTTAATTAGTTTAGAATTCACGTTGTATTAAAAATGTTTTCCAAACAGTGAATAATAGTACTTATGTAGTCATTCTGTTCATTTCTGTACGAATATTTTGTTTTTATTTTCTTCTTTTTTCCTATTTTCAATTTTTTCTCATTTTATAAAAAAAAAAAAATCTGAAAAAAGTAAATTTTAATACAACCTGTGGCCAGAAAGTTCGGTGAAGGAGCCTGTAGAGGTCGCTGCTGTACTAGTAGAATATCAACGCGCCGCGCGTGGTGAAGGTCAATATATGTTTGAATGTCTGGCAAGGTTCCAAGTGCGTGTATTCCCTGTTACGTTTAATGCCGAGCGCGAAAGATTTATTGAGTATTGTCGCCGTAAACAAAATGGATCAGAGAATAAACATGACCGCCTTGGTTGTACGGCAGTTCCTGGCCGCGAATGGAGTTGTGACACTTGATCATCCCCCTTATTCACCTGATTTGGCACCTGCAGACTTCTTCCTCTTCCCCAGATTGAAGTCAGCCCTGAATGGAAAGAGATTTACGGACATCAACGTGACGGCCGAGCTGAAAGCCATTCCGAAAGAACTGTTTTACAGGAGTTTCTAGGACTTATATACTCGTTCCCAACAGTGCATTACCATCCATGGAGATTATTTTGAAGGTCAGTAAATTGTATTTGATGCTGGACAATACTGTATTTAAAATAAAAATTCATTCACCGAACTTTCTGGCCACAGGTTTTAGATAACAAACAGTATTACATATATTTGACAATGCTTCGTAAACTTTTTACAAAAAAGAAAAAAAAGTAAGCACGACATCAGTATTTTCCTATCTGGCATATAAAGATATAATATGAATTAAATAGCTCATATTCACAAGATACATAATCTATAGGCATAAAACATTAAAATTAAATAACTTATCGCGTTGTTCCTTAATAATATCCATAATATCCGTAATAATATCCATTTGCCAGCAAAATTTGAAGTACATATCCACATACATATAAAAATATTTAAATAAGGAATTACTAATCATGCACATAAAAAATCCTTTATCCGTTATATTCACTCCCGTTATAAAGTAATTGATTTTTCTTTTTAATGAGGTTTTCATTGTTTCAATATACTCTAGTATTGATATATACTGATCCTCTGATTGTTTATTTTTCTAAGATAGCTGGCGTGTGTTATACAAGATCAGAAACCTGGTTTATTCTACAAATTATAATGCATTCCAATTACATTATTTTTTTTTTACGATATAAAGCGCTTATAAAAACATCGTAGATTTTATGTACGTAAATTAGGAATTAAGCTGTAAATCGTGTAAAAAGTACGACGTTGTTATGATTTCTTCATATTGAAAAAAAAATCTAATTGAAATATATTAAAATTTACTAAATAAACCAGGTTTCTGATCTTGTATAACACACTCAATCAATCTTCAAACATAGATAAATCAGAGAAGCAGTAAATATCAATTCACACACACACACACACACACACACACACACACACACAATTACTTCTCCAAAATTCACCAATTTATGCTTCAACGTTTCACTAATTTATGGATCAACCTTAGCACCAAATATTAGAAAAACGTTTCACCATCTTATGGTTGGAGCTACTACAGCACTAAAAACTGATGCAACCTTCCTTCAAATATTTAACAGTGCAGTTGTGTTCTCTACTCATTAATGCAGCAATGTTTTACCGAAATTGTGTGCATTTACATGTATTACTTTTCATTTTCAACTACATATTAGCTGTTACTACACGCAGTATTTTCTAATTCCCTTTCGTTGTTTAAAAAAAATCAGAATGTACATCATATGAAGTTTTATTTTATTATTTTTCATAAAAATAACAAAAGCAAAATAAAACATCTTGTTATTTAGGAAATAGGAAAAAACAATGCATGTCAGTGTTATTTAAAGAAAGGAGAAGAATGTGTAAAAAAGTACATTTCTTGTTATAAATTGAATCTTTTTTACCAAGAAGGAGATGGAATTAGGTTCTTCAGACTGATTCACATCTTATTAATTTTTAAATAGATATTAATAAAAACTCTTAATTTAGAATTTATGAAATCATAATTTCCAGTTTCTAAATTCAAGATTCCTAAACCGAATGAATTCTTGTTTGGTATGCGAAAGTAAACGTTACCGGAGAATTCAAATATGATGTTAAAATTAGATGTACGTATTGAAAATTTCAAAATTTGATACTACTCATATATCAATACGACCACGTAAGTAAAATGTAATTATACGAGTAGACATTTTCACTATTTGATTGGTTGAATCACGTGTTTAAACAATGATTTTTTGCCAGATTTAGTTGCAGTATTCTATATAGGTTAATATTGATTGGACAACACCATAGCTAGAGTCACTGGCGCATTGAAAACTAATTTTATATATTCATATTAACTAATTTATACAGTTTTTGAACAGAGCTCATGGACATTGCCTCTCTGGTCATCCATTGGTTCGAAGAAGTCAAATAGGACAGTTATACGTGGCTCTGCGTTGAAGATATTGCAATTCGAGGATGCAATATGCGTAATAAAAGAGGTTTTAAGCTAGTGAGTGATCTATCAGCGGAACTTAAGTTTAGTCTTACAGACCTTGCAATTTCTATCATCTCTTTGAACTAACCACTTTCCTCTCAAAATGGTTCCGGTATATCTACGTTTTATAATAAAAAATATTTGAACGGAAATGCGAATAAGACATGATGATATACCGGGTGATTATAATTAAAGTTACGATTTCAAAAATCGATAATTTTAAAACTACTGGTCAGAATGACTTGATATTTTAGCAGAACAATCGTGAGGCAATGGAATTTTGTTTGGCAAAGGAAAAAAAATAGTTCCAAATTGTGCCGATAGATGGCGTTGTCAGGGTAATGTCAGGGGAAAGACCAAAAATGTATTCTTGAACCCTTTCCGGCGCGGAGTAAATTTGTTTGCAAAATGATGAAATAATAGACTGACACCGGAATTTACAAACGAATCCATTAGTAAAAAGAAACTTGCTTATTTTTCTGGTTCTTAATGAAAGGAAAATTTTAATTAAATACCGGGTGATTATAATTAAGGTTACGATTTCAAAAATCGATAATTTTAATTAAAACTACTGGTCAGATTGACTTGATATTTTAGCAGAACAATCGTGAGGCAATGGGATTTTGTTTGGCGAAGGAAAAAATAAGTTTCAAAATGTGCCCATAGATGGCGCTGTGTGGGTTCACATTGCCTGAAGATATGCAAATTACTAATACGTGACATGCGCACCGCAGACATAGAACCATAAAAATGCAGAGCAGCAGCTCTTTGCCTGAATGCTTCATCATGACTCTGACTATGAAGGATCGCGCTCTGCTCTTGAAGCTTTTTTATAAGAACGATGACTGTGCACTTACAGCTATTAGGAAGTTTCGGACATTAAAATCCATAAAAAAAGGTCCAATAACAACAAATGGTCTGCAAAAAATGATTGCTAAATTCGAAGAGACCGGTTCATTTGACGTTAAACGGGGTAGAGGAAGGAAAACAGTTTCAGCTGCGGCAGTGGAAGATGTGGCTACAGCATTACAGGAACATATTGACAGTGATGCTGAAATCAGCAGTGCAAGGGGGATTGGCCGAATTCTGGATATGCCGAACAGCACGGTGCGTAAAGTCCTACGGAACGTCTTACGCTGTTATCCGTACAAAATAACTCATGTGCAGGAGTTGCTACCTGCTGACCTGGAAGCACGTCAATCTTTTGCACTACAATTTCTTTCCCGGATGGAAGTGGAAACGGATGGCGATGGAACATTCTGTGGTCTGACGAAGCCCACTTTCATTTGCAAGGTTCTGTAAATACGCAAAATTGCAGGATATGGGCGACCGAGAATCCCAGCTACCGTCCCAGCTACAGCCATTACCTCTTCAGTCTGAAAGGGTCACTGTGTGGTGCGGAATAACGGCAGCGTTTATCGTCGGTCCATTTTTCTTCGAGGAGATCACACCTGCGGGTCCCGTTACCTGCACAATTACTGGCAAGCGGTATGAAGCACTTTTGCGTAACCATGTTCTTCCGGCACTTCAACAGCGTCAGTGTGTGGATCGCATAATATTCATGCAAGATGGCGCTCCTCCGCACATTGCTACTACTGTGAAGCAGCTACTGATTGATAATTTCGTAGATGATAGGATCATAAGCCGCCATTTTCCAACAACGTGGCCGCCGCGTTCCCCCGACTTAAACCCGTGTGATTTCTGGCTTTGGGGGTACCTGAAGAATGTTGTTTATAGAGGGCGGATTCAGAATCTAGCCGACTTGAAGGCAAGCATCACACAACACACCCATTGCATTAGTACAGATACCCTCCGATCTGTTGTGGAGCATGCCGTTTTGCGCTTCCAATTAGTAGCGGAACAAGGCGTAGGGCATATTGAGCAACTTATGCCTTAATAATCAGTAAGGTGTTTGTTCCATGAAGCTCTTTTTTTTTTCATTTTTTGTCATTATCGCTCTCGTCGCTGTAAACACGTAGTCTTGTCTTTTCGCTAATAAATTTTTAGTAAATCTCTGAACTCTGTTTTTTTCCTTTTGGCAACATCATTCCTATGTTTAACCCTTTAACGGGCGGTCGTCACAAAAAAGGACACCCAATTTTAATTCTAAAACTGACAAACGGCACCAAGAATATTTAATTGAAATTTTCCTTTCATTAAGAACCAGAAAATAAGCAAGTTTCTTTTTACTAATGGATTCGTTTGTAAATTCCGGTGTCAGTCTATTATTTCATTATTTTGCAAACAAATTTACACCGCGCCGGAAAGGGTTCAAGAATACATTTTTGGTCTTTCCCCTGACATTACCCTGACAACGCCATCTATCGGCACAATTTGGAACTATTTTTTTTCCTTCGCCAAACAAAATTCCATTGCCTCACGATTGTTCTGCTAAAATATCAAGTCATTCTGACCAGTAGTTTTAAAATTATCGATTTCTGAAATCGTAACTTTAATTATAATCACCCGGTACTTTACAGAAAAATAGACCAAGTTTCTCAAACTAAAAACTAAACAATTGAGGACCACAAAACAAATACTAGATTTACTTTAATCATTATCGTACTGAATAAAACAAAATTAGAAACTTACACCAGAAAAAATTTACAAAAAAATATTTAAAATTTATAAAAAAACACCATTTTTACACGGAAACAAATTCATCAAGTTAATCCTTCAAGTTATCTAACCACGCTTAATAAGCGGTTAGAGAAGCTGTAATTATAAGACTGTGTTCGTATTTGTGAGCTGACAAAAGTCCAGAGTTAAGTTAACATCGCAACTTAGCTTGCGATATTATAACAATTATTGTTCGTATGCACGTTCTAACATCATTAGGGTTTCGTTCATCTCACGAAACCCTATTAGTCCTGCTTCGTTGTCTGTCCGTCACAGAGTCGGTTCTCAAAAACTATATAACTTACAGACACGGAATTTTGTGTACTTATAGCTGAATATCTACTATAAAGCTCAAAATAATAAAATTTAAAAAAAATCGTATTTTTTCAATATAGAGAGATAAAAAAACAAAAATCTAACAGCCTTTTCCCATTAAATTTAAACATTTTTCGTTATAGCAGTTGCCACCAATTAAAAAGCCACAATAAAATTATTTCTACAATAATTAATTTTCTATTGAAAGATTTCCATGTGAAAAATGAAAATAAAAAGTTTCACCATTAAAAAAAAAGATTAATATGACGTCATATTAGTAATAAAACGGAAAATTTCAAATATTTCTCAATAATACAAGGAGTATGAGTGTGTGTAAATACAGAAAGCAGCTTAATATTACGTCATTAGAGAATTTAAAAGAAAATTAATCTGACGCCATATTAGACGTTTAACGGACTTTTTTAAATGTTTGAGAATAATCCAAGACAGTGTCAATATAAGCATTAGAGAAAGAAAGTACCGTAATTTCCGGCGTATAATCCTCAGCTCAAAGAGTCGTTTTTCGACCCAGAAATATTATTTTATAAAATGTGACTTAAAAGATCGCTGTAAATATTTAACTACAATTATTGAATAAAATTTCTGGGTCGAAAAACGACTCTTTGAGCTGCGGATTATACGCCGGAAATTACGGTATATATGACGTGTCAGTAAGTGATCACAATGTCATATGAATGTGAGGAACAGGAACGTATTGAATCATGATAAAAAACCCGATTATAGAAATAGTGGCATATTTTAACATTTTTAAGGTCTCTATACAACATTTTTAATTTTGAAATTGATTTTTTTTTTAAATATCGCATTTAGTCCACATGACAGATATTATGACAAAGTATAATAGCGGATTTTCGAAAAAACGAGAAAAATAGACCGGTAAATTTTTACTTTATAAAAAACATGACTTTTTTTTTTCTTTTTAATTAAATTTATTTGGATTTATTAAAGAAAGGATAAAGTGTTTTGAAAGGAATATTAAACGAAATCACGTGCAATCTTCGATCACACTTACCCACTTATTTTATTATTATTTTTTTCCGCAAGCATAGTTCCGAGGTTAACTTAATCCTGGAGGTTGCTTAATGCCTCTGTAAAAATTATTTATATTAATTTCTTCCTGAAGTAATATGCACTGTTAAAAAATAGATCAGTTATAATACAGAAATAACTAATACAAAAATAGATTAATTCTACAACATTATAAATGAAACAACGAAGCTATTTCCGCCGAATTATTAAATTACACTTATACCCTACATAGCAACGTAATTTAAGAGATTATAAAATATATTGAAAATATTGCTGCTTGTATATCCACAGATGAAATTTCTGACAATTGCAGTTGTGTGAATTACGCACGTTATATATGGGGAAATAAGAATTAAAGTGCCCCATCTACATTTTAACGCTTGCACTGGAGAAAAAAAAAGGCTGTAATGTATACAATATTCATTAAAAGTTGTTTGTGTATTTTTCATAGATATGTATAACTGTTCGTGTGTATCCAATTATTACTTTCAGGAAATACCATTAATTATACAGGCATTTCTAAAGAATAAAAATATTCAGCAAGCTATGAAGACAAGATATAAAGAAAAATTTGTAAATGCATATTTGTGCGCGTATATTAATGATATTTAGCACATATTTATATGTCTTTTTTAAACAATTTCCAATTTAAGAACAATCAGACTATAATTCATTATTTCTACAGTAATCAAAGAAATTGTCTGTAAATTCAATTGTATCTCATCTGATTTAGATATGTCTTTATTTTCATGTAAAATTTGAAAGTATACCATTATTTAAAGTATTAACCCTCTAAGCTTGTGGAACGTAATATTCCGTTCACTAATCTGCAGGTTTCACTGCAATATATGCAATGTTTAAGATAGTATAATTCTATAGATTTAAAGAATTTTAAAAACACTGAAGAATGATTAATACTCTCAAGTGTTACATTCATATTTGTAATAAAGTTTTATTTATAATGCTGAAAGAATCATATTTTTTTAGCATTTAAAATTAAATACGGAAAAAACAACATTACAAATTTACCCTTTTTCAAAACGCTCAGAGGGTTAAAGTTGAAAAGTATTAAATTTAAATGTATTTAAATTATTAAAATGTTTTTTTTTTTACCTTTTTATAATATTATTTCTGATGGTAATTATGATTCTGCAAAACAACTTCTTAAAAAAAAATAGTTTAAAGGCATGAAGTTTTCCAAATATTTTTCTAAAATATAAAATGTCGTTACATTTGGAGTTTCATGGCTAATTGGAGAGTATGTTAAACATTAAAGTAAGATTTTCTGCAACAGAGTTTATATTTCTCTTTATAAAATACACTTCCATATTTTGATGCTGATATTTCCAACCAGTTATTTTTATTTCTATAAAAATGTTATTTTAATTCATAACTAAGTGAATATTTAAAAGTTAAAAATTTAACTTCTTAGTTTAGATATTGCTAGATGTGTCTATCGAACAGATCAGACAGTGGAAAAATATTTTTTGTTTGTTTTATAGATTATTAGTCTAAAATAAAAAAAGATCTTTATAAATATTACTCAATATTTAGTAGGAAAAAAAGAATGGACATAAATTTCTTTGCGAAAAATAAATAATACGTTTTATGTAATACGTATTAATAATTAAATATTGAACTATCTAGAGTAAATAGGTATTTAACTTTGATATTGCAGCAGAATACAAAGTGATTGACACATTTTTTTTAAATATACGGAAAATATACCTTTATTTAAGCTATTAAAATTTCTTAATTTTTAAACTTTTTCTATTATTCTTTGTGACGAATATGCAACACACTTCTTTTTTAAACAAGATAGCTTAAACGAACCTCTTTTTAACACTTTCCACATAGTTTAAATGTATTTATGAATTGTGTTTGTCTGTGCGTGTTTCTATCTGTCTGGCCGTGCTCTAACTCGCGTAAATACACTCGGATTACCATGTAATTGGTATACGTTATTGGGGTTTACAATGGCATGTTCGTTATAGAAAATGAAGTGTGTAACATTTGTAGTTCATTTACAGGGCACTCAAAATCATTCCGTTGCATTATATTCTATGTGGAAAAAACATCTGCGGTGTATTTTAATGGTGTTACACAATTTTAAAAATAATGCAATTTATATACATTATTGAAGTGCATTAGGAGATGGATACTATATAATGTGTTATGTGTAGCACTTACAGTACGTGTACAGAGGAACTCAAAAGTATTTCAGTATATTATGGTCTATGAATCAAAAATTTTTGCGACCTATTTTAATGATGCTTCTCTGATACAAGTTGGAAATTATACGTCAAACGTGACAAATGAGGTGCGTTCGTACTATAGCTAATTATATAAATATTCGGATGTTGATGATTTTAAATTTTGTGAAATGAATTATATCGTCTGCACATTAATTTCTGTAATTAAATAAGTATCTCGATCGCTTGACGATTAAACCTCGGATTGTCCTATAACAAAAAAGCACTGATTTTTTTTAAATTCAAATTTCCTAATAAACATTTTTATTAATATCGTCTAAAGTTTTGATTCGATTTTCATAATATTTGAAATGTCTCGACAAAATTATGCAAAGATAATATATCTTAAATTCAAACCATTCGGTTGGGTAGTTTTTGCGTTGTTATATGCGGACGGACGGACAGACAAACGGACGGATGGACAGAGAGACAGACAGAATGGACGGACCAGACGACGACAGTAGCTGCTATGTATTTATATAATTACGAACGCACCTAACTAGGAAACAGGTTTGAATTTCTAAGGTTGCACTAAAGCTTAAGTTCTGTACAATATCAGGTTCAAAGCATTTATCATTCAGTTACAGGGTTACACAAAATAATTTGATTATACAATGGTCTACGGGGTTAAAACTGTTCGCACCGTATTTTAATTATGCAGCCCTATTTTAAACATGATGAAAATGATACGCATTACTGAGGTTTATTACAAGATGATTATAGTAAAATATGATGTGCATATTACATATATCGCTCAATTACAGGGACACATAATATATTTTGGAAAGTGTGTTTACCAAAAGTACGTTTTCAGTTATGCTATGCGTTTTTAGGTGTGTTCGTAATATAAATACGTAGCACCTATTGTCGTCGTCTGGTTCGTCCGTCTGTCTGTCCGCATATAACAACGCAAAAACTACCAACCGAATGGTTTGAAATTTAAGATATTTTATCTTTGCAAAATTTTGTCGAAACATTTAAAATTTTATGAAAATCAAATCAAAACTTTAGAAGATATTAATAAAAATATTTATTAAGAAATTTGAATTTTAAAGAAACAACGCTGCTTTCTTATTATAAGAGTTTCCGGGGTTTAATCATCAAGCAACCGAGATACTTATTTTATTACAGAAATTAATCTGCAGACGATGTAATTCATTTCACAGAATTAAAAATAGTCAAGATCTAAATATTTATATAACTAGCTATAGTACGAACGCATCTCATTTGTCACGTTTGACGTACAATTTCCAACTTGTTTAATCTTTGAATCTCCAACTATAATAAAGGCGGAAGTGTGTGTGTGTGTGTGTGTTAGTCGGTGTGTGTGTCTGCGTGTTTCTCCGTAGTGTTCTGAAGAGACCGCTGCACGCAGAGCTACACAATTTGGTGGAAAGGTACCTCCATGCATATAGTTTTGCACCTCGAAGCCAAATTTTGGAATTTTTGAATAGATTTTTTCATTTAATTTTTAATGCAATTTTTAGTATTTTTTTCCCGTTTTGCTGCGTTTTTTTCACATTAGTAACGGGAATCGTTTTCCAAACTTTTAGCACCATATACTAAATTTATCCCCTTTTCAATAAAGTTTATGCGACATTTGTACAGTGATTTTTGGATTTTGGGCGAATTTTTGCCTTCGACACTAAGTAATTTTGCCCAGAATGCTTAATTGGTACGGCGATTGCTTCCATTTCCGCCTCAGATACGCTCAGAATCATAATTTTTTTTTTTTACTCTTTTTGGCTTGGAGAAAGTTGATAATTCTTTACAGATCAAAAATCATAATTTTAAAAGAGAAGGGCGGATTATTTATTATCCCGATTTTTTTATTAGACCTTTTACTTTTAATTTCATTTTTTATGCTTTTTTTTAAACTTTTTTTTTTTTTTTGTTTAGCAGCTTTTTTTGTTTCAAATGACGTCACAAATCGCCCACTACAAGTCAAATACGATTGTAGGGTAGTTGTGATTGGTAGCTGATATAATTGTAGGCACATGTAGAAGTCAACCGGGCAGTTGTGTTTGGCAGATGAAAAGGTCGTCAGCTGATTGTAATTCGAACAACGAGTTCTGAATTTTTGCGATTTGTTTTATGCGATTTTTAGAGTTTTCTCATGTATACGTTACTTATGTATTTGATTTACGAAATTAATAACGGTAACTGACTGTTTTTGTATGTAAAAAAAAAGTCATTTTGTTCCTGTTTAGAAAGTTAATGATAATTCTTAATTTTGTAACGTCGTTGGTTAAATTCTGTGGTGGGGTAGGTGAGCGTTCGGTTGTAGTTTAAATATCGCGTTAATGCTCTGATCGAAACTCCCTCCTCCCCCCCCTGCCTCCCGAATCAGAACTATTTAATTATTAGTCCGATTCAAACGAAACCTTTTCACAGGTCCCCAGATACTAGATAAACTTTGGTATAATTTTTTTTCAGTCCTTGGTTACCACTATTTCTGAACATTAATGACCAGGGAGGGGTGTTTTCTCGGGTTTTATGGGCCCCATTTCAATGAGAATTAGTTCATTCAACATAACACGAACTAATTAAGGTGTAGATAACTAATTAAGATACAGATTTAGCGCCGCCTGGCGGTAGAAAATGGAACTAAACGATTTTGCAGCGCGTGCGCAGCACGCCTTCTATACGGTGTCATAGGCAGCAGGGACACGTGCCGGAGTTTCGATCGGAAAGAGTTTTATTTATAACTGAGTGCACCCGTAGTGGTGGGAAGTGAAACTAAACAATTTTGCATTTAATATTTGTCTGATTCAAACAAAGGGCACCATTTAAACGACAATTTATTCATTAAACTTAACATGAACTAATTAAGATATAAATAACTAATTAAGAAATGGATTTGGCGCTCCCTGGCGATGGAAAGCGGAACTAAAATACTTTCTGTGCGAGCATAGAACGCCTCCTATACGTTGTCATAAGCAGCGGGGACACATGCCGGAGTTTCGTTCGGAAAGAGGTTTGTTTAGAACATAGTGCACTCCCTGGCGGTATAAAATGTAATTAAAATATTTTGCATTTAATCTTGGTCCGATTCAAACGAAATTTATTCTGACATTCTTCCGAGGTCTACCATGTACTAAATAAACTTCGGTAACATTTTCTCAGAGCTTGGTTACCACCATTTATGAATACTAATATCCAGGGGGTGATTTATTTTCTCGGGTTCTGTGGGTCCGATTTCAATGGGATTCAATTGATTCAACTTAACATGAACTAATTAAGATATAGTTAATTATTTAAGGCATAGATTTGGTTCTCCCTGACGGTGGAAAGTGGAACTATCAGATTTTTTGCGTGTGCACGGCACGCCTTCTATACCGTGCCGTAAGTAGCAGGAACGAGTGCCGGAGTTTTGTTCGGAAATAGATTTATTTAGAACAGAATGCTCCACCTGGTGGGAGAAAGTGGAAGTAAAAGATTTTACATCGCGTGCCTAGCACGTCTGCTATGCACGGTGTCGTAGGCAGTTGGAACACGTGTGGGATAATTTGGTTAGAACAAAATGCATACCCTGGCGGTGGAACTAAAAGATTTCCTTGCGCGTGCACCAAAAATAACTATTTTTATTGCAACCGCTAAAGAAAGTTACCGATTTGATAATCCCAGAAAATGGAAAAGTTTCATTTTCACTTATCGTCGAGTATTAAGAAAAGTATTGGATTATTTGAATCGAAATTCACAGTTTATGTTTCTGGTTCCGAAAATGCAAATTTTGTGAAAATCCGACGGTAACATTTTTTTTCACCAAAAACTGACCCGTTTTTAATCAAATGATCCAGACATTTGAGAAGGTGGTATTACATTTATTTCCGCTACGGGTAAATCTCTCTATTTAATTTCCGAAAGACAAAGAGTTTTTCCAGAGGAAGGGTTTTGTGCAGTAATTTTTAGAGTGAGTTTACGTTTCGTATTATTTTCACGTTTCGATGGGGAGATTTGCTAGTAAAAAAATAAAGATGTTTTAAAAGACTACTTAATATTTAGTACAAAAAGTAGTGGCGGAAAATTTCTTTTTGAAAAAAGTTATATAAAATAAATATTCATAATTAAATGTTGAACTATCTAGCGTTAATGGGCACTTAACTTTCTATGATATTGCTTCAGTACACAGAATAATTGGCACATTTTCTTTTAAAAGATGGAAAATGTACGATGTATATATATATGTGTGTGTGTGTCTTTATCTAGGACACTGTAATACAACGACGAATAAAATAAGCTCTTCTTCGGTTTTACGACTCTAAACAGCGTTCTTTATCTTTAGAAACACGAGAAACCAATGTATATTCAAGATTTAAAAAAAATAAAGAAAAAGAAAGTTTATTTTGCTGCTACTGGTTTTCGGAAATGTATCCGAATCTTTTTTGTAGTGCATTAAACAGTTTTCTCAAACTAGAATATAGGTTTTTCGGATGCTATCAATTCTCAAGAAATATTTTCATGTTCAACAAACATGTTTTACACACAAACTTTGTAGCGGGGGGATTACTTCGTCCCGGACTAACTCAGTCTTTACAAGAATTTAAAGTTCAAATAATATTTATTGGAAAAAATCGTATGGGGTTGTGGCAGAGACCTTCCACAATTACGCCGAAACTGAACAATGTTCTTAAAAATTAGTTATTAACCCGACACTTTACCTTAAATAACTATAAATTTCAACTAAATGAAGATTCACTTATGTACAGCGCACTGCTACGAAAATCCATGACTAAGTCCACAAAACTCTTGATACTTTCAGCTACAACAGAATTAATTGAAAAATTTGTCAAACACAAACCTTTACTTTTCTAGAATATGGTAACCCGTGGATGCGAAAATATCTTTATTTCAAGTTTTTATTTGAAATTATCTTACCAGTGGCTACCCTTCACTCTATACGATCACCGCTTCCGGAAACTATCACTGCCTTCGTAGCTGATATAGACAGACTACCTTGAGGCGAGATCCGACCCAAATCCGATGAAACACCCTTTCATCCCTTCTTATATACAATTGCTGATTAACCAGAGAAGAAAAAAATTGCGTAGAAATTCTCTGAAACACAGAAAACCCACATATTAGGATAGCTACATGTATTCGCCGAAAGTTAAAGTAAAATAAAGTATAGAGGCCTCTGTTGCGCACACTCGTCGCTACCATATCAAACTATCGAATGTGAAAAAAATGCATTTTTCATTACTTTTAAAAATTGGCTGATTGTCACCACTAAATTTTATAAGAATTCTTCGCCTAGTGAGAATATAAATAAAATTTTTGTCAAGAACGGGGTTGCCAGATTGGCTTTTTTTTAAATTGAGAAATGCCGAATTCATGCCAGAAATTTTGTGAAAAAAATTACTTAAATGTCAGCCATTATATCGTCGCTACCATGTCAAACTATCGAATGTGAAAAATGCCTTTTTCATTACTTTTAAAGATGGACCGATTGTCACCACTAAATTTTATTAGAATTCTTCGCCTAGACGAAATATTAATAAAATTTCTGACAAGAACAGAATTTCCTGTTTGGCCTTCTCTTTTATTCAGAGATGCCGAATTCATACCGGAAATTTTGAGAAATTATTTTTTACTTTAAGTAATCACGAAATGTCTGTCATTAAATAAAGCAAAAAAATTCTATTTTAAATTTCCGGTATGGATTCGAAATTTCTGAATAGAAAACGAGGTCAAATTGGCAACCCCGGAAAAGAATTATATTAAACTTTAGTGGTGAGAATCGGCCATTTTTAAATATAATGAAAATTGCATTTTTTCATATTCGATAGTTTGACATGGTAGCGACGAATAAAGTAAAAATTTCAATTTCAAATTCCTGGTATGGATTCGAAATTTCAAAA
Source organism: Maratus michaelseni (assembly GCA_963931845.1). Taxonomy (NCBI): domain Eukaryota; kingdom Metazoa; phylum Arthropoda; class Arachnida; order Araneae; family Salticidae; genus Maratus; species Maratus michaelseni. The sequence goes on from OZ007595.1 coordinate 202,533,055, forward strand.
TTTAAAAGTACACCAAACTGGCAATGCTGGTGAAGAATAATATTAAAATTTAGTGGTGACAATCAGCACATTTTTAAAAGTAATGAAAAATGCATTTTTTCACATTCGATAGTTTGACATGGTAGCGACGATATGTTAGGTTGTGACATCACGTATACAATTAAACACTAGAATGCCTTTATAAGACAGCTGCTAGTCCACTACAACATGATACATTTACAACATTAATATTATCATTTAAAATATTACTTTGTTAATTTTGCATGCTTAAATTTAATTAAACAGTTGACAATGTTTAATTGAGAATATATATATATCATAAAATCCGATATTCTGGTTTGAGAAAACTGATTAATACTATATAAAAACTAAAACTTTCCAAAAATTGCTGGCAGTAAAAGAAACTTTGTTTTTACTTGATTCTTCAAATCTTAAAAATATATTGGCTTTTGAGGTTTATAATGATAAAGAACGCTTTCCGGAATCATGGGTAACACGAAAGAGGTTATTGTTGTTTTGTTTTGTTTTTTTCGTTAGTGCTTGCATTTTAAATTTCCTTAGACTAAAAGACATTTGCCATTTGTTACAGTGTACTTTTATTTAAAGTAATAAAATTTACTACTTTGGATATATTTTTCTGTTTATTTTTAAGACTGTAATTATGAATCTAGATTTATGTTTAAACAAAATAATTCAGTGCGTGACATTTTCTGAAATACTTTTTCTAAATTGAAAAAAAGTGATGACGTATTGCATCAGGCTAATTGGGCAATATTGCAAATAACGTAGAAAGATTTTCACAAACAGGATTCATATTTTTGCTGAACAAGCAATCTTCGCATATTTTGATAAAGCTACTTCAAAACAGTTATTTTATATTTTTTAAAAATATATTCTTTTGATTCATGAACAAAAATACAAATAAAAGTTTAAAGTTTTAATTATTCTTACTTTTAAATTCTGGATATGTTATCCAATCATATAAGTCTTTCAAAAAGATTTGATTGTAAGTTATTAATATAAATTCAAAAAGCTTTATCTTTATAGATTTCTTAATATTCGTTAATAGAAATAGGAGCAATAATTTCGTATGTTAAAAATAATATGCATTAATTATTGAATACAGTGCTATAGTGTAAGTAAGAAATCATACCTTGATATTGTTTCACTGAGTAATTACCAATTAAAAAAAATAGATAATGTACCTTTATTTAAAATATTGAAAATGTTTGCAGTTTTCTGTTATTATTGGTGACGGTAATTATAAATATGGATATAACTTGTTTTTTAGACAAAATAGATTACAGGCATGAAATTTTCCAATTGCTTTTCATGAAGTTGAAAAAAGTTCTTATATACAGAGGGAGTGTTGCAAATAACAAGGATTTTCTGGAACAGAGTTCATATTTTACCTTAACGAGCTTCATTTGCATAATTTAATGACGTAATTTAGAGGAATTCTTTTTTAATAAACTTATCTTGATTAAAAAGTTAGAAAATATATTAATATTCAAATTTTTCAGTTCTTGTTGCATGCGAATTTGTCTGTATGTCTTTCAAACGGAACTTCAAAAGGGCCTCTTACATTTAACATATGCATTTTTAGATAATCCACTAACAACACAAAAAAATCATTTTTATGTGAAAAATATCAATATTGTAATCAAGTAAAATTTTGAAATTTATTAAAAGAGATAATTTCCTATTAGTCGCGTGTCCGGAGTTAGCACCCGAGGAAATCGCCAAAAATCTCGTTACTTACAGCAGGCTTTTTTATTCTGATATTTTCAGCGGTTAAAGAACGAAGTTCGCAAACTTTGAAAAAACCAAAAAGCACCAAACTTTGAAAAAATTAGTAAGCGAAATATTCATTTGTAATGCAAAATCTTATAAAAGTGTGCATGAGTCTAAAGAAAAAGCTCATAATCATATCGTTGAAACAATTACAAGCGTTGCGTCAATATTACAAATAATAAAAATGAATTTTTCAAAATATATGCAATTAATTTTTGATATGAGCATTGTATTTTCAAAAATATTGATGGATCACATAGAAGCAAAATTTAACATTCGTGTTGTGGTATCTTATAATAAAAATGGAAACTTCAACATAACACAGTGAATATATTAAATATTTTAATTTACCTTGAATATTCTATCGATTTTTTTCAGTAGCATTTTAAATATACCACAAAATTTTCCACTTTCAACCAACTTTTCTATGTTAGAACTGAAGATTTATTGTCCTTTTATAAAATTCGTAACATTATTTAATTTTAAAATTAGGAATATACATACGTTCGTATAAAAATTAGAAAATACTTCAATAAACGTTTATCTGTGATACGATATCTATTGAATTTGCTTTCAAATAAAATGAAGTTTTTTCAGATCTCGACAAATTTGTGAATAATTTCTGAGTTTTGTTTACCCCCAAAAGTTTCTCGCAAAATTTAAATATAACCATATAAAACTCAGACGAACTTTTGGAAACGATATTTGTATAACTAACGTTGAAGCAAATATTTGCTTTGATGATATACATTGGCAGATCGAAAAGTGCACTAACATAATGTCATTTCAGACAAGCTTAATCATTTGTTTTGAATATGTGTAGACATGCACGAGCACTGAGCGAGGTATAACAAATAATATCGTATTGTGGGTTTTGCATAAATTCATAAAGAAATGCATTTAGTCTAGACATTACAATTCTTTGCTATATTCTCAAATATAATATTTAGAATAATATATATTCGGACAAAATTATTAATATAGTTGTATTTTTTAAACATTTAATAAAATTTCTTACAATAATTTAATTCCTTAATGGAAATGTGTTACCATCCAGTTATACTATATACACTGCTCAAAACAATTAAAGGATATTGCAGTTTTAGGTGGATTTTGTATCTGGGAAACTTTTTAGCTGATTGATACATGGTCGACAGACATAGTAGGTTATATGAGAATAAATTACACATGTTTGGCACAAAAAAATGCATTTTATTGCGCATTTGTGTACAAAAGGAAAAAAACACAATTTGTGCATATGAGAAAAAAAGAATAAGAAAAGGTGTTTTCTTCAAAGAAAATCATTTTCAGTAGGGAGTATGGTTTCCACGGGAAGCCAGCAACGTTGAACACCTTTGAGGCATGGACTCAATGAGGCTATCAATGACGAGTTGGGGTATTCTGCCCCACTCTTCCAGAAGAGCTCTTTCCAGTTCTTGGAGAGTTTGTGGGGGTTGTTGGCGGCCAGAAACTCGTCTTCCTAGAGCGTCCCAAACGTGCTCGATTGGATTCATGTCTGGAGAACACGCTGGCCATTTTATTCGAACGATTCCTTCCTCGAAAAGGAAATCCTCCAGCAGGTTTGCACGATCTGCCCTGCAGTTATCGTCCATTAAAATGAAGTTATCTCCGATTGCTGCAGCGTAAGGGACTACAATAGGTCTGAGGATCTCATCCCTATATCGGCAACCAGTCAGAGATCCATCTCGAATGATGTAGAGGTCAGTGCGCCCGTCAATGGAGATGCCACCATACACCAACACTCCTCCACCGCCAAATCTGACACTTTCGTGCACGAACGCATGATTATTCCTACTGCCACGGTCCCTCCAGATGAAAATACGCCTATTATCCGGATGCACAGAAAAACGGGACTCGTCAGAAAACAGAATATTGCTCCATTCATTTCTCCTCCAGTTGACATGCTCGTTTGCCCACTCCCTGCGGTCGCGACGATGCCTTTATGTTAATCTAACACATACCATCGGTCGGCGAGCATACAGACCTACAGCATGGAGCCGGTTTCGGACAGTCTGAGTTGAAATCGTGGTGCCTGTAGCCGAGCGAAGGTGTTGTTGGAGAAGAGTAGCGTTCATGTTTCGGTGTCTCCGAGCTGTTAACGCTAAATACCGATCTTCATTGGGCGTTGTTGCCCGTCTACGACCTTGCCCTGGTCTTCGGCCTGCATATCCACTCTCCAAAAAACGGTTCCAGATCCTGGAAATGACACTTTGTGACACTCCAATGTCTTGCGCTACTTCGGCTTGAGTTTGGCCCCCTTCTAACCTACCAACAATTCTCCAAGCTTCTGAATCTGTCAAATGACTTCGCTGAGACATCGTACTCATCGAAACAAAGCAATCACTGAATGCCCATCATCCTTGTCTTCATTCTCTTTTATCCAGTTGAAAGTCAAATTTCATTCGCTGCCGCTGAAGCGACGTTTTTGACGTCGAACTCAAAATTTGCATACTCCACAGTTTGAAAACCAGAAAAATTTGCATTTGTGATTCTCTTCTTCTATTTTCGGCAAAAAAAAATTCGTTTATATCTTTATTTTATATAAAACTTCAAATATCCTTTAATTGTTTTGAGCAGTGTAGTTTGCGATGCGTTTTAATTACATTATGACATTTCAAACAAATTGAAAATATAAAAGATCACTCAGGTACACTGCAATTTGTTTTCTGTAGGTTGTGGAGTGCGTAGTAATTATAGTTCATTTACAGAGGCGAACAAAAGATTACGGTTACATGACGAATTTATTATCGGGTTCATTGTATAAAAAGATAAAATTTCTTAATAATATTCTGCTAGTGTTCGAATGTGTTTAATAATCTATACCTGATGCACGATTTTGAGTTCTTGTTTATTTTACAAATCATATGTGGAGATTTATTTCGATGTGTAATACTTTAATCAATTTCTGTTGTTCCAAGTGATATTTTTTCTTTGTTATTAACAACAATAAAATTATTTATTTTCATAGAAAAGAGATAAATATTATTACTCTATAATAAACAATAAGTATTTTATAAAGACAAATAGTGTAGGAAAATCAATATAATAATTATAGAAAGATAAATCTCTCAAATCTGTCACAAATGTATTAAATGAGTTATATTTTAAGTTTCTTATTTATTTTCCATGATTAAGCAAATTATTATTTTGAGTGTTTTTATTTTTAAATTAAAAATATAATTCCTAGCAGGATAACATTAAAATAATACAAGCACACAAAATAAAAATTAAATACTACAAAAATAGAGAAAATGCATCAAATTCAAAAACGTTAAAAACAAGATAAAATAATTCATAGGCTTTTTTGAATATAATAAATAAATAATTTTTAAATTTCTCTTTTTGAAATTTATGAGGTAAGTTTGAAATTGCTCGTCATTTGATGCTGACTCATTTATTCCTAAAGTAATAGACTTTCTAAAAACTCCCATTACATAAATATTTATGTAAATATATTTGGCTGTTTTAAATTACTCTCAAGAATTTGATATAACTCAAAAGATGAATTGCGCAGAAAATTTTGTAATTTATTATTTGACAAAAAAAATTATGTGTTTGTGAATGCTTTATTTAAACTTAAAGACTTGAAAAATAAAATGGTTTTAACTTTTTGATTTAAATATTTTTATTTTTAGCATAGTTAAGAAAAATTATGTTATGTTAATGCCTTACTTTTACTTCCATAAAAGTCGAATCATTGTATTGGTGAGTAAAAATAGTTTGCGATGAAAGTTGAATTTGAAATGAAGATTGAATAGTTTGCAATATATATTCGATCAAAGGTATAGCTGTACATTTTATATCATGCAATAAAACTAACAGAGTTTCACCTGTACGTAAATACAGGGTATTTCAAAAATGACCGTTATATTTGAAAGATAAATAAAAACTAAATGGGCAGCGATAGAAATACACCGTTTGTTGCAATATGCTTGGGACAACAGTAAATTTTCAGGCAGACAAACTTTTGAAATCAGTTACAATTTTCATCAACAGATGGTGCTGCAGTCTGGAAAAATCTAAACCACGATATTTTTCACATAACCACCATTCGCAGCAATAATATGGCGTAGTCTCTGAACGAAATTACCAGAAACCTATGTAAACCTGTGACTTTTTTCTGTGGGGACACTTGAAAGATCAGGTGTACCGTCACAATCCAGAAACAATTGAACAAGTGAAGCAGTACATCTCTTCTGCTTCTGAAGCCATCCCGCCTGACACGTTTACAAAGGTTTCTGGTAATTTCGTTCAGAGACTACGCCATATTATTGCTGCGCATGGTGGATATGTGGAAAATAACGTGGTTTAGATTTTTCCATCTGTTGTTGAAAATTGTAACTAAATTCGAAAGTTTGTCTGCCTGAAAATTTAGTGTTGTCCCAATCATATTGCAACAAACAGTGTATTTCTATCGCTGCCCGTTTAGTTTTTATTGATTTTTCAAATATACCGGTCATTTTTAAACACCCTGTATGTTTTTATGCATACTTGCGCAATGTCTATTTGCTTGATAATGGACTGAATTGGATGCAAAATTTTGTTTTTAGTTTACTTGTTCCCAAATATATAAACTTTTGTGGTTGCAATTCTTCTTGCGTTTTAACTTTTTTATTTCAATATTTTTATTTTTAGCATATTTAAGTAAAATTATGTTATGTTAATGCCTTACTTTTATTTCCATAAAAAACGAAAGATGGTGTTGGTGTGTAACAATAGTTTGCAATGAAGGAGACATTCGATCAAAGTTATAGCTGCACATTTTAAATCATGCAATGATGCTAACAGATATTCACCTTTACGTAAATATGCTCTTATGCATACTTTACCAATGTCTATTTGGTTGATAGTGGACTGAATTGGATGCAAATTTTTGTTTTTAGTTTTCTTGTTGGCAAATATATATACTTTTTTGGTTGCAATTCTTACGTTTTTCATAGAAAATATTTTTATGTATATGTGCTGCTATTGCTCTGATATAGTTACTGCCATTTATGTTCTGTACAAGTGATATTCACATAACAGGTGGTTCAAAAAACAGGCGGAAGAGTGTAATAGTTGAGGTTTAAAATATGCTTGGGGATCATGAGGCATTTATATTTATGTCGCACTCAAACCAATGACAGCTTTATTAAGTTGATACATCCAATCTTGTGCAAATTGCAAATATTTAATCGATATTGATGCCTTCTTTAATTTTACATGAAATATTTTTTTTTCAATTGGAATCTTGCGCGAAATATAAAACTTTAAGATTATTTGGCGTAAACTTCTATTATACATTTCAGTACGATTTCTTTCGAAAATGGATATTCGTTATTACAGCATTGTGTATAATCGCCTATCAGTAGAAATTGCTTATAAGATGATCCTCCTACTCCTTGAGCAAATAATCAAAAACTTGCGTAACTGTTGACCCTGATTCCTCTTTATAAACTGTCAGAAATATAAACTTATCCATTATTTAAAACATATATAATATGCAATAATAGTCGTTGCAAAATGAATTAAAAGCCAAATGTGTGCGTAATCACTCGTGACATCACTGTTGATTTTACATTTTTTTTTCAAATAAAAGCTTGTATGTAAAATATACAATTTTCCATTCGTTTTCGATAAACTTCAATTATGTATTTCAGAAGGTTTTATTTGCAAGCGAAATTATCCATATTGTATGTAATTGCTCCATGACTTCTTTTTTTCACAGTTCTAAAACGCAAAATAATTTTTAAGATTTATAAAAATGAACCTAAATCATAACCAACATACAATGTACCGTTATAACAATTATACGAATATGGGAAGTAAAATGAGGTTATGATAAAATTATTCTTTACTAATGACTCGATTATTAGAATTTACTTTTAATCTATTATTAGAAATTCTCCTAATTACATTTAAATACCCTTTTATAATAAAACATTTTTTTTTAGTATTTGGAATTTTTTAGACTCTGAATCCATATTAAAATAAAAATTATAGTTTCTGATCTTGGGGAAATTTCTAACTAAATATTAAATTGAGTTAAAAATTTGCATGATTCGAGGCATTTTCGTAACTTTCAGTTTATATTATAATGAAGCATTCATTCGATTAATTAGAAGACATGTAACAAATACAGAGGAACCAGGTTGCCTAGGAGGTTAGATTGCAGAGCATTAGGGGGAATATGTAAATATATTGGCCAGATGGCGAAAGAGTTTAGGGCGTGTTAGGATATTAGAAAGCCATTTTTTCAGGGAATTGGAAAGTATTTGTTTTACCAGTTAGAAGTTAATATTCTGGCATGACCAACACACTCGTAAGAGTTAGTGTTGGCCCGATGGTGATACTTGAGACAGGTATGTAAGGGACCATAGCTGGTCAAGAAGGCTGTAGTATGAAGGAATATGTTAAGAAGGGTAAAGCGAAACTTTGGACATTAATTAAATGGTGTGGCTACCTTTCTTTGGGTAGTTCCATTGGTCCTTCCAATGTGTAAGGATGGTAGATTTGAGAACTCTTTTTATATAGGAAGAGCAAGACGGGGAAAGCTACTTCTATTTTTAGATAGTGAGTGACCTCCTTCGCCAGATCATCAGCTAACTCATTGTCAAAGATACCTTTTGGGGCCATGACATGTCCTAAGTTTACTCTGTTGATTAGAGGTTGGAGAGTAAGCTTAAATCACAAATTGATTGGTGTTTTCTCCTGTTGGAAAAACTTAATTATAAACTTGAAAGACTGACTATGTACTGGTGATGGAATGTCAAATCACCTTGTGTTGCAAACAATTCAATGGCTCTGAGGATTGCGAAGAATTTCGTTTGGAATATAGTATGTAATATTATCGCCAATTCTTCAGGCCCATGTGTGGGTCACGGTGCCTCCTTCTATGATGCAGAATACTGACGCGGCGCTGGTTTCGGTGCGGAACATATCGGCGAATATTGATGGATTTCTCGAGGATGAGAAATAGTGTTTAGAAATATTGACCTAGGCATGTCTTGAGTGTGATGTTGCCCAGATCTTTAGCATTTTGTTTTTACTTTCCGCGTGATTTAGATATTAGTTTACAAGAATTGCGATAGTGTTTTAAAATATAAATTTTTAGGGGATCTAACAAGTGAATTGCCAAGTAGTTAATACTTTCATAATTATCCTCATTTCCATCATTTCAGAAGATGTATCCGATTTATCACTCTGTGATATGGTAAACTGATTTTATTTATTTATTTATTTTTATTTTTTTGTTTCCAGAAGAATTTCACATAATGCAAATGTTTTTAGTGTAAATAGCACTTACGTATCACCACTTGTTCTTTCTTTAATTTTACTTCTATATATTTTTTAAATGGAACGAATTTTCTCCCCACCATTTATTACAAAAAATAACAATTTTCATTACATATGTATTTTACATTTTATAGTAGATATCATTTTTGCTTTAAAAAAATTAAAATTTAGAATGACATTACCAAACATACCTGAGTGTAACATTAAAAGTGTTTCAGTCATTTTTTTAAAGTTCTTATAAATTATAACAATATTTCTAAATACTTTATAAATTTCTATTAAAAGAAATTAAACTTCTATCTTGGTGAATTTATTGTTTTAATGCTATGTCATGTTTTTTTTTTCTTTTCTTTTCGTGAATGATAAAATAGCATTTTTTATCAAAGAAGTTAAACTTGATCGATTTTTTTAAAACTTTAGTTGAAGGATTACAATTTCACTCTTTTCTAAAATTTTGAGAAAAATATTAATATAAAACAATTTCAAATTAAAAAGGTGTAATATTTCTACTTCTGATTGTAAAGCAGTAACAGTTAATAACAAAGGGAATTTTTAAAGTCAAAACTTGACTGACCTGAATATTTAAAATCGTATTTAAGAATTCAGAATAGCATTTCTGACAGAGTTTATATTATTTTATTTTCCTTTGGAGAATTGAGTGTGTTTAAAAGACTGATCACTTTTTGTGTTTTTAAGATATTTTTTTTTTGTTTCTTTACTCATATTTTTGTAAGTGAAAATTCATTAAGAATTAAAAATTACTTCTTTATTAAATGAAACACCATAAAAATTTTGAAGAGATTTATTTTGATAAATTGTTGAATTTATTTGAAATTTTCTTTAAATACACTTTTTAAATATTTCATCACATATGAATGCAAAATAAATATCCTAAAATTTGTAAATTACACAAAACATAATTAACTTTGTTACTATATAACAATTAAGAATTGCATCAGCGAGAGTTTAATTTCAAAATATTGTTTTCTTATGCAAAATTTATGGGAAAATTAAATTATTGGGCTAGGTCACATGGTCGAGAAAATTCGATTAGTGGGTCATTTTGGGTCATTTTGGGTCATGGTCAAGCTAATTGTATCTAAAAAACGGTTCAAACGATTTTGACGAAATTTTGTATCCGACTATTTTCGGGCACGAGAAGACTATTAGGCTGGGTCACATGTTCGAGAACTTTCGATTAGTGGGTCAGTTTTGGGTCAAAGGGGTCAAATTAATTTTATCTAAAAAACGGCTCTAACGATTTTGGTTAAATTTTGTATCCTACGAGTTCCGGGCACGCGAAAATCATTGGGCTAGGTCACATGTTCGAGAAAATTCGATTAGTGGGTCATTTCTGGGTCATTGTGGGTCAAGATTTAAAAAGCGGCTCAATGTACACTAAATTTTGCATCGTATGGTTTTCGGGCACGAAAAGACTGTTGGGCTAAGTCGCATGTCGAGAAAATTCAATTAGTGGGTCATGATATTTGAACTCAGATTTAATTTTGACCGAGCATAGCTCGGTCTTCCCAGCTCGTAAATGCTAATACGTAGAAGATCAGAACAAAATGTGGCATTTGCATTATCTTATTTATATGTCATGTAACGTTAATGCAGTTCAGTAAAATCAAACTCCATAGCACCAATTTTATACGAAATCCTTCGTTTGAGCGTCACATATTACATTTGATCAAATACATTTCATTTTCTCATTCTATTGCTTAATTAATATAAAAACACCTAAGTTTAATAACTTGTTTAACAACGAACGAGCAGGGAAGACCGAGCTATGCTCCGTCAAAATTAAATTTGAGTACAAATATCATGACCCATGACCAAAATGACCCACTAATTGAATTTTCTCGAACATGTGACTTAGCCCAAGTCTTCTCGTGCTCGAAAACCATTGGATGCAAAATTTAGTGTAAATTGAGCCGCTTTTTAGATCTTGATCCACAATGACCCACAAATGACCCACTAATCGAATTTTCTCGGACATGTGACCTAGCCCAATGATTTTCGCTTGCCCGAAACTCGTAGGATACAAAATTTAATCAAAATCGTTGGAGCCGTTTTTTAGATAAAATTAATTTGACCCGCTTTGACCCAAAAATGACCCACTAATCGAAAGTTCTCGAACATGTGACCCAGCCCAATAGTCTTCTCGTGCCCGAAAATAGTCGGATACAAAATTTCGTCAAAATCGTTTGAACCGTTTTTTAGATACAATTAGCTTGACCATGACCCAAAATGACCCAAAATGACCCACTAATTGAATTTTCTCGAACATGTGACCTAGCCCAACAGTCTTCTCGTGCCCGAAAACCATTGGATGCAAAATTTAGTGTAAATTCAGCCGCTTTTTAGATCTTGACCCACAATGACCCAGAAATAACCCACTAATCGAATTTTCTCGGACATGTGACCTAGCCCAATGATTTTATCGTGCTCGAAACTCGTAGGACACAAAATTTAATCAAAATCGTTAGAGCCGTTTTTGAGATAAAATTAATTTGACCCGCGTTGACCCAAAAATGACCCACTAATCGAAAGTTCTCGAACATGTGACCCAGCCCAATAGTCTTCTCGTGCCCGAAAATGGTAAGATACAAAATTTAGTTAAAATCGTTTGAACCGTTTTCTAGATAGAATTAGCTTGGCCCTGACCCTTGATGACCCAAAATGACCCACTAATCGAATTTTCTCGAACACGTGACCTAGCCCAATGGTTTTCTGGTGCCCCAAAACGGTAGGACACAAAACTTCGTGAAAATCGTTAGAGCCGTTTTTAAGATAATTTTTGCACATATATATATATATATATATATATATATATATATAACCACACACAAGATTTGCTCGTATTAGAATATATGATATCTGCCATACAAACATCGCTAGTCGAAGGTGCAGGTTTATCTTACTTGAAGCGTAAAATTTCGACAATGCTTGAAAAGAAATATAAGATCATTGTGCATAAATGCAATAATATCTCTCATATGTTTGTCACATTTAAGGTATATATCGCATTTTATTGCATTTAAAAGGCTAAATATAAGCAAAAAAGGAAAGATTATTATGCTGTCTGAAGTGAAAACTAATTGATTGAAGAAAATTGCATTATTATAAATAAGTTCAGCAAAAAGAAATCGTTGCCCCATTTGGATAATTTTTGTGACATTTATAACGGTTAAGACTTAAATGATTTATTCAAAGTAGCTAAATGTGGCAATGTATTTTCTGCATCTCAGTTAATTTTAATTTCATTGATTTAATTATAATCAAATTTTAAATACTTAATACTGCATTATAATTAAATAACGAATCATTTGACCTTTAAGGTATGTTTTTACTTCCTGTGTGCTTTTTATTAAAATAAGGGTAATGTTTATTAAAAAGATATATTTTAGTTAAAACAGTGAATAAATCTATGAATTCAAATAAAATTTTAATGAAATTTTAATTAATTTTTCAAATTTACGCAATATTGTGTGAAATTTGAGTAAACAAGTTGGAAATTGTGCGTCAAACGTGACAAATGAGGTGCGTTCGTACTATAGCTAGTTATATAAATATTCAGATCTTGATGATTTTTAATTCTGTGAAATGAATTATATCGCCTGCAGATTAATTTCTGTAATAAAATAAGTATCTCGGTCACTTGATAATTAAAAAAAAAATCAAATTTCTTAATAAACGTTTTTATTAATATTTTCTAAAGTTTTGATTCGATTTTCATAAAATTTGAAATGTCTCGACAAAATTCTGCAAAGATAATATATCTTAAATTTCAAACCATTCGGTTGGGTAGTTTGTGCGTTGTTATATGCGGACGGACGGACGGGCAGACGGACGGACCATACGACGACAATAGGTGCTACGTATTTATACAATTACGAACGCACCTAAAAATGAATGTTTATGCCATCTTTTGTATAACAAAATTTAAACAATATAATTCACTTTTTTCAACTATATATTAGTAAATCACTTACTTGTGGTGTGAAGCAAAAGACTTGCAATACATCTTAAATTTAGTCACATATACCAAATTGTGCATACACAACATGACTTTTTTTTAAATTATATATGAAATTATATATAAAAATAGCTATTAAATTAATAACTACATATTTACACGTTATATTTTGCTTCATAACATAGATGAGCAGAACCGCGTGAATTTCTTTTGTTTCAGTATCTAAAATGCCTTTTAAGAAATGAGATTTTTTGTGATTTTCTTAATTTAGTACCAATTTTAGACAGTTTAGTTGGTGTTTATAATTTATGCTATTATAATTATCACTGGAATAACAGCAGAGCATTTTTTGAATTTTAATTTAAAATAATCGAAATATTTCATGAAAACAGCGTTTTTGGGAGTAAACACATACATTAAATGCTGTCAGAGGAATTGTCGCAGAGCTACTGTAAGCGGTCTGGGAGAACGCATGATCAAAAGATGAAAAAATATTAACTCATAAAATATTGTTTTGGTAGTAATATTTATTTACTGGATTTTTAAAATTCAGCTATTCAGAAGACTCCAGCGAAAGCTGCTAACGAAGCAAAATTTCAGTTGCTAAACTGAAAGTTAGAAGTTAAACTGTGACAACTGAAAAAAGCAGCGATCTATAAGACCGCTGACAGGCGATACGGTAAAACCGCTAACATCAATTAAAAGATTGTCATCAATGTATCTTTACAAAGGTAAATCGAAAAACTGTAAACTTAGTATTTCCGGTATTTCCGTCCTTTTTCTTTAACCCTTTATATCCTGAATTAATTTTCCAGCTACTTTTTAGATGTTCAGAATCCTCGATTATTCTCACCAGTTTTTTTTTTTTTGGTAAAGTTTTCCTTATCTAATCTTAGCAATTTTGCGATTGAGTTAGGTAAAAATTTCTCATTTGAAAAACCGGTGGTAACATATTAAAAATTCTGTAAAAGACGCTCGTCGCGAAGGGTTTAAAGTTGTACTTATAAGTACCGTCAGGATAAAAAGGGTTAAAGGAAGAGTACCAAGTCCCTTGAAAGTTAGTTAACTTTCTAAAATTTCCCGACAGACTGCGCTAGCTTATAAAATGATAATATCTTTATCTTGAACCCACACTGAATGGTAGCATGGGACGTTTTGCATATTTCTGCATATTTCTTAAAAATAATCCGTCTACTATGACTTGATTGCATTATGAAAGACAGATTGCGTATTTTGAAATGATTTGAAAAATAAAAGCTTTAAAAGTACCTAAATAATGACTGTATATTTTTTCCGGGTAAAAATGTTTCAAATTGATTTTCGGAAAAGCATCTGAAGACGATATTGCTACAATAAGATTAAAATGTGAGACATTTCATTCCTTTATCGTTAATATAATGTTGCTTTGATGAGTAACACATTTTATGAACGTGAAAACCTATCAGAAATCAGTTAAACTATTCTGGCATTGTATCAAAAATGATTTTGCCTTCCATTTTGAAACTAGTGACTACTCTCATAAAATAAAATATTTTTCACGCTCGAAAACTTATTTCTAAACTCTGTTACCGAAATTGTTGCATATCTACTGTGAGCGCGGTCTCTGATACTGCTTAATCGGGATATAAATAAAAGGCTTGATAAACTCATAGAATACTGTTTGTCTACTAATACTTATACTGGTTTTTATAGTTAAAACCCATCTATTCAAAATTTTCCAACGAAAATTACTAGTATATAGTACTAGGTAAGTATAGTATAGTATAGTGATATATAGTATAGTATGGTGATATATAGTATAGTATAGTGAATAGTACTAGGATTTCAAACAAAGCAAAATTTGTAGTTTAACTGAAATTTAATAGTTAAACTGTGAGAAATGTAAAAAAGAGCTGTCTGTGAGATCACTAACAGCAATTAAAAATTAACATTCATAATAAAAACAATTTTAATTTTGACAATGAAAACATAATAAATAACAAATGAAAGACTAATACCACATTAACATCACTAAAACAGATTTTAATCACTGCTCCCTGAATATTATTTAGGCCTACGCGTTGACTCAAAAATGGAGTCTGTCATAGGTGGATCTTAGGTGCATAGGTGTGTGTCATAGGTGGTGGTGTCATAGGTGCCTGGCTTTCAGTCGGTCAGCTTTAACAACCGCGATAGCATGTTAACTTCTGCGACATTTTAAAGTTCCCTTCAGCATTTATGTAAGTGTAAATTTCATCGCTAAAGAAAAGCAAAAAAAGTAATGAGATTGTATTAAACAATCAGTATTTATTCCAGTATAAAAATACCTTTTAGAAAACTAAGTTAAATATAATTAAAGGCAATAATTCTGGCAGTTTGTTTTGCACCCCGTGTTTCTAGAAAAAAGTGGAAATAGTCCCTTCTTTCACTGATTTTTCTAGAAACTTGAGGCTCAAGGTTGCATCTACCACTTCGATTCAAAACATGGCCCTTTGATCATATTTCTGTATTATTTCCTTAAATATACACAGCTGGTATCACATCAAAGTTTTCTTAGATTTTTTAAAGGCATGATTTTCGTATTTTGATCATTTGTACTCAGTCAATGAAAATAACTAATATATGTGGAAATTATTAAATATTTTAATTGAAGAAAATTCAGATATTACCAATATTTCTCGTTGTAAACATCATTTTAACACTATATATGAAAATACCACATAAACGTACCTTAGTACATCAGCTGAAAGCTTCCCCGCATTTGACGGATACCATTCGTTGCTAAAAGGTCTATCAAAATACTAGACAACAAATTGTGATGAAAATTTTAGAACAACTCCCGTGCAAAACGAGGGGTGTTTTTCCATTTTCACTTCTAGGAGAGCAAATAGACCTTAAACCCCGTGACGTGGATGGGATTATTTAACACCCAAAGATATAAAAGGAACAGTAATCACAATTTCAGAATTATTCAATGCATTTTGGGGAATATTGGGGTAATTTAATAATCACTGATGTATACTGAAATTTTCAAAGAAGAAACGTTTTAAACGCACTACTATGTTCTGACATTTTGTTCCTGAAATGCGTATGATTGATTATGTCATATTTATACACGATTCATATGCGTTAGCATTTTATATACGATAACTTTGTTGCATTTATGGGTCATCACAATCAGGCACATTGATGTTATTGGTGAAATATATTGTGTGATAATTATAATGCAATACATTCTGTTTTTCTCTTCTTAGAGAATATGAAAGATCAGTTAATTAAAAAAATATATATTCACATCCGTGTGCAAATTAGAAAATATTTCATCAAACACAAATTTGTGTATTGAGAGTTATTTAATTTTCTTAAAGATCAGTTCATATCGAATCCTGAAATCACAGGCCTGACATGTCCACTTTTCGAGAATCTAAGATATTGACATCGTTATCAGGAATGACCACCTCAGGAAACCCGGCCTAAGCCTTAGAGTTTGTGTGCAATCCTGAGGGGCTGACACGCCTCTATCACCAGCGAGACCACAGTTACAGAATTATGTATGCAAATTTTACAATATAATATTACAATTTTCCTTCTTCTCAGAAGTTTTACTTTTACATGTGATTTTCTTTATAGTGAAAGTAATTGAATTTTGTCCTATAATACAGTTATTACTTTCATACATATGATTATTACTATGTTTTCAATGTATACAGAATATAAAATTTCCAGATGAGCTATTTACAAATACTGCGCAGGCAACATGCCTAAAATTATTATTGGTTAAATATGATGGATTATTCTTGGCTAGCATATTTTATACAAATACTTTACTACAATTGATGTACAAACAGTTATAATTAATTCGATTATACAATTTGACATCGTTTACAGTCAAGAACACAAGTGTTTCAATTACAGTTTCTAATAACAAAGTGTAAAAATAAGGAAAAACGAAAAATGTTTTCTCCAGCATCACCCAGGAACAGGAACTGGAACAGGATAGGCATTTCATGTACTAAAAATTGCACTGGAAGATTAGAAATAATGGTATTAAAAGTTTTTTAACGATTAGTCGTTTGTCGTACCCTCTCTCTGTAAAAATTGAATATATTGTCCTGTAAGTGGACATATATGAGGTGTGTAAAATCTTAATAAAAATGGAGTTTATGCTTTACTTTAAGCAGTAAATGCTACAGATAAATTGGGTGTCACCTGTTTTATATCCATGGAAAGCAGAGAGCACCCCTCTAACCATGGAATGGATTACGAAACACAAGAATTTGAATTTGCCTAAATTCTTAAAAAAAAGTAAAAACACAGAACAATTTAAAGTATTTTTAGACAAGACAAAAAAAGAAAACGAGGGAAAAAAAACGAAAAACATAATATTAAAGGAAAAAATGCGAACATTCCAGTAATTTATTATTAAATGGCATGTTTGTGTACAATTTATATTTAAATATTCATCCTGAGCAAATGTCCAAATCATTGTCCAAACTTTTTATTTTATTTTTTATAATTTTTAGACTATAATCTTTAAATCAAATAGAGATGTCGAACGAGAGATAATCTTCGTTGGTACTTATTCGATTTCATATATAAAGTAAACTTTCTGGTTCAAAGCAAAATTTTTTGATCCAAAATATATAGGATGGAAATTACGGAAAATGATTTTGTGGATATACATTACTCTAAAAAAGACTCTAGATGACTCAAAAACGATTATGCAGGGTTGGAATGCATATAATGAGCCATAAAAAAAAAGCAAAAGTTATAAAGTTATAAAGTAACGTAACGTGTTTTTTCTCTTAAACGATTCTTGGTATAATTGAACGCAGACATGTATTTCAAAAGGATTATTTTACTATCAACGTTGTAGCAACTATTTGTATTTGATTATAGATATCTAAACATGCTCAAACATAACATGATTTTAGAAAGGCAACTAGCTACTTTTTAGGCCTTTCTTTATAGTTCAGAGTTTTATAATACTTTTTTGACATTTTATTAAATCGTTTTATAAAGGAAAATTATGTAATCAAGAAAAATCTCAATTCTTGTGTTTAAATTTGATTTTTTTAAAATGTTAATTTGAATTAAAAACCCTATTTCTTCCACAATTTTTATATTTTTGAAGAAAATTTTTTATTGCATGATTTTCTAACAAGTGTGGTCTATAACACTAGCGACCGAAATTCGTTAAAGTTAATTAGTTTCAGAAAAATTAAATAAAATACCATGCCAATTGTAAAAACATACTGCAGAAATAAATGCTTAGTTAATTTTTTTATTTATTTTAAATAAATTATTTATGTAACTGAAACTTCGATTCCTAATTGTATGAAACACATTTTATGAACATAAGCGATGCTGAAGAATGGTATCGCGTCAATTCGTCGCTCACAATTCATCGCAGAACAATTCATCGCAGCGTCACTTCGCCGCGGCGACAACTCATCGCAGCGTTAATTCGTCGCAGCGTCATATCGTCGTGATGTCAATTCGTCGCGACATCAATTCGTCGCAACGAAAATGTTTTTGAAGGCTATGATAATAAAATAAAGACAATTTAGTAAAGGTGTTTAGTGATAATTAGTTTTTAGATATAGAGAATTATAACTAACAATTTGCATGTGATTATATCTAAAAAACAAATTATCATTAAACAATTTTACTATATTATCTTTAATTTATCATCATAGCCTTTAAAAACATTTTCGTTGCGACGAATTGACACCACGACGATATGACGCTGCGATGAGTTGTCGCCGCGACGAAGTGACGCTGCGATGAATTGTTTGCGCTGAATTGTTCTGCGCTGAATTGTGCGCGACGAATTGACGCGACACCATTCTTCGACATCGCTTATGTTTGGCCAAAGCATGGACACCGATTACGGAAATTTAGCAAGATAAATAGTACTTTAATTCGAATTTTTCAAAATTTGCTAACAGCCTTATATAAAAATATTTTAATTGAAATTGGAAATTTGTATTGTGTCTCAAAGTATATGTCGCTAGTTCTGTTTGACATAGAAAATATATCTTCAACCAGCAATTTATGAATTTATTTTTAAATTTGTATAGCATTATCATTTTTAATAACAGAATAATGCGCATTTACGCTGTTCTTAAAATATTAGTTATTGCAATTTTAGTTACATTATTAATTATTTCAATGTTTTGTTCAATGTATACTGTAGTATAATTTAATTGTCTAAGGATGAATAATTAGGATGCATATTTTTATATTTGTCTTTGTTTTATTGTGTTAAAGAAAAATATAATATAATAGAATTTTTTAAAATTTATTTACATCACTTTTGGATGTATCCTTTTTTAAGTATTATGCAATACGTAACATATAAAAATGAAGTATTTTAGAAAATTCAAAAGAAGCATGAAATTACTATATATTTATAATTTGGCGAATTATAATGTAGACATCACGTAAACAAACAACATACAGATGACCATCCCATGATTATAAACAATATGTTTATTTTAAAAACCTATTTTTCGTTTAAACATGACAACTTAACGAATTACTTTTAAAATGCAGTTAAGATATTTTACATCTTAACTTGAAATATGTTTTAACAGTGAAACATTTTTTTTCTGAAAATCAAAAGTACCTTCGAGACAGTAAAAAACTAAATGTTAAACCTTTTAAAAACATTAAAAATCAGTATGTACTTGTTATAAGATAAATATATCTTTAGACAAGTTTCCACAAAACTATACATGGAGTGAAAATACTAACTGGACATTAATATATTGAATTTATTTCAAAAAAATGTTTATTTTAATAAATAACTGAAACATTTATTTTAAGCCTTCCGAAATGTTTTTCTTTGACAAGCTGGTTCAGAATATCTTTATTAATATTGATGATTTAAAGTTTTCTATAAAAACATCCGTAAAACATATCAAATTTCTAAAAGTAGGTAGAAGAATTTTAAAACGTGTTTTGACATCTAAAATAATATCTAATATCTAATATCTCAAATGTATAAACATTTGACCTACTTTTGTTTTCTGGAATATATATTATGATATCTGAAGTCAGAATTGAATTTTTTTTCACTGCAATGTGATTTTTCTATATTTCAAAGATTTTTTAATAAGAATTACGTATATAATGTTGCTTTTTAGGTGCGTTCGTTATTATATAAATACGTAGCACCTATTGTCGTCGCTTGGTCCGTCCGTCCGTCCGCATATAACAACGCAAAAACTACCCAACCGAATGGTTTGCAATTTAAAATATATTATCTTTGCAGAATTTTTTCGAGACATATCATATTTTATTAAAATCAAATCAAAACTTTAGGAGATATTAATAAAAATATTTATTAAGAAATTTGAATTTTTTTTTAATCGATGCATTCTTGTTATAGGAGCTTCTGAGGTATAATCGTCAAGCGACCGAGATACTTATTTTGTGACAGATATTAATCTGCAGACGATATAATTCATTTCACAGAATTAAAAATCAGAAAAGATCTCAATATTTATTTATTACTAGCTATAGTACGAACGCACCTCATTTGTCACGTTTGACGTACAATTTCCAACTTGTTTATAAGTCTGATTAATCTGATTTCAACATTTTGCACCAAAATGTTTGGTTAAAAATGGAACGTACTATTTCAAATATTGTAAATTTAACATATTTGCGCGTCGGTTATTAAAATATCGTAACAACTTACTTTTTAAACTATTAAAAATTATTAATGATGAAATGATATTTTAAAATTAATGTTTATGTACAAATGTAGAAATTCCACATAAGCTATTTAATGATACTAGTTAAAAAAATTAAACTACAGATCGCGTTGCAACATGTTATGTGGGTATCTTCAAGGCAAAAGGATAATTATTTATATTTCAACACATAGTTTTGGTAACAACTTTGATGAATTCTTTGGAAGATGTTGCTTAAGAGATTTTGTTTCATGTAGAAAGTAAAACATACTTAAATATTTACATAAAATTTTAACAATACAACTAGAACATATATGACTACTTACTGAACAACATATAAATACTTCATGCAAGCAAACATATTCGATATGATGAAGCTGTTAACATATACGAATTATGACCTTTTATTTTCTTCACAAGTTTCCCCACAATTCTGATAGTTTCCCATAGAGGAGTATCTCAAGGTTCAGTACAGCTCTTATACCCACCTGTTTCGCAAAGAAACAGATGGGTATAAGAGCCCCACCCAAACGTTTGGGGAGAACTCCCCAAACATATAGGTACACGGCATCAACATGGATAGAGCAAAACTACTAAAACGTATAATTTTCTATACATGATATATGTAGAGATCAACGGGTATTTTCCCCAAAATTCAGACCAGGTCAGCAAAATCTTAATTTTGAATCTCTCTCAGATTAGGAATATTTTAATTAACCATTTGTTTAATTAATTTTTTTGTTTTTTTTTAAACTTGTCAAAATAATAATCATCATAAATAATATATATATATATATATATATCAGCATGGGTTTTCTTAATATTTCCTCTTTGTTGGTGTCTTTATTGAGCAGTTTACTAAATAATGTCTTGCTTTAAAGTTACCAGAGACCCAAACCGGATTAGCTGAGTTGTAGAACATGGATAAAATAAATTTTATTGGTGATCCTAATAGATTTTTTACATTTAGTTCACAATTTTAAGATTGCCGATTAACAAAACCAAACAGGAAATTTATGCGAAAATATCATTTATTCATTCAAATAAGAAAGTTTTTGAGTTAATTAAAATCCGTATTACTTTCTTAATAGCCGCTAGCCATCAGTTAATAGACAAAAATATCCCCAAAGATTTCACTAACTATAGCACATTTCACAATTGATTATTTCAGCGTTTCTGTTTGTAAATCGATTACACATGTGTTCAACTTGTGTTTAAGTTATATATTTTTTAAATGAAATTTTAAATTTGTTATGAAATATTATCGGTAATGAACCGCTGAAATATTTACATTCTTTCAAGTGCAAACATGTTAATATTCTGTAATCGGAGAAATTTAATTGGATGAATAAAAAAGATTTTTTTTAATTATAGAAACTCAGTGAATTGAAATACAGTTTGAAAACAAATTGCATCTGAAACTACATTTTTTTTAATTTTGATGATGTAATAATAGAAATTGTGCAACGTTTTTGAAGTCAATAATTTTGAGATAAAAGCAAAATTGATTGCCTAAATTGTTGCCACCATCGTGATGATGTCGTGTTTACCCACAGGCATGTTTTTGTTTTATAAAATAGACTGTTCTTAGTGTGTTATGCATATACAGGGTGTTTCACAAAGGACTCCTAACTTTAAAAATCAATAACCCGGAAACGGTGATAGATAAAAGTGTGAAACCAGTGGTATGTTTATTAAAAAATTCGTAAGAATGTTATACATAAATCTCTAGATTTAGTTAAAAATAGCACCGATAGATGGCGCTGAGAGAGTTAAGACTCCTTCTAAATAAAGTTCAGAAGCATAGAAAGACTAGCCGTCGAATATTTTGCCATTGAAATCTGACCGCTATTAGCGTATAGTGAAAATAATTCCGAAAGTGATGGATACCGTGGTGGAACGTGTGCTTATTGTGTAGGAGTACCACCGATTAAATCAGAGTCCTACTGCCACAAGGAGGAATTTTCAAACGCGATTTCAAGTCGCAAAAGGCCCAGATGGGAAAACAGTTCGTGAGCTTTTCAAAAGAGTTCAACAGACAGGTAACGTGTCCGATGCGAATTATTTGTATTATACGCTAATAGCAGTCAGATTTCAATGGCGAAATCTTCGACGGCTAGTCTTTCTATGCTTCTGAACTCGCTTTAGAAGGATTCTTAACGCTCTCAGCGCCATCTATCGGTGCTTTTTTTAACTAAATTTTGAGATTTATGTATAAGATTCTTACGATTTTTTTAATAAACATACCACTGGTTTCATGGTTCTATCTATCACCGTTTCCAAGTTATTGATTTTTAAAGTTAGGGGTCCTTTGTGAAACACGCTATACCTTCTGTTGTGTAACACAACGAGAAAGAATAACATATAAAAAGAAAAGTCCGTCTACACCACTTATGGAAGATATTTGATCAAATTGTTAATTTGTGTCAAGGATAGTCCTACAATTATGAAACTTGATTCAAGAAAAGACTAACATTATAAATAGAAATTCTTTGTTTATTACACTTCTATTTGAAGAAGTCTGATATGTTTATTATACTTTTATATAAATAAAATGTAACTTATACAATGCTATGCTCTACTCGCCCATAGCTTTAATCATAAGCTTATATTTGTTGCCATGTCTTGGATATATTGTATTTTATTGTATTGGAGATAAGCAACATGCAGTGCTTCCAGGCGGACATGTGCCCAAGTATTAACCCTTTAACGGACATTGGTTTCCCTATGAAACCACAAAACTTTAATTACGAAATTCAACAATGACCGCAGAATTTTAATAGAAATGTTTTCCATTCATTATGCATGTGAAATATCGCTTTTTTATTATATACAAATAAATCTGTTCTTAATTTCCGGTGTCAGTCATTTATTTTCACATTTTAGCAATTGAAGTGCTTTATCCGTTAAAGGGTTAATCGCCTTATTTAACTATAATAACTTCCTAGAAAACGTAGCAGAAAAAAATTCTAGAAAATACTAGTATGCAAAAGCACGCTTAGTTTGAATCGGAGGACACACCCTTACTAACCACGTTCCATACGGCATCATCGCAATGAAAATGACATCAATTAACAGAAGTTACTTATATATTATTGTCTCTGTCCATCTAGTATTGGATGTTTAGGTTATATTTTATGCAACACTACCATAATGTACGTTTTGTGCAAAAGAAAATTCTTGGTCCTTCTTCGGTTATACAAAGAGCCGCATCCAGTAAATAAGCAACACATGTAACGTATTTTGAGGACAAAGGGATTGAATGTTTGAAAGGAAAACCCGCATTCTGTACAATTTCTCAAGATTCGGCGAGAATTCAAACTTTTACCTGTAAGACATTAATAAATTCTGAGTTATGTTTATGTTTGAATATAGAAGACGATAGTCATTGAATTAAGATTGGTAAATACAAACTCAGATACGGATATCCCTGGATTCATGAGCGTCGATCAATGGAAATAACGGAGACCCCGGTTTATTTCTAGTCCCGAAATGTTTCTGATTTCGAGCGCTAAATCGTGGGATTTTCGGAATTGTTTATTGATTAATCTAAAAAGTTACTGCCCATGTTTATTATCGTTGTTGTTTTGTGTTTATGCTCCCTGTGCAACCCAGACACGAGACCATGTACCGAAATCACCTGAAAACAGTTTGCAGCTTTCTATTAACGTATTACTTACAGGCACCGAAGACAAACTTATCATCTTACAGTTTCTATAGTTTTTTTTTCTTTATAGGAAGGGGAAAATGCCCGGCATAAGATAAAACTATTAATAGAGAATTCTGAAATGATATTGTTAAATGGGAAGGAAACATTCATTCAACAACGCCTTCTTTTTTCTCCATATGTTAATTAGAGAGTTCTACTTTATTTGTAAGAGCTTATAATTAATATCGGCTCTCTTCGTCAGGTGATTAAGAGCAGAAAGTAATTAAACCGACAACGGGAAAACTAATTTTATTTTCTAAAAAAAATTTAAACAAAAATTAAAAAACTTTGTTAAAACAACAACAACTAACTAGCAACAAATAGAAAATTCTTCTCGAAACTATAGTTGTGATATCTAATTCTCAATTATACATCATTCTTTATCTGCAATTGTATACTGTTACATCTATTACCTTTTTTGCAACTCCAAACTTATTAATTGCTATTCATCCTGGATGTCATACTTCACTCGGTATTTTCTAATTCCCTTTCTTCATTAAAAAATAAAACTCGGAATCTATACCATGCGTAGAGATTTTGTTTTTATAATTTTCAAACAAATAATAAGAGCAAAACAAAATATATTGTTATTTAGGAAAGAGTAACAAACAATACATTTGAGTTTTATTTATAGAAACATGACGAAATGTCACGGTTCAATGCCATGGATGTACAGGAAAGAATATAACGCTAAAAGAGTACATTCGTTGTCATAAAAAATATTTTTATATACTAAAAATTAGGTGGAATTATTTTATTTAGACAGATTCACATATTATTAATGTTTAATAGAATTTAATAAAATTTTTCCTATTTTAGAATTTAGGAATTCTAACTTCCAATTTCCGACATTCAACATTTCAAAACTGAATGGGTTGCTATCCGAAAGTAATCTTTACCAGAGAATTCAAATATCATGTCAAAATTGGATGCAGGTATAGAAAATTTACAATTTATGATATTACTTCTACATGAATACGACAACGTAAGTTCAATGTAAGTGTAGCAGTAGATGTTTTTACTATACTCATTGTCGCATTAAACAATATTTTTATGTATTCATACTAAGTTAAGTAGTTTATGAACTGTTCACCTGAACATTGCCTATCTGGTAATGCGTACGTACGAAGGAGTCAAATGGGACAGTTGAACGTGGCTCGGCATTGAAGATATCGTCATCAAAGTATGAAATGTGCGTAATTAATGAGATTTTAAACTGGGAGTGATGCATGAATAGTCTATACACTTAGTCGTGCAGACCGTACAATTTCTAAGACTACTTTCACTTTTGAATAATACCGATACATCTACTTACTGAATAAAACTCTTTCAGCGAAAATGTGAATAAGATTGGATTACATACTATACAGAAAACAAACTTTGTTTGTCAAATTAGAAACTCAACATTTGAAACTAATAACAAACGGATTTATTTTTATCATTCATCGTACTGAAAAAAGAAAATCTGAAATCAGGTACCAGAAAATATATACAGAAAATTAATTTAGAAAAAGTAAAAAATAGTATTAAGCACTCTTTCAAAAGTAGTATTAATCCATCGAGTCATCTAACCATGTCTTAAGAGCTGTTAGTGAAGCCGTGGTTATAAAAATAGTACTACACTGGTGTCCAGAAATTAAGGGACAGTTACCGATTTCAGACGTTTCGTCGAATATCTACTACGTGATATACTCGTGAGGAAATGCCAGAAATGCCCTTGAAATTGAGGATATAAAGAACATGTTTGAGTTCATGTTTTTCAGTGAAGATTTTGTCGTGAGGACAAATAAAGGAGGGGGCAATAATAATTTTAATAATAAAATAATATTTTGATCACCCAGTAAAAGAGAATGCTAAAAATGGTCTGTCACTGTTTTAAATGACTATGTAGGTCCTGTTCAATATTTGTGTGCATTTAGGTAAGCATAGAAGGTATATTCGTGATGATGTTAACGTTTCTGTGAGAAATTCAAAAACTTTTTTTTTCCCAGCTGAATTTAACACCGTTTTCCAAACACTTGACAAAAAATCATAGAAATTGTACACTGTAATTAAAATATCAATATATTGGATATTTGATGAGATATATGTATTTGTATCAATTACATTTTGACCGCTCATGCGCAAACTACAGCAAAGATTTTTTGTCATGATTTGGTAGTCAATACTCATATAAAAAGTCCAGTGAAATATCCTGAAAACGCAAAAGGTTACGGCAATATTAAATAAATGAATGAGGAAATCCCATATAATCCTATGGGATATGTTCTCTTCAATTTATTTTCCAATGCATTACACATTATTTAAATCATTGAAGATGCACTAAATGTTCAGATATAATTATGTCAGTATATGTAATTTTTATTTCAATACATTTACATACTAAGAATGGTAGAATTCATGAAATGATTGCTAATCTTGCATCATGTAGCTTCTATATTATCTGAATTCAAAACATGATGTATTATTGCATGATGTTCTACATGCTGATGCAATTTTGCGAAAAATTGCTACTGTACCTTCATCCTCTTCCTAACTAGCTGTGATCAAAGTATGGTGCAATGTTGCATCATAATGTGTAAGAAACTTGACTATCCTTTTCAAACATCATTTCTTCTGAAGCTTTCAATGAAGTATGTTCTGGAATACAATAGTTATTTTGTGTTTAACATTATACAGTGGAGAAGGAATGATTTTTATGTAACAAGCTCAGTGTTTCATTGGGTATTGATCTTATTCCTGCTTTTAAATTCCCTTCATAACTTAATTGGCAGTTATTTAAAAAAAAAAAAGATTGCACTAAACATTCCCAGATGAAAAATGTTTTGTGTATGGAAATATATGCAAGGTTCAAGATAATAAATATCTAAAATGGTATGTTTTATGTCAGAGACAGTGTTGTGATCCATTTAATAAACATCCAAACAGCATCAGGGCCATTAAAAACAATTTATTTATATATGTCTATGACAAATCCAGACATACACATTCCAGGAACAAAATTGTGTGTTTCCTGTTATTCATCAATAAGTAAGAAGGACATATCTACTGTTGACATGGAAAACACCTCTGATCCAGATTTTAGTGAATCCACAGTAGTAATGGAACAATTACACAAAAGCTGTGAACTGTTATCACCAATAAATGTAAGTAGGCACACCTCAAAGAGAAAACTTAATTATATACAGAATTTTTTTTTTAAATCACTAAGAGTGTTGAAGCTAAAGCAACTATAGTATGGGTTGTTGAAACCATCAATAAGCCCCAACATATTACTAACATGACTTGCTCCGACTCTATATCTGTGATGGAACAATTATTGAAAAAGTTTACAAATGCATGTTTTAAAGAAATGTTTCAAATTCTGACACTAGCTCCAGATTCATGAACAATCCAGTAAACAATGACATATTTTAATACTACACAGTATTTTCTAAGAAAAGGAAGGAAGTTTAAAACAGCAGAAGGGGTTTTATCAATGCTTAGTGGAAGAAAAAGTGTTAAATTGAGTCCAGATATTATAGAAAAAAAAATAATTTTTATTGTGATAACAGTAACTGTCGTACGTGCCCTAAAAAATTCATATCTGTTCCAACCGAAAATGGGTGAATATTAAAACAAAAGAAATTGATCTTGCACAATTTAAAGGACCTATATATTACATTTAAGGAACAACATGCTGAAATAAAAATTGGACTGTCTAAGTTTTACTCACTACGTCCAAGAGAATGTGTTACTGTTGGAAGCAAAGGTATTCATTCTGTCTGTCTGTGTATCTATCATCAAAATATTAAACTCATGCTTCATGCTATTCATATTACTGACTACATATCACCGTTAAAAAAACTTGTGTGTTGCATTGGATCTGAAAAATGTATGTTGCACATAGGTGATAAATGTCCAGAAATTTTAAAGAAAGATTTAATGCTTTTAGAGGAACTGAAATGAGCAAATAAATTTATAAACAGTAGGAAAAACTGATGGTGCAGAATTAAGAACAGTGATTATACCAGTTGATGAATTTGATAGTGAGTTAAATTCAAAACCCCATGCTTTATGCACACACCACTTTTTTATAAAAACTCAAAGTCTATATTTCAAGAAAGCAAAGGATTATTAAATTAGAGATAATGCTATTATTTCAGCAGATTTTTCTGAGACTTATACTTGCATTATGCAAGATGCTATCCAAAGTATTTACTGGAAAAAATAGCAGGTTACAGTTCATCCCTTTCTTGCCTATATACAGGACACTATCACTGATATTGTGAAATCTATTCCTATGTGTGTAATAAGTGAGCATTTGGTTCATGACCCTACAACATTTTGAGCTTTCCAAAAAGTGATTGTTAAGTATTTAATTACACATGTTCCACAGATTAAATAGATGAAGTATTTTAGTGATGGATAACCAGCCCAGTACAAAAATTATAAAAACTTTATTAATCTCTGTCATGATGAAAAAGACCATGGTGTGAAAGTTGACTGGTATTTTTTGCCTCGAGTCATGGAAAAGGAGCTTGTGATGGAATAGGTGGTACCATAAAGCGCATGGCCACTAGAGTATACATTCAGCGTCCATTTAAAGATGGAATATTAAATGTATCTGATCTTTATGTTATGACACTTGTACTGACACTTATAAGTGAAAAATATTTTGCATGTGTACATGGTATTAATTGGTGGATCGGAAATATTTTAGATTACTGCAAGGAATTGAATGACTATACAGTGGGTTGCCAAATTATTAGGGACAGTCATGAAGTATAGGTTTTTTGTACAATATTAAGATTTAATTTGAAAATAAACACTGTTTTTAAGTTAAAAAAGCTTTATTGTTATAATTTAAGTATTTACGCAATATTATATGAAAAAAAAACCAACAAAAATATAATACAGTCAATTTACATATGTTAAGTAAATAATATTAATATTTGGTGACATTTCCTTTGGCTTCGAGGAGTGCTTCAATGCATCTCGGCATGCTTTCTATGCAATTTCTGGCACTTTCTTTTATTTTAGGGTTGTGATGTCATACATTTATTAGTTTTTCGATGAGTTGTACCTTGGTTGTTATATCTTTGGCGATTTCCGCCTTGGTGATCTTCCATAAGTTGTCTATGGGGTTCATTTCAGGAGAATTGCCAGGCCAAGGTAAAACTGGGATATTGTGGTCTGCCAAAAACTTTGTAACGCTTCTAGCTTCATGACAATGCGCTGAATCATGCATAAACATGAACTCTGCACCACCTGGGAACCATACTTCAATTTGTGGCAGCAGCCGCGTTTCCAGAACTTGATTGTACTGGTCTTGTCTCATGGTTCCCTGGACAATGTAGAGGCGTCCAACCCCTTTAGCGCTTATTACAGACCACACCATTATTTCATCAGGGTGTTTAACGCTCTCCAAGATGCAGTCAGGGCGGTATTTTCCGCCTGGGCGTCGCCTGACAAAGCTGCTTTTATCGGCTAAAATCTCAGGTGTTGATTCATCTGAGAAACACACCAGAAAAAAATTAAATATGTTAATAATTTAGAAATAAATGATTTTAAATGACATAAATAATAATTATCTTAACAACGGACTTTACTCCAGTCATCAACTGTCTTCTGCCGGTGTTCACGAGCCCAGGCAAGGCGCTTCTTCTTCATCGTTTCTGTCAACTGGGTTTCTTGGCTGGACAGTGACCTGTCAACCCTTCATCCACTAATCTCCGCTGCACAGTTCTTTTAGAAACTGGTATTCCAGATTCTTGAACGATCTGAGTAAGGAGTCTCACACTTTTCTTTCTGTTTCCTAAACATATATTCCGGATTTTCCTATCGGTACGTGGGGTTGTTATGCGTTTTCTTCCACTTTTACCTTTTCGTTTGGGCGAAAATGGCTGGTTTTTATCCAGATTTATTTTCATCCTGTTGACTACTGACTTGCAAACTCCAGAAAGTTCTGCTATCTTCCTTTGGGAATGACTCGTTAACGAAGAAGGGTTTTTACCTCAAATTTTTTTCCTAGGGGACAAATCAACCCCTCGACCCATACTAAAATCAATAAAAATAAAACATAAATTAAAATCGTAAATAATTTCGCAAAAAACAACTATTTAATCAATAAAAGAAAGATAATACTCACATATAATTCTTAACTTTTCCAAAAATAAAACCCAAAGAATTTTGTTTAAATTAAAGAAAGGCGTCTTCCACTATTGCGTGTGTAAAAGACTCAGCGTCTCTCTCGTTATTAAAATATTTATAGAAATCAAACAAATCTCTTAAGATACCAAAAGTACTTAAAAGTTGAATTATAGAGATATTGACAACGATACAATACATTCCTGCAACACTTAAACCACTTACAGCCGCAGTCAAGTGCACCTAAAGTATAAAACTAGCAAAAAATATGACTGTCCCTAATAATTTGGCAAACCACTGTATAAATATGTTCATGCATCCTCATGGCCCTAATTCATCATATTCATGGCCAAAATCTTCAGATGTTTGTTAGATTCTATAAGATCACATAATGAATGTAGTATCTATTCCCGTGACTGCTACATGAAGAACATTTACTGTTGCACCAGAGGAAGATCGAGCAAATCAACAATTATTCTTAAACTTCAAGGCAAATTAAATCTTTGGCAGTTTAAATTTGACTGTAAAGAAAATTTAAACTACCAAACTACCTTTGCACAGAAACTCCAAAAATGTCAATCAGCATATAATAACAGAGGTCAAAGCATTTGTATATATTATATTTTTTAACCCTTTCAGGGGCAAGCACTTGTGTTCCTATAACGTTGAATTCTCACCGGAATTTAGGAGAGAATTTAGTTCACAATAAGAAAAAGCAATTTTTTCAACTTTTTCCCGTCAAACTTATAAAAGTAAACTTTTATAAAAAGTTTCATATTCGAATCGAATTAAAATTAGGTGGGATATAATATGAGCCACTGCCCCTCAAAGGGTTAACTACAAAGTGACGTTTTTATGTTTACAATGTATTTCAACTGTGACTCACATGCCTGAAATGACTCAGTTTAAACTTGTCTTTCAATACTATTTTATAAAGTTACATTCATGTAAGTATTCTAAGTTCTTATTTTGTCTAGATTTGTCCATATAAGTTTTAACTTATACTTTCCTTTCTTCATATTCAGTGTTTTGTTATGCAATTGTATTATACAAAGTTTTACATATTACCATTTTCCATTTTATCTAGCTTTGTTCAGATGAATTTTAACTCAATGTGAACTAAAAAACAAAAACAAAAATTCAACTTAATTATCTCATTAATTTTATTTTTTAATATTTTATTTGAATTATGAAACTGTGATTTACAGTTAGTATTTCTTCTATATTTCAAAAAATATATATTATGTGGAATATATAGTACAGTCCATTATTGTAAGGGATGTGACAATTATGTAGATATTTGTTGAGAATTATATTTTTATTTTATATGAAATAAAAAGTATTGAAATAAAAATTTACTATTATTTTAATATAATATATGAATTCTAGTATAAATTGCAGAAAATTGGTATTGGTACATTGACTTATGTATTAGATATATATACACACATATTAGTTCAAATGTCAGAAAAATTTAGTTTTGGCCACTATTTCTTGAAACAAGGTTACTTGCATGTTTTAAGACAGTCACTGATTGCTAAGTAACATTCTATGTGTAAAACGCTATTTAAAAAAAAAAAAAACATTTTACCTCTCCATACGTTTTTTCTGTTTAAAGCATACACAGCAAAGTTTTTGGCAAGTTTCAGAAAAATTCATGATGGTCCATTTTTTAATGACGCATTACACTGAGCCACTTTCTGAGTGTGATATTTTCAATTTGAATGTAATAAAAAAGTATTAAAATGGAAATTTACTATTGTTTTGATATCATATATGCATTATTGGTACAAATAGCTTCGATTTCGTACCAAAAATATAGAATTCAAACCGTTAGTTCTCATGTTATGAACATATATATGCATTGGGATAAAATCCAAGATGGCCACAATCTGGTAAAAATGACCAATTTTTAAAAGGCTGTATCTCAGCCAATATTGCGCAAATTATTTTTTAATTTCAGATTTGAGTCTATTATATCTGCCTATGATCAAAAAATTAAAAAAAATCTGTGTCTGTGCTGCAACAAGTTTTCTTTAAATTGGTTGATTTCCCATGGGATGACCTTACACAGAGTAATTGACAAATTTTCTTTCAATTATGCGAATAATTCACATTTATGTAAAGTATTGAAAATGTTTAAATTTTTTCTGTTATTATTTGTGACGGTAATTGTGAACCTGAAAATCACTTTTTTTTTTAAACAAAATAGTTTAGAGGGATGCATTTTTCCCAAAATTTTTTCTGAAGTAAAAAAAAAAAAAGTTCTTATAGGCAAATGGAGCATTGCAACGCACTCTAATTGGACAGTGTTGCAAATAACAAAGTGGGATTTTTTTCAACAGTGTTTATATTTTCGCTTAACAAGCTTGATTCTCATAATTCGATGACGATATTTCAAATGTGTTATTCTTCTTTAAAGAAACTTATTTTGAAAATGTTTAGTTATAAGTTATATATTTAGTTTAATTAGGTTAGAAAATATATAAATGTTAAAAATTGTAATTCTTGGTACTTGCGAACATGTTTTTCAAAGGGACTTTAAAATAAGAAAAGAAAAAAAAAAGAGTATCGAACCGAGGCTATCTGGGATACCGAATATAGATGAAAGCCTTTTTTTTCAATTAAAAAATCTAATAGATTTTTTACGTTCAACATATTTTTTTTGTTTTTAGATTGGAAACTTTCTAAACCAAAAAATAATTTTTATATGAAAAATATCAATAATATATTCAATTTTAATGTTTTGAAAATTATTAAAAGCAAAATTTTCGTATTAGTCGCATGTCATGAATTAGTAGCCGAAGAAATTTCCAAAGATTTCGCTAGCAACAGCAGTTTTTTTATTATAAAAATTTCAGTGGTTTAAATGCGAAGTTTGATTACTTGTCTGTAAATTTGAGTTATTTATTTACATTATTTACTTATTTATTTATTTATTGATGAATTTCAATTTTGTTATGGAATATTAGCTAGAAGCAAATGCTGGACATTTTATATTGTTTTAAGTGCAAACGAAATAATCTTTCGTAATCGGGTTGAACCCGAAACAAATTTTAAGAAAAATTAAAATATTTATTTAAAAATTATCAAGCTTGAAAATTAATTTAAAAATCATAAAAAGCAGTAAATTCAGATACAGATCTTAAACAAATTGCATTTCGAAGAATATTTTGTTTCCTATTCTACGATGCAAAAAATTGAATTTGTACGATATTTAGAAGTTAAAAGAATTTCAATAAAAACGAAATTTATTGGTCAGGTATTGCAACTGTAAATATGACGTCAGCGTTACTCATGGGAAGGTTTTTTGTTTAGGATATAGATATACTTTTATCTTTTTAGAGAAAATGAATTTAAAAAAGATAAAATATATTTTAAAATTTTATTTAACATTTATTTAAAAATGAGTGGCGCGCGTTACAATTTCGTTTTTTAAAAGTATTTTAAAATATCTTATTATTTATAAATATTATAAAATCTAAGGTCAATTACAAAAAGGGAAATTTCAATACTTTAAATAAAACTATATTTTCTATTAAAATGTATTTTTTGTATTACAATTTACCTTAATTAAAGCATATATTTTTTACTGTTTCTGTTATTATCTATAACGGTACTTATGATTTTCTATAAAACTTGTTTTTTTAATCTTAAATGGTTTAAAGAATGACTTTTTTCGAAATATTTTTTCAAAAAGAAAAATGTTCTTATATGCGAGAGAGTATTATATCCCGCTATTTGGCCAGTGTCGCAAGTAAGAAGAAAGAAATATTTTCAGTAACAGAGTTTATATTTTCGTTTAACAAGCTTCACTTCCATATTTTCATACCGGTATTTTACAGAACATCGTTTTCTTTTTGATAGAAATAGAACTTTGATTCTAAGCAAGAAAACTTAAAAGTTTTATTTCTTCTTAGTTGCGTAATTCCCTGACATGTTCAAAACATACAAGACCTTAAAAATGTTTTTTTAATTTTATTTATAAGTTAATATAATATTAAAAAAAGCTATTTTTAAATATTACTTTCTAAAGATTCCTGTTTTTAAAGATTATTTTTTAAAGATTACTTTTTAAATATTACTATTTTTAAATATTGCTATTTTTAAATATTACTTATTAGTAAAATAAATAGCGGCGAGAATTTTGTTTGTTATAGATAATACGTATTAATTACTGAATATGATTTTTTGTAAGGAAGTATATAAATTCATATTGATATTACTTCTGTGCATAGAATAATTAAACATTTTCCTTTTATTATTAGAAAATATACCTTTATTTAAATATTAAAATTTAACTTTTTATGTTATTATAAATGACAGTAATTCTCGAAAACACTTATTTTTTTAAACGGAATAGTTTAGACAAATGCTTGATTTTTTTTTCAATTACTTTTTATTAAATAATAAAAAAAAAATTGATGGGCACTGCACGACGCTAATTGTACAAACAACAAAGAAGGAATTTCTGAAACCGAGTTTATATTTTTTGCTTAGCAAGCTTCTCATTTTCATTTGTTGATGGACATATTCTAGAGCAGTTCATTATCTTTCAAAAAAACTGTTATTTCGATTTAGAAATGAGAAAATATTTTAAAATTTATAAATGTTTTAATTCATCTTAATTGCGAAACTGCCTGACAAACAAATAAGACATTAAAAAGGGATTTTTTTTTTGCTTTTCAATTTAACTAATGTAACGTAAAGAAATATATTTTTAAATTGTATATACTATTTATATATTAATTATTAAATGTATGCTTGAAGAGACAAAACGAATAAAATCTCGGAGAAATTCGGAAAATGTTTCGGCATTCTGGTCGGTAAGGCAAATTCTGTATTTTTACTTTTTTTAAATGGTCATAATCAGGGCTAATCAAATGCGGTCGCCAGGTAGCCATTGGTGACCAAGATTTTTTATCTGGCGACCAAAAGTATTTCATTTTGCAGTTTTTTTTATTTTTTTATTTTTTATTTTTTTTTCTTTTTGTACAAAAATTGAACTAAGAAATGAACACAAACAATATATTTTTATTTCCCACACCCTTACTCGTGCACGGCAAACAGTGATATTCCTCTTTTCTCGTATTTTTAATGGAAAACCCAAGTTCAAAAGGCATTTTCCATCTCATGCACAGAAAACACCATTCTTTTCCGTTATACCCAGTTAGCAGGGAGGTGGCAGGTTTCAACAAAACAGTAAGAAAGAGTGTTAATCCAGCCTTTGTGGCACCTAAAATTGGACACAATGCGAAAAAATGTACACCAGATATATACATTTTTTGTAGCATGCAGCTATCCGAACATTTTAAGCATTCGGCAACTAACATTTCTCGAACATGGTCGTTAATTCAGCCTTTACAGTATTTTTTTAATTTTCCGGATATATATCATTTGGATAGTTTTCAATTCGAAACTCAGTTTATATTATCTTTCTAAATTATTATTTATTATTTGCTGTACTATTCTAAACTATGTAAAGTAGTAATTCTAAACTATGCTTGTTATTATTTTTTTTTTCAATTAATTCATAAAAAAAAAACTTTTGCGGTTTTTGAAACTCGATGACAGCGGAGGAAAGTGACAGGGGGGGGGGGGAGAGAGATTTTTACTGGCAACTAGAATTTGTTGCTGGCTACCAGATTTTATCAAATTTGTAAATTATTGGTATTATGATTCATAATAGCAATTTAACTAGAGTTCTTTCATCTTATCTGTCAAAGTATTATCAAATCAATGTTCGTTATTTACTCAAACATTCACGAAATCACTTTCACCGGATTTAATGTATAAAGAAACAAGAATGACAAATCATGCCTCAAACATAGATTATTTAATACTTTCCAACACATTCAGAATACTATAAAAAAATCCCGTTTAATAAATTGAAAGATGATGTCTAAGAAAACAATTTAGAAAACACATGTCACAAGTTGTAATTTTCCAACTGGACGAAAAATGCCCGGGCCAGGATTCGAACACGGGATCTCTTGGCTGAAGCCGCCACGCTCTACCAACTTTCGCTCTACCAACACGCTCTACCAAAAATTACAATTTGTTTTTTCGTCCAGTTGGAAAATTACAACTTGTATGATTTCTTTGCCAATTTGAATAATTGTGTTAAAATTAATCTAGTGTAATGACGTATCCAGCGTTTTCTGGAGTTCCATTACATGCGATCTATTCTGTTGAGCTGATTAAAATATCAGACCAGATGCTATGATCTATAAGGTTAACTGGATGAATTATGCGCTCCAGATTTGACCGGGATAGCTCAGTTGGTAGAGCGTGGCGGCTTCAGCCAAGAGATCCCAGGTTCGAATCCTGGCCCGGACATTTTTCGTCCAGTTGGAAAATTACAACTTGTATGATGTCTTTACCAATTTGAATAATTGTGTTAAAATTAATCTAACACATGTCACGTTTGAAAACCCAATGACAGGAATTACCATCAAAAGTCTGAGAAGTATCAGAATGCTTTTGTGTATTCCTGTGTAGGATTTATAAATTTGTCTGTATACTACATAGTTTTCTATTATTTACTTAAGTTGAGAAACGCAAAGACAGCTCAAAATTCCAATACAGCAAATTCCGTCAGTAAACGGAAATGTACTCGAGATCTTTGGTGCAGCCCTATATAGGATTTTTAGAATATATATACATTCAGTAATATGAAAACAATTAGTTAAATTCAAAAATGTTTACCACAACTGAAAACATACTTCCAACAATTATTATTGATAGACAATACTATCGCCAATTTTTTTATATGTGTCCCCACGATGAATGCTATGAGCACCATATTCTTTACTATATATCATGTAGTGCGCCTCACAAGTAAAGGTACTATAGTTTGTGGCGGCAAATTTCGATTTTTATAGGTATTGGCTATTGAGTTTTTATAATGGTAGGGGACCGGGTCAAATTTCAAAATTTCGTTCAGTGAAAAACAGATGCCTTCAAAGAAATAAGTGTGATTTAAGTTTACTAATTGTTTTTACAGTGCCATACATTGCCAATAACTACTATAAGGTTATATTATTGCTGTCATTGTAAGAATTTGTAATTGCAGATAAAATATTCGTATGCTACTTGACAAGCAGGTTTCCGCCAGTTATGATGTCCTCGTCTAGTTTTAATTATCCTGTCAATACTTTTTCCCAAATTATGAGCAAAAATCTTTGTAACAACACATTGTGGGTTCTTTTGTCAGGTTTTCAGTCACTTCGTTCAAGTATGAATTTGCTAAAGGAGGATGCATTGATGAAGACAAAAACTACGTCACCCCTGCAGACTCGAGGCTAACGAAAAAGACAGGCTACCGCGGTGCATTCCACTTATCATTTTTTACAGACCGCGAGAGTGACATGATGCTCTTTTCGTACACCTGCTATTGGTGCATTCGAGCATCACGTGACTCCCGCGGTCTGTATAAAACGATACGCGTTAAGCACCGCGGTAGCCTTCCTTTTTCCTTAGCCTCGTGCAGACTACTGTTTTAAAATTCCAGAAAGAAAGCAGAGCTATTTTGAATGCGTCGTCGAGTAAGCGAAAGAAGCCTGTGCTCCTTTTTTCGCACTGTCAGAAATATTTTTGTTTTACTCACTTCTTCGGAATGAACAATGCGTCAAAAATTGACAATCATCAATGCATGTCAGTGTAAGAACCATAAATAAATTTAAATCTTACTCATTTCTTTGACGGCAACTGGTTTTCAATGAACGGAATTTTATATTTTGACCCGGCCACCTGTCATTAACAAAACTCAATAGCCGATATGAAAGGTAGCAAATTACTTAGCTCGTTTGAGACGAATCGAATGAGCGATAAAAATCGAAATTCGCCACCACAGACTATAGTACCTTTACCTGTCAGTAATACATATACCACTTACAATATATTTGAGACAGTCTGACATCATTAAAATACAACGCAAAAGATTTTCCTCATACACCGTAATGTAACGGAATTCTTTTGAGTGTCACTGTGAATGAACTGTATATGCTACACATTTCATTTTCGACACCAAACTAGCTATAGCAAACATCAATATCATATATAAATTGCATGTCATTCCGAGTATATTTACGCGAGTTATAGCACAGATAGACGGCAAACGGTAGACAGACAAACCGAATTCATAAACACTTTTCAACTACTATGTTGGAAAGTGTTAAAAAGGTGAGAAAAAAATTTCCTAATCCGATTTACTTACCTTTTACAGATAATTTTCAGTATAGTAATATTTAGTATTAGTCAATATATAATTTACTTTGTGATTACTTGTATACGCACAAGAACTAGAAAACGTTTTTATAGTGAATTGAGATATTATATGCTATAATGAAAACAAGATTAATTAATTAAATACATCCATTCGCTCAATACACACGAGTATTGTGAGTGATGCATAATCTTGTTTAGTGTATCATACCGATGCTAGATGAAAAATCGGTAGAGCACATAAACATAGCACTTTAACTGTATATAGCGATGTGTATTAATTTTAGAACATTCCAACTGCGTTATAAAAGGACGAAAGAGTATGTGCGTCTTCTTACACAGTTCTCGCTATAACCAAGTTTAAGATTTCATGTAACGGACAGAAAGATAATAAGTAAAAGTAAAAAAAAAAATGATAGATAATATTTGGTAGTTGTCAATTACCAGGGTGCGACTAAATTACTAAACGGCAACTAATGAAATTTAGCTTAATAAATTTTCAATTCTAAATTCTTAAATTGCATGAGCTTCTTTAAAAGTAAATGAGAAAATTAAGCTTACCATTTATTTATACGTTTAAATACATTTTCACGCAAAACTCTTTTTTTTAAGTTATTTGATTTTGTTCTTTAGGGGAAGGGGGGGGGAGGACGTC
This sequence comes from Maratus michaelseni, assembly GCA_963931845.1. Lineage (NCBI taxonomy): Eukaryota > Metazoa > Arthropoda > Arachnida > Araneae > Salticidae > Maratus > Maratus michaelseni. The sequence goes on from OZ007595.1 coordinate 202,572,525, forward strand.
TTTACACCAGATGTATTTTTCTTTTAATTAATTCAATGAATTCGGGAAAAAATGGATTCTACAAGTTTGATTGTTTTGTTGAAAAATGATGAATCATTTATTAGGAAAGACTTCATTATACACTTCGAGATATTTCACTTCATTTCATTTTAAGTGTAGTTATACACTTAAATAAACATACAGCATTATTCGGAATTACACATACAAAATTAGTTATCCTATTAGAATCCTAATTAGTTATTCTATTGTGATTTATTACAAAATCTATCATTGTGATAGATCAAACTACAACAAAGAATATTTGTACAGGGAACTGGGATCACAATTTATTTATTCAGTCAGAAATACAGGGTTTCTCACTCCAGACTGAACTTCTTGTTCATAAATTAAAAAGTAATGAAGATTATTTAACAAAATTTGCTGCAATATTACATTTCGTTGTGTGAAATGCAATGATAACACATAATGTGATGCACATGTCCTTATTACTGCAGAGGTAAACTTTTAGCAGTAAAAATAACCAGAAATTTTCGTATTATTTATGAAAAAATTTCTGATTTAATAATGAGTTTAAACGAAACAAACATTTCTATTAAAATTTACTGGTGGAAGTTGCACTGTAAATTAATTGGGCCCTGTTGATAGAAGAGTTGACCATTCATACCAAAAATCGTTGAATTAGATGCCCCAAACTTCCAAAGTTCATTGGCAGTCAAAGTTTCCAGGGAAATAGCATAACTGAATTTATAATACTACAATTTTTTTACATAATATCCGCCTTATTTAATCGCAGAATTAATTTATTTGCAGTAATTAAATAAAACTAATGTTACTGCACAAAAATATTGGTATTCAAAATTGATTTGTGGTGTTTTCCTGGTACATTGTTGACAGAACATACGATTTCACTTACCAAAATTGTGTACACTACCACCATTTTTGATGATGTCCTTCCAGCTTACACAAAGTAAGATAAGCCTGTTGAAAAGTTTTTGTAAATATCTGTATTACTTTTAACATTATGTATAATCATTCTGTTTGTATTCCCGTGAAACACCCTGCATTTTTTAGTCAAGAAATAGATTGCGACACTTGATTCCTTTAAAAAAAATGTTTGTTGAAGTATGCTCTACCATCCCTTCAAGATTTTAGGTTAAATTTTGAATCGTACTATATCTTTTGTTTTTGTACTTTTTAAAAATGTTTCGATGGAATCTTCCGTGATCGGATCTGCTACCGTTGCGGGTAGCTTAGGCGCAACAGGCTGTCCTCTTTCACCAACTCTGACCGGAAAGGTAGAAAACTAGATCACAGAATATCCCACCGGAAAAAATTTAAAAGCTATTTCAATAAGTTTAAAACATCGACCAGCGGGTTCAGGCAAACCGAAGCGGTACATCGGATAACAACAAAGCCATTAAATAATAAGCCCAGTCAGATAGTGTTAAATTTGTTAGCGACACACTAGCGCCAAACCTCTGCTGCGGAAGGAGGACAAAACAGAAGTGGGTCGCAGAGAAACGATGCGATTTATTTATATCGATATTTTATACGATTTTTATCGATGTTTTGTTTTTGTACTTCCTTTAAAAGCTTGCTAATTATTGGGATCTTTTACATTAAAGCTGAAACTATAATGAAAAAAAATGTGGAAATTTACTGGATTAATATTTCTATATAAATATAGTGGTGGCGAAGAAGTTGATTTATTTATTAAAAATTAAATAAAAAGTGATGGAAATTTACATCACTATGCAGTTAACCCTTTCCGGCACAGACAAATTATGTTCGTAAAATGTGAAATTACTGACTGACACCGGAATTTACAAATGACTTTCTTAGAAAATATGAACTCCTTATTTTAAGCTTTAATTTTAGAAGCAAAATTTTATTAAAATATTCTTGGTGCCGAATGCAGCACTCCCAACCGCTAGATGGCGCTATTTTCAACTTGCGAAAAGTTTCCCATTTATCTGACTGGGCTTATTATTTAATGGCTTTGGATAACAACGGCGGTTTCGAGATCATTATACTTGTATATACACGATTTTAAGGAATTGTTAGTAAAATAAAATAATGAAGGTAAATAAATATTTTTTTCAGAGTTATAGTTATTCTTTTAAAGAACTGAATATGAAAGGCGTTTCATATAAGTATTTCTAACATACGAATGTCCATTTGCATAATTTAAAATCATACTAAAAACCTTTCAACTTCATTACTCAAAACATTTTGTTCGAGGATTTTACGGAGCATTACACTAATGGACATTTCATCTGTTTTCAAATTTGTTCATAACTGCATGAATGTTTTTTTTTAAATCTTATATCTGATATTAAATTTTCAATGGAATTAAAAAGTGATTATTTTATACTAGTTTTAAATTAGATTTGTGCCAAAATTCTGAAAATGCGCTATAAATGCAGTATAATCCTCTAATCTAAGCGATAATAAATGCACAACTGAAAATAATTTAACCTCTGAATTTGATTTATTACGCCCTTAATAATAGAATATAAACTCTGAACGAAATTTCTGTATGTACATATGATAATTCAATTTATAATTAAATTTCAAATCTTCAAACAATAAATTTTGATGATAATGTACATTAGATTACATTAGATTTTTGTGGAAAAATATTTTTTTAAGGTAATTCAGACAATTTAGGGAAGGCATAAATTTTTATTTCACGTCTTTTTTACAGAAAAACAGATATCTTTTTCTTGCTTTTCCTGATGGCTGATGTCTTTGAAACTCTTTCACAATTGTTAGTGCATATACAGGGTGTTCCGTTAAAGGGGTCCAATATTAATAGGGGTAATAGAGGAGATCACATGGAGCATAAATCAGTATATAAAGCCTGGTCGGATCTCAATAGTTTTCAAGTTACAGCAAATAGAATGAAAATTCGGAAAATTGTAAAAGAACCCTCATTGCTAAACTATCGATAATGCTACATAAAAACGAAGCACATATTTAGAAAGAGCAGAAAAAATCCTACGAAATGACATAAGTTTTTTTAGAATATTGAGAATTAATGGCGAGTTACAAGCTCTGAAACAGTGAAAAAAGTACGAAATCCAATATACATCAAAATAGTTAATCGTTAATTCCAAAAAGACAACTCTAGCTACAACAAGGAAAATGTAGTAAAATTTGGTCCATTCCGAAAACTTTCGAAAAAGCTTACAATGAACCATATCGGTTTAATTGTGTGAGAGAAATTAATCAGTTTCTTAGTTACAACTCCGCTTTCTTTGACACTAGCAAAGGTTAAACTCCGCCCATCACGATTGGAAACACCGCCTTTTTAATTACTCTCAACTATACATTTTCGATCATGCTTCTTCTGAGATGCAACATTTTTAATTATTCAAGAGTTGAATGAACCAAAATAACTTTACAATAATAGTCTACATTTTAAAGTGGTCTTTTATTGATATAAAGCTTAAGTTAAATTCCTTAAAATTAAACTGGTGGTGAAAATTCGGAAATAATTAAAAATATTGCGATTTGTAACTATGCAAGAAGTTTCAGTACATGTTTTACATGGACAATTATTGTATGTATATGTGCATCATAATTTATGATAGGAAATAATAATAACAAATAGCATAATAATTTTATTAATTATAAATTTAAAAAAGACACTAAATTTTAAATTAATTCATACAAACTTTGTAATTTACAATTTGAGTACACCACAGTCTGTGACTTACAAAATACTGTGCCAAAAAGTGTTGAAAATAAAAGAAAAATGACAAATAAAGAATTACATTCCACGTACTTTATGACATATGTGAAGCATAGTCTTCTGGCCTGCGCTGCACAGTTCAATGTCGGAAGGCAGACGAACGGACATTATTATAATAGGTGTTCGAAGTTGCGCCCATTAACAGAATCGCACAGCCGACAGCGACGTCGTAAAGATTGGCGAACACGCCGAAAAACTCCGACGGAGTTGGGAATGTCTCCTGCAGCGACAACGATTCGCGCTAGTAAATCCTCCGGTGTATCCACAGGCGTTTCATACACCAGCGATTTAAGGTGTCCCCAAACAAAAAAGTCTAACGGATTGAGGTCTGGAGAGCGTGCAGGCCAAGCAACAGGTCCACTGCGTCCAATCCATTTCCCAGGATATGTTGAATTGAGGTGATTGCGAACACCTATGAAAAAATGCGCCGGTGCGCCATCGTGCATAAACCACATATTGTGGCGCAATGTTGCTGGCACATTTTGCAGTAACTGCGGTAAGATATCCCGTAGGAAAACCAAGTACGTACTGCCATTGAGTACATCTGGGAGTAAATATGGTCCTATGAGATAATCGCCGAGGACACCTGCCCATATGTTCACACTGAACTTTTGTTGTGCGTTCGACGGGAAAACAGTGTGCGGATTTGTATATGACCATGTGTGCATATTGTGCGTGTTTACCACGCCCTCTCTCGTAAATGTTACTTCATCAGTAAATAAAATATTTTCCAGAAATTGTGGATTATTTTCTGTTACATTAAGCAACCAGCGTACGAATTCTGTCCGCTGAGCACAATCTGTTACTGATAACAGTTGTACCCGCTGCACATGAAAGGGGTGCATTTTTTTCTGCACGCAGAACACGCCACACACTTTGGTGAGAAACACCGACTTCAGACGCAGCAGCTCGTGTACTCGTGGAGGGGTTATCTTTAAAAATATTCAGTACATCTTCTTCCATTGCAGGTGTTCGTACATGTCGAGGTTTCCCTGCATCAATGCTTGCTGTATTAAACGATCCAGTCTCCCGTAATCGTCTATCGATTTTTATGAAGAGTTTCGAACTTGGGCAACGTCTCCTTGGAAATTGCGCACGGTACATGCGCTGTGCTAGACATGCATTTCCATGAGCTTGCCCGTACATCAGATGCATGTCCGCATATTCTTCGTTAGAGTATTCCGGCATAATTATTATACATCAACTTACTACAATCCCACTTACAACAGCCTCCCTTTAACATAACGCCCACTGATGACTGCTGTTTTATTACACTTTTCTTCCTATACACATAGAAAATTTGCATAAAAAGTACTTCTTCTTCATCATCCTGAAAGTTCATGGAGGAAACGCAGCAGTCACGGAGTTTGCTTTAAGACAAGGCGAGAGCTGCACAATATGTCATTCACTTGACCAGACTGAATAATGAAAGGGTATTGATAGAGGTTGATCAGAAATGTATAATTGAAAGATATTAAAACGGGGTGTTTACAATCGTCATGGGTGGAGTTTCGCTCTTTCCGAGCGTGCAACAGTACAGAGTTGTAACTAGGGAACTGCTGGATTTCTCCCATACAATTAAACTGATATGGTTTATTGTCAGCTTCTTCGAAAGCTTTCGGAATGGACCAAATTTTATAACATTTTCCTTGATGTAGGTAGAGTTGCATTTTTGGAATTAACGATTAACTATTTTGCTAAATATTTGATTTTGTATTTTTTCACTGTTTCAGAGCTTGTAACTCGCCATTAATTCTCAATATTCTAAAACAACTTATGTCATTTCGTAGGATTTTTTCTGCTCTTTCTAAATATGTGCTTCGTTTTTATGTAGCATTATCGATAGTTTAGCAATGAGGGTTTTTTTACAAATTTCCGATTTTTCATTCTATTTGCTGTAACTTGAAAATTATTGAGATCCGGCCAGGCATTATATACTGATTTATGCTCCGTGTGATCTCCTCTATTACCCCTATTAATATTGGACCCCTTTAACGGAACACCCTGTATGTTTCATTACGGTAACTCATACAATAATGAAAGGGTGAAATATGAGATAAATGAAAATAGTAAGAATATTATTAAACTGCATTTCCACATCTTTTTACAGAAAAACAAATTACGTATATTGGTAAATGTCTGGTTTGTGTCTTAGTTAACGAGTGTGAAATTATTTCTCAATTGCTGCAACATATTTTTGTGACGATCGATTCAATTGTGAAAAAGTTGAATAGCAGATAACGAAAGATAATTTATCATATGTTTAAAAAATTAGAAAGTATAATATTCGAATTTATCTTATATTTTAAAGAAATAAATTTTTATTTATTTATTTTAAAATTCCCAAAAAATATTTTGACTAACATTATCTTGATAGGTCTAAAAAATGAAATATTTTTAACAACATTCACTCTTACTTAATATTTTTAGAAAACACCGTATGTAAATTAAAATAATAGCTGAAAATTATAAATAAATATTTAGCCTAGAACCTGAAGCTGTATCTTATCATACGAAAGATGATTATCAAATAATAATAATAATGAATGCGCGTTGTCTTTAAATAAATTCTGAGGCATCCTCAACTGCATTCTTTGTTGGTAATATTTAGTATTTGATTATGCTGCTTTTCTAATGTTAAGAAGAAATAAAATCAATGTATTTTTATAGAATTTCGTTTTTATCATTTCTTTATAGACAATATTTAATTTCACCATTTATAATTTTTTTCTTCTCGGTTGCCTTTATTTAAAGTAAAATCAATGAAAAAAAAATCTAAAGAATAAAATTAATTCTTTTATGTTTATAATAATATTATCACTAGCTTATTTTATTTTAATTTGCCAACGGCTATTTTCTCTTTTCTATTTCATGCTGATAATAAGTTTTATGAAATATCATAATTTATTAAATGTTCCGTTCTTTTTCCAGTAAAAATTTAAATTTACAGGCAACAAAGGCTTAGAAATGATGCCATTTTCAAAAAATTATTTTCTTTTCTTTGTAAACCATTCTAGTATATCATTAGTGCCTTCTTCTTACGAGCATTCACAAATATACTTGATCGAAACAGTTAAAGACAAAGTACAAATTGGGGAAGTATCCATTTATTGATTTTTTTTTAATTAATGAAAATAAATTTAAATTTAAATTTAAATCTATAATACCGCTATAATACCACTGTAAACGAACTATAAATGCTACACGCTTTATTTTTACTACCGAATATGTCATGGTAAATCTCAATAACATATATCAATTAATGGCAATCTGACAATAATTTTCAACTTAGAGAATGACCAGACAGAAAAACCGACAAACACTTTTTAACTACAAAGGTTAAGTCATTAAGTAAGTCACAAAAGATAATTAAATAATAACTTTCAATGATATTCACTTCAAAACTATTTTTATTTCTCAACATATTCTTCACCACTATTTATGCACTTATATCACCGTTTTATCAGTTCCCCAACACCAGCTGCATAGCATTCTATAGGTTGCTGTCTCAGCCGCATTAGGACTTCAAGTTGAACATTTTCATCATCTGTGAACATCATTTTGCTTCTAAGATGGTTTTTTAGTGCACTAAATAGATGCAAATCGCTTGGGGCTAAGTCGAAACTGTATGGTGGATGTTGAAAAAGTTGCTAACAAAACTTTTGAAATGTCTCTTGTGTTCAACTTGAAGTCCTAATGTGGAAAAGACAGAAACCCAAATAATGCTATGCAGCTGGTGTTGGGGCACTGATAAAACGGTGATATAAGTGCATAAATATTGGTGGAGAATATGTTGAGAAATAAAAATAGTTTTGAAGTGAATATCATTGCAAGTTATTATTTAATTATCTTTTGTGACTTGCTTAATAACTTTCTCTCATATATTAGAAAGTTTGTAAAAAAGAAAGGAAGCAGTAAAGATTACCACTGCAAAAAGGTAGTGGTGTAAACAGAGCTAATATGTGTAAAATTTGTAATTTCAAAAATATATCTGAACGAATTTCCATTTAAAGAATTTTCTATATTACGATTATTTAAAAAAAAATAAGATTTGTGTAACTGAAGTTCAGTTATCATTTAATTATCCTATTGGTAGTGTATTGGTTAATCTAAAAAAATAAAACTGCTATTCTGTTTCGCTGTTTTTGTATCCTGGTTAATCTTAAGTAATAAATTCATTGAACTATCTTGTAAAATTATCTGTAAGAATATATTATCTTTATTTTTATCTTAGTCATAATTTATCTTATTTGAATGAACATATAAATAATGATAATACTGGAAAAATAGAGGTATTTAAAAATTTTAAATATTGTATAGCTTTTTAAGTATTTTTTTAAAAGTGTGCATTATTTAGAATTATTAGAATGTTAGTTTTGCATACAAATTATATAAATACGCTACATGAAAAGATTAATTAATATTTTTTAAACACAGTAAGAAATCATAATAAATTCACATCATTTGATAGTTATTAGAGCCTTTTTATATTGCTTTTTAATATGATATTGGTGCAATTTGTTGATGATGTTTGTATATACTACACTGTTAAAAATTTGCAGCAAACTGTCCAGTCATTTGACCGTTTTTGTAGAAAACGGTTACATAATCATAATTTAACTATGTTCTGACCGTATTATTGCTCATTTTATGGTCAGAATATAGTCAAATTATGGTTATGTAACTGTTTTCTACAAAAACGGTCAAATGACTAGACAGTTTGCTGCAAATTTTTAACAGTGTATATAAATTGTTTCTGTTTGTAAATAATAAATAAATTGCGTAAAAAAAAATCTTGTTTTATGAAACAGTGGCTAAGTGTCCAGAAAATACTTGAGAAATTTTCCATTGCTTTGCCAAAAAATAAAAAAATATTTCTTCGATGTCCATTTAAAAGTGAAGTTCCTTTTTCTTTTGGAAATATATGATATTTGTTATGCACAAAGTTATAGCACAGTATTTTACTGATATAACAGCTTAAAAAAATATTCTAGCATTTAATCACAATGTACTACAAGTGTATTTTTGTTTGTATTAAAGTGGTAGTGCAGAAGTCGAATTTATTTGCATATATTTTTGTGAAAATTGTTTTCTTGAAAAACTATTTTCCTTATAATAGGAGATTTCGTTTTTGTAATAGGCTACGGTTGTATTTATCTTTAACGAATTTCGAAAAAGTTAGTAAAATACAGATTCTGCTATATGGGAATTTAATCGAAATAATCTTTAAAAGTAGTCACACCGTTCTTAAGTGCTTGTTCCATTCTTTTCTTAAAGTGGTAATTTTCGTTGGATTCGATTTAATCATTCCATAATAATATATTCCATTTAAAAAAAAAAAAAAGAAAGCTTATATTCGGAAACAATTATCTTTCGAAGTTTACGAAACGTATTTTGTAATATTTTTATGCAAAAGTGGTGACTGATTAGTCGATTTTTTCTTAGTCCCAACGAAGGGCACACTGTTAAAACTTTGTAGCAAACTCTCCAGTCATTCGACTGTTTTAAAAAAAACGGTTACATAACCGTAATTTAACTCTATTCTCACAATAGTATTGCCCATTGTTAGAATAGAGTTAAATTACAGTTATGTAACCCTTTTTGTTTATGAAAACGGTCGAATGACTAGACAGTTTGCTGAACATGTTTAACATTGCATGCCGCGCCAGTCAAGTTTAAATAAAGAATTTCATTCGTAAAATCATTCACATTTTGGAGTGCCCTAAAAACATTTATGGAAACCCATTCTAAGAATTGCAGTCTACATAGAACTGTTTCGGAAACTAATAATTTCTTTCAGAGAATGATTTTCAGAAGCTAAATTCAATTTAAAATAATGAAAGGTTAGAAAAAATACTAAAAAGCGTAAAAGATTCATTAATGTTGATAAATAAAGGATGATAATAGCGTATTGTGATGAATGAGAAAGAAAATGAAAGAGATTTTTGAAAACAAATAGAGCTTTAAAATTTGCGTCTAAAAATAAAATCGTTATATTGTAATTCCTGTGTTTGTTAACTAGAGATCTTTTTCCTAATTAGAGACTTTTAGTCCACCACATAATGGGATATTTTCTCTACAATTCATATCTAAGTTTTTCTCATAAATTTAATAGTAGCTACATCGATTGAAAAAACAATCTTCTAATTTCTGTCTGTGTCTCATCATCAACAAAATAGTATCATAAAATAGAATCAGCAGTTCAGATTGTATATGTATTTATTTTTGTTCAAAATCAAGGTTACAAGAAAATAGACGTTGAATATATTTTTTTGAAAAATACAAATTCTTTAAATAAAAATTCAAATGCATATGCTCTTTCTGACACAATATTATATAGATTTGAATGTTTTATAAATACATTTTCATCCAATTAGTCACAATGTATGATGAAAAACTGAAAATTGCGCATTAAATGAGATGTTCCCCTTTTGATAAATTAAAGTTGTTAATTGTTGAAAAAAATATTTTAACTTTTAGTTCGATACATAATGGAATATATTCCTTGGATGCATATTTAACTTTTGTCTTAAATTTCAAATAGCCACAAGAATGAAGAAAATCAACCATTTAATTTCTCTCTCTGACTCAGCATCAACAAAACGGTATCACGTTATATAATCAGCAGTTGAGATTATATATGTGTGCTATCACTTTTAATACAAAAATAATTTAAGTTTTTATCTTTAGTAATAGTGCGTTAAAAGTGCTTTGTACCAGAAAGGTAATTTTTCACTTCCGTCTCAGTTATTTTCTCAAAATTAACGAAGTGGTTTGCTGGAATAAAGTAGAAACATCACGAGATATTACATTTGGGATTATTAAAGGTTAGGTTGTAGTTTTTATATGAAACAATTCTTTAAAATATAGCATCGATTTCAAAGATTTCATGTACAAACTAACAGATATATTTTTTAAACTTTTATTCTAAATTTTAAAACAAAAATGTTTCCAGAGATATTTTCTGTGTATATGTAGTGTAAATATTTTCTAGCATTTAGTCATGTTGCACGATATATATCTGAAAATTGTATATTATATCAGAAGCATTTTTCTCTCTGAATGCTATGTTTCAATAAAAATATATATTTTAAACTTTTATTCAACAGTATATTGAAATATTCGTTCTACAATTCATGCTTGTTTTTCTGTTGAAAGACTATTTTTTATACGAAAGAAAATATCTTTTAACTTTTCTCTGTGACTCAGCATCGACAAAAAAGCATCCATATATAGAATCAGTCAGCAAGATTGAATCAGCTGTTCAGAACGAAAGTGAATGAAGTCCGGTTTTCCGTTCCACCGAGAATTAGATGATTCTTTGTTCTATAGACAATAATTTTTTCGATTCCGTAATAAACCATACGCTAGGTTGAAAATAAAAGCAACAGTGAATGCTATTAGCATCCTGTGATTTTTCGTTAAATGTACGAAAGCCAATCAATTTTATCTCCAAGTATATTTGGATAATATTTTATGGACTTCATCCACTTTCATTCTGAAAACATCATATATGTGTATGTAATCGCTTTTAACACGTTCCTTAAACAGAAAAAAAAATTAAAAGAATTTGAGTTTTTTATCTTTTGCAGAAGAACAGTCGAATTGTTACGTACGTAAGGATAATTTTTCTCTTCTTTCTGTGTTCACCCCCACCCCTCCTTACAAATTAAGAAAAATGTTTTGTGGAATATAGTAAAAAGATTATGTTTTCACATCATTTAGTACATTTTATTATAGGATAGTTTGTGATTTTTAAAAAAATAATGTTTCATATATAAAGTCCCGATTTCAAAGCAAAGCTACTTTTCTCTTCCTACTGTGTTCACCCCCCCCCCCCCCCCTACAAATTAAGAAAAATGTTTTGTGGAATATAGTAAAAATATTATTTTTTTCACATCATTTAGTACATTTTATTATAGGATAGTTTGTGATTTTTTTTAAAAATATAGTGTTTCATGTACAAAGTCTCAATTTCAAAACAGAGCTAATTTTCTCTTCATACTGTGTTCACACCTCCCCCCCCGTCCCCCCTACAAATTAAGAAAAAGGTTTTGTGGAATGTAGTAAAAAGATTATTTTTTCACATCATTAGTACATTTTATTATAGGATAGTTTATGATTTTGTTTTTAAAATATTGTTCCATATATAAAGTCTCAATTTCAAAGCAGAGCTACTTTATGGGGAAAATAACGTAGAATTGTTAGGATATTATTCTAAAAATTAAAACAAAATGTGTAAAATTGTAACAATAAAAAAAATGTGGTTAAAAATGATTAATATGTCAATAAAGAATCTAGATGGATAATCTAATGAACACTCTCCCCCCTGTTTCCACAAACACAGAGACCCGAATACTGCGATTAATTTCAAAGCTTTTTTAATTAAGTTTTATGCACTGTGTACGAAAAATTATTTCTACAGTTCATATTTGTTTTTCTCTTAAAACTTAAGTAGTTGCACGCATGAAACAATATCAATATTTTAAATTTTTTCTAAGAAACAGCATAAACAAAAAAACATCAATACATAGAATCAGTAAGCGAATTTATGTATGCATTAGTACTAACACTTTTTAGCAGCACAGAAGTATAAATTATTAAAAAATTGAGTTTTTATCTTTGGAACTACCACAATAAATACCTTCGTATTGCAGGTTACTTTCTCCTTCCTTTCTCCTTCCACTTTTTAGCAGCACAAAAGTATAAATTATTAAAAAAATTGAGTTTTTATCTTTGGAACTACCCCAATAAATACCTTCGTATTGCAGGTTACTTTCTCCTTCCTTTCTCCTTCCACTTTTTAGCAGCACAAAAGTATAAATTATTTAAAAAAATTGAGTTTTTATCTTTGGAACTACCACAATAAATACCTTCGTATTGCAGGTTACTTTCTCCTTCCTTCTCTATTACTTAACAAAAATTAACAAAGAAGTTTGCCGGAATTAAGTAGAAAGATTGTGACAGATACTGTTTAAAAGATCAATGCATTTTATCAACAGATGGTTCGTGTTTTTATACGAAAATATTGTTTAAAACTAGTAAATCTGCAGATCAGGAGCCTCAACGTCAGCTCAAGTCACTGTTTTTTAATCTCACTTTTCATATTATTTAGCATCTTACAATCCGCAATTTAATTTTTTTCTATTGCATACATATTTACAGGCATATACAATTCTTCGGAGGTTTCAGAAATTAGAAGCGTTAAATTAAACACGGTTTATGCAATGATATTCTGAAATTCTTATGAACTTCTTATTCTTGTAACTTTTTAGATTAAAAAAAAAAACTTGTATTAAAATAAATTCTTCATTTATGTCAATAGAATACAAAAATAATTTATTTTGCTAATAAATTATTGGAACAAAATAGTGCGTGTTGCTTTTATTATTTTTATCTTCTTTGAAATATCGTTGCTAGGCAACTGATAAATTAAAGAGAAAAAAAAAATGCATTTTAAAATTTGTAAAAAACATGAAAATAAAAGTTTTATATTTCCGGAACAGATGCAAAAAAATTTCCAATCATTTAAACAATTAATATCTCAATTCTAATAAATGTATCGTCAATTTTTCAAAATTATTGGATATATTTAAAACCTCCATATCGAAAATCAACATCCATAATTTTACGTTGAAATCCATTATTCAAATATGCGATTTCCATTTCAGTTAAAAATAAAATTTGAAAATCGTCTGCAGTCCCATAGGAAAGCATTATGATTTAAAAAGAAATGTTCTCTATTTTTCGAACGAATGAACCAAATTTAACATAAAACTATACAGCTAATTCCGGGTATCTCACCAACATACCCACCAAAAATCAACCTAATCGGATCATTTTTACGGCAGTTATGGCGGAACAGACAGACAGACAGACAAACAGACAAACAGACAGACAGGAACCAAAAACTTTTCGGGTCTCAACAGTAAGCCTTCACTGACGTTTCGGCAATAAAGTTACAATTTGAAAGACGTAGATACTTTATACATAAGAAATATATTGTAAATTTATATTCAAAAAGCTATTATCATCATTTTCGTACAATTCACAGTTTGGCTTAATGTCTAAAATATTAATAATACATATATTTGTAAAAGAAAGTGATTTAAAATTTTAAAAACTTTATTTTTTGTAAATTATTTTTTAAGGTTTGCATTATTTAGAATAATTAAAAAATTTAGTATTGTGTAGGAATTTTACAATTTGCTAACAGGAAGTAATTCAACAAAACTTCTTAAATAAAACTGCACTTTTACATTTATTAATATCATTTGATAATTTTTAGAACTTTCTTTTAAAACAGAAAATATGATACGTAAAGTTATAATAATATACATAAAGTACTGCCAATCTAATTGTTTAAAAAATATATTTCATCATGTAGTGCACTTGTATGATACAGATCTGAAATTTGTTCATTGAATCAGACTAATTAATTCATTTTTTTTTTGTAAGCTATACTATTTATTATTGAACAATCTATTCAGCTTCATAGTGAAATGACTTTTATTGAATTCTTACTTACGTTTCTCTCTTCAAACTTAATTAACTTCACACACATAAAATATACCTTTGAACTTCATTTTTGGTGACAGCATGAACCATAAATCATCAATATATAGAATAAGTGGGCAGGTTATGTCGTGCTCTATCAATCTCAACACATTTTAAAATCAGAATGAGTAGAAAATATTTGAATTTTTATGTTAGTCAGTATGTAGTATGTGAAAAGTTCTTCATACGGCAATGTTTTCCCTAAAACAGATTAATTTATTCATTTTTTGTAGGTTATGTTATTTATTATTTAACAATATATTCAGTTGCATAGTGAAATCACTTTTATTAATTTCTTACTTACGTTTCTCTCTTCAAATTTAATTAGCTACACACACATTATAAATAAACTTTTGAACTTCACACTCGGTCTCAGTATGAACCATAAATCATCAATATATAGAATAAGTGGGCAGATTATGTGTGTGCTCTATCAGTCTCAACACATTTTAAAATCGGAAAGCAGTAGAAAATATTTGAATTTTTATGTTAGGTGGTAAGTAGTACGTAAAAAGTGCATCGTACTGCAATTTTTTTACTTACTTTTCTCTGTTATTCCACCCAAAATAAGAAAAAAGTTTGCTGTCATAAAATAGAAATATTTTGACACATTCAATTTAAGATATTAATGAAATTTATTAACGGATACTTTGTGTTAGGATTTTAAAGACTTAGCAATTTTGTGGGTATGAAATACATGAAATTATCTGGAAAATAATATTATAAAAAATGTTATCTTCGTTTTTTAATACTTATAGCTTTTTTACTTTAAAAAAACTGTAATATTGAATTTACTGGGTAATGACAAGCTACGGCTGCCGAAGACAGTCGTACTCCACCGCCGAATCCAGATTCTCGTGAATCCCTGCGAGATCACGACCAGAGTCTCTACCCTTTCCCAAATGAATGACGACAGATGTCGGTGCGACATGTGGTGGAGTCCAAAGACAAAGGACACCAGTCCACAACACTTGGCGGACGCTGAGACGATCCGACGGTTTCGCAGCCGGAACCCCAAAGAGGGAACCGGGTCCTGGGACAGTGCCGAACCATTTAAGAATTTCAAACTTTAAACATTTTATAATAATGGTTTATCATAATGGTTTTAAAGTTTTGCACTATTTATAGCTATTCAAATGTTAATTTATTTATACTACATATCGATTTGTTACAAGAAAAATGTCATTAAAATCCCTCAAACATTCACATTTTCTGATTCATATACTTTATGCAATCTAATTTTAGGGGTACATTCTATTTGAGATACACAAAGCCTTAGTACAAAGTTATACTAATATGCATTTTTTATAAATATTTTCCATCATTTAGTCAGAATGCACGACGAAAACATGAAATTTTTGTTCATTAAGTAATAACATTATCTTCTTCTTTTATGAATAAAGGCTATTTTTTTACATTAAAGAACGTTTTATACTTTTATTCAAACATATTCTTTCTAGAATTCATATTTATGTTTTTCTCTTAAAACTCAATTAGTTACACGAATGAAAAATTAACAAACTTTTAAATCTCTCTCTTATTTAAGATCAATAAAAGAAAGCCAATAATTTATAGAACCAGTGGGTGACGTTATGTATGTGTGCTATCGCTCTTAATGCGTTTCTTAAGAGGAAAAAAAACCTGAAGGAATTTAAGTTTTTATCTTTGGAAGTAGTACCTTAAAAATGTTTCATATGCCAGAGTAAATGTTTTTTCCTCCTTTGTTATTTATGGAAAATTATGGAAAATGACTGTGTTAATAAAATAGAAAGGTTTTGAAAAATATTGTTTGAGATAATTAATGAACTTAATTAAAGGATATTTTGTAGTTTATATAGAAATATATATATTTTTTAAATAAAGTTACGATTTCAAAGATGAAACTATTTAATGGCGATGAAATACATTCAGTTATTTTGTAAAATTATATAAATGCAAGCAAATATTTTTCAAGGTATATTTCTAAAAATTAAAACAAAAAGTGAAAAAAGATACAATAGTATTTCTCCAGTAAATTAACGATTTTTTTCTGACTTTTGGTCTAAAAATTACAACAAAAATGCGTGAAAAAGAAAAATTTATAACGGATTTAATCTTTTGTTTGATAATATAAGTTTTAAAATAATTATACAAAGTACTGAAAGACTTTAGTTGGATAAGTAAATGGATAAGTTGGATAAGAAAAATGTAAAAAGAATTTGAGATTTTATCTTTCAAAATATTTCTTTAAAGGTATACTTAAAATGGCAGGTTTTTTTCTTAATACTTTAAATTTTCCATAAAATTACGGAAAACGTTGGCTGGAATTTAAAAAAAAAAGATTTCGTCATATTCTCTTTAAGAGATTAATTCAGTTTATTAGACGGTAGTTTATGGCTTTTATATGAAAATATTACTTAAAATAAATTTATGGAGAAACCATCGATTTTTCTCTCAGGTCGTTTCTCACATTTTTACCACTTTCCAACCTAGTTGAAAAGTGTTTATGACTTCGGTTTGTCTGCCGTCTGGCCGTTTGGCCGTCTGCCGTCTGTCCGTGCTCTAACTTCCGTAAATATGCTCGGATTGCCCTGTAATTTTTATATGTTACTGTCGTTATCTATAGCATGTTCCCTATTTCAACTGAAGTGTTCACTTATAGTTTTTTACAGGGGCACTCAAAAGAATTCCTTTACATTACGGTCTAGGGAGAAAAATCATTTGCGGTTTATTTTAATAATGTTACACAATTTCAAACACATTGTAATTGATATATAACCCTAAGGTGCATTACAAGAAGCTTAATATGGAATAGGGTGTGCATAGCACTTATAGTTACTTTACAGGGACAGTCAAAAGAATTCCGTTACATTACGTCTACGGAGAAAAATCGTTTGCGGTTTAATTAAATAATGTTCCACTATTTTAAACGCATTGAAATTTATATATATCACTAAGGTGCATTACAAGAGGCTTACTACAGAATATTGTGTGTATAGCAGTCATCGTTCTTTTACAGGGACACACAAAAGAATTCTCTACTGTCTGTTAACAATAATTCCTGAAAGTGCGTTTTAAGTTGCTGAACGCGATTTTAAATATAACTCACTTTTGTCTATTACTTGGTGTGTACAAATTCTGTATTTCATATATAGGGCAGCACAAAAGCTCTCGAACACATCTCTGTTTATTGACAGAAACTCCAGAAGTAGAATTTTAAACTGTGCGTTTCCTAACTAAACTAAAATATAGCATCCTATGTAGTATAAGTACAAATCTATAGATCATATACAGAGCTGAATAAAAGTTTTCGGATATTTTTCCTAATATTGTATATGTTGGAAATCTGTTTTGGAAATTCCTGAAATTATGATTTTAAATATGTAATGCGTTTTCCAAATTGTTTACTTAAATGTTATCTTTCAGCTGATTAAATGGTAATGATTTGTAAAATTATTTTGCAAGCGTTGGAAAGTGATACATAATCTATGCTTGACGCATGATTTTTCGTTCTTGTTATTTAAATAAGTGTAAAATAACAAATTGGTATTTATAGGTAAACTGCCAATATTTTCCCAGGATATTATTCTAAAAATTTAAACTGAAATAACTGAAATGTGTAAAATGGTAAACATTTTAATTAATTTAATCATTTCTTTACAAAAAAAATATTTAAAAGGTATACAAAACACCTAAATAAAAATCTAGCTGGATAAGAGCTCCACCGAGGCATATATACTCTAATACTGCGTTTAATTTTAAATCTACTTATTTTAGATTTTTACGCATTGCGTATGAAATATTATTTCCACAAGTCATATTTAAGATTTTGTTTTAATTCGTAATTTCTTACATGAATGGTATAAATTTTAATTTTTCCCACTGACTCAGCATACAATATATCGGGTGGTTATAATATAAGTATCTCTATTTGGAACTGTGTATAGCTTGAAGGAATAGCCCGAATGAAACCAAAATCGGTACACTTACTATTCGAGAAGGGGGGAGAAGAATGGAACAAAAAAAAATAATAATTTCAATAATCGCCGACAGATGGCGCTTTTGAGTGGGAAATGTAATGTGTGATACAAGACCAAGAATTAAGGCGTAAAACCGGATGGCATACCTAATTTATTGGAAAATCTCACAGTGAATGTGGTTACGCTTTCGCATGGCGGTGCCGATCAAGTTCAGGTTCAACATGACCATTGTGCTGGAGGATATAATCCAGATATTTGGACTGTGCGTTAGTCAGGCCCTGCAGACAGTGGACGGCGTGCTCAACTTCGGAATGTAACGCAGCAGGATTGGTGTTTCGCACATGTGCTGATATGCGATAGTATAAGTCATTGAGGATCTTGATTTTGCTGATGATTACGACGGCGTTTGCACCAATAGGCCCCACAACGCCATCTGTTGGTGATTATTGGAACTATTTGATTATTGTTCCATTCCTTTTCCCCCTTCTCGAATATTAAGTGTACCGATTTTGGTTTCATTCGAGTTATTATTTAAAGCTATAGACAGCTCCGAATAGAGATACTTATATTATACCCCCCCCCCCCTGTATATTTATAATGATCGGACGAGGTTATATATATCCGCTATCACTCTCAACATGTTTCCAAAGCGGAAAAATGAAAAAATAATTTGTTTTTATTCTTGATAGTACGAGGGTCGATCCAGAAATAACGTTCCCATCAATTTACAAATAGACAACATTGTTTATTCGCATAGAAATTTACATCGTTGGAAAGAAGAAAAATTTCTCTATTTCTCTACATAATCGCCATCTTTTTCTGCGCATTTTTGTAGACGGTGCTCCAATTTCTGTATCCAATGTCGTAGAACTCCGTCACCAACTCGCTGAGGAAGCGTTTCACCTCTTCTTTGACGTCATCGTCGCTCCGGAAGCGTTGGACACCCAAATGTTCCTTTATCTTTGGATTATCACAAGTGATAATCACTTGTTCCCCAAGATAAGCAACATTTGGGTGTCCAACGCTTCCGGAGCGAGGATGACGTCAAAGAAGAGATGAAACGCTTCCTCAGCGGGTTAGCGGCGGAGTTCTACGACACTGGATACAGAAATTGGAGCACCGTTACAAAAATGCGGAGAAAAAGATGGCGATTATGTAGAAAAATAGAGAAAACTTTCTTCTTTCCAACGATGTAAATTTCTATGTGAATAAACAATGTTGTCTATTTGTAATTTGGATGGGAACCTTATTTCTGGATCGACCCTCGTATTACGTTAAATGTGTTTCGCATGACTTAAACGGCTTTTTTTATTATATCCCTCCAATTAAGAAAGTATTTGCAGGAATAAAGTAAAAGGTTACGGCAGATTTTCCTTGAGGTTATTATTACGTTTAATAAATAATAAATTTTTGTTTTTATAGAAAATGAACCTTTGAAAATGTAGCCGTCTTTTGAAAGATTGGGTTATCTTATGGGTAAACTAGCAAAGATATTTCAGAATTTTATAAATTTCAGTATATTTCTAAATATTATTTAAGATCTCTTGTTTTCAGAATATGTTTAAACACTATTCAGGATTTTATTCTCTTTTTAGGATATTTTTTTAATTAAAACAACAATGCGTGAACTGGTAAAATTTCTTACAAGTATTTTACATCTAGTTTATATCTCAAAAAATTATGTTAACGAGCAATTGCATATGACATAGAAAATACAATAAGATGTTTATATAGTAAAACATTTCATTCCATACATTTCTTAAAGGATTACGACAGTATTTTGTTATTTTTATACCATAATTTTAAATGTGTTTCACTTGCAAAATTTTTTAATAAAAGTTTAATTTTTGTTTTCAATTATTTTGTGATGATATAAAGCTTAACATACTTAAATTTCTGGGAGTAAACTGTTTACTGATACATAACTTATCAGAACGAAACTGCAACGTTTAATGAATAATCACATCAGTTGCTAAAAAATGATGTTATTTCTCCAATCTCATTATCTCTTTTATAAAGAAGCCCTTATTTTCCCATTAATCTTCTACTCTAATACTCATTCAGTTATCTCTCTTTTGTAAATACTTTTTAGCTTCAAAATAAAGATTTTCATTATGTGTCGAAATTTGTCTGAAGATTATATTTAAGGTAAATGAAGCTTTACAAATTAAATTACTTTACGAGAAAATCTACATATTATAATACTTGTGATGCATAAGGTCTGTCTATTTTGGAAAGTATTCAAAAGTACAGAATAAAACTTAACAATTAGTTTTGATTGGTTTAAGTCACATTTGTTTACACGTGAGTAAATATTAATATAGATACCATAAAATTTACAAAATAATATAAGTACTTGAAAAAATATTTTATGATTATATATCACTCAGTAAATTAAAGACATGACAATTTTAAATAGCTTCAAAACATTTTTAAAGAATTTATGATTAAATACATTTTTATTTATATCAATCCAGTATCATAAATTATTTATCTTTAAATTTTATAAAATTACATAATTACAAATGTAGCGAAATATCATAAGATAACATAATATGTTACTTAAAAAAAACAACTAGAAAGCAATAATTCTTTCTTTTTATATTCTTGCCCCAAAGAGTAACATACACAATTTATACTGGTAATATCTGACAACCACGAAATTTGAAGCTAAGTTTTATTAAATATTCAGAACCAGATATTTTCGAGAGTAACAGGACAAATTTACTTACACAAACATTTCTAATTTAAGCTCGAATAAAACCATGTAAAAGGACCTATGTTATTTTTAAAAGTATACTTATGTTACAAATTGTGAAAATAAAATTTGTACATAAAGTTAAATTAGTGGATAGAGGTGTTAGAAATTAAATTTCAAATCAGCACAAAAATGTGCTTTAAATAAGAAAGTTTTTTTTTTCATACAGAAACAATTGTTATATCTTTAAAACAGTGTACAAAAAATATCGTTTAAACAGTTGCAACTGCTGACTATATTTTTATTATTTTGAATAACAATTTTACAAAACCATAATATTCGTGGTATATTTTTACTAATATTCAAGGTAGATTAATTTTGTTGATTAGTGACTGTTGGTAAATGAATTTCAAATGCAGTTACAACGAATCCAACTACAAAACACAATTTAAAAAATAGTCTTACTGCCAGATATTATTTACTCTTAAAACAATCAGAAAATACTTTTATATTTTTAACCCGAGAGAGATCGCGCGGGACACACTCTTAGAAAAACATCAGTCCCGCGAAAAATGTTTATCTGTAAGAATCATCCTTTCAGTATCCTCCTGTCTGACTCTCCCCTTGCTAGGTGTAATGTTATTTTTACATTCCCATAGCTGGCAACTTTTACGCTTTTTTCCTACCACTAAAATTTTATGGTAAATTTTACCTTATTAAATCTCCGAAATCTCGTGATTCAATAAGACAAAAATTTCTTTTAATTTTTAGTGGTAGCATAAAAGTGTAAAAGTTGGCAGCTATGCATTCCTTTCCTTTCTGCGAGTGAAACAATCGTTTTTTGGAATCCATGCAAAAAAAGGGGGTGACTCAGCCTCCCCACGCGACCGTTATTGCTTCGAAATTTCTCATTCTAAGCAGCGTAGTTTTCTGTTCTGAAGTGTTTATGTTGTTTTTTGCATTGAATTATTTAATAAATAATGGCGTGCAAACGTAAACATACAGACTATTAAAAATAAATGGAACTTTTGTGAAATTTATCAGATGAAGTTGAGTCTTCTGAAGAAGAAATTGTTCAAGCTGGTGAAAATGAACCTGATGAGGAAATATACAGTTCTCATGACAGCCAAAGTGAGTTTGAGCAAAAGGATAAAGATTATGAAAATTCGGATTTAGAAGAGAGTATTTTTGTTATCAAAAATAAAACAGTTTTGAAAAAAGAAAAAAAAAATCAAAAAATCAAAACGTGATCTTAAAATATAATAAGTCATTTAGCGGGAGTAAAAATTATCATACGCAACTTAACAAAACTAAACGTACAGTAAAAGACAACAGTTAAAGACAACAGTTAAAGACAACAAAACAACAATTTCTTGCATAAAGTATGATAAATGTACCTGTAAAAATCATTCTTCTTATGTTTACCAGAAATGTATGTAGATTTAAAACTCCTGATAAAGATATGTAATTATTTTGATTGTAAAGTTTTCTTAAACATTACAAAAGTTTTTTTAACTAAAGAAGTATACTTTCTTAATGATTTAATGAACTTATTGTTAAAATCAAATGATATATTTCTTGTTTATAGCTCAAACGTCACTACTGGGTGCGCCCCTTCTGTCGGGTTAAATTACGAATATGGTGAAAACCCCATTTTTAATATATCATCTGCATACTAATATACCATATTTGTTGGTGTATAACTTGACTTCAAAGTTCGAGAGAAATAACATTCTCTTACATTTGAATATCGGTATTTCAGTATTGTACACTTCACCTTTTATAATCTCAGAAACCTATCACGAATTTTTCAACTTAAAAATGCGAAGAAAACTATTCAAAATTACTGGTATTTAAACATAAAGACCTATTAATTCTTTCAATTTGTACAGTCCGCTTAGACACCGAAAACCACGATGTATACACCCTACATACTAACAATTATTTTTAAATGTGTACTTACATACAATAACATTTAAAATGTAAAACAGATAAAACAGCTCATTCTTTTAACTAATTAAAGTATTAGTGAAAAATGAAGAATCAACCATAATCTGTAATCAACCAATTATTGCAAAATATCTGATGCAAACATCAGATGCAAAACTGGTCAGTGTTAATTTGTTTGAGATGAATTAATTAGAAAAATGGACTAGTAATAGAATATACTACACAATATACCAATGGTAAAAGAAAGCTTTTTAGAACATTTAAAAGGAAGAGAAATATTGCGTATAAAATTCACAAAAGTATAATTAAAACATCTAAAAAACAACAGCTGTTTCGGGTCCAAATATAAGGATCTTTCGACAGTGTCGATTAAGGTCCTGATGTAGTTATCTTAAAAAAGCTAATGTCTCCATCCGGGTTCATCCCTTTAAATATTCTTTCAAAATAGGTGGTGGTGGGGGGGGGAAACAAAGCTTTATTTATTTTAGCAAGGATGCAAAAGTAAAAAGTAAATTAATGTTTAGTAAATTTTATAATTATTTTGTTATTATTTTGTTATTATTTTTCAAACAACAGTAAATATCCATACGCATTAAATAAATACTCGTAGGTGTATATCATTCCACTATTTAAAAAATTATTCAATTATTTAATTTTAAATTTTATAAAATAACACAAATCCTTATACAACGAAATATGTTGATATATCATGCTGTGTGACTTTCTTAAAAATTCCCCAAAGCAGTAAATTTTAATATTTATATTCGTGCTACATAAAAAACAACAAACATTTTTCACTAGTAAAAATCTGACAACCACGAAATTGGGAACTAACTTGTATAAAATATTCATCTTTAGAAGTTCACACGGAAATTTTATTTGTAAACAATTTTTATCTTCATCAATAGGTATTTCAATATACGAAAAAATGAAATCAACAAATTAAGAAGAAATTAATATACTGAAAATTAAACTGACAAAACAAGGGAAAATGTAATGATATGCCTATCTGACAATGATTAAAAAGTGCAATATGAAAATCACTATATTGTTCTAATAGATTTAAATTAGATTTATTAGTCAACTTAACCATAGGAAGCTAACCTGTGTCTTTTTTATGTATGTTCTTTAGAAAGAATACAGGGTTATTCTAAATGATGGACCCATTTTCAAAAAATTGTATTTATTACAGGACAAATCCAAAATGATCAAATTTTATACCAATGAAAAGAGGAAGCTTCAAAGAAATTTTAAGACATTATAAATGTTTAATGTGTCCACCGTTTGCTGCACGGCAAACATCTACGCGATAGCCAAACTTGACCCACACACGAGAAACCCTATCTGCTGTTACTGAGTACACAGATTTCAAAGTGATGATGGTTCCAGAGGCGGCTGGTAGAGGTCGCCCGGCAATAGGCCGGTTTCACTGTCAATTGTGAGTGAGATGGCTACTGTGGAGCCCAGGGTTTTCTGCGTTCTTGAGTTCGTTGCCGTGCAGTAAACGGTGAACACATTGAACATTTACAATGTCTTAAAAAAACTTTGAAACTTCCTCTTTTCATTGGTATAAAAATTGTTCATTTTGGATTTGTATTTTAATAAACACAATTTTTTTTTAAATGGGTCTATCATTTAGAATAACCCTGTATATATTTAGCTGCAGAAGATATTCGCCGTCTAGGATTAAACGCGAATAAATATTTATACACACACCAGAAAAAAAGAAAAATATAATAGTTGTATACTTATTTTACTATAATTGTAATTGTATAGTATAAGAAAAAGATAAAAAATGTAAATGGCAATATAAATGTATATTTATATATATGTGTACCGAATCGAGTATGTATATGGGAGCCGAGTAAGTGTGGCATTAGGCCATAAGCTCCTCGTATTTAACAATCTTCAAGTCTCTCATTGGATCATTCTAATTTCACGGATCATAACAACATCAGTAAATAACGAAATAATTTTTTACAGAATTCTTAATTCAATACTTGTAATTCAATCCAGTATAAGAAAAACTGTTCAATTTTAAGTTTTTCTAAAATAATACAAATGTTAATGTAACGAAACATGTGTAAATGTCAGGCTTTAATTATTTTCTGGAAAAAAAATCTGAAAGTATTCGTTTTTTAAGTTTATATTCTTGCCACATAATACATGGCATAAATAAATTCCATTGGTAAATTCTCACAACCACAAAATTCGATGCTAACTTATACTAATTCCATAATTTGATATGTTTCTCGGATAACGGGAAAAAAATTATTTAATCATATACTTATAATTTAAAGTCGAATACAACAACGTAACAAGTGATTTTTAAGAAACATTACACACACACACCCATATATATATATATATATATATATATATATATATATATATATATAGTGTATTTATATATATAGTATATATATAACCATTAATGAAACATTACCGTAACACCATATAAACTATGAAATTATGATTTAGTATGTAATAATTAATTGACAACAATAGTGTTCCTGAATACAGATCACTCTGAATACAGATACCAAATACTTATTTAAAAGAAGAAGAAATTAAATTAAAAATTGAACGAATGAAATTAAATGAATGAAATGTGGAATTTAGACAGAATTATCAAGTCCCATATGCCTAAATATCACAAATAAAATGAGTGGTTTCATCATCATATTAGCCATAATATTGCTAAGGAATATAATTTTGGGACTACCAACTCATAAACAAAGAATAAAGCCTGTGAAAAAATCTTAAAGTTCAAAAAATAAATACAATATTAAAAAGGAAATAAACCTTATCCATAATAAAGAGATTAAAACTTGAAATTTAATCATAAAGTGCGAAATACAATTGGATTAAAAAGGATATTGGTGCGCTACAGTGACCCGATATAGGAGCATAACTAAACAGAGGCAATGAATTGCAAAAAATCTTTACATGTTGTCAAAATAAGTTTTAGAAGATGATTTACCATGTTGCCAAAATAAGTTTTAGAAGATGGGTTACCATGTTGCCAAAATAAGTTTTAGAAGATGATTTACCATGTTGCCAAAATAAGTTTTAGAATATGAATTACCATGAAATATCATTGTAAAGCAACACAAACCCTGGTGCTGCCATCTATGAGAGAAAAAGTGAATATGCGATGAATTAATAAATGCAGTGGAAGAAAATTAATATTTAAAAACTAAACCAAATACTATCTAAAGAATGATAACAATTAGTTAAATTAAATAATAAATAAATGAAATTAAATGATAAATAATAAATAAAATATCCAAATACATTAAAGTAAAAATGGATGTACATTGGACTCTCTCTATTCTGAACACTAAGGGGACAGACCAAAAATGTTCAGATTATGGGGGTGTTCATTATAGAGGTAGATTGGGAAATGCATTACTATTACTACTATGTATTGAGTTTATAGACTGTATAGAATACTTAGCCTGGTTAACCATGCAAGTTACCGAGATGGGGGTGCTGAATTTAAAAGCTATTAAAAAAGTTAATTAAAAAAAGTTAATTAAAATGTTATATTAAAAAATTTTACAAATTATACAATTACATACTTACAATACATTACTTGAAAACATAATCGGTACATTACTTAAAAAAGTGAGTAATTTTAATCTGTTTTTGCATTGTGCATGCTCGTGCAGTGTACATGTTATCTAGTTGTTTAAGAAGTGGAAAGACTTCTGGGTGATGTTCAGCCACATAGTTCAACCGGTCTTGAATCCCTTGGCCATATTGCTTGAAGGTAACCGTACTTCTTGTTTAATCAGTCTCATCTGGTTCTGCTTCGTCTTCACTACCCTCTTCCTCTTCAACGATGTTGTAGCAAACAGGAAGGCTTCCATCGGCTTCGAGATAAGCTCCAGGTTCAATTTCAGTATGAAGCTCCTGAAGAATTGACCCCAAGTCACTCACAGCTGTTGCTTCTTGGTCCTCTGTCCTTGATTGCTGATTCTCACACGGGAATCCAGCTTTGTAGAAGCATTTTTGGATGGTGTAGGGGGTTACTTCATTCCAAGCAATTGATATCCAATGGACAGCATCCATTACATTGACCTTCTTGATTAGTTCGGTTGCCGAATTTGCCTCCTCCATCACCACGGACATTTTCTTCAAAAAATGAATTCGGTAGTGAGCTTTAAAGGTCTTGATTACTCCTTGATCCAGTGGTTGGATTATAGAAGTACAGTTCAGTGGCAGGAACTTGAGGCTCACGTTGCTCAGCTGCACATTTGTATGTGATCTGGTATTATCCACAAAAAGAAGAATTTTTCTTCCTTCTCTCTTCATCATTTCGTTAACCCTTTCCGGCGCAGTGGTCCCATTCCGGGCACACCTAAATTTAATTCCAAACTTGCATTCTGCACCAAGAATATTTTAATACAATTTTGCTTCTACAATGAAATATTAATTTAAGGAGTTCTTATTTCCCAAAAAAGTCGTTTGTAAATTCCGGTGTCAGTTAGTAATTTCGCATTTTACGAACAGAACTTGCTTGTGCCGGAAAGGGTTAATGCAATCCAACCATTGTGTGAAAATTGTGAATGTCATCCAGGCTTTTCGATTGGATTTATAGTGCACTAGCAATGATGCTATCTTCACATTTTTTAAGCATCGTGGTTTATCACTTTTTCCGATTACAAGTGGTTTGAGCTTCTCACCCGTAAAACTGGCACAGAGCATGACGGTCAGTCTTTCTTTTGACATTTTTCCGCCCACGCATTTCTCGCTTCTTTCTGCTAAGGTTTTATTTAGAAGAGCTCTAAAGAACAGGCCGGTTTCGTCGGCATTGAAAATGTCAGCGGCATCAAAATCCTTCGTTATATCCGGAAGCATTCTTTTCCATTCCTCCACAGTGTCGATATTTATGTCTGCAGCTTCACCATTGATTATTTTGAATTCGACGTTATGCCGACTTTTGAAGCGAGGCAACTATCCTTCCGATGCCTTGAATTCCGTGATTTACTCCTTTTCTGCAAAATCCAGAGCAATCTGCTTTAGCAGGGGTCCAGTGACAGGAAGATTCTTCATTCTCATTTGGCAAAAAACTTCCAGACGTGATTGTTTATGTTCTCGTTTCCCGTTTTCTTTTTGAAAATTCTACACTTTGAGGAAGGTTTATTTGCTTCAAAAGCGGCTATAATTTCTTTTTCTTTCTTTCTGATGGCGTTGACTTAACCTACTGAAATTCCAAATTCAGATGCAATTATTCTTTGACTTACTTTTGATTTTAGTTTTTGAACAACTTCGTATTTTTCCTGAATCTTCAGTTCTTTCCATTTTCTCGTTTTCTTACTTATTTCTGGCATATCTGCGTAAGTGTTGTGAAGCTTTCCCTGCAACAATAGTGAAATAACGAAAAAATTTTACCTTTGCCAAGCAAAAAGGAAGAAAGAAATAGAAGCGATAATGCTACCAACCAGGTGTGCAGAAAAGAAACCATAATCCTTTTTTAACCACTCCCTCTAACACCTGTTGTCTCTTATCTGTCATTGGGAGGTGGGCATTTCTGTTGCACAATCTTTCTATTTTTATCTCAGCTCGGGAGAGGGGAAATCATGTGACATGGTCTTTACATTATTTTTTCTTGTATCTCTTTGCATAACAATTGATTTATTTGATCATTTCATTTAATTTGATTATCATGATTAACTTTTTCTGAAAATATATTCTTTCGATTTATTTATTTATATTTTTTGGGTATAATAAATGTTTTTTTTTGTTTTGTTAACTGAAGATTTTATCTGAATTATTGAAACAAATTTCAGCATCGGGTAGATCAGAGGTCGGCAACCTATGACCGCGGTTCACCGAGTGACCCATTTCATAATTGTAAGTGACCCACTTGAGTTCCGAAAAAAAGTATAAAAAAGATAAAATTCTATTGAAAAAATGTTTCGAGTTTATTTTGCAACTTTAAAAGGTTTAATTTTAATTCAGAAATTCCAAACTATTAAATAACATAGCAGAAAATTGCACTTATTTGTTATAAAAATCATGTTTTGAGACAGGAAAATAAAGAATGACGAAGAGAGAAAAAGAAATTCTCCGAAAATTGAGTTGGTATAAATTTGGCTTCCCCTGGAGCAGTGAACGACTGCATAACGAAGGCGCGGCGGAAGCCAGCGTCCAATCGCTTACTTCGACGCATTCACTTTTTGTCCAATAAGTCGTCTTGAACTACTGCTACAATTTGGTGGTTAGGAGCATTAGTTCTCTCAGTTGTGAACTTGTTCAGTTTGTTAAAACAAATTATTACCATGGGCAAACAAAAAGTAAAAAAGAGATTGTTTCAAGATGCGTGGAAAGAAAAGTATGGATGTGTCGAAAATCATGACAACTTGATGTATTTATTTATGCACAGATGCAATTTATCTTATTATTCACCAAAAAAAGACTGTTTTAAAATGAAAATACCACTGACCCGAAACGTCTTCTTATTACACATATTTTGATTGATTGTGACCCGCAGCCGAAAAAGGTTGCTGACCCCTGGGGTAGATCTTAAAATCTAGAAATGATTTTGTTTCTTTATTTTTAAATTGAGTTCATTGAACCCTTTTATTCTTCTGCAATAATATTTCCAAATTTCCATGATTCGCGAATTCCCCGCATTCCGATTGCAAGCACACGTTCAGTTTACGGAGAGGCGGGTTAGAATGGGGATCAAAAGTAACGTTCATAATAGTGGGGTGTTCATATTAGAGGGTGTTCAGAATAGAGAGAATTCATCTTTTGTTAAGTCTATGGAGTTTCGCCGGGACCGCCAGAAAGTGTTCATAATACCGGGGTGTTCACATTAGAGAGTGTTCAGATAGAGAGAGTCCACTGTATTAATGAATAATTCTATGTTAAAAAATAAGATGCAAAATGGTAAAATTAATAATTAATGATTAATGCTACATAAAAATATATGTACCAAGAAATGACATAGCCACTATTAAATAGCTTTGCCACAAATGCAACATCACAAAAATTAAATTAAATTCAAATTAAAATACTAAATTATTTGAATTAAGATGCTAAGGATTTAAAATTAATATTAATTAAATATTGAAATTAATTAGTTACATATAATGTTTCTGCATAGAAAGTTAAAAATTAAATACACATGATATAAGTGGTTAGGGTAGAACATTTAATAAAAATTAATACATGTATTATATTAGCATTTAAGAAAGTATACATTATATTAGAAGTTAATATGATATTGTCCACCTTGGGCATTAATGTAAATACAATTAATCAAAAACATTCTTAATAGTAATTAATATAAATTCATTTAAATTAATTAATGAATATGTAAATATAACTACATTAATTTGCATATAAAAGTATCATATATATATATATATATATTTAGTCTGGCTTTAGTTTGTCGGTGTAGAGGGTTGTTTGCCGTGATGTATGTTGATAACTTGTTAGTGTAGTCTGGCTATACTTTGTCGGTGTAGTGAGATGTTTGCTGTGATGTAAGTTGAGAACTTGATGGTGTAGTCTAGCTATAGTTTGTCGGTGTAGTGGGATGTTAGCCGTGCTGTAAGTGGAGAACTTGATGGTGTAGTCTGGTTATAGTTTGTCGATGTAGTAGGTTGTTGGCTGTGATGCAAGTTGAGAACTTGATGGAGTAGTCTGGCTTTAGTATTTCGGTGTAGTGGGATGTTTGCCGTGATGTAAGTTGAGAGCTTGATGATGTAGTCTAGTTATAGTTTGTCGGTGTAGTGGGTTGTTTACTGTGGTGTAAGTCGAGAATTTGTTGGTGTAGTCTGGCTTTAGTTTGGTTCCTTTCGTTATGTCAGTTTCATTCATTTTCAGTCTGTACTTGTCAGGTATGGGGGAGTGTTGCATGCGTAAAACTAGTTTAACCCAGCAGTGCATGTCTCAAGCCATTCCACCTGGCGCAGGTTGTTTTAGCTTTTCTTTGTTGTTTATTGGCTTTTTTAATTTTTGCTGCAATTTCTTGTGTTCTTTTGTTATGAGTTTAAGTAGTTAGTTGCGTTTTCTGGTAATGTGTAACTGTAGTTTGTTTAGTTTTTGTGTAGTTTTGTTTTTCTAGTATTGAATTTATGTGGTTTATAGATTTTGGTTGGCTTTTGTGATAATGGTTCTGCAAGTGATTTTCCATTGGAGTTTATTATATATATATATATATATATATATATATATATATATATATATATTGATGCATAATTAATGGAAGCATTTTTCGAATGAATGATGTTGTTAACTAACATGCACATAACTTCCAATGCCAAGGCTCTAACATGTTTCACAGTTGACAACTTTTTTAATAAAAAATTATAAAGAATAAAATTATGATAAAATTTTTTTTAACATTTTCAGACAAGCAATTTGGTAATAGAAAATTAAACATACATAATTTAAGCGTATCATAATGTATATAAAATATGCTGAATGATAAATTTCCCAAAAGTTTGTAAGTAATCTCTAAATGTACGATAGGTTTAACGAGAAAAATAAAATTTATAAAGAATCTAAATATAAGAAATAATTTTAAAATTTAAATTATATTTAAATCTGAAATATTTTTATTTATATTTTAAAAGGCATCTTCAGATGGAGATTTTTTAAGCATAAAGATAAATAGGTACCGAATGACATATAGCAACAGGATAAATATAAATTCAATATTTCAAAAATTTTAAACTATAGCATGATGCGGATTTTGCATAACGAAATTTTTAGTTCTTAAATAGTGGTATTTGTTGTCAATGTGCTGTCCTTCAATTGTGTCAGAAATTTGTACAGCGAACAGTTGTCCGTGTGACACAGTGAACGATGATGGTGTTTGAAAAGTAGCCCATCACAATTTACAATGCAAAAATGATTACGTATGTACAATGTACAATATTACGGTTTATTCATGAAAATAGACACCAGGCATGGAGTGAATCAATTCACAGCATCAAATAGAACATCGAATGTAATTTCTTTCGCGCCATATTTTAACCCTTTCAGGGGCAAGCACTTGTGCTCCTGTAACGTTGAATTCCCACCGGAATTTAGGAATGAATTTAGTTTAAAATAAGAATAAGCAATTTATCAACTTTTTCTCGTCAAAGTTAAAAAAGTAAAATTTAACTAAAAGTTTCTTGTTTGAATCGGATTAAAATTAGGTGGTATATAATATATACCTCAAAGGCTGGTATATAATATATACCTCAAAGGGGTACTCCTCAAAGGGTTAAGTAGAGACAGGCAACATCTCCGGGACTGTTACATTTCTAGATGTCCATGAAACGAATAAATATTATTGCAATAAAAGTTTTCATTATAAATTTCATTTTCACCTTAAAATAACATCGCGCTACTGTACAGTCGGGGAAAAAAAACTGGACACCCCCCACTAACTCTGCAACAAATTATAGTAGAAAGAAGTGACTGGTACCAAACGATTGGAAATAAAATCTACTTTTAAATTATGTATCTAAAATTTGCTTAAGGGGTCATCTACATATTAAAAACAGAATAAACTTTATTTTTTTCAATGGCAACACCCACTTTTGACATGATATTTTAAATCTTTGGTTCAAACTATGTCTAGATACAAAATTTTAAGTCATTTTAAGCTTCTAATGTTAAATTACATTTTCATATTTTTATGAATATATCCTGAAATTATAATCCTAATCCGCTAACGTTTTGTTTGCTTATAAAACTGAAAAACCCAAACATAACTACGTTAAATTTGTAATTTTTAAAATTTTATAATATGAATTATGAATTATGAAATTAATATTCGAAATAATTATGAATTGCAACCAACAGTTTTTTTGATGGATTTATATTTATTATGTCCTGCTTTATGTGTATTCAAAATTTCAAATTTTTCTTCCAGGTAGTTTTCAAATTATGCTTAAAAAATGGCAAGATGCTGCTTTAAGGGGCCGTCTATGATGTGCATTAAAGCATAGTTTGAACAGGGATGGGAGCGTATCGACTGGAAATCCCGATTGACACCACAAAAAATTAATAGTATTTGTTAACTTATTCAAGGACAAAATTTCTGAAATTCAGAACCTTGGAGAATACTATTAAAATTTAGTGGTAAGAATCGATATTCGGGTCGGAGCGCTCTCATCCCTGTTTGAGAAAATATTATACTCATAGGCTGGGATTATAGTGACTTCATAAACTTAGAGATTAAGTGTGTCTTACAATATAAACAATGCGTAAACTGTATTTCAATGCTTCGCGATCTTACGTTGAATTGAAAGCTAGCTTAAACTGAAGCGTAAGTGAATGATCGCGGGAGCACAACAAACCAGACAACTGCTTGTGATTGTAGTCAGATATAAGATAGCGAGGCACCAGAACCCCAGCTTTTATTAGTATATATATATATATATATATATATATATATATATATATATATATTTCTTTAACTTTTTCAATGTCTGCTTTAAAATTTTTCATTAAAAATACGTAAAACGTATTTGCATGAGATGTATGTTTACGTCCTTTATGGAAAATAGTTTCGCTTTTATTTTTAAATCAATAAAGCTTATTTTTGAAAAATATGATAAGTTCTACCTTAGAAAAAACTTAATCATTTTTGTTACCTTTAAATGGATTTATAGCTTCTTTTCCAGTCTAATAAAGCTATATTGCTTTTTTTGCATATATATGTTTGAAGTGAAGTTTCTTATAAATGCATATGCGTAGAGCATTTGCTAAAACAAAATGACCCCAGAATTAACTGAAGCAACGAAAGGCCAAATGATTGGCATGTGGCAAGCTGGAAGAAGTTTTCGTTATATAGCTGGCATTTTCAAGTGTCTCTTCAAGCTGTTTCAACATGGATTAACAGGTAAGCTTTATATTGGTAGTTATTACGAAAAAAAAAAATACATTTACATTCAATTTATTTAAATTTAAATTTAATTTACATTACTGGTAATTTTTTTTATGTTTAGCAATAAATACAAATTTGATAAATTGAAAAACCGTCTTTGTAGTAGTGGTCGCCCAAGGATCTTATCAGACAGCCAATGTCGAGAAGTTGTTGCAATGACTATACAGTAGATCCCTATATGTCTTCTAATCAAATTAAAGATGATTTGTAATTTTATTTCCCAATCGCTAGCAGAGTGCAAAAAGTCTAATAATAATAATAATAATAATAATAATAATAATAAATGGCAAATGGCAAGTTTTCTTGCCAAGAGGCATTAATGAGTTAATTGTAAAATTTCAAATGCATTACCAGAATAGGTTTAATCATAGAATTATTAACCCTATTCCGAAGGAGAATAACGGATGTAAAGTTATTCAGATGTCTTTATAACATAGATTTAGTTTTATGTCTTCAAATAAATCGGAATATAAATCCTGCGAACATATCTCAAAACAAGACCCCCCCCCCCCTCGCTAATAAAAAAAAGCAATGTCTGGATTTATTTTCAGACTAAAAAAAAATTATCTGTGTTTTTTTTTTTTTTTTTTTTTTTTTTACTTTGATTCCTTACGCTGCTTTATACTATTTTTTTTTTAATTCTAAATTTGTTAGATAGATTTTGTATTTGTCAATAGTCAATATTATTCACGTTTCTGCCAATAAACTAAAAAAAAGGCGAGTTAAATAGATGCAAAATCTGAGAAAAAGCATTATAAAAGCACCTGTAAAATTCAAATAACATTTACATATTCTAAAACTATTTTAAATACAAATAATCTTATGGTTTTTTTAACCCCTTCGTGCCGAGCGTCTATTGCAGAATTTTTAATAATTTACCACCGGATTTTCAAAACAGAAATTTTCGTCTAATTGAATCGTGGAAATGCTAAGATATAATAAAGCAAAGCTTACAATAAAAAATAACTGGTGGGAAAATCGAAGATTCTGAGCATCTTATGCGTCACGTATCCGTGTCGCTCGTCCCCAAGAGGTTAAAATCGGATAATTCAACAGTTGTAAACATTATTTTACCGCATATAACAATAACCGAAACTTATTAAGTGAGTAAAATGGTCATATCGGTAAATCATAATACATTAAAAGAAGTGACATTCTGCAGCATTTCAACAATCGAGTACCGAACTTCAATTTGGTTGGTTGGTTGGTTGGTTGTATGGAGTTTAATGGCACAAGGTCCCATAGGGGACAAGCGAACTTCAATTTGGATACAGCCCCTTAAATATGTTCATTATAAAGTATTTAATTTCTCAGAAACTAATCGTAGGAATTTAATGAAATTTGGTATCTAGGCATAGTTTGAACTGCAGATTTCAAATATGTTGTCAAATTTGGGTCTTGCTATTGAAAAAACAAAGTTAGGGTGTGTTTTTATATGTAGATGGCCCCCTAAACAAATTTTATATACATCATTTAAAAGTAGACTTTATTTCCAATCGTTTGGTACCAGTCACTTCCTTCTACTATAGTTTGTTGCAGAGTTAGTGGGGGGTGTCCAGTTTTTTTTCCACGACTGTACATATTTTTATATACGAACTGTTGGGAGTCCTGTAAGATAGATTAAGCATTTAATAAAATCTTCGTAATATTCTGAAAAGGAAGATATTTTATAAGCATCGTAAAAAAACACGTTCATATTCACGTAGTTTTTAATCAGAAAAAAAAATTATGTATTTTACATTTTATAAACAGATAATGTAAAATTATAATTCACTGTTTTTAAACATAAAATAACTAAATAAAAAAAATCAAATTTCTTATAAATTACTAAAAAATACTAGCTTTCATTTGAAAAATAGATTCTTGCAATCAATTAAAGTTTAACGAACTCTTTCCTTAACTAAGTTATATACATATTAAGAACTTCAAAAAGTTACTGGACTAAAAGCCATTAGTCATCGAATTTTACAGTACATTACACAAATGGATATTTCATCTGTTTTTATCTTTGTTTGTAAGTGAATAAATGGAATTGTTCATGTGCCTTTGTTATTTTTCTTTACAATACAGATAAAAACTTGATTATTAAATAATAGTTTTAAGTTGAATTTTTGCCAAATGTTTGAAAGTGTAGCCTAAATGTATGAAGAAATGTATGTACCGAAAAAAAAATATTTTCTATGAAAAATAATTATGGATCAATATATACTAGTTTGGATCCCATATACATTACGACCCATATAAATATCTTTAAAAAGCGTGATACATACACATACAAATAAATATATAGATTTTTTTTTCTATAAAAGTATAATTAACCCTTCTTTGCATGAGTTTTTCTTTTACAATTGTTTTTTATACATATATTAAATATTAGACACCAGAAATTTCAAGATAGATTTTTAACTTTGTTCAGCAACATAGTTCACGGGAAATTTACTAGATTAATATTTCTATATAAATATAGTGGTGGCGAAGAAGTTGATTTATTTATTAAAAGTTAAATAAACAGTGATGGAAATTTCAATCACAATGCAAAGAAAGGTTAAGACATTTTAACAAGAAATATACCTCATAATAAGTGGATGATTTTGTTCACTGTTAATTGTTAATCTTACAGAAAAAATATAAATTTATTGCTGAGATGTGTTGCATAATAAATGCTGCAACTTTGTTTTTTTCGATATACCAATTTTGATACTATTGTAGAAAAATTTAATTTGCTTTGCTGTAGTACTAATAATTTTGATATGAGGAGTTATCTGCATCATTGGAAGTTTACGCTTGGTTGCGACAAAACAAATATAAATAGAATGTTTACGTTCAGAAAGTATGTACAGAAATTTCCCCACTTCCTTTTTTATATAAACTTGGCGACGACCTTGGCGATATCGTTATTGCAGTCTTGGCGTAATCTGAATTCCAAGAGACAAACAAGAAATTACTGAAATTTTTATCAAGAAATATGCCTAATAGCAGCTGGGTGATACAAAATAGCTGCGTTACCTTCTATTTCTTAATATATATGTCTAAACAAATGTAGATATTTGAAAAAAATTAATAATCGAGAAAAATCTAAATTTTTTTCACTGCCTGGGAAAAACTTATTTTCTGCTTTTTTAGTGCAGAAGTGCAATAAAAGTCAGATTTTTTTTTTACATATATTATAAATGATTTTTTTTTCAAATTTCATGGTTATTTTTTCTTTTGAAAAAAAAAAGCAAGAAAAGAAAAATACGTAAAATTTTAAAAATACATCATAACCATCTTATTGTTTTGAGCAACAAATTTTGCCATTCTTTTAAAACTGAAATGTTAGGTGTTTCAATCTTTTATATACACTTTATGTTATATGAATTTATTTTTGCAGAATATATTTTCGGTGTTTGCCTATCTCATTTATATATTTTTAAAAATTATATGTAAAACAGGTGAAAACATATTCCGCCATTCTTTTTTTTTTCAATTTAACATATAATTTTATTTTATTCTTAGATTATTGAAATGTTCTTAATTTATATTGCAAAAATAAAACAGGTTTAAATAAATAAGATATATTTTCAATAAATATCCGTTTGTTAAGAAAAAGGACTTTTTTCTTTTTTAGTATTAACAAAACCTTATTTTCGGATGTTATATACGTTTATTATAAGAAAAATACATAAAATGCGTGTGAAATACTGAAATCAAAATTCCCATGTTTTATACATTTTCCTGAGTTTAATTTTTTTTTGTTATTTTGAAAGGTAATGATTCTCAATGGTATATACATATATAGCACAATATACAATGATATGATTGTTTTATAAAATGTGTCCATCATACAATGAGTATATAATGTGACAATCACAACAAATCGTTGTCCAATGGCTGATTTCAATTTCAGAGGTACCTTTTGAATATTGTTCTCCGTCATATTAAAACCTATAAAGAGGTCAAAATATTTTTTTAAAAATAGATTTTGAAATTTAATTTTTATACGTTCCCTAGGATTTATAGACTGTATTTATAAAATGTTTTAAAATCTAATTGTCCTATGATAAAAACTAACAGAGTTTTCATTCTTTCGATGTCATGAATTTTCAGCATTATAAGACAAGTGTCAGTTTAAAATCCTGTAATAAAGTAAATATTTTGGCGTGAATGGCATTTCATATTTCGAAGAACAACATTTCAAATCATACAGCGTGATTCATAACTAAACATACAACTTCCAGATGCTGTGATAAATGCTGCCCAAATGCTAGCTATAAGGTAGGTGTACTCATAAAGTTTTACCCCGCTGCCGTGCGTAGTGGCATAGGTGTTATAAAAAGATTTTCTAGAAAATTCGCGTGTCACGCGAATATCAGTAGAAATGACTGCGTCTGGGTAGAAATGACTGCGTCTGGGTAGAAATGACTGCGTGGATAGAGCATTTTGTGTTCTTGAATTAGCAAAACGGATTCTGTCTCCATTGTGCACCGAAATTTTCAAACACTATTTGGACAAGAACATGTAACCAGAAAATGCATTTATGATTGGTTTAAAACCCTTTTCGGCACAGTGGTCCCACTCCGGGCACACCTAATATTAATTCAAAACTTGCATACTGCACCAATAATATTTTAACCCTTAATTGCATAGTGATGTAAATTTCCATCACTGTTTATTTAACTTTTAATAAATAAATCAACTTTTCGCCACCACTATATTTATATAGAAATATTAATCCATTAAATTTCCCGTGAACTATGTTGCTGAACAAAGTTAAAAATCTATTTTAAAATTTCTGGTCTCTAAAATTTAATTTAATATATGTATAAAAAAAACACAATTGTAAAAGAAAAACTCATACAAAGAAGGGTTAATAAAACTGTTTTTCTATAATGTAAGCTTAAAATAAAGAGTTCGTATTTCCTAAAAAAGTCGTTTGTAAATTCCGGTGTCAGTCAGCAATTTCTCATTTTACGAACAGACTTTGTCTGTGCCGGAAAGTGTTAAAAATTTGAAACTACGGGCTGTTTGTGCAAAGTGGACAGAAATTGTTTACCGGTTTTATGTGTGTCGTGTAAATTTCATTTTTTTCTTAAACCAATCATAAATGGATTTTCTGGTTAGTGGTTCTTTTCCAAATGGTGTTAAAAAATTCCGTTACACAATAGTGACAGATTTCGTATTGCTCAATTCAAGAACACAAAATGCCTTCTCCATTGCAGAGGCAGCCATTTCTACTGATATTCGCGTGACACGCTAGCTATCGCCTATGTCACTTCGCACTGCAGTAGGAAAAAATATATATGAGTACACCTACCTTACGGCTCCCAAGTCAAAATTCATGCTGGTATTTGTGTGCTAGACTAGCATTAAATGCTGTATCCCAGCAATAAAATAGCATAAACTACCATAAACATTTGCTGGTTCCACCAGAATTACCAGCAAGTCATGGTGTGTATTGACCCACTTGATGTTGGCTAGCATTATAAAGTATATAATAGCAATAACTAGCCTATTTATGTTGCTGGTACGAGCATAAAAATTTGTTGGTTCCACCAGAATTACCCAGCAAGTCATGGTATTTATTGACCCACTTGATGCTGGCTAGCATTATAAACCATATAATAGCAGGAAGATCTAGCATACAAAGCAGTAACTAGCCTATTTTTTGTTGCTGGTACTAGCAAGAATTTCGATCTGGGCTTGAATTTGGGGAACGTGCCTTAAACTGTTCCTGCTTTACAGTATACGGATGTTGTATACTTACTTATGAATCACCCTGTCTATTTTTGTCCGTTTATCTCTAGAACTAGCTGTTTGAGATTTAATAAACAGAAAGCGATAAGAGTATGTATAATAATAAACTGTATATAACAAAATCCAAAACATTTTATACAAACGCAGACGAATTCTACCGTAGCTGTAATTTGAAGCTAATTTCTTTATAGGACAAAATTTAGCTTTTTTATTCGACTGTATAACAAAATATTCTTGCTGCAAATCCTGTGTAATCATTTCTTTGAAAACCAATTCATTTCACGATTGGGGGAAAAAAAGAAGCCATTTTTAGTTCCTCTCTTTCTGATTCAGCATCAACAAAAAATCCTCACCAATATAAAGAATGAGTGGGCGAGGTTATATAAGTGTGCTATCACTCTTAACACGTTTCAGAGAAAGTAGAACGTACAGATTTCTTTTTTTTTTCTGTCAAGCAATTTACGAAAAGTGCTTTGTATGGGAGTGTTTTCTTATTAGTTTCAGTTATATTCCACAAATTAATCAAAATTTCTGTTGAACAAGGTAAATGATTAATTTTATAATGCGATTAATAATGAAATATATTCAACTATATTTTGCAATTTTTAACTAAAATTGTTATTTAATGGTACAACTGAACTACGAGAACAAAGCTGTCAATATTGAAGCTTTTTTCTTAGAGATAAAATTGAATAGTACAACTTTTCTTAATTATCGCAGATTTCGGACATCAAATAATGCAAATTACACCATTAAGTTTTAGTGGTTACAAAAATGCGAGAAAGCTAGCAGATAAGCGGTAATGATGTAACTAATTTTGAGAGTAGATCCTATTTTTTTTTTTAAATACCGCAAATATTTAAAATACCGCATTTTTGAAAAAAGGAGTAAAATAACTATGAAATTAATTTAATAATTTTTATATTCACTCTTAATATTATTATAGCCAATTTAAACTGAAATCATTTTATATAGAAATTTAAACTATAATAAAATTAATATATATTAACTGGAATTTGTATTTTTGTTTACTGTATATGTTTCTTAAACATATTTTAAAAAAATAATTAAAAATGGAAGTTACAAAAAATTAATTAAAAATGGAAGTTATTAAGTTACACTTAAAAAAAAACATTTTATCTTCATTTGGGATGATTATTTCCAATATCTTTCAGAAAAATACCATTTAGAAATTCCTTGCTAATATTTAAAACAGACTTCTATAGATAAAAAACCCATTATAATGCTTTGAATATTTCGCGCACATATAATTTTTAAATCCAACAGCTTAAAATATTTATCACAATAAATAAAATAACATTTATACGTCGCGGTGAAATATATAAAAAAATGCCAGCATTTTGTTTTTGTAATATCTTCATTTTTAAAAGTATTATTGTATATTAGAGACCTTAGTAGTACTTTCTGTAAAGCCTGTACAAGTTTAATTTTTAGAGCAAACCCTCATAGAATATTTATCTACTAATACTGTGGAAGAACTTGTCAATACCTAGTATGATCTAGCACGTAAATATTTTCCGTGAGTTAATTTTTTTTAACTCAATATGTCAGTAGCATTTTAGTGCATTTGTCATCGTACTCCATCTGTTAAAAAACATTAAGTTGATGATATATAATTAAAAATGTAAATCAAGTAGTCATTAGATAGCTATTCATAGATATTAATGAATTACAATTTACATGATAAAATGTATTATGAATTTTAAAATCAAAACATTAACTCCTTGCCCTCGTCGCTATAAAAACAAAGGATCGTTCGTTTTTTTATTTTTGAGTACTATTTTCAAACAGTAAAGTTCACCTTATTTATGCGTAGCAACTTTGTCATTTAATAAGACGAATGCTACTATTCAGAAGTGGTATTTCTCGAATTCAAAGACCATGCTAGCTCTGCGTGGTGTCAACCACTTACGTGGACATAATCCAAAAGTTAAAATAGTACGAGTACTTTTGTTTCGTTCAGAAAAAAATAAATTGAATTACTGTTACCGGAAAAAGTATGCGATTAGATTTGTAATGATTTCAGAGATCCATCTGTTTTTCAGAAGGTGTGAATGCGCTTAAACTCCAATCTAGATACTATCATGTCACTGTTAATAGACATGATATTAACTAAAATAAAGATATCCTTCCTTATGTTGCACAGATTTAGCTGTCAAGTTGGCCTCCTAATTTACACAGAAATTCCCAAAGAAGAAATTTTACTTTGTGTAATCGAGGAATGCCAGTCATTTAATGAATCAAATATTTTATTCAGAATTTCTGAATAAAAATGAGGTTAAACTAACAACTATTTAGGTAAGTGAAATCGTATGTTATGTCAATTAAATTCAGAAATAAGGTCTGTGTAGTTAAGCGCTATTTATTTACGTATGATGACCACTTCTCTCTAAATCGTTACATTTCACACAAAAATACTGAACAATCGCCAGTTTCTTACGCTGTTTGTATGCTGTCGCGACAATTTGCTGCGTAATTTAGAATCACATGTTAATCCGATCTGTCTGTATTTTGTGATTACCATGGCATACAAATATTTGAGGCAGCAATATTTCCTGGGACGCCATAATATTCAAATATGTGTGCATTAATATTTACATTGAAGACAATTTATTGCTATGAAACGGGACTATAGATATAATTTATTACCATGTATTTAAAATACGTTGCTCCCCCCACCGAAATTTTTTTA
The DNA here is from genome assembly GCA_963931845.1 of Maratus michaelseni. Classification (NCBI taxonomy): domain Eukaryota; kingdom Metazoa; phylum Arthropoda; class Arachnida; order Araneae; family Salticidae; genus Maratus; species Maratus michaelseni. The sequence continues at coordinate 202,614,798 of OZ007595.1, forward strand.
GGGATTTACGCTTTACATACCGCGTGTAAAAATAACTAAAATTTGATATTTTGAATTTAAAAAAATATAAAAAATGTACTAAATTAACAAAAATTGCTGCTATTGGGAATTTTGAACCGATTTCTTAAACGTTGAAAGCCGTTTCGTCAATGTCTGCGAAAAAAGCGTCGTCTCCAATCTTTGTCACAATCAACTGCGTCGTCACAATCTTTTGACGCTCAGCGTGTTAACAAAAAACGTGTTAATAAGAAAGAACTCACGTTTAATTACACTTTTAATTTGAAAAATAATGTTTTACGAAAAAAAAATCTTCTTTCAACATTTGTAGCTGCGATTCTGATATAAAAACAAAAGCTTTATTTTAAATTTGACTTCATGATATGCTCATCCTGTCGTAATGTGAATAAACATTGCTTTGGACGTAAAAATTTGAACTATACAACATGCGGCCAGAAAGTTCGGTGAATGAATTTTTATTTCAAATACAGTATTGTACAGCATCAAATACAATTTGCTAGCCTTCAAAATAATCTCCATGGATGGCAATGCACTGTTGGGAACGAGTATATAAGTCCTAGAAACTCCTGTAAAACACTTCTTTCGGAATGGCTTTCAGCTCGGCCGTCACGTTGCGTTGAATGTCGGTGATATCCGTAAACCTCTTTCCCTTCAGGGCTGACTTCAATCTAGAAAAAAAGGAAGAAGTCTGCAGGTGCCAAATCAGGTGAATAAGGAGGGTGATCAAGTGTCACAACTCCATTCGCGGCCAGGAACTGCCATACAACAAAGGCGGTGTGTGGATTGGCATTATCTTACAGGCTGGTCCGCCCTTTCCAGAAACGCTTAAATCATTCATAAACACTCTTTGCTGTGACGGCTTCATCTTTATAAACTTCTTTGAGCTTTTCATGAATTTCTTCGATTTTCCACGTTTGAAACAAAACAACATGTTTATTCTCTGATCCATTTTGTTTACCGCGTAAATCCACAATAAACCTTTCGCACTCGGCATTAAACGTTACAGGGAATAAACGCACTTGGAACCTTGCCAAAAGTTCAATCAGATATTGACCTTCACCACGCACGGCGCGTTGATATTCTACTAATAGAGCAGCGACCTCTACTGGCTCCGTCACCGAAATTTCTGGCCACAGGTTGTATATTATTAATAAATATTATAAATAAACTTGAATAAATATTATAACTAAATATTTTTAATAAACTGGACGTTAAACAAAATATGGAAAATTATTATTATTTTTATTGTAATATAAGGAGGAAACAACAAGTAAACTTTTTTCCTAAATTAATTAATTAGCAGTTTATTTTATCAGATGGAAACACTTACACGATCAGTATGACAGTTAATTAATAAAGAACTTTTCTCTTACTTCAATTTTTATGGTATAGTATTTTTTTTTTTGCCTCTTGTGTGAATGGAAACATCAATGAACTGATTAGTTCAAAAATAATTTTATCCACTGGTAAGACATTGTATAACCTTCGGTATAATATTATGGTTTTAGCATATATATGTTTTTTTCACCATCTAAAACTAACAATATTTTTTGAATAAATTTAGAAAAAAGACATTTATCCAGAAAATATTGCAGGGGTGCTCAATAAATTAAATAAGAGTTACCGGAAAAAATAAGCGATTAGTTTTGTAATTATTTCCAAAAAATTCGCACGCTTTTATGGAGTTTGTGTTAGTAGCTTCTCTTTCGTGCGCTGCTCCTTATGGAAGCGATGAATAGGGTTAGGTCCATTTCAAATGCAGGTTGGGGGAGCAGACAGTTAATTTCTAAATAGTTATACATAGAAAAAGTAGTTGGTTTAGCGATAAAAAAAGTCACTAAAAAATAGATTGCATTAATACAAGAGTAACAACGTACCGAATGTAAAATTGGATTCGTTCAAAAAATGTTGGAAAAAAAAATTATAATTTAAATACAGAATTATTAAATTAAACCATAAACACACAGTTGATTTTTTTAGATACTGCATTTATGAGAGAAGTAAACTATTTTATTTGACAAATTTAATAAGATAGATATAAAAAATATAATATGAGCAGTGAAAAACAACGTTTTTATACACATTTCTTCCATATTACAAAAAAGTTAACCATTAATGTGAAGTTGAAGAAAACTAAAATACACGAAATTCGTTAATGCCGCGATCACTGTACCGCATGTATAATAGCTTCGCGAAAGTGAAACTGAAAAAAAAACTGGATACAGCAACCTCGTTGTGTAATGTATGATCGCATGTTTGACAATGTATGTCGCAATGTATGACCGCATGTATGATTGCTTCGCGAGCATGAGACTTCCATGCAAACTGCACTCAATTGAATTATACTGTTCTAAAGTAACAAGAATAGGCACTCACATGCATAAAAAAAAGATGAAAAAAAATCAAGCTTTAAATAAACAAGCATATGATGAAATTTTTTCGATGCTTTTTTTTTCTTTTAATATCATAATGTAACCGTTTAATGACGTAAATGTTGATTAATTGTATAAAAAAATATAAAAACATGTTTTAAATAACTAATAAATCATTAAACATTATTAAAAATACAGATAAACGTCGAATAAAGAATCACTTGACGACTTACAAATGCTTCATACGTAACAAACGCGTCATCACAAAAAATGTAATTGCCCAGCCTTTCCAACAATAAAAGAGCTGCATCTGGCTGACTATCGACGATTTGGCAAGATTTCACCAAATGGTGGTGTAAAATAGGAACAAACCTTAAATGTGAAACCTCTGCTCTCCCAACCTTCCCACCTGCATTTGGAATGGACTTAACCCCTATCCATCGCTCACGTAGAGAATAGCGCACGAAAGAGACGCTAAGGGTTTGCGTCCATTAAATTACAAAAAATACTATGTACAAACTTCAAGGGGGGTAGAGCATACTAATAAAATATTTGTGTTGGAAACCAGCGTCATATGTATTGATTCAATTAAAATACGTACAGGGAGTAATACGAAATTGATTCAAGTCAAATACGTACAGGGAGTAATACGCCATTGATTCAAGTAAAATAAGTATAGGGAGTAATACGCCATTGATTAAAGTAAAATAAGTACAGGGAGTAATACGCCATTGATTCAAGTAAAATACGTACAGGGAGTAATACGCCATTGATTCAAGTAAAATACGTACAGGGAGTAATACGCCAATCAGAACATAACTATTGTTCATAACTTTAAACAAAAATAAGTGCAATTTAAAGAAACTGTCAACAGATATATATACATTACTTTGCACTATGTGAAATGAAACAAGATTATTAAAAAAGATGGAAATATACAATATTTCAGTAAGTGAAATCGTATGTTACGTCAATTAAATTCAGAAATATGTTGCGTGTAATGCACGTATGAGGACCACTTCTTGGCATATTTCACACAAAAAAGATAAGTCCGCCGAAATTTTCGTGAAAATACCTTCATTTTTCAATAAGTTTTAAGCAAAAATCAGAAATCTGATGGGAGTTAGACACAATTTATACTATGTAAATCAGCGGTCTATAACCATTGTTTCTTATACAAAAGTTGTTCGTTGTACTTTGCTGTATCACCTCTTAAAGTTTGTTCTTGGAATTTTTAATCACCTTATAGGTCGTAAGAAGGACACTATTTAGATTTCGTTGCAAGAATGTTTTGAAACTTAAATGTACCGATTTCACAATCACAATTATTTAATTTATTTGACCAATTTTGTCAAAATAGTTTAGTTATCATTGATGCATATTGCATTTCAAATATAAGTCTGTATGTTTACTAAACAAAAATGCATATTTATTTGTCCAAAATTTTCAATATATATACCAATGTATGAATGAAAACTAAAGGTTTTGTGCAAATAACAATCCTGTCCACTTTATCCCATAATTAAATTTTGTCAAAATGCATATTTAATTTTTTCTATCTTTTACAAGAACAAAAGTATTGGATTCTTGAAAATTTTTGGCTTCCAATTTTTGACGTATTTATATGTTTTAGAAGGTCCTGAACACGATTTGACAGTTTTTAGAAAATGCCTGTCTGTCTGTATGTGAAAAAAAATTGTGTGCGATATATCTCAAAAAATAATGTACGGAATTTAATAAAACTTTTGATTCCGTTTGACCATGATATGAATTGCTACTGATTAGTGTTTGTTGTATACTGTCCTACAGGTGGCGCGGCTATGCTGAATTTTTTAAGTTCTAAAATGCATAATTTAAAAAAAATTACGCTTTTTAAAGTATTAACAAAAATGAGATAGAAGAAAGTTGCGGGATTGCACATCTGATTAGTTTGTTATTAGAATTGAAATAACTTTACAAAGTTGATTATAGTCGTTGGGCATTGTAACATGCTGGGATAGAAAAGACCAAGTTTTTGAATATATCACATTTTTTTTTTCTAAGAGAATCTTTAAATATGTCGTTAGTAAGTGAATATACTGAAAAGCAAGTGATGTAATCTCTCTCTCTCTCTCTCTCTCTCTTCTCTTCTCTCTCTCTCTCTCTCTATATATATATATATATATATATATATATATATCTATGTATATATATATATATATATATATATATATATATATATATGTACGTATAAATAGACGTGTGTGTCTGTATATTTCACTTTGCAGCCGCGTCTACCCAGCACAGAACACTGGTGTCTGTCTGCGTGTGGTAGTAGCCTCGAGTTTCCCATCGTGCATTCTGGTAGTTGCATGTATGTATTTGTGGGGGTATGGGAGATAGGGTGATAGAAATTTAGTCGACCTAGAACAATTTCATATTTCGACCTAAGTGTTCTTGAATTTATTAGAATTTTCTAATATTCTTCCCAGGTCTCCCAGGTACTAAATAATCTTCTGTATCATTTTTTCATCCCTTGGTTACCACCATTTCTGACTATTAATCTTCAGGGATTTGATTTGTTTTCTCGGGTTCTATGGGTCCGATTTCAACAGAATTTGGTTCATTCAACTTAACATCAACTAATTAAGATATAGATAACTAAGTAAACCCACTAACGGTGGAAATTATAGCTAAACGATATTGCAGTATCGCAGTACAGCATGCTATACAATGCCGTAGGCACCGGGAACGAGTGCCGGAGTTTCGCTCAGAAAGAGGTTTGTTTAGAGCAGAACGCGTGCCTAAAATGACTATTTTTATCGAAACCGAAAAGAAAGTTACTGATTTGATAATCCGAGACAACGAAATATTCCCATTTTCACTCATCCACGAGTATTAAGAAAACGATTGGAGATATCGACTCGAAATTCACAATATGTACGTAGTTAATTTTTTTAATTCCGAAAATACAAATTTTGTGAAAATCGGGGAGTAAATTCTTTTAAAGTTCGACCAAAAACTGACCCGTTTTGAACCAAATGATCCAGATATTTAGTAGAGGGTGGTATTGAATTTATTTGCGCTTCGGGGTCTGTCACTCTACTTAATATCCGAAGGACGAAAGGGTTATTACCAGAGGAACGGTTTCGTGTAGCGAATTTTAGAGTGATTTTTTTTCGTGCTATTTTTTGACGAGACCGCGAAACGCCGGACACATCAGGTACGTTCTCATAAAATTCTAACAAGTTTTAACAAAAGTCTTAAGTTAGTTTAGACAAACGCTTCCGAAAATAGAGGTACATGAGCTGTTTAACTTTTTTTATGACTTCGATCGACTATGCATGAACGGTACTGTTTTAAATGCTCTATATTAAAGAACTTATACTTGATTATTATTATACACTTGGTTTTGCGATAATAGTAAATTTTGTGGTATTGACGTCGTTTTTAACTTGGTGAACAGACTTCCATCAATATTGAAATTTCTTTTCAGCTGACTTTAAATCAGTATTCAAAAAGATATTTTCCTCGCTTCCAGCACATTTACGTACTCATGACGCTTGCACGCATTATCATTAAAGTAATTTGAAATCGAACAATTTTTTTATTTTTATTTTCGATAAATCAATTACATATTGAGTTATAAAGATTGTAGTCTCATGCCTGCGATTGTTTCAATTTTCCACGCTATTGCGTCCAAAAATTTGGTTCAAAACGTCAACTTATACAACATTTTTGAAAAGAACTTCTGCCTTCACCAAAAGCTAGAAAAAAACATAGTTTCTTAAGAAACGCACCTGTCAAGTTCATCCGTTTGCGAACGAAAATGAAGTAACAAGTGGGTAAGTTTAATCGAAGATCGCACAAAGGTTTTCGTTTAATATTCCTTTCATAACGCTTTATCCTTTCTTTAATAAAGCCAAATAAATTTCATTTTACAAAAAAAAAAAAAAAAAAAAGAAAAAGAAAAAAAGACATGTTTTTTATAAAGTAAAAATTTACCTGTCTGTTTTTCTCGTTCTTTCAAAAATTTGAACCGGTGCGATAACGGGCGAAGCCCACTATTATACTCTGCCATAATAATATGTGTCTTGTGGAATAAATGCGATATTTAAAAAAAAAAATCAATTTCAAAATTAAACATGTTGTAAAGAGACCTTCAAATTGTTAAAATATGCCAATATTTCCATAATCGGGTTTTTATCATGATTCAATACGTTCCTCTAACTCATAAATTTACTACTCTCTATTACTCATATTGATACTCTCTTTGTATTATTCTCAAACATTTTAAAAAATCCGTTAAACTTCCAATATGACGCCTGATTAATTTTCTTTATTACTTGTCTGATAACGTCATATTAAGCTGCTTTCTGTATTTACACATATTCGTACTCCTTGTATTATGGAGAAATGTTTGAAAAATTACTTTTTATTACCAATATGACGTCACATTAATCTTTTTTTTCAATTGGTGAAACGTTTTATTTCATTTTCATTTTTCACGTGGAAATCTTTCAATAGAAAAATAATTATTCTATTTATTGCGGATTTTTAACTGTTGGCAATTTCTGTAACGAAACATGTTTAAATTTAATAGGAACTGGCTGTTAGATTTTTTTTATCTCTGTATATTAAAATAATGCGATTTTTTCAAATTTTATGATTTTGAGCTTCATAGTAGTTATTCAGCTATATGTACACAAAATGTTATGCCTGTAAGTTATACAGTTTCTGAGAAGCGGCTCTGTGACAGACAGACAACGAAGCATGTGTGAAAAAGGAGACAGTTTGTCTATATACTAATATTATAAAGGAGTAAATCTTGTTTGTTTGTTTGTAGGGGGTAATCTCTGGAACTACCGAACCGATTTCAAAAGTGATGGTGGCAAATTGATGGTGACAACCCCTGCTCCATTATAGGCTATATTTTATGTCGGTGCCACTAACCCCAGGGGGTGCAGGAGCAAAAAACGTTCTAAAATTGCGATTTTTCAGTTATCACACTGGCTGTCAAGCCCTGAGAGCTTGGCAGCCGGTTCTGTATGTATGTATGTACGTACGTAATGCGATAACTCTTCATAGAAATATCCGTTTTCCTTCAAATTTTGTTTATTGGTTCACTGTGTTAAGGCGCTTCCCTGATTAGTTTTCGGGATTGATTGGTTAAGTATAAAAGGGGGGGAACAAGGGGCTAATTCCCCCCCCCCCCTTAATTTATATAAATGGGTTTTTCATGCAGAATTATTCCGTTTTCCTTCAAATTTTGTTTATAGGTTCACTGAGTTAAGGCGCTTCCCTGATTAGTTTTCGGGATTGATTGGTCAAGTATAAAGGGGGGGAAACAAGGGTCTAATTCCCCCCCCTTAATTTATATAAATGGGTTTTTCATGCAGAATTATTCCGTTTCCCTTCAAATTTTGTTTATAGGTTCACTGAGATAAGGCGCTTCCCTGATTAGTTTACGGGTTTGATTAGTTAAGTATAAAGGGGGGAGGATCGGGGGGGCTAATCCCCCCCTTAATTTATATAAATGGGTTTTTCATGCATAACTATTCCGTTTTCCTTCAAATTTTGTTTATAGGTTCATTGGGTTAAGACGCTTCCCTGATTACTTTTCGGGATTGATTGGTTAAGTATAAAGGGGGGGAACAAGGGGCTAATTTCCCCCCCCCCCTTAATTTATATAAATGGGTTTTTCATGCAGAATTATTCCGTTTTCCTTCAAATTTTGTTTATAGGTTCATTGGGTTAAGACGCTTCCCTGATTACTTTTCGGGATTGATTGGTTAAGTATAAAGGGGGGAACGGGGGGCTAATCCCCCCCCTTAATTTATATAAATGGGTTTTTCATGCAGAATTATTCCGTTTTCTTTCAAATTTTGTTTATAGGTTCACTGTGTTAAGGCGCTTGCATGATAATTTTCGGGATTGATTGGCTGAGTATAAAGGGGGGAACGAGGGGGGCTAATCCCCCCCTTAATTTATATAAATGGGTTTTTCATGCAGAATTATTCCGTTTTCCTTCAAATTTTGTTTATAGGTTCACTGAGTTAAGGCGCTTCCCTGATTAGTTTTCGGGATTGATTAGTTAAGTATAAAGGGGGGGGGATTCGGGGGGCAAATCCCCCCTTAATTTATATAAATGGTTTTTTCATGCAGAATTATTCCGTTTTCCTTCAAATTTTGTTTATAGGTTCACTGTGTTAAGGCGCTTCCCTGATTAGTTTTCGGGATTGATTGGTTAAGTATAAAGGGGGGAACGGGGGGATAATCCCCCCCCCCCTTAATTTATATAAATGGGTTTTTCATGCAGAATTATTCTATTTGCTTCAAAATTTGTTTATAGATTCATTGGGTTAAGACGCTTCCCTGATTAGTTTTCGGGATTGATTGATTAAGTATAAAGGGGGGGAACGGGGGGCTAATACCCCCTTAATTTATGTAAATGGGTTTTTCATGCAGAATTATCCCATTTCCTTCAAATTTTATTTATAGGTTCACTGTATTAAGGCGCATCTCTGATTAGTTTTCGGGATTGATTGGTTAAGTATAAAGGGGGGGAACAAGGGGCTAATTCCCCCTTATCTATACTAATATGTAAAGTAGTAAAGATTGTTTGTTTGTTTGTTTGTTTGTTTGTTTGTAGGGGGTAATCTCTGGAACTACCGAACCGATTTCAAAAGTGATGGTGGCAAATTGATGGTGACAACCCCTGCTCCATTATAGGCTATATTTTATGTCGGTGCAACCACCCCCAGGGGGGTGCAGGAGCGAAAAACGTTCAAAAATTTCGATTTTTTGTGTACTGAAGGAGATAGAAGTATCAAATTTGGTATGGTAGTTACTTATAAGATGTAAATGCTCTCTAAGGACAAATTATAAAAACATTCGCAATTTAAAAGGATGAGATGAGGAAGAAGCGTTCTAAAAACATTCTAAATTACAATTTCTATGGAATCTCTGAAACTACAGAACCGATTTCAAAAGTGATGGTGGCAAATGGATGGTGACAGTCCCTGCTCCAACATATGCTAAATTTTTTGTCGGTGCCACTGCCCGCAGAGGGTGCAGGAGCGAAAAACGTTCCAAAATTATGATATTTTCAATAATGAACGAGTTAGGAACTTGACATTTTGTATGGTCGTTACCTACAAGATTTAAATGCTCTATAAGAACAAAATCTAAAAAAATTTGAAATTTAAAAGGCTGAAATAAGCAAAAAATTTTCTAAAAACTTTCTAAATTACAATTTGTATGGAATGTCTGGAACTACTAAAGCGATTTCAAAAGTGATGGTGGCAAATGGATGGTGACAATCCCTGCTCCAACATAGGCTATATTTTATGTCGGTGCCACTACCCCGAGGAGGGTGCAGAAGCGAAAAACGTTCTAAAATTGCGATTTTTGCGATGCTGAAGGAGCTAGAAACTTCAAGTTCGGCATGATTGTTATTTATAAGATCTAAATGCGCTCTAAGAACAATTTCTAAAGAAAAATGATCTAATGATTCTGCGATTTTTCAACTACTGAATTTCTAAAATTACCAAATTTCACAATAGAGTACCATAGCGAAACCTTCACGCGTAAAAAGATAATGATAAGGGCGACGTGTCCTGACGTGTATATTGACTATAGCACGAGTCACAAATTATAGTATCCTTATTATTCTGTTAAAATATAAAAGTGAATTATGAAATGTCAATATTTTGTTTGATTAAAGGTTCGTTAAGAGAAATTGACCAGCGTAGCGGGCGTAGCTTGCTAGTATTTAATAAATTCTTTAATTACGTTTTATTAAAGTATAAAAGAAAATCTTCACTGCAATACAGAGGTAAAAAAATTTCAGCGGTTCTAATGGATGCAACATTATTTAGACAGTACTATATACGACAGTATTGATAAAAAGATAAAGGGTACTTTTATCTTTTTATCAGTGTTCTTATTTTAGTTTTCTACCATATTCAAATATTAAATTATAATGAATACAAATCCTCAAAAAAAGTTTCGTTAGTTACTTTAAACCACATTTGATTACTTTTCTCTTTTTTATGATTAAGTAGTCGTATATGCCAATCCGAAACTTTCTTCTATCTCATACATGTTAATACTTCAAAATTCTCTATCAAACCAACAAATAAATCAATATTTTTCGTTATTCTGTTGTGCGCCATCTGCTTGCGAATTGTCGGGTTACCTGGATGCAATCAGCCGATGTACTATACTAAACTACAAAAGATCATTCCGGTCTTTACCGGCAGGAAAGATAGCCTTCATATTGCTTGGTTTTAAGACTTTAGCTAATTTTACTGAAAAACACGAAGCTAAAATGCGTGGAAACCGATTACAGAAGAGTAATTCCCAGTTCTCGCCAATATTGAATTTGAATGAGAATATCGCCAAATTAGACAGACATAGTCAAGTTGACTTCATATATGGCAATGTCTTATTATTGCCAAATTTGACGATATTTTGCCAATTGTCGTCATGCTTGGCGAGAATTTGCGAATATAAATTTGCGAATTGGCGAATATAAATGTATAGTGTTAAGCATGTAAGAGTTGAAACGATGGTTACAACAATGAAAGAAAATTTTCCGAAACCATATTCATTGAAAATCATAAATTAAACCCGCTTATGGAGGAATCTTGCTGTATTGTTTCAAAATGTCAGCAACCCTAAAATTGCAAACTGCTATAGCTCATTCATTGTTTAAGATAGAGACAAAACAAAAAATGTTATGTAATCCTCGGATCAAGGCCAAACATTTAACGCAAATACATTATAGGATTTCTAAATGTTTTGTACATCTTTTTGATTTTGAAATACGTGAATGGATATCACAGCGCCTCCTCCTGGCGCAATATCACCAAATTCAACAGGGACCTGCAGGCCATAGTCAAAAACTTATACAAAAAAATTGGTTCAATTATAGGGTCAATTTCATACACTTTTCGATGATACAATAGTGAAAATCGAACAAAAATCACTATCGCAGCGCTCCCTTTATTCATCTCCAAATTCAAGTGAGATCTGCTGGCCATAGCCAAAAACCTATAAATGAAATTTGGTTCTATTTGAAGCAGAACTTCAAATACTTTTCGATGGTACAATGAGGACAGCCAGACGGACATACGGACAGGCGTACATTTTGTAAACCATGTTTTTCAGAATGTCTGACCCCAAAAACGTGGAAATCCGTCAACCGGAAGTTGAAAAAAATTCGATTAAAATACTTTCTTCGATTATAGATAGAAGAAAGTAAAAATCAGTAGAGTATATCATATTTTTTATACGGAATTACGCAACGTTACTTGAGGCAACATATGAAAACATACGGCAAACATTGCATTTTTTGTATGTTTTAAAACTGAAATCAAGGTTAATTATTTAAATGAATATGATAACTTTAACTACTTTTATACTGTATGTAGTATATAAACAACTTCAAATTTACAAATATATATATAGTAGAATAGAACTTGATGTGTTTTTTGAAATTCATAGATATTATAATTATATATATATATATATATATATATTTATTTATTTATTTATTTATTTATTTTTTATTTCAAAACGTCTTTTCTTTTGCGGAATGTACTACTCTTTCACTTATTCTCAGACTTTCACACTGTACCATTTAAATGATTAACATAACTTATTTTACTTTTAGATATTAAAATACCACGGATTTTACAACACTGTTGAGTATTTGATTAAGCTTATATCCCTTCCAAAACTTGATTGACATAACACTCCATCGGCTACTTACTTAAACATCTGAGGTATGTATTATTTTAAATGCATGTTATTGCAGTTAACTAAATTTTAAAATGGAAAATCCATATAAAATAAAATTTAATTTAAAAAAATCTTACGTTTATTAGAATATTACAAGACTAAACTCATAAGAAATTTTTAAGAACTAAGTGTTTTTATTACTTACCCATCATACGCAGTATAGGGTAAATCTTGTAATCGTTTTGAAAATCGAAAAAAAATTGAACGGATTTATACGTTTAAGACACTGGAGATTCGCCGTCCGTCTGTGTGTGTGTTTGTAAACGCTGTATCTCCCGAACAAATTGAGGTAGAGACTTGAAATTTAGTATGTACTCAGTATGTAATAATGGGAAGAAGCTTATTGAATTTCAGTAACCTCGATTATATGGAACTATTTTTTTCGGACTCTCGAACTATTCTTTCGAAAAGGTATGTAAAAGATATGTAGAAAAGGTATATAAACATTTTCGAAATTGTTTATTTTAAGGAGTGAATATAAATGACAATAAAGAAACATAAATTTTGCAAAAAGAAAGAAGTAGATTGGATAATTAGTTGCTGAGATATTTGTAATTAAATTTTCCACAGTCTTCGATTTTTCATGACCCTGTATTTCATTCAAATTTCAATTCATAGATATATTTTAATTGGAAATGAGACGCTTAATCCGACGCAGCAAGCCGTTAGTTAATATGATTGTCAATTTTGTAGTTATAAGGATGTTTCTCTTACGCAATTCAGTAATAGAGCATTTAAAGTTTATGACGTCATCAAGTCACGATTTTATTCGAATTGCAATGTATTTTATAAATAGTTTACACATGTTTTATTTTCCTATTTTATATTATGCATATCCATGATGGGTAAGTATTACGGTGGCCCCCAACAACTAGTTTTCGGAACACATGGTGTAAGGAAAGTATTGTAATTACGATTTGTGTGTGTGAGTGATAACGTTAACGGTTTGACTAATCTGTACTTATAAAAGAACATGTCCAGACTGATTCATAATCAACGCCGAGCCTCAACCGTTCCTCCTAGGACAATGAAATTTGGAAGATATGTTTTTTACACAATATAGGTACCTACTAAGAAAGGATTTTAGGAAATTCACCCTTAGGTGGTTATGCAGGGTGTATCTGAAACAGTGGACAAAACATTATGGGGTGATAGAGCTAGCGAATTTATTGCCAACATCGGCTATGAACCCGATCATGGAATATTAGAGGAATAAGACAACTATTCCTGATTTTTTATTACAAATTTTGCGCGATATTTTTCCAAGGAAAAGCTTTTATTTTAATTTCATATTTATTTTTTATTTTATTTTTTTTGCGCTTTTGTCTTTTAGCGATAGGATGTAAATTTTTATACAAAATATAATACATTTCCTTCTCTGTTCAAAATAAATTTTTTGGAAGTAAATATTTGCGATTTAAATACTGATTGCTGTATTTATATGAGCTCGGGTTTGCACAAGGCTGCGTTAAAATGATTGCCGTATAATCAGTTTACCGGCGTGCAACCCAAAAGGCTCTATTAAAATAATTTCATTTTAACGATTTTTAAACACGAAAAAACTGATCCCCGTTACAGTGATAACTGAACACTGTACATATATGGCTGTGGAACACACAGGACCCCGTAATCTTGGTCACGTTATGAACAATTTATGGGCATGAAACCACAATGCCCATTTACAATGATCGCCATGTAACTTATGTAATCCTCTTTTCTTTATTTTATCTAAAAGCCCTCCATTCCCCCTAGATAATCACGGGCATGACCGAGCAGTACTTTGTTAGGGGGATCATAAACAAAAAATTATTATTTATGTCACGAAATCTCTATTTACGTGCTTCTTAGGGTTTACGTTCATCTCACGAAATCCTATTACTCCTGCTCTGTTGTCTATCCGTCACAGTGTCGTTCTCAGAAACTACAGAACTTACAGGCAATAAAATTTGTCTACTTATAGCGAAATGCCTACTATGAAGTTCAAAATATTAAAATTTGAAAAAATCGTATTATTTTAATAAATAGAGGTACAAAACAAAAATTCTAACAGATTTTTCCTATTAAATTTAAACATTTTTCGTTATAGCAGTTGTCAACAGTTAAAAATCCACAATAAAATTCTTTTTACATTAATTAATTTTCTATTGAAAGATTTCCACGTTTAAAAAGGAAAATTAAATAAAAAGTTTCACTAATCGAAAAAAAAGTTTAAAATGACGTCATATTGGTAATAAAACGGAAATTTTCAAACATTTCTCAATAATACAAGGAGTATCAGTCACATTATGTATGTACAGAAAGCAGTTTAATATCCCGTCATTACAGAATTAAAAAGAAAATTAATCTGACGTCCTATTGGAATTTTAACGAATATTTCAAATGTTTGAGAATAATACAAAGCGAGTAGCAATATGAGTAATAGTGAATAGTAAATATATATGTTTCAGGAACGTATTGAATCATGATAAAAACCCGATTATGGAAATATTCGCATATTTTAACAATTTGAAGGTGTACAACATGTTTAATTTTGAAATTATTTTTTTTTAAATATTGCATTTAGTCCACATGACAGATATTATGCTGACAGAGTATAATAGCGGGCTTCGCCCGCAATCCGGCGATTCGGATATTCGAAAAAACGAGAAAAATGGACCGGTAAATTTTTACTTTATAAAAAACATGACTTTTTATGAGATTTATTTGGATTTATTAAAGAAAGGATAAAGTGTTTTGAGAAAGTAATATTAAACGAAACCCTTTGTGCGATCTTCGATCACACTTACCCACTTTTTTGATATTCTTATTAGTTATTTTCATGTAGTTTAAAATATAGAATTATATTTATAAATTTCTGTTTGCATGTAAAATGCGCTTTCTGGCCCCCAAAGCGAAGTGAGGGCTGTACGCTGCAGAAGTTATCGGAGCCTCACACGAAAGCGACCGGCTAGACGTTGCCTAGATCGGCTAGTATATAACAAACCACTGTCACGAGATCTGCATAGATTTAAAATATTCCTTTTTTTGTTCCAAATTTCATGAAATAAATATACACTTAAAATAGCAATCACATTTTCTTATTAAGAAAACCTCTTGATTAGAATGTATTTTGAAATTAATAGAAAAAAGAAGGAAGTTTAGTTATTTTACTATGCATTGTCACTATTTCAATAGACGTAGGTTGCGGAACAAGCTAAAACATCAAGCTGTGATGTCATACACTCACGCACAGTTTTTATTTTTTTTAAATTGGTTGTAAAAAGTAAAAAAGTCTTCAAATTTAGTGGATTTTTTCTTTTAATGGCAATCTAGCTAATGTATTAAGTTATTGGTTTGGCGCGGGCTTGAAAATCTCGCCAAGCAAAAAGTCGTCAAACATCGGTGCGTGAGTGTAACACACCTGTTCCAAAAATCGAAGTACAGGGTGATTTTTTTTAAAGTTGTGAAAGTATAACACTATAACAAAAGAACCACTGATCCAAATGACCTGACATTTCACTAGTATGCTCCCAAAGCAATGGGAATTTTTTTGACGTGGTTAAAAAAAATAAAATCCCACCGACAGATGGCGCTGTATATGCAGTACAGTCGGGAGACGAGCTTGTGCACGACACGCATACAGTGGTGATAAAAACGTGAAGCACGCACACCTCGTGTTCATTATTCTACGAATATCCTCACAATGACTGTGCCGTTGACGAACCGTGCGTTGTTAGTGAAACTGCGTTATCATAATAATGACAGCACAGCAACTGCTCTTAGGAGCTTTAAGACACTTAAGAATTTTAGGAAAGGTCCAATGACGACAGAAGACTTACGGAAGATGGTTTTGAAATTTGAACAGACTGTTTCACTGAGCCTAAAACCCAGTAGAGGAAGGAAACCAGTTGATGTTAACCTACAGCGCCATATGTCGGTGCAATTTTAAGTTTTTTTTTTAACTACGCTTAAAAAATACCCATTGCTTTGGGAGTATACTGGTGAAATTTCAGACCATTTGGATCAATGGTTCTTTTGTTATAGGGTTTTACTTTCACAACTTTAAAAAAAATCACCCTGTATATGACATCCCTGTTTTAAATAATTTTCTTATAGGCATACGACATTTCCAAAGTCTTTTCTCGGAGACATTAACTTAGATTAAAAAAAAAAAAAACTTTAATTCAATTTGTGGCTACTCATTAACTATAGCAGGGTTTCTGAAATTGCGGTACGCGTATTCAATTGCGGTATGCTAGGAAAGTGTGTTAACGACCAAACTCCAACACAGTACAACTACATGAGGCAATGAAAAGATTTTTCATATTATTGATTGACCAAAATATGTGAACACACTAGGACTAGATGTTAAAAAATGACTCATGCTTCTACCTTAGCAAATTAAATCTGAAGACGCAACAAACATTCAAGTGTAAACAAATGAAAATATTACAATAAAAACTTGTTCTATATAATACTACCTGAAATGTTTTTAAAAGAAATATTTATTTTTATCCATTCATTGCTTTTTTGTTTAATTTTTTTATTTATGACTTTCACTTCTCACATGTTAAAAAAAAGGGGGACGTACGCTAGGGCTAGACACATGCAATTCTTCAAAAGGTACGCAAGGCATTAAAGTTTGGGAACCACTAAATTAAAGCATAACGTCCGTGGCCTTTGTTGGACAGTTTTGAGTACATGTAGCTCCTTATAATTGAGGGTGTCGGGGCTAGTGAATGTCAAGGCACATTTTTGAGCTTCTGGGATATTTCAATTTGAAAATTTGATCAAATACTCAAATCAAGATATATAACCTAAAGTTTTTTCGCCAATGTCTTAGTAACATTTGAGATATTATGAATAACAATAAGGCATTACTTTAATGATATTACTATTACGTTTCTTGTAATTTAGCTATCTTCATTGGAGGCATAAACATCTGGGGCAAAAACGAAACCTGTCACATATTCTGCCACCAAGTGACATTAGAAACAAATTATACGTTGGATATTATAATTTAGAATGTTAAGCAACAGATTACAGTGTTAGATTCATTTCACCAAAAATGTGACTTGGAACTTTCTTGCCCCAACCCTTCAATTAGAGTATAAAATCCCACCTGCGCCTATGGTGGACAACCTTTAGTTTCATTATATATAAGACACAAACTACCTCCTGTCGTCCGTTTTCGATGCGAGCTTTCCAATACTCGATCCGAAGTTGCCACCTTTTTTTAAAGGAATCGTGTGAATGGTAACAGCTCAATAGAAAGATATAGTATTTAAGAACATGTTCGTTTTGGTGCCTTCGGGTATTTTGTGGAGATTGTGTTTGCAGGTATATAGCTTTCTATGTTGAGATAAGAAAAGTATAATTTTTAGTTTATTTTATATCTGTCGTTGCTCCTTGTTATAATCAAATCATTTAGAGTTTGAAATTTTTATATTTAGTAATTTAAACTTTTTACATCCCAATTGTTTTATAGAAGTGTTTTTGCACATGTGAGGAACTTAACTAAATGTTGATAAATAATGTTGGGCAAATTTTGGATCATATTACACATTCATATCTACAAACTGTTTGTTTTTCTTCATTCAGCATATTTGGCGGACTTTCACATATTATTAAAAAATTAATTTCATAAAAAGCACATGGAAGTACCATAAATATTTCCACAAATATATACTGATTTATTTATAAGCTGATATCGTTATAATATTCCAGAATGTATTATGGAACGTTTAAATTTTATAAAAGAATACGAATGTTGCAAAATATACACACAAACCATGTTACGTTTCTTTCGCAAAAAAATAAAATTAAAAAATTAAATAAAATAAAAGGATTAATTTTTAAACTTTATATTCCTTTCAAGTAAGACCAACATTTTTAGAGAATAAATTTTTCCATCTTAAAATCTGACAGCCATGAAATTCGGAACTTACGTTTATTAAATTTTCATAACTTGATATTTTCGAAAGTAACTTTTTTTTATTATAACATTTCAAGATGAAATTTTGAATATAGCTTTCTAAAAAAAAGCAATGCCACTTAAAAGATTATTTATATTACAAAGTTGTGGAATTTTTAAAGATTTGGTCACATAAACGTTAGTTGCACACTTTAAAATTTAGTAACATTTGACGTAGTTATTAAATATTTACTTATCTTGGATTTAGATAATATAAAGAATTTTATTGTTCTTACATTTACATATACATGCATTAATTTATATAGCCCTATTTTAAGTAAACTATCCGCATAAAAGTCATTAAAGTGTAAACCGAATCATCCTAATCAATTAGCCATCTTTTTAATTAAAAAAAATAAAATTATGTATTTATAGAAATATGGAAAAATCTAATTAAAAAAATCTAATAACTAGAACCATAAAGTTGGTACGAAAAATTAAATCAGAAACCATTTTTTACAACCTTTGTAATAACGAACGTAATGCATGAGCTAAAGTATTTTGTGTCATGTAAATGGTTTAAACAAATATTTTAATTTTAAAACAAATAATAATAAAATAAAATAAAATAAAAACGGAGAAAGATTAGAATTTTTATGAAGACATATTTCAGTAATTTTTTTGTAAGCTGATATCCTTGTATTAGAATAAATTAATCTAATTTAAGCTTCAAATACAAAGTGGTTTACGATAATCCATCCTCGATTTAATGAACCATTCTCACTTGAAATTTTAGTAGTAATCTTTTTTCTGAATGTATCACAAAAATGTTAGTATGAAAGAATATTGTTCATCAGACATTGTAGTGACAAACTGTCAGGTAACTCAATTTTACCGTAGCTCAGCACAGCCTGCATTTAGGGTAGGACTGGGATAATGCTATATTTTTACGTTGTGGTTCGTACTCGGACTGTGTTGCCATTAAATGTTTCAGGTTTAGGTTGACCGGATATTTATTTCAAAAGAAGAATTCAGAATATTTTTCAAATGAAAACAAACTATTTATCTGAATATTAAGGTGATATATGTGTTTATTTTTGTACAGTAAAAATAAAATTTATATTAGAGATATATTGCAGTTTGTAGTCTACTTTTTCATCATTATATTAAATTATAGATGAAATTACTTTGACGTCGGGTTCGGGTCAGTTTCCTGTTCTATTGTGTCTGATTCAGATTGGTGTTTGATTGTAGTGTGTCGGTTTCGGGTGGAGTTTCATATTGCCGAATTATTTTGTCGAGTTTGGGCTGGGTTTCGGGTAGTCTTCAAGAACAACCTGTGTGTTCGGTTCGGTTAGAACCCGAACCATTTGAAAATCTTCAGAATCATTTGAAAAATATTCTGAATTCTTCTTCTGAAATATCCGGTCAATGTTCAGAATCATTTGAAAAATATTCTGAATTCTTCTTCTGAAATATCCGGTCAATGTTCAGAATCATTTGAAAAATATTCTGAATTCTTCTTTTGAAATATCCGGTCAATGTTCAGAATCATTTGAAAAATATTCTGATTTCTTCTTTTGAAATATCTGGTCAACCTAAACCCGAAACATTTAAAGGCAACCCAATACGAGCACTAACCACAATGTAAAAAAATAGCATTATTCCATCTCGAGCACATCGAGGTTTCCAACTGGCAGCTATGGTTATACAGATTATAAAGACATTTCATCAAGGCCAGTTTTTTGTGGCTCATGTAGTATAATACAATATACAAATAAAAATGAAAGATAATATGCTCTCATTCCACGTAATGCTTGATTCGAAAATCAAAAAGAGTTAATTTAAAAAAATTATATTCTTGATACATAAGAAAATAAAATAAATATACACTGCTCAAAAAAATTAGGGGAGCAAGCAAAGAAGAGAAGAGAATAATGCGAGACAGCCATGCATGGGTATAAAATGGAGAGTACACGTGTATCAATGCGCAATGCAGAAAAAAAGACGCAAGAAAATTGTAAGGAATATTTAATTCTTTGAAAGGATGGAAAAAACATGAAAAGGTGGTTTAGAGCAAGAATTTTGTTACATGTAAAGGACACAAAAAAAGTATTGTTTAGTAATGATACAAGTTGTTTAAGATGTCGAGTGGTCCACTCGAACAGCTAAGACTGTTGCACACCTGTTTTCCATGGATGCGATGAGGTTAAGGATAAGACTTTCAGGAATACTGTTCAACTTCTCGAGAATTTCAATCTCCTTGTCCCAGACAATAAAAGAAAGCTTTCTTCTCGCAGTAATGCGTCGCCAGAGTGTGTCCCAAACATTCTAGATCGGATTCAAGTCAGGAAAGCATGCTGCCCATTCCATATGCTGTATTGTTTCAGCTTCAGCCATGTTCTCCACCAGACAAACTGTATCCGGTCTGGAATTATCATGCATGAAAACAAAGGAATCACCATGGGTGAAGCGTAAGTTACGACATGAGGTCTCAGTATCTCGTCTATATACCTTTGGGCCGTCAAAGTTCCATTCCAAATGATATGCAGGTCCGTACGTCCACTTATGTTGATTCCAGTCCATACCATCAACCCACCATGTCTGTAATGTGATATTTCAGGAACGAATGTGGGGGTTTTCGAATGCTCCTTTCCCTCTATACCAAAACACTTCGAGTGCCACACTTCAGACTGAATATAGGGACTCGTCTGTAAACAGCATTTGACTCCAATGCGTTGCCTTTACTACTTGATGTTCAGCAGCCCACCTTCTTCAGGCTGCACGGTAGCTTTCTGTCAACGGAATACAGACCATTGGCCTACGTGCATAGAGACCACCCTGATGAAGCATATTTGGTACTGTTTGGCTGGATAGCCTTCGTCGTGTTACCAAGAGCTACTGTCTTTGCAGCTGAGTAGAATCCCTTTTTTTGTCTCAACGAGCTGTTAACAAGATTTATCGGTCATCAGTTGCTGTGGTGCACGTGCTCAACCTTGCCTTGGTCGACATCTAACATTTCCTGTTTCTTGAAATCGATTTCACAGCCTTGCAAGGACATTTCTTGCAACTCCAACAGCATCCGCTACACTTCGTTGTGTTTGCCCGAATTCAAGTCTCTCTCTAAATCGCCAGGCCATGGATTCCGGTAAATCACGTTGTTGTGACATTTTCAAATTACCTTTTCTCAAAACAAAAGCTGAACAATTGAATTTCGCTACTGAAACAGTGAAACAGACATTTCAGCGAAATCCCGATTTCTGCACGTATCTCCTTTTTCTGGTTTTTGACTTCATAAACTTTGATTTGGATATGAAGTATTATTTTTCTGTTTTCTGCTATGCCTTAAATTATGGATGTTTAAACTTAAATTGCTTATTGGTGTAAGTATTTGTGTAATTTCGTCAACACCATGTGCTTCCCTAATTGTTTTGAGCAGTGTATTTCAGTCGTTAAATGTGGCAGCCACGAAATTTGGAGATAAAGTTTATTAAATTCCATAACTTGACAGCAACTCGAAAGCAACACAAAAATTGTCTTTAGTCTAAAATTTTTAATTGAAATTTGTATACAGGCATCTGAAAAGGGCAATGCTGTTTTAAATTTTATTTACGTTATAAAGTAAAAATTACATATTTCAAAGAAACATTTATAGAAGATTTAAGTTTTAAATTTAAGATCTTTATGGTCCAAATATTTGTTATATGTGATAAATGTAGTAACTTCTGACGTAGCTTTTTTTTACGCTTAGTTTCTTTAATTGAGATACTTATTTTATTTTATTTATTTATTTTTTTTTGCATAAAATTATGTTAAGAAGAAAGGAGTATATTTATTTAAATGATTTTGAATTAAATAGTTAAAATAATGAAAAATAAATGTTTTAAACTATATAATCATATAGTTCGGATCAAATATTACTTACACACGTAAAAACATTTAACTGAGTTATTTTACGTTTAGTTATCTCTATATATTTTGATAATGCAATATATTTTATTTCTAAAGAATAATTGCATAAAATGCACTAATATATACAGCGAATTATCATAAATAGTTAGTTATAATTAATAAATAAAAAAAAGAAATTGAAAAATATACAAAAGTGAATAACTTTAACTAAAACTTTTTGAGAAAATTAACAAAAGAGAAAAATTACTACTTTTGTAGTAACCAGTGTAATCTACAAGTGTTAATTTGAAATGCTTCGTAAATGCATTCAATAAAATTGTATAGAAAATATTAGGTTAATCGTGAAGTTCCTGCCGGTTGGGAAAATCAATTCCTACCGTAAAATTCAGACTGGTTATTATTTGATATTGAAATCGATGACATAATTAAGTGATTGGCAACCAGCACGAACTTTTCAGACAACCAAATACATTGAAAGATTTTAATAAAAAAAAGGAGGTTGCATAAAATGTTTTAAGTTTACATAGTAACTAAATTATTTGTATAAACATATCGTGCCATTAGAATAAATTTTTCACTTTTAAGTTTTATAAATTATTAGACATTCTAACGTAGCAAAATAAACCCACGCATCATCTAATGCTTCCTTCAGAAGAAAATCGAGAGGAATTTAATTTTAAGCTTTATATTCTTGCGACATAAGTCATATTTTCAGTCGTAAAATATGACTTACGGGCCAATGTTTATTAAATTTACATAATTTGATATCTTTCGAGGAAAACAGAAAAATTGTGTTTATTCTAACATTTGTAAATAGAATTCAAATACCGTATTCTATATATAGCAAACATGTTTATAAATTAGTACATTCATCTTATAAAGTTTTAATTAAATATTTCAAAAATACAGTTTTAGAAAATAGAAATTTTAAAGTGAATAATCAAATTGGGTGGCAAAAATATTAGTCATGCGTGTTCCAAATTTTGTAAATTTGCACTTAGTTATTTCAAACTAACCTATCGTTGATTTTCATACAGTAATAAATTTTATTTCCAAAAAATATTCCTATGTATTTTGGTAAAGTATAAGGTAAATAAGTGATCAATTAGTTAAACTTTTTAATAGAAATATTTCAAAAATATAGTTTTAGAAGATAGAATTTTTAAAGTGTATAATCATATTGGAGGCATCAATTATCAGTCCCACGTGTTCAAAATTTAGTAAATTTAGAAAAATATTTCAAACTTAGTTGTGTTTTATTTTAGTTCTGTAATAAATTTTATTTGCACAAAATATACTCATGAATATTATCAATCAATAAAATTAATCCGTGATAAGTTAGTTACACATTTTTTAATAGAAAAAAATAAACTTTTGTCGTTCTAGACTATTTAAAAATCTACCAAAGAGAATATTTTTTAATTAAAAATTTTTAAATCAGAAACCATCTTGCCCAATATCCATAATAACCAATATAACCTTCACGATTCAATGTGAAACGTTATGAAAATGAATTCGACGATACTGGATACAACATACAATAAAACATTTCGTGAAATTTCAACGGAGATATTATATTTAGTTATTTGAACACACAAAATATAGAAAAATATATACGGAGACTGTGCTATTCTCATGTCGGAAGGGTGTCGCGTCAATTCGTCGCGCACAATTCATCGCGGAACAATTCTTCGCGCACAATTCATCGCAGCGTCAATTCGTCGCGGCGATAACTCATCGCAGCGTCAATTCGTCGTGGTGTCAATTCGCCGTGGTGTCAATTAGTTGCGACGTCAATTCGTTGCAACGAAAGTGTTTTTAAAGGCTATGATGATAAAATAAAGATGATTAGTAAAATTGTTTAATGATAATTTGTTTTTTAGATATAATCGCGTGTAAATTGTTAGTTATAATTCTCTATATCTAAAAAACTAATTATCATTAAAATTTGTACTAAATTTTCTTTATTTTATCATCATAGCCTTCAAAAACATTTTCGTTGTGACGAATTGACGTCGCGATGAATTGATACCACGACGAATTGACGCTGAGACGATATGCCGCTGCGATGAGTTATCGCCGCGACGAATTAACGCTACGATGAACTTTGCGCAATGAATTGTGCTCGACCGATTGACGCATAACCGAAGGTGATAAATTTTTAAAGTTTATTTTCTGCCATTTAAAACGAAATTATATTAACAGTCCTAAAATCTGACAGCCACGAAATTCGTTGCTAACGTGTATTAATTTTCATAACTTGATATATTTAAATGGTAACAACAGAAAATGTACTCTTACATATCTAATTAAAATTGGAATACATCCATCTAAAAAGAAAGTGCTGTTTATAAAAGTATATTAATATTAAAATGTAAGTGTAATGTCTCTAAGTATTTCAAATAAATATAATATTTCGAACAAATTAAATATTTAATAACGTGAGCTTAAGCATATTTTTATGCCGAATGGTAAAATACATTTTATGTTTTACAATTTAGTAACTTATGACTTCAATAATTTAATCTTGAATATTATAATATGAAATAGATACTGTAAATACTTTATCATAGTTATTTGGTTACAGTCTTTCAAGGCAGTTTAAAAATCTCCAAAGAGAAATAATGTGAACTAAGTACAACAAAGAAGTAAGTTAAAAAAAACAATATTTTATAACTTTAAAAATAATCTGCACTTTAAAAGAAACCATCAAACAATAATGCTCAATGTGATTTAGTTATTCAACAAAAATTTATAAAGTGTTTAGTAAAAAAAATGGATTAATAATACACGCGGAGATAGCACAAAATGTAAAAATGTCGCATAATACTTTCAAATGCAATATTTCAATTAAATATGTATTATAACCTAGTGTCATAGAAATCAATTTTTTAAAAGTTCCAATATGTGAATCGAAAATTACAGCTTACTCTGCCAAGTAAATAAGGTGAAAAATTCCATTGAAAAATTGTGGTAGAAATGTATGCACCCTTCATGTTGCATATCTTTTAATACGAAAATTTCTCCAACATAGATTGCATACACGCTTTAGTTACACATTTCCAAAAAGTAAGGGTCTTCAGCGGACTTACATTATACAATTAGACAAAGATATTTTTTACATCATAGAATGATAAACGTGCAGTATTTAAGGGAGAGTTTTCAAATTAAAGTTCTACTACTTTAACGTTTAGAGCAATCAACACCTCTGCATAAAAGATCTAAAGAATCCCGTTTCTAAATCTTAAAATATATTCAAAAGAATAAATAAAAAAAACTAAATGAAAAGTCATTAACTTTTAATAGAACGTTGTATATTATTGCCTGTTTTACATACATTGGTCCTTGTAGCATGCTGAGAACAAGTTTTTGAACATTCACATATCAAGCAGTAATGTGAATTCTGAAATAAAATGCTTGAAATTATATCGTAAGGCGGGTACTTTGTGACACATTTCGGGGGCTTTCTGATACCAGCCGATCTGTTTTATAAGGAACCCAAAACTGACTGTAGCTCAACTATGATATATCCTTTTCCTACATAACGACGCGCTGCGTCAAACAAGATCTTTAATATGAACTGAGAAATTTAGGTTTAGAGATGTCACAAAGTTACCCCATCGGGTGGGGTTACTTTCTGACAAGTGTGTTTTCGCCTTGAAATGCAAGATAAAATGTCCTTTCACAAAGTTAGACAATAACACGCTTATTAAAAGTTTTATATAAACAATGTTTACACATTTTTGGCATCTTAATCAACGGCTTTGGTCGCAAACAGCCCTCGGTTGCTCACTGCCGTTTGTGGGTCGATAATGATTAAAACCTTGTTCCTTTCATACAAAATTTCATTCGCTCCCGATGCTTGCTTTTGGACCGCCTTTCCTTTTCAGAATAGGAAGCATAAGTGATATAAATCAATCCTTAAAAACTTGATGATTGAACCAAGATGGTGGTTGTCCCAAAATTGGCGGTTGCGCTTTTGTATCTTGCTCTCCCTACTGTCCGTTCACGGTCCAAGTGAACCACAATTTATCAGTTTTCTATTTAACGTAAATTGGTGATATTTCTCCATAGAGCTACCTCATGCCATGATTGAGCTTTAGACTACTTTTGATTCAGTTCAGGATACCCGTATTTTGCTCCTCTTCGAGCGATCACATGTTTACTTTCATGTTTACATCCACCAAATTCATCGCGTCATTATGCCATTCGTTCTCGGGCGAGACACTCTCCAACTTGTTTTCCTAGTTAGTAAAGCACATGTCAATTAGTTCACGAGTAGTCTTGGCCCAACCGTAGCTGATAATTTTGGACGATCGTTCAGAGAGAATTGTTTTGTGACAATATCGATGTGTCACAAAGTAATCCCATCAAGTGTTTATATTTTGATTATGTTATACATATCTCATATAAATATAACTTGACAAAGGTTATATTACTGCAGAGTCTAACTGATGTATTAACAACAAATAATATTCACCTGTATTAGCTGGTTTTTATAGGCGTTAGGCTTCAAGACACAAAGTGTCTGGATTCCGACACAATAACGCATAAGCATGTTTGAATGATACACCTGCCAGAGAGAAAAACTAAAGTGTTGGCGCTTCGGAAAGTGGTCGTTAGGTGATACGGCACACCGTTATAAGGTGGTACTACTTTTTCGTTTCCTGCCATCGTGAGCAGGGCGTGAGATTCAAAATGCAAAAACAAGACCATGTGTCAAAAAGTAACCCCTTACGGTATTTTAAATATTACATGTCAGTGTTTACTTTGGTCGCTTTTAATTGTTCAACTGCTAAAAACTATACAAGTTCTTCTGTTTTCAAAATAGTCTAATGTTTTTAAAATATTTTTTCTACATTATTTTGGCTATTAAAAACAGGTGTTCACTTGTTAATGTCTGTACATATACTATTTGTACATTTTACCAATTTTTTCAGACATTATTTATAAAGAAGCATGGTTAAAAATTTCCATTAAAAACGTCCTTCATTTAAAAAAATTAAAAACAGTCTCCAATAAAAACTTCCACCATCTAACAAAAGCGCTTTAACCCCCCGCCAGGGCATCATCAATTGTGATCTCTAATCAACTTCCTCTCCATTATATACATGATTGGTGGCTGAAGAGCTCCCCTATCGGCTTTCAATATTTTTTTTTCTCTCTCTCTCCCCCTCTTTGGAAATTAGGAAAAATAGTCCCACTAACCCCCAATCCATCCCTCTTCAAATCAATTAGAAATGAAATAGAAAAATATGAAGAAATACAAACAGCAGGAATATACAAAATAAATTGTCTAAACAGCAGAAATGAAAAAGTTCCTTACATAGGAATGACGAAGAAGAAAATAGAAGAAAGAAAGAAGGAACATATCCGATATATAAAACTAAATAAACAGTCAACAGCTCTTGCAAGATTAAACGCTAAAACCCCAATAAAACTTGATACCCTACAAATAAAGAAAATAGCTAACTACGAAAACTTACATAACGCGTTATTACGAGAATCAATAGAAATAAATGCATCCAAAGCCGCATGTAATGACATGGTACACTCATTACTCGACTGCCGTTGGAGAAAAATGTTGGAAGAGGGAGAGAGAGAGAGATAGAGAAAATATTGAAATCCAATAGGGGGAGCTCTTCAGCCACCAGTCATGTATATAATGGAGAGGAAGTTGATTAGAGATCACAACTGATGATGCCCTGGCGGGGGGTGAAAGCGCTTTTGTTAGGTGGAAGTTTTTATTGGAGACTGTTTTTAATTTTTTTAAATAAAGGACGTTTTTAATGGAAATTTTTAACCATGCTTCTTTATAAATAATGTCTAAAAAAATTGGTAAAATGTATAAATAGTATTTTGGCTATTTTTTGAAAGTGGAGTTTAATGCTACAATAGATATTCAAAAGTTCTACTACTTTAAAGTTTAGATCAATCAACATCTCTGCATGATAAATTCTAAATAATCTAGATTTTAAATATTAAATGTATTCAAAAGAAAAAAATCAAAAAATCTCAATGAAATGTCACTAAATTTTAATAGCATATAACATATTATGGCCCGTTTGTATACGTTGGGAGTTTTCACACGCTGAGATAGAAAAGAGCAAGTTCTTGGCCATTCAGATATCAAGCATTAATGTGAATTCTCAAATAAAATGTTTGAAATTATATTTTAAATATATTAAATGCCAGTGTTTACTTTGGTCAAAGGTTTTGGTTCAGTGTTTACTTTGGTAAACTTCTTCAGTCTTGCTGCAGCTTTCATAGTAGAAGCACGTATTTTTTGCGCCTGACGAAAAAAGACTCAGATCTTTCGAAAGGCCTAGAGCATTTAAAAGTTTTTGATGGTGTTTTAAGAAGATCTTTTAGTTCTTCTTGTTTCACACCAGTTTCAACTTATTCGGATGTTGTGAAAACTTTTAGAATATAGTTGTAATAAATCTTGTTGAAGTAAGGCTTAAATAAGATTTAATTAAACTATGTTAGATAAATCCTCAAACTGCCAAACCTGAATCTACCATTTTATTTATTTTCATCAAAATGCTGGAAATATAAAAAATGGTTTATTTGCCATTTATCTTTAATTTAGAAAACAAATCACATGCGAATTTATATTTTAGTGTTCTGTTTTTTTTTCCTTTTCTAAAATCTAATAATTTTTTAAAACGCTATTCAGAACACTATTCGAACAGAATTATTGTGGACTGAATGAAGAGCCAAAAATTAGTCAGTTTACAAAATAAGATTTTTAAAACACAGAATAATTCAAAACTAATTTTTTTTTATCTTTATCGTATGGAGTCCATTACAGACATAACGTTACGTATGGAAGTACAGCGATCCATATAGCAAAAAGAAAGAAAGTAGAATTTCCCCAGAGTAGATCATTTGGCATAATTGATTGATCAATGATTCAGTATTGTATTCTATCTTTAGTTAACCTATTGTTTTGTTCTTTTTATCTATTTATCTATTGTTGTATCTTTAGCTAACACGTATTATCGAGCGAAACATTCGTCTAACCATATAAAATGACTAGGGAATCGAACCCGGGCTTACAGAACATTGCTAAAAACTATTTTTTGTATTTAAAATTCTAACAGAATTTTTACATTTAATATATATATATATATATATATATATATATACTAAATAGAAATTGCGCATCTTGTATCTGTCGACAATAAAATAAAAATCATGCACTCGTGACATCATAATTCACTTTTATATTTTAACAGAATAATAAGGCTACTGTAATTTTGCTATAGCCTGTATACACGTCAGGACACATTTCCGTTATCATTATCTTTTTACGCGTGAAGGTTTCGCTATGGTAAACCATTGTGAAATTTGGTAATTTTTAAAATTCAATATTTGAAAACGATATAATCATTAGATTTGAAATTTATATCAGGAAAAATACAATTTTTAACCTTTCTAACGCAGATTGTCTAACAATTTTCTGAAAAATAATTTTCGAGATATTAAATTTTTCAGTAACATTTCATTTTCCGAGAAAATCTGTGACAACGGTTAGCGAAAAATCCAGTCGTCAGCAATGCGTAGCTTTTTATTAAAGAGGGTGCTGTAATGCTCTGTGACGATAACCAAAAATCTATATAGCGAAAATGTTTTATCCTAGAAATTCATGATTGTATAGGGACAAGTCAAATTTTAGACAAGCGCAGAGTTATTGTTTGCAGTTCTACACACATCATTCTTCTTTTTACAACATAGTAAAGTATTAAGTTCCTGGAGACGAGTGTCATGTATACGTGACACGTAAAGTGCATGAATCCTTGATTACTTCAATCAATATTTTTCAACTGAAAATCTTGCCTTCATTAATCAAATCAATTTTGCGATTACATAAAGCAAAAATTTCTATTTCGAAAAACATGGGCGAAAATAGTTATATTTCTGTATAGGACGCTCGACGTGAAGGGTTTTTAGAAAATGAATATATTTTTTTATATTGTAAAATTCATTTTATACTAAAAACAGATTCAGATAAAAATCTCATAAATTTGCTCATGTCCAAAGAGTAAAATTACTTGAGATGAAATGACTTTAAAAATTACATGTGATTTACTATAACTACTTATGATAAAAGAAAAAAAAACTTGATGTGAAAATATTTTTAAATAAAAAAATGAAATTGGCTGCAACTTATTCTGAAAGTAGAAAAAGCCATTTGAAAAAAGGTTTTGTGAAATATCTAAAGTAAAACATGAAAATATAAAATAAATAGATTGGTCTAAAAGATGTGATACAATTGTAGAAACAGAACTAGGTCAAATATATTTATTATTTCTTATGTCAAAAGCCGAAATAATGTTTTTATTGGAAGTGTAAGGGGTTGTCATGTGTTATTGAAGTTCGGGTGTTGAAAATTCAATACATCTAAAACTTAGAGAAGTAAAGATTCGGACGGCCTGCTAGATAAAGAATATTTTAAAATACTGATATGTTTAAAGTTATTTTTTTTTATATAAGAAAATATATATTATCAAAAGAAACATTCTAAAGATTTGTTATATTTGATTAAAACTTTTATAAGACTCAACAAAGGTATATATATATATATACCTTTGTTGAGTCTTATAAAAGTAATATATATATATATATATATATATATATATATATATATATATATATATATATATATATACCTTTGTTGAGTCTTATAAAAGTAATATATATATATATATATATATATATATGTGTGTGTGTGTGTGTGTGTGTGTGTGTGTTCGTGCGTGTGTGTTATATTTAGTACGACGCAATATTAATGTTTCTAAGAAACTTTTAAGCTTGTAGGAAGTTTGAAATTGGCATATCCCAAAAGATAATTGTATATATTGTACTCAGTGTCCTTATTTATTCCCTTGGGTAATTGACACACTCCGCTCTTTGAAAGGCATTTTTTGCAAAAATACACACACACATGTATATACATATATATATATATATATATATATATATATAATATTCCAATTTCGAAATGAAATTTAGGTAAAAAATACCTTAAGAAAACCCATGTAAATAATTTATTTATGGAAAAGTTTAAAATAATGAACAGGTTTTGAAATTATTATAAACGCATACGTCCTAGCTATTTTGAATTCATAATCTTATTAAAAGCCAATTTTTAGTTTAGATCGGTATATCGAAAGAAGAAGTTGTTAGTAGTTGCATTCTGTGATTTTCTATTTTCACCTGCCCGAAGAATACAGGTAGGTGAATTTTAGATCGTTAATGCTGAATCACCAGACGCGTGATGTGTAATTACTTCTTTTCAGAAATTAACACTAGAACTACCATGAGCCGTCATTTTGAAGGCTATCAAATGACTATATTCCGATTCGAACAAGAAATTTCTTTTCAAAATAAATTAAATAGAAAATTCGTAGGAATATGCTAAATGAATAAATTATATAGTTTTAAATAACAATTCTGGTGTGATGTAGTTTTATAAAACCTGAGTAAAATTTCCGGTAGTTATAGTGTTAATCAGTCTAAGGTAATATTGTCCGCCTTGTCACCACTAACAAAGGGACCGCCAAACATGATGCGCACAGATTTTGATGATTTTAAAGTATGTTGTAGGGGTCATACACCTAACTATTCAGGTCAAAGGTCTCCTTCAAATGGGCTTTAGTTTTCGAGAAATTTCGGGTTGAAGTTCAGAATGCATTTCAAATACCAATTAGATTGCAATCCTGAACAAGGTCTCTGTGGTGCAGAGCTAGCGCTCGCGATTTGAGATCTGGAGCTGAGGGTTGTGTCCTCTCATGTGACTTTTACCCTTTTTTAAATAAATTTTATATATTTGTCGCGTTATAAGTTTTATGCAGATTTATGAATTCTGCATTTTTGAGCTTTTTGAAGTTCTAATAACTGTTGAAGTTTTTTGAAGTCCTAATAAATTCCATTTACATTTTCGAATTTTTCGTG
This sequence comes from Maratus michaelseni, assembly GCA_963931845.1. NCBI lineage: Eukaryota > Metazoa > Arthropoda > Arachnida > Araneae > Salticidae > Maratus > Maratus michaelseni. Next base: position 202,646,739 of record OZ007595.1, read on the forward strand.
AAAATTTATAGTTTTTGCGCAATTTTTATTCTAATATTTCTGTTGACGAAACTAATATATGTCTTGATAACTCGTCTTTTTAAAATGATTATTGTTTACATTTATGTATATTTACTTATTTATTTATCGTATTTATGAAATACTGCATTTTTTTTCTATTAAAAAAATTATTAAGAAAAAATTAACAAAATAATATATTCTTTTAATATTTTATTTGTTCTAAATATATTGAAATATGTTAACTGCTGGAATACTAAAATATTTATCATCACGACATATACATTTTTAGTTTATTAAACATGGAACTAATTATGTGATACTTATCGCACACACATTCTAAACAAATTCTGCATTAAAAATCGCCTTTAAATATATTATTTATGTAAATTGATTTAACAATATTGGAAGAATGTATACATTAGCATATTATATAAACTTTAAATACTTAAATTGTGATAAATATATTAAAAAATGCATTATAAGTTGAAAAAGAAATTATTTCAAACGTGGTAATTGTCTGAAAAAGAAGCTAAACGAAATGAATAAAAATAAAATTTTATTTATTCTGATATTACCGTAAAAGTCATTGCAGACGAATTCTTTTTTATCAGAAATTTTTTATGTGTATTGTAATTTACAAAGAAAATTTTCATTTCTAGTTGAATTTTTCTGTATGGTATCGACTCGTTAAAATGAAAAAAAAAAAAAACTATAATATATTTTTTTTATTTGCGCAAATCAAAAATGATGTTGAGTTTGATCTTTACAGTTAAATGTATTTAAATAACATAATATATATATATATATATATATATATATATATATATATACAGTAAAACCTCCAAAGTTGACCACCTCTCTATGTTGGCCAAAACTTATTAGTTTGAATGGTCACAACGCATTTTCAATGGAGATTTACCTCTCTATGTTGACCACCTCCGTAAGTTGTATGTTGACCACTTTTAGTAGGTTTTACTCTCTCTAACTTGACCACTGATGTTTTCTTGAATTTGCTTTTTCCTCCATTTGATCTCCATCTGGTTTCCAGGAATTTCTTTATCAGTCATTCGGCTTATGTGGGCAACACTCGCCTCCCCTTGTGGTGCTCCATTCATTGTTCACTTCCAGTAATATACAATGGGAGGGAAATGCCAGAATTCCTGAAATCTGTCGAAAAATGTCAAGAGAGGGGGGGGATGTGCGTAGCGGTGTAGCTATACGTAAAATTGGAAAACTACGTGTATCGCTCACATGTGAAACTCATTCCGTTCTTTTTTTCTGAATGTCGCATCGTGACGAGACTGGTTGTTTATTTGCGAATTTTCATTAAATATGGCGCAAAGAAAAGCTCTAAAAGAACTTAAATTAAAGAAGAAAGAGGATCTTCTTAATTTTCTGGAAAGCAGCAGCCAAAGACAGACGGCGGAAAAATTTGGTGTGAGCAAGACAACTATGATCCACATTTTAAAACGCAAGGAAGAATATCTGAAAAGATATTCTTCCGAAAACGGGGGACTCCAAAGAAAACGCAGAAAAACGTGTCTCGACGCTGTGAACGAAACCACGTTTCGTTGGTTTAAAGAGATGAGATCAATCAATGCAAAAATATCAGGAGCTATGCTTCAGGAAGTAGCAAAGAAATTGCAAAAGAATTCGAAATAGAGGACTTCCAAGCATCAGCAGGTTGGCTTAAAAAAAATTGAAACTACGATACGAGATTTCTCAAAAAATTTTGAGTGGAGATTTGAATGAGGTTTCAGCTAAAGTGGTGGAGAAGTTTATTGAAAAATTCCCAGAGTTGCTAAAGGTTTTAAAGATGAGGACATCTTTAATGCTGATGAGTGCAGTCTATTCTTTAAAGCAATGCCTGATATAGTTATGAAGGGTGACACTTGTAAAAGAGGAAAACTTTCAAAACAACGTGTTACTGTTCTTCTATGTGCTAGTATGACTGGGGAAAATTTGAAACCTACTGTGATCGGCAAATCCGCAAAACCTCGGGAATTAAAATATGTAAAACGTAAAGACTTCCTGTTTTTTCGAGAGCGAATAGATCCGCTTGGATGAACAGTGCTTTGTTCAAAGGTGGGTTGGAGGAATTGACGCAGAAATGAGGCAAAAGAAGCGGTCTATTCCATAAAAGTACCGTAGACAACTGCCTCAGCAACCCGAAAGTGAATAATCTCACAAATGCGAAGCTAAAATTTTTGCCTCCAAACACAACTTTGAAAACCCAACCAAGGCATTATTCAGTCCCTCAAAGTGCACTACAGACCTCAACTTCTGGAATGGGTGATCATGAAAGCACAAGCCTGTGGTCCTTCTGCATTAGCATCGTCAAAAGCTGCGTCATTAACTGCTTTGAATGCTGTTCATTGGATTAATTCTGCTTGGAATAAAGTTACGCAAAGCACGATTAAGAACTGTTTCAAGAAGACTGTATTTGTTACGGCTACAACATCGGTGCAAGAGGATGAGCTTACTCTATCTCCCTTGCCAGTTTTTGATGGAGTTGATTTTGAAGATTATGTTACCATGGACGATGAGGTAGTAATCAGGGCCGTAGCTAGGGGGGTGCCAGGGCGGGCTCAGCACCCACTGAAAATTTTTGAGCCCCCCCTGGGAAAGTTGCAAAGGCCACCAAATGAAATTCTGTTTCAAAAATCCAAATGAAACTCTGTTCAAAAATTGAACTTAGTTTTGGAGGCTTTTTACAGTTTTGCATAAATACTAAATTGTAGTATTTGTTTAAAAACGGCAAATAAGTGCTTCAATAGGCGCGCATCCTATCTGCACATACTCAGAATTAGCAACTTTTTGCAGATGCAAACATTGACATTAGTTATACACTGAAAATTTTCATTTTGCAGGGTTTTCCATTATTAGCATAAAACAAAGCTATTCTAATGAGTTATAGCCAATTTAAATACAAGTGGTTTTAGCTTTTGACTAGACACAAAAATAATTTTAAAATGCAAAATACACCCTTGAATTTTCTAATGTTTTTTTTTTATCATATAAAAACATAACTTTAGAATCCTTAATGACAGGGAATATTCATGAAAAAATTAAAGGTTGCAACTCCTTTGAAACAAGTGAACTAACTGTCAGCTTTTTATTTACTTATTGACATCATCACTTATTATTTCACTAGTATAATTATACACTGAAAATTTTCATTCTGCAGCCAGTGATGTAGCAGTAAAAAAACCAGAGGGCATACGCTTTAGGCAGAGGGTATACCCTAAAAAGTATATGCTATAGTGTTTTAGAGAAGAGGGTATACGGTATTCCTTAAAATAATCCAGGAGGTATACGGCGTATCCACCGTATATACTCCACCTTCATTACATCCCTGTCTGCAGCCTTTACTTTTCTTAGCATCAAATAAAGTTATTATAAACAATTTAATAAGAATAATAGTGCCTACAATATGAATATGCTCTAATTTACCTTTCTATATAATACTTTGATCATATATATCTGTGTTTGTGCGCATGTGTCAGAGAGAGAGAAATAGTATGAGCCCCCCCTACATTTTCTTGAGCACCCCCTATTGTTTACTTCTAGCTACAGCTCTGGTAGTAATATGTGTTGAACCAGACCCAGAGGCAATCTTCAATGAGATACTCTCTGCAACTAAGCACAGCGAGGACTCTAAGGTACAAGAAATGGACGGTGAAGAGAATGATGATCCAAGTGACGACGAAACTGCAAGTACCCAACTCTGAAGGAAGACGATGTAAAGCGCATGATGGAGCAACTTAAAGATTTTGCTACAGAAAAATGCGCAAACATGCTTAATGGACTTGTAAACTGTGAAAGTGCTTTTTGCGCTTACTTAATGAACAAAAAGAGGAGTCAAACAAAAATTGAATTATTCTTTCAAAAATTGTAAAAATGTGCTGTACCTTTAGTAAAAATAAAAATGAGTAAGTGCTAATATATTTCTAAATTTCTCCTAAAAAAATACTAAAAAAGTTTACTAAAGTTTTTTCTAATATTGTACTAAATATTTTCTAAAAATTCCCTAAGTTGACCACCTCCGTATGTTGACCACTTAGTTACAGTCCCTTGGGTGGTCAACTTATGGAGATTCTACTGTATATATATATATATATATATATATATATATGGCTAAAACTTAGATATAAGCGTTATTGCTTTAATATTTTATTACTCCTTTCAAAATATGTTATTGGAATTAGCTAATCATACATACCTTTAGAAGATTTGAGATAAAAAATATTTTGTGTAAATTATAAAAAATATATAAATTTTCATTTAAAATTTCATAAAGTTAAAAAAAGGATTATTTTAGAACGGTTATTAAAATATAAAAGGTAAATAATAAAAAAAAAATTAAACAAAATCAAGCCATAAATTAGTGTTTGGAATTTCGTCAATAGAAATATTAATTTCAAAACTGTACAAAAAAAAAAAAAGTAAATTTTTACGAAAAATTTGAAAATGTAAATGGAATTTATTAGGAAAATATTAAAAAGTTCAAAGAAGCAGATTTCATAATTCTGCATAAAACTTGTAACGCGACAAATATATATAAAATTTATTAAAAAAGGTAAAAAGTCTTATGAGAGGAGGACAGAACCCTCAACTCTGGCGCTCAAATAGCGAGCGCTAGCTCTGCTCCACGGAGACCTTGTTCAGGATCGCAATCTAATTGGTATTTGAAATGCATTCTGAACTTTAACAAGAAAATTTCTCGAAAACTAAAGCGCATTTGAAGGAGACCTTTGACCTGAATAGATAGGTGTAAGACCCCTACAACATACTTTAAAATCATCAAAATCTGTGCCCATCATGTTTGGCGGTCCCCTTGTAAGTCCTGTTGTGCACTCTGTGAAATTATAATGGTAAAATGAAATGTTTAACCACAGATTTCAAATTTAGAGTGGTCCACATTGCGGGAAAATATAGCAATAGAGTTTTAAATTCTACTAATGCTCTCTTGTTATTTTTTCCTAAAATGCTATTATTATTATTCTACAATATCCATGAAAACTAAAAAAAAAAAAACCTTTTCGTCCTTTTAAAAAGTGCCTTTTAGTAAACTGCATTTAAATAACTGCAACTGCATTGTTTTTAAAATATTAATTGGGGCTTATTAAATGTTACAATTTACTTAACGAAAGCCACTTTTGTAATCACTCTAACTTTTTCTCCAAGAATATTTAATATCAATAAACAACAACAACAAAAAATATCTCGCATATTTTCGCACCCTCTGCTTTTGGCAACGATGAAATGATTGAAATAATGCGAAAAATACGCATGTAAATACGGTATATAACTTTTTTTACATGAAAAGTTTTTTTTATGTTCATAAATTGGAAAAGTAAATAATGTTTTTAATATAAAATGACACTATAAATTTTGATGATAGAAAAAAAAATTAACTAAAGTATAAGTTTTATTATACAAACATAAAATACAAAGTACATAAAATTAATTGCTGTTTAATCTCAAACATAGAAAACTAGACTAAAAAAACCTTTTCTAATGCATAAATTGAAACATGAATGTATAAAATATATTGACTAAGAAAGCAGCCTTCGTGGAATAAAATTAAAGAAACTGATTTAGGTTAAATATATTTATTTTTTCTCGTGTCAAAAACTGAAATAAAGTTTTATAGCTAATGTAATAATGTGTCATTGAAATTGGGAGTGGGGTGATTCAAGACCTTTGATACGGAGAAAGGTAAATATATTACTGCGAGATAAAGAAAAAAATGTATTTTAGAATACTGATATGTTTAAATTATTTCTCTTTCGATAAAATATATATCATGAAAAAAATATTCTAAAACTTTTTAAAATTCTCTTTTATATCTAATACAAACATTTATCAGATTCAATACAAGTATACATATGTTAAATTTTATACGAAATAATATTGAAGTTTCTTGCAAACTTTAATGTTTTTTAATAATTTTGCAAAATGAATAGAAAAATATGTGCATCTATCTATCTATCTATCTATCTATCTATCTATATATATATATATATATATATATATATATATATATATATATATATATATATATATATATATATATATATATATATATATATATATATATATATATGTATATATATATATATATAACAATTAGGGGAGCACATGGTTTTAACGAAATTACACAAATACTTACAGCAATAAGTAACTTACATTAAAACATCCATAATTTAAAGCATAGCAGAAAACAGAAAAATAAAACTTCATATGCAAATCAAAGTTCATGACGTCAAAAACCAGAAAAAAGACATAAGTACAGAAATCGTGATTTCGCAGAAATGTCTGTTTCACTGTCTCAGTTGCGAAATTCAATTGCTCAGCTTTTGTTTTGAGAAAGTATGATTTGAAAATGTCTCAACAACGTGATTTACCGGAATCCATGGCTTCGTTTTTTTTTCATAACGTAAACAGAACTTTCGTACACCAGAACAAGTCACTGAACCACCAACTTGTCTTGCAATTTCAGCATAAGAGTGGCCATTTTCTCTCAATATGACAATTCGGCTTCTTTTTGTAGATGTCCAATTAGTTCTTCTTGCTGATGACATTGTTTAAAATTAGTTTAATTAAAAAAATGGCTCTAAATATTCAAAAACAGCAATACTCTATTTAATTGTACTAGTATGCATCATTCCGCAAAATATTTCCACAAAAATAATTCTTTTACCATCCAAACAACCTAAACTATAGTTACAGACATTTGATTGGTCCTCAGAACAGTGTTTGTGATTGGCTAGTACGCTTTTATTACAAAACACGTCCTTATTCAAAACGATTGGTGTTTGTTTGTTCTACTAAAATGAGCATAACTTTTTTTGTAATACAGATATTGTTTTTATTATTAAATTCTACATTAAATTACCTTCAATTTGATATATAAACGTTTGTATTTAAGTGAAAATTAATATATTCTACAAGCACACAAAATTGAAAAAACATGAAACTTTCAAAAAATGCCCAAACTTTTGGCCACCACTGTATATATATATATTTACATGGAATGGATTTTAGTGTTCCTAATATGTAAAAATATATTACTTTTTAATATTAAATGACTTCATAAGTATTTATGATAAGAAAAAAAATGTTAATGCGAAACTTTTAAAAAATAAAAACATGAAAGACGTTGGTTGCATTTTAATATGTAACGTATAAAAAAGCCATTTCAAAAATTCTTGTGAAATAACTAAAATGAAACATGAAAATATAAATAAATAAATGGATTAATAAATCAGCCCTCGTCGGTTTAAATTAAATAAACAAAACTACGTTACATATATTTACTTCTCATGTCAAAGATCGAAAAGAGTTTTTATTGCAATTTTAGGAATATGTGATATATTAACGAAAATGTGGGTGGAGGAAGGGAAAATTCATTACCACTGATATTTAGAAAAATAAATACAATAAGACCAACTAAAAAGTGTACAGACGTATTTTAGATTACTGATATGATTAAAGTAAAATATTTTTCACGAGTAAAATATACATTAGTACAAAAACATTCTAAAATTTTTCTGTTCTTTTGAAATATATTCTTTGCATTTGATTCAAACTTTTAAGAAATTCAATACATGAATAGACATGTTAAAATTCATATGAAGCAATATTGAAGTTTCTAGAAAAATTTAATGAGTTTTACAAATAGTGCAAAAGCATATCCAAAATATAATTATCAATATATATAATTCATTTTTAGCTGAATACGGCTTGTACTGTTTAATAAATGTAAAAAAAAAATATTGCTTTTAATATCACATGTAATTATAAATATTTATGATAACAAAAAAATTTTTAATGTATAACTTTTATAAAATACAAAAATGGAAGTCATTGATTTCAACTTATTCTGTAACGTGGAAAAAGCCATTTCAAAAAGTCTTGTGAAATATCTAACACGAAACATAAAAGTGTGAATAAATAAATTTGTTAATAAAGAAATCCCTTCTTGGTATAAAATTGTAGAAACAAAACTAGATCAAATAGATATATTATTTCTTTTGTCAAAACAAACAAAACAAAATATTGCAAATGTAAGTTTGTGTCATGAATTATTCAAGTTGGGAGAGGAGGATAAAGAATTCAATACATGTCATACTTAATAAAGTAAATACAGTACGACCAACTAAAGGAAAAATTATGTTTTAGAATACTAATATGTTTAAACTTTAAAGTAAAATATTTTGCTTTACTAAAATATATATTACCAATGAAATATTTTGAAACTTTTACAGGTTTTTTTTTCTAAAAACAGTCTTTATATTTGATTTAAAATTTTATAAAATGTAATAAAGTTGTATATATATATATATATATATATATATATATATATATATATATATATATATATATATATATATATATGTGTGTGTGTGTGTGTGTGTGTGTGTGTGTGTTATATTTAATACGAAAAAATATTGAAGTTTTTAACAATGCATCCTGAATTTTAACAACTTTATAAATAATATATCCAAAAATAAATCTCTATATATCTTGTTCTCTACATGAAATGGTTTTTAATATTCGTAAAATATATAAGGGTATTTTTTTCAACAAAAATGGTTTATCCGTAATTTGTTTTACAAAAGAAATTGAGTCCATACATCTGTATACCATATATATTTTCACATTAAATTCTGTTGAACAATAAGTCATTATCCTTTATATTTGTACCTAGAATTTCTTTTAGTGTATGGTTGATTTCAATATTTTTTTTTTATTTTGTATTATTCAAATAGCAAGCTAGGTTTTAAGTAAAAAAAATATGTTTGTTTTTATCAAATATTTTTTTAATGTACTTATTTAAGCTTTTATAAGCAGTTTGAACGATAATGTGTTCCTCGTTGTTATTTAGTTTTCCCCTACGTTCAAACTGTTTTGACGCTCTGGCGTTATAGGTCTGCTAAACAAATTATCCAACTAGGTTCAAACCTCCAAAATTGATTCTCAACACGATATAACATATTTATTCGTATAACTATCAGAAAAGATTAAAATTCATACAGCGTTCTTACGGGTGACTACTTTTGAATACCCCTATTTCATAAAAGTAGGCTTAGCGTAATTCAACATCAAAATACTGCAGTTTAAAAAGGCAAAAAAAAATCCTTTAAGGAATTGTCTGCATTAAAAAGTAAGATGTCGTACCAACCTTTTCAAAGTCCGGGAGATATGAAATATGCGGCAAGACTTCCAAACTGAACATCTGGATGGAGATTTTCTTCTAACAGTTATATGAGGTCGTGCATTGTAATGTTGCATCGCTATTTCGGCGACCAGGTTTGTTTGCTTTTGTTGAATTTCTGCAATGTGTCGATGCATTTTCTGAACTTTCAAATCTGCATTGATTATCCACTTTTTATTTCAGAATAATGTTTCAAGCACAGTGAATGTTCCCTTTCCTATACTGAGGGCGTCAATTTCGGCCTCGACTGATCGCCAATCGCTGTCAGAGCCATCTATTGTTTGAAATTCGAACTAAAATCAAGAATCACAGTAAAAAACTCCTGACATCATACATAACCCTCCTGCAAGAATTTTTTTAATATCTGTCACCGTTTGCAAGTTTTTTAATTTTAAAATCCATCAGTCATTTTTGGGACACCCGGTATATACTTTTATTAATGAATATACTATAAAAACAAAACGCAGTTTAAGCTAATGAAGATTTATTAAATTATTTTGTACCAGCGAAAAATAAATTTTCCGGATTGATTTTTTTTTCTTCTGCAAGCTGCTTTATATCGTTTTTTTAAAAAAGTTTTACAAGACCGTTTCGAAATTATTAAGTGTGTTTATGAAGAAAAATTATTTGATCAAGTAAATGTACATTTCTTTTATGAAAATTTGGAAACAATAATTTAATTTTACAAAAATTAAGAAAATTTTTCAATGTACTTTTTGAAACTGTTTTTTCTTTGCAATATTTTCATACATAAGTGTACTATAACACTAAGCATCGTATTTCTAAAAAGTTAATTAGTTTAAGAAAAATAAATAAAATGTTATAGTATGCGTAAAAATGGTAAAAATAGCATAACAATAACTATTTACTTTAAAATATTTTTTTTTTTTAAATAAACTATTTATATAACTGAAAAATCCGATTCTATGAAATTCAAAACAAAAAAGTAACGAATCAAGAGAAAGGTGTATGTTGAAGTTTTAGTATTTCGATCATACTGATATATTGAAAACGCACAAACTGAGAAAAATTTATTTAAATATTGAAATTATGAACCTTTTAAACAGAAATGGATGTTGAAAAAAAGCTAAGGAAAGAATTGTAAAATTGATACTTTCGTCATTTTTCGCAAAGTGAAGTCTACAGAATTACTTAAAATGGCTGGAAACTTATTTGCACCTGTAGCTTTATTCCACGTAGGTCTTACTGACTAAATTTTACAGAAATAATAACGATGATTTTTTTACATTGTCTGGTATTGGATATTTGCGCATAGTATAATTTTAATGGAACACATTTGCAATTAATTGTTTGTAAAAGTGTATATTGAAACTTAAAATCTATAACATGAAAATCTGCACATAAAATAAATTTTGTATTCATGCATTTTTGCATAAGAGTGCAACACCAAGATCTGAATACTTATAAAACTAGTTATAGTACGAACGCACCTCATTTATTACGTTTGACGTACCATTTCCAACATGTTTTTCGTGTTAGGGATGTGAATCGTAAGCATTGAATTATTATTTTAGAATATTTGCTAAATTAATACAAGTTAGTGTATAAAAACCTGTATTATAATTTACAAGTATCTCTCAACCGTTTCAAAAGATCAAGCTATGGAAACTATGTAATACATGCTTGTGAATATAATCCATATCTTAGGATTTCATTAAAAAATTATGTTAAAAAATAGATAGGCAGAGCCATTTTATTTTTTAAAACGATAATTCGAAGTACACGCTACGTACAAAAATGGTGGACGATAATTCGTATTCATAACTAAACAACAAATAAGCAAATACAAAAGTATTAAAAAATAATACAAAAACACGTGTTTTTTATACTTTTGCTACAGATAAAGTAATGTGTTCTCTATAAAACAGTTGGCGTGGCTTGTCCCTAATTGGAGGTTGTGCCATTAAACCTCATACAACATACTATAAAAGATAGTGTAATTAAAAAAAAAAAAAAAAAAAAAACGTTCGGTGGTTAATGAAATTATTTGAATTTATTGAATATTTACATCTACATTTTTTTACAAAACGGATTATAAATCATTTTATGTAATAGATAATTAATAAATTAATGCAATTTTAAAAGCTATTTTAATTAAGATAATTAATGCATATCAAAATGTTTTCGGTATGAAAAAGAATGGTTTAACCCTTTATATCCTGAATTAAATTTCCAGCTATTTTTTAATTACATTTTTGCATCATTGGATAAGTGTTGGTGCAGTAAAAAGAAAGGAAAGAGGAAAATAATTTTTATAGTGTTTTAGTGGTTAATTATGCAACTGTAACCACACATAAATTTTGTACCCTATGATATAAAATAAAATAGTAAACTTCAAATAAAATATAGGAAATGTTCACCTGTAGAGTATAGGAAACAATAGAAAATAATAGTACTAAATAACCGGTAATAAACTACTAAAATTACAAATATGAAGAACAACATGCATGTTAATTCTATTGCAAAATCGATTTCGAATGTAGCGTGGCAAATGTAAAATCCCTACAATGCAAAGAAAGAGGATATGTGCTTGAATTTGCATTCTCCTGCCTAATGTCAGAAATACACTCTTTGTGCCATTGTGAATACTGTTAGGAAAAACGGTCATACTACGAATATATAGGCATAGCTGCCAACTTTTATGCTTTTTTCCTACCACTAAAATTTTATAGCAAATTTTACCTTATTAAATCTTCGAAATCACGGTATTCAATAAGGCAAATATTTCTATTAATTTTTAGTGGTAACAAAAAAGCGTAAAAGTTGGCAGCTATGAAGGTGTTTTATTAAAGTGGTACTTATAAGTACCGTCAGGATAAAAAGGGTTAAAAATCGAAATATTATTTTGGTATCTATATATATATACAAAATACCAATGTAAAATATAATTTTTTCTAACTTTAAAAGAAACATGCTATTGAATTTGTTAATAATAGATATGTTGTTTAATAAAATAAGCTGTTGTTTAATAAAGATGTTGTTTAATGTTCTAAGGTAACAAAAAACTAAGTTTATTCACTAAAATGTCGTAGAAATATGCACTGAGGAAGAGATTATGAATTTAAGAAATTTACCTTCCATAAAATACTTTTAAGCATAATTAAAAACTGTATACAGAGATTTATAAATTGGAAAACCAAATAATATACAAAATACAAACATAGTTGAATTTGCAATTGAGAACTAAGCCAATAATTCTTACTAAATTTTAATAGACAATGTAAAATTTTTTGTAACGATGTTTATTAAAAGCAGATGCATTTTAAAAATATTTAAAAATATGTTTTTATATTATGGAATATTTCCTATTCCTTAAAATGTTTTCATTGCTCGTATATATTTTAACACTTAATTAGCAAATTTCTCACATTTTTCTCCGTAATTATAGTTTGAAAAATAGTAAGAAAAATTGGTCCTTTTATTTTAGCCGGGCACCAGTGATATATATATATATATATATATATATATATATATATATATATATATATAGTTTGATAAATAATTTTGTCAAATATAAAGAATACAGTGATACTCTCTTTTTGGCGATTGAAAAGATCGCCAAATAATTGTAAGTTTTATAGGGAGCTCTGTCTGGCTGTGTTGTTCTTTTCAACTTGGGTTAATGCTTTCTGTGGTCAGTTTGGTTGTGACAGGCATGAGGGTAGTTTCATGTGTAATTACCAGTATAACCCAGCATGCAAGTCTTTAGCCTTGCAGCCTGTCTCCAATGATTGTGTTGTTTCTGTTTATAGTTCTGTTTATAGTTTTGTTAGTATGAATTTTTTATGGTTATTTGTTAATTTTTCTCTGTTGTTCAGGTGTTTTGGGATTAGATGTATAGTATGTGCTTTTGGTATTATATATATATATGTATACATTCTATATATATAAGTATATATATAACACTAGCGCCCGGCTAACATAAAAGTAACGAAAAATTAAAATGGAATTTCATATTTAGAGCCTTGCGTAAATATATACATTAATTTAAATTATATTTCAAAAATATAACTAACTCTTGTTATTAACTTATACCGTACAATTATATCGTATCTAAATTTTGATTTATCGATTTATGTATTGCTGCTGTGCAATCATAAACAGGAACGGTTTCTTTTCAGTGGCGTAGCGTCAGGGGGGGGCACGATCATTTTACTACCAGTATAATTATATACTACATTTGGCCTTATTTAATCTTTGGACGGTATGAATTAAATAAGGCCAAATATAGTATATAAAAATACTGGTAGTAAAGTGGTCTGTGCCCCCCTTGACGCTACGCCTCTGTTTCTTTTAATATATTAAAAAAAATAAGAATAAATGTCTGTTCAAATTTTGTAGATGGAAGTAGACAGTATATACCAGTTTTTGTTTGAAACGGATTCCGAAGAGAGTAGAAGTATGTGTTTTGAAGGCGTATTAATCATTTTTACTCGCAAAAGGGAAATTGAATTGTTTTGTCTAGACTGAATAACAGATTGTTTTCAGTTTAAAAAAATAAAAATGGGCGAACGAAAATTCTATTGCACTAAAATTCTACTATCTTTTCATTTGTTATTTTGAAATATTTTTCTTTATGGGTATTTCTATATAAAAATATTTTATAAATTATAGTGAAACATAAAAAGGTAAGTTTTGAAAGGACTGTAGTTGCGTTTACAACATTTTTTAATTAAAAAAAAATGAAAATTTCTCATAAACAAAACAATAATAATAATAAATAATAAAAATTAGTTGAATTTTTTTTTTTTTTTACTCGCCAGAGTGATTGAGATTAATAAAAAATAGCAATTTAATTTCCTGCCGGCATATTGCTACTCTAATAAATAGAGGTACTCTGGAAAAACCAATTATATGATGCCTCTATAAGAGGATAGCTACACAGAGGAAATAAAATTTCATTGGTCGAAACTATTTTGGACAAAACCAAATCACCAAGCGTCTTATCTAGCCTGGCATTATCACAAGATAATAATTTATTGAATTGCGGGATAACGAAATTCTGTGTTGATTTCAGCCTAAACCAGACAGTTTTCTCATTTTTGTGACACATAGGCAGGAATGCAAACTGAATTTTTGCTTTTTACGAAACGTCTCAAAAAATTTCAGTCTCAAAAAATTACCATTACAATATGATAATTTGGCGTTGGCCCGGCTTATTGAAAATTCACTCATTGATTTACGCTTGGTGGAAATAAACTGAAAAATTTATTAATAAAATTATAATTTGTCATTTGTCTTCTGTATCTGTTTTAAGATATGTCAACAGGTCTAAATAATAGCATTACTTAAACTATCTATTCAGGATTTCTAAATTGTTTTCTGAACGTGTAATCATAGTTTAATTAATATTAAGCTATTAAATGATAAAAGGGTATTTAAAAACTATTAAAATATGTATTTTTTCTTTATACAGGGTGATTTTTTTTAAAGTTGTGAATGTAAAACCCTATAACAAAAGAACCACTGATCCAAATGACCTGAAATTTAACCAATATGCTCTCAAAGCAATGGGAATTTTTTAGGCGTGGTTAAACAAAAAACTTAAAATCGCACCGGCAGATGGTGCTGTATATGCAGTAAAGTTGGGAGACGAGCTTGCGCCCTACACGCGCACAGTGGCGATAAAACCGTGAAGCACGCACACCTCGTGTTCATTATTCTACGGATATCCTCGTAATGACTGTGCCATTGACAGACCGTGCGTTGTTAGTGAAACTGTATTATCAGAATAATGACAGCGCAGCAACTGTTCTTAGAAAATTTAGGACACTTAACAATTTAAGAAAAAGACCAATGACGACAAAATAACTACGGAAGATGGTTTTCAAAGAACCGACCATTGTTTTCCTCCCACTGACAATATTCATTGTTTCTTTTAAATTACAGCGCCATCTGTCGGTGCAATTTTAAGTTTTTTTTAAACCACACATAAAAAAATCCCATTGCTTTGGGAACATACTGATGAAATTTCAGGTCATTTGGATCAGTGGTTCTTTTGTTATAGGGTTTTACTTTCACAACTTTAAAAAAAATCACCCTGTATTTTCTACTTTTAGTATTTAAAATATTTAGTTGACAGGACGCCAATTCACAGCCAATTCACTTAAGCACTCGCGGCTGGCTAACGGAAAAATTCCTTAAAATTAATTTTTTAATTTATAGTTAAGTTCTAAAAATATTAAAATCTTTTATCTTCGGAAACACAACTTATGTATGGATTTTTTATAACTCTAGCATATCAGGAAGTGAGTGAAAAATCGATTAGAAAATTTTATCTTTGCATTCAAAAGCCAACTTAAATTAAATATTTCAAAAATACAGGCAGGGATACAGGTAAATGTTTGAGTACTTTCGAAACGAGATTCACCAATCAAAAAATTACATTTTTACGAAATTTTCGCTCTTTTAGAAGAAAATTCAAAATGCTGGCTTCTGATTGCTGGAATTGCAATCAGAATCTGTTGCTGAAATTGCAAAATTATAAAGGGTGCATCCAGTGGAGCGAACCAAAGTGACCCATCTCGCCGGTTACTTGCACCTCGATTCTGGGAAAGCACGAATCAAAAAGCGACAAATTGTCACATCTGCAAAAAGAGCATTTTTTGTATCCTATCCTTTTCTCACATCCGGCGAAAAATGGTTGGTTGGTTATTTGTTAGGGCCGATTATCTGCGAATGAACTACATTGTACTAAGACTCTAATAAGGGGTAGCTGACGCATATCCATCTTGTTGCCCAAAATAACCACCATTTTGTCACCCAGATCAACATTAGGAATCCAAACTAGCAGGTGTCTACCGTCAAGGCAACACTAGATATCGGGCTTGCTCATTCACTCTC
This sequence comes from Maratus michaelseni, assembly GCA_963931845.1. NCBI lineage: Eukaryota > Metazoa > Arthropoda > Arachnida > Araneae > Salticidae > Maratus > Maratus michaelseni. The sequence goes on from OZ007595.1 coordinate 202,662,826, forward strand.
AAAACGTCACAAATGGTGGCTGACCGCGACCAGCGATTGGTCCAAAGCAACGCGCCCATCGTTTTGTGCCAATCACTGTATGTCTTTCCTCCTAGTCAGCTACCTTTTGTGACGTCATCATAATGAATGAGCAAGCCCGGTATGTAGTGTAGCCCTGCTGCCGTCCCTGTTACTGTCATTCGCCATCTACTACTACGGTAAGCTAACAGGTTTTAGCTTCGTTTTTGGTCCGTTTGGGTTATTAAATGGCTGTATAATTCAGCCTGTCCTATAGTACCAATCGCCGTGTAAATATTATCCACTCCGTATGATGTTTTAAATATGATGAAATAGCTAAGTATTACGTATGTCGTGATCTGCTCTAGGGATATTGGCCCAAGGGGAGGAGTGCCCTTTCTAAGGGAATTAACCGTATTTATGCAAGGTTCGAAGAAAACCGCGAAAAACTCCGAAAGGTTAGGTCGACGAGTGCGACAGGGTTTTGAACCCAGCATCACCCATCTACCAGCTTTGAGAGCAAAATCTCTCACCCACTGGTGGGGCTCATCGAAAAATTATGGGATTTGAATTTCTTTTCAAATTTGTACAGAATCGAGCTGCAAGTAACCGGCGAGAGGAGTCACCTTGAACGCGTTCAGAGACCAAAATGCAGGTTACTCGTATAATTAGCGAGGCTAACGAAAAAGAAAGGCTACCGCGGTGCTTTACGCAAATCTTTTTTTACAGACCGCGGGAGTCACGTGATGCTCGAATGCACCAATGCAGGTGTACGAAAAGAGCATCACGTCACTCTAGCAGTCTGTAAAAAAAGATAAGTGGAATGCACCGCGGTAGCCTGTCTTTTTCGTTAGCGTCGTATAATTGGAGAATGACATCATATAATTTTCTCAAGGTGTCATTAGACATTTTATTAACATACATCTGACCTATGTGCTTGGCGTCAAGCACCCGCTTATAAGTCATCATCAATATATACAGGGACGAGATAGCACACACAAGGAAATTTACAACACACAGAAATACAGCCGCAAGCTCCACAAAGAGTGTGCAACGGAGCCAGCGGGATTCGAACCCGCTCCCACCTACACTCGGTGTGATGCCTTGACCACTCAGCCACGGTGGGCCCTCTCAAGGTGAATTTGGGTTAAAACGGCTGTAAAAAAGTTGTGGGCATGTTCATAAACAAACACTTCCCTCAACCAATCTGCCCTTACATTTTTATCATTGCGATCATTGCTGGAATCGCCCTGGTGACTTTGGCCAATTATATTATAGACCAGTTAAACGTAAACCAATCAAATAATCATAACTCAAGTGTACAGTAGGAATCATAAATAACGACAGTTAACTGTTGCATTTAGCTATAAAGCGATGAAACAAACCAGGTTTCCTAACCACGTGATCAGTTTACCCAACAAAATTTTTAGGTCTTGTGGGTTATCAGAAGTGTGTGTAATTTAATGCCGGCAATTTAATACTGGGTAATTTAACTTTTGCGGGTAATACCCACAAGTCACGAGATATAGGTCTCTGACGCTTCTGGTTACCGATGTATTACCTTACTTAAATCAGGTTGCAGTGCGTGAATGCTCCCGTAGGTTAGCTCCACTAAACGCACCAAAGTTGTAACTGGATTTCAGCTTAGTAACTCGTTAAAATTTTCTAATATGAAGTGAATTATAGTCCATTTTTGTTAAAACAAATGGATATATAAGAAGCTGAAATTAGGACTGACCAGAAAAATAGTTTTATCGTATTGCTGAATTTTAACTCTTTTAAAAAATATATTTTACAGCCCCAGGTTTTATAAATATCAGAATTTTTAACACTTCTCTAAAAGTACGTATATAACTTATATATAATATGTTGTTTGTAATAAAATATGGAATATGACTTAATTTTTATCATATCAGCATATTAAGTTTATAAATATTTATTCATGCATTCGTTAATTTGTTAGGTGCATTGAAAACACAATGTTTGTCTATAATTTAAATAAATTTTTTTAATAAAATGTTACTAAAATGGAATGTTTTAAATAAAATCACCCTCGTATGCAGATATACATTTCTCGGTCAATAAATAAATTTTCTGTTATTTTTTTTAAAAATATGTTTACTTAACATGAAAAAGAAAAGGAATGTTGAGACCTATGTATTTTTAGATTCCAAATTATAACACAAGGAATACACATTTCTATAGTATATATTTTAATTTAAAATGTTTTTAAGAAATTTTATTTGGAAATATTAGTGTAGCTATCACGAGTAGGATTTTCTACATTTTATGCAAAGCTTTAAAGTTTCAAATGTCATCCGTAAATTCATACGAAGAACTTTTGATATTGCTAAAAACATTTTTAATATTTTTAGGCATATCCCTTCCCCCCACTCCTTTTTTTCCGTAAAAACTTTAATATATTACCTTAGATTGTTATTGCATTTATATATTACGGGAATTTTAGGTCATTTCATACAATGGTTGTGAAATCATACTGCACACAGTGCCATAATTCTTATCCGAGAAGAAATTCTTAACATTTTGAATTGAAGGAAAACGTACAGAAATGCACTATGATGGTTACTTTGTTGATTATGGTTTAATAGTGTTAGTGCATTGTTTTAGTTCCAATGCATTTTAACTTATCACTCTCTTTTATCTTTACAAGAATAGATTATTGGATACATGAAAATTTTTGACTTCTGGTTTTAAATGGATTTAATCACTTTTAGGTCATCAACACGCTTTGACTGTTTACAAAATGTGTCAAAATGTTTCTGTATGTGACAAATTTCATAGGCGCCCTATCGCAAGAACTAATACATGGAATTTAATAAAACTTTAGACTGAGTTGGACCTTAATATAAGTTGGTGTTTATTCGGTTTTGTTGTATACCGCCCAACAGGTGACACAGCTATACCAAATTTTTCAGGATCTACATGATTTTAGTGATAGTCATATCTCAAGAATTAATGCACGGAATTTAATCAAACTTCATATTCTGTTATTTTGAAACATGTATGAAATTAAAATGTATGAGATAGAAGAAAGTTTTGAGATTTGCACATCCGACTAGTTCTGTACTGGATTGTTGTGTATCTGATGCAACAAATGAAACGACATAGTTATGTATAGGCTGGCCGCTCAACAATATCATGCATAACTTGTTACAAGGTGATGTAACTTAAGATTTGAAAAAGGCCAAAACCCCATTTAAGATTTTTTCCCCTTCTTTAAAAAAAAAGAAAAATCATAAAATGATTTATTACATTAAAATAGTATTTAAGACTCAAGATATGTTTTTCAATCTCTATAGCACGTTAAACTTTTTTTCTACCAACCAATTTTTGCAATAGTCAAATCGGTGTGCAGACTCTCTTAAAAAAAAAAGTAGAAGACAAATACTCTTTTTCTGTGTTTTATTAAATAAGGGAAAATGTAGAGAATTAGAAAAAAATATGAATTTATCTTGTCAGGTTGTTTTATTCCACATGATTCAAAACTTTCCAATAAACGTTCAATTTTCAAGATTTTGAGAACATCTATCTGTTCTGCCATTTACTGATGCCTTTTAAACTATTAACACTCAGCTATCTATACGTGAAATCGAAATCTAAAATTTCAAACAATTTAGTTTCTATGAGAAAAAAGATTAACATACATGGACGTTGGAATTGAAGAGGTTAATGGGGTTAGTCTGTGAGATCTCAAATTCATTTCGCTGATGTTAAACCTATGGGCATGTGGTTTTTAAAATATCTCCTCAGGAAATTTTTATATTTTAAACTTTTGTTTCTTTAAATTAAAGTACAATTACTGCTTAAAGTTATAAAAACATAATACAAGGCTTAAAAAATCTTTTAATATATAGATGACATGTGTTTCATGCACTCTAACGACGACTTTTTAAAGATGAAAGTCATAAAATATTTTGTAAAGCTTTTAAAAATGATAAGTACAAATTACGTAATCACATGTCTAATGTAAGCAGATGCTCAATTTGGTCCAAATGGAAAAAAGGAAAATTTTATTTTATTTTATTGCTTTTTTATCTGTTAAACATCGCATATCAAACTTTAGGTAATTATTTTTTATCTGTGTACAATATTTGTAGGCTATCGCGTTTTCTTTTTTAGTTGGGTATATATTTCAGAAATATTTTGACAAGTTATTGGAAGTAGTAAACTCTTACTCCGTTTTGCAAAGTATTAGTAGAAGTAGCACATAAGAACATCTTATATAACATTAGCACATAAGAAGTAGCACATAAGCTCGAAGTAGCACATAAATTATAAAATAGGTAGTACATATTTTAGAAAATTTTTGACAACTAAGAAAAAGACATCCATTAACACTAAACATACCTAGAATTTTTTACTCAAGTTTCATAAATATTTTACGGCAGAATTTTTATTAAACTCTGTAACTGTTTTATTTATCTTATTGTAGTGTATTTTATTTTATGAAGAAATATCTTGTTTGAATTGAAATATTTTCATGTGTCACCTGTCAAAGGGCAGTTTGTATATTAAGTGTTAATAAACGTAAAACAATATATTTATTTCCTCTGGCGATATCGTAAAAATACAAATACATTACACGCACGCCAGTTTAACATTAGCGAAGGGATTTGAGATCTGACTGACCAAACTCCTAAGGTGCCACTACGTCACTAATACCTGTAGCAGGCCCGGTAAAAAGATCAAACAGCGCCATCTTGGAATCCCCGTCTAAGTACTCATTAAGTACTGCACTCTAAAGTCGTAATTTTCGTCGGATTCGGGTTGGGTTGAGTTGGGTTGATTATTGACGGCCAATTATCTACACTTGAGATATAGGCCCGGGGGGAGTGCCCTTCGTGGGGTTCTTTCTAAGGGAACCTAACCCGTATTTACGCATGGATAAATCCACGGCTCGAAGAAAACCACGAAAACTCCGAACGATTAGGCCGACGGGCGCGATTGGGATCGAACCCAGCACCTCCCGTCTACCAGCTTCGAGAGCAGGGCCTCTCAGCCACTGGTGGGGCTTTTCGTCGGATTCGATTTAATCATTCCATAGTAATATAATTCATTAATAAAGAAAGCTTATGTTTGAAAATTTTATTTTTCGAAATTTACAGAACCTTGTTTTGAACACTATTATGAAAAAGTGGTGGTTGGTTGAATGTTCTTTAGTCCAACGAAGGAATGCGCCAATCGAGTGGAAAAAAAAAGAATTTCATTCATAAAATTATTCACATTTTGGACTGCACTAAAAGCATTTACGGAAACACGTTTTAAGAATAGCAGTCCACAACGAATAGATTCGAAAACTTCAATCATTTCTCTCCGAGAATGATTTTCAGAAACTAAATTCAGTTTAAAATAATGACAAGTTAAAAAAATACTATAAAGCGTAAAAGATCCATTAATGCTTATAAATAAAGGATGCTAATAATATACTGTGATGAATGACAAAAAAAATTAAACGGATAGAACTTTGAAATTTGTGTCTAAAATGAAAATAGCTATATAGTAATTCGGGTTAGTTAATTACAGATTTTTCAATGTGTTATTTTTGTTCAAAATCAAGGTTGCACGAAAAAAATAGTTGATTATTTTGAAAAATAGTTCTTTGAATAGATGTTCAAATGTGTATGCTATTTGTGCTGAGGGGGGGGGGGGGGACTGATTACAGCAGGAAGAGAAAAATTATCCTTACGTATGTACAAAATTTCACTGTACTTCTGTAAAAGAAAAAAACTCAATTTTTTTTTTTTTACTTTTTTCTGCTTCCGAGACGTGTTAAGAGTGATTACACACACATGTATGAGGTTTTCAGAATTATGGATATAAAATTGGTTGGCTTTCGTACATTTAACTCAAAATCACATGAACTAATATCATTTGTTGCTCTCATTTTCAACCTAGGACTTGGTTTAATACGGCACCGAATAAAGTATTGTCTATTGATTAAGAAATCGTCTAATTGTCGGTGGAACGGAAAAATGGACTTGATTCACTTTGGTTCTGTACACCCCATGTAACCTTGCCCACTGATTCTATATATTGATGATTATTTGTCGATGCTGAGTCAGAAAGATAAGTTAAAATATTTTTTTCTTTCGTGTAAAAAATTGCGTTTTAACAGAAAAAGAAATATGAATTGTAGAACGAATATTTAAATATACAATTTAATAAAAGTACAAAATATATTTTTTACTGAAACATAGCGTTAACGATAAAAGAGAGAAAATTGATTGATAAAATATACAAATTTCATATATTTATCGTGTAACATGACTATTTGTTAGAAAATATTTACACTACATGTACACAAACAATATCTCTGTAAACATTTTTGTTTTAAATTTCAGAATAAAAGCTTAAAAAAAAAAAATATTTTAGATTGTCTATAAAACCTTTTGAAATCGCTGCTATATTTTAAAGAATTGCTTCATATAAAAACCACAATCTAACCTTTAATAAACTGTGTTAATGATCACAAATATAATATCCCGTGATGTTTCTACCTTATTCCAACGATTCACTTCATTAATTTTAAGGGGGAAAATGTGAAGGAAGTGAAAAATTACCTAAAAAGGTAATTTTTCACTTCCTTCACATTTCATATAAAGTTCCGATTTCAAAGCAGAGCTACTTTAAAGGCAAAATAACGTAGAATTGTTGGTATGTTTTCTAAAAATTAAAACAAAATGTGTAAAATTGTAACATTTTAAATACAAATTAATGGTTAAATATTATATAAACTACGATAATAACGAATCTAGCTGGATAAGCTAGAGACCACCCCCTCCTCTCCTACACACACAGAGACTGTATTTCACACAGAGAGATCCGATTACTGCGATTAAATTCAAGTCTATTTATTTAAGTTTTATGCATTGCGTACTAAATATTATTTCTACAGCTCAAATTTGTTTTTCACTTAACTTATTTAGTTGCACGAATGAAAATATATTAATCATTTAACTTCTTTCTCTGACTCATTATCAACAAATTGTATTAATATGTAGAATCAGCGGGCGAGCTTATATATGTGTGTTATCACTACAATGCGTGTAAAAATTTTAAGAACAGCCAAAAATTTGAATATATATATATATTTTTTTATATAAATTTCCAATCAGATGTAAAAAAGTTTACTGTAATGTGGATCATAAAGTTTAAAGCTAAAAAAAGTAAAAAAAAATATATCTAAGTATTTTATTACGAAAATAATTATACCCTAAAAAAATCTATTTCTGTCTGTGTAAAAACTTTAAGGACAGTAAAATGATACAGTAACGAAGAAACAAATACTTAATATGTTCTGAACCCATCCTTCCGTTTAACAATCACAAATATATTTTTCATTGACATTATTAATTTTTGACACAGTTCGGGAATGGTTTTGTACCGTTCATACTGAGTTCTGAAGCTGAGGAAAAATACCTTCCATTTTTTAAACTCGTCTTGCTAAATCCTCACACAAGTTTCTGATAGGGTTTATATCAGGACTTCTGGGTAGTCATTGCAATAATCCAATATTGTTCTACAGGTGAAGCACACACGCCGTTACACGAAAAACAGGTCAATGTCATAATGAATCCACCACCTAATTGACATTTTGAGAAAATTCTTATTTCTTTTCTCAAATTATGCCAATAATATTTCCGGCCATCAGGACAATAAAAAGTTTCAACTTGTTTCATTGGAGAAAATAATCTGCAGCCATTTGTCGTCCCAAAAGTCATCACTCGTCATGAAAACTGTAAGCGCTGGATTTTGTGTCTTGTCAGCAAAGAGTGTTTACACAATTTGGATGTGTATTGGACATTCCCGGATCGAGTAATTGTATTGCATATTGTTTTCTTGCAAACAATGAACCCAGTTGTTCGTAAAATGTGTTCATTTGAGTTTTTTTTCCAATTGATGCTAACTTTAAAACTTTCCTTACATCGCTAGGTGGCAAGGCTTTTTGTCAGCTTCCAGCGTTTTCTTTATGACATATTCGTCTTTTAACGTTACAAAATTGTTGATGATGGTTTTATATTTTCTTATCTGTTTCTCAAAACAGATAGACACCTCATTCCTGACAATCCAAAAGATTCAACAGCACATTTTTCATATTCAGACAGTTTACTTGCTTTTTGCATTATTATAAAATTAAAACTCTTAATAGAAAATGTTACAAAAATCACTATTCACAAGAGTTTTTAATATAAAATTCAATAATAGTTATGCGTAAAATTTCTATAAAAAATAGTAATCTCCTTAAAGTTTTTACATAAGCGAAAATAGCATTTGTTTGCATATTTTTTTTCGCAATAAAAAGCTCATACATACATTTTATTGACTTTTATATTAGCATTTTTACATTACCTTCACATTATATCAACATTACCTTCCCATTTATATATTATCACATTTGAAATTTATTAATATTTTAAAAATTATTTACGGTCTTTAATATCAATTTTTTAGTAGCGGAAAAATGTAAAAATAATTCGAATTGTTATCTTTGGCAATAAAAGTGTTCGTACGGCAGGGCACTTTTCCATTTCTTCTCTATTGTTTATAAAAAATTGACAAAGAAGTTTGCTTGAATTTAGTAGAAAGATTCTTACAGATACCCTTTAAGAGATCAATGCATTTTATCAACGGATAGTTTGTGTTTTTATGCTAAATTTTCCTTAAAATAAAGTTACAATTTCAAAGACTTATATATAAGAAATGTCTTCCATAATTCCATAAGCCGGGTTTTTGGCTCCTGAAATAAGACTAAAATTCTTTTTTGTCATACTGACTTAATTATTTCAATTTTTAATATTAGAAGGTTTATCCTGTGCGATTTCAACACTATTTTTTGCATTTTGTTCGGATTTATATAACTTACACAAGCTCAAAGTTCGTATTATTCGTAGTTTTTGATGAAAAATACGCAATTTCTCCTAATTTTACCTCAATTTCTAATATTTTATTATGAGCGCAGCTTTTCAACAATTTTATTTTTACATATATTGTACATTTTGATGTATTTTATAATATATGTAAAGGAGAAAGTGTTGCACGATTGCGTTCATATAAATAATTGAGGTAAATTAGGAAGAATTGCGTATTTTTCATCAAAAACTACGAATAATACGAACTTTGAGCTTGTGTAAGTCATATAAATCTGAACAACATGCAAAAGATATTGTTGAAATAGTACAGGATAAACCTTCTAATATTAAAAAGTGAAATAATTAAATCAGTAATAACAAAATCTAGTTTTAGCCTTATTTCATGGACCAAAAACACGGCTTATGGACCCTGATCCTCTATATTCAAAAAGCTATTATCATTAATTTCGTTTGTCATAATTCATATTTTGTAGTAACATGTAAAAATGTTAGGAAAAGATAGCGATTATAAAAAAATTAAAAAATTAATTTTTTGTAAATCATTTTTTTTAATTTTGCATTATTTAGAATTTTTAAAAGTTTAGTATTGTTTAGGATTTTGATAAGTTTGCTACCAGGAAAAAATTCAAAAATATTCTTTAATACAGCTGCACTTTTAGTATTATGAATATCATTTAATAATATTCACAACTTCCTTTTTAAAAAGAAAATATGATACGTAAAGTTATCGTACAGTGTATTACCCCTCTAAATGTCTTATAAATAGTTTTCACCCTTTAGTACACTTGTATGATACAAATCTGAAATTTGTACATTAAATCTATAGAATATTTATTCATTTTTGCAATTTTTGTTATTTATTATTGAATTCTATTAAGCTTCATAGTGAAATCTTCTTTCTTGAATTGTTACTTAAGTGTCTCTCTTCAAACATAATTAACTGCACACAAAAAATTAACCTTTGAACTTCTCTTTCTATCTCAGCATGAACCATAAAGCATCAATATATCGAATAAGTGGGCAAGATTATGTGTGCGTGCTATCAGTCTCAACTCATTTTTAAATAAGGAAAGCATAAAAATTATTTGAATTTTTATGTTAGGTAGTAATTAGTATGTAAGTGCTTCTTACGGCAATTTTTTTTCGCTGCCTTCTTTGTTATTCCTCCCAAAATAAGAAAGTTTTGTTGTGTAACATTTTTGACACATTCAATTTCGATATAAGTGCAATTTATTAAACTATACGTTGTGGTACGATTTCAAAGATTTTAAACTTTGTGGGTATACAATACATAAAATTATCTGAAAAAATTATAGTAGAAATATTTTACAAGTTGTAAATTTCCAACTGGACGAAAAATGTCCGGGCCAGGATTCGAACCTGGGATCGCTTGGCTGAAGCCGCCACGCTCTACCACTGAGCTATCCCGGTCGAATCTGGAGGGCACAATTCATCCAGTTAACCTTATTGATCAAAGCATCTGGTCTGATATTTTAATCAGCTCAACAGAAAAGATCGCAGGTAATGGAACTCCAGTAAACGCTGGATACGAGAATACACTAGATTATTTTTTAACACAATTATTTCAAAATTGGTAAAGTAATCATACAAGTTGTAAATTTCCAACTGGACGAAAAATGTCCGGGCCAGGATTCGAACCTGGGATCGCTTGGCTGAAGCCGCCACGCTCTACCAATAGAGCTTGGTAGAGCGTGGCGGCTTCAACCAAGCGATCCCAGGTTCGAATCCTGGCCGGGACATTTTTCGTCCAGTTGGAAATTTGCAACTTGTATGATTACTTTACCAATTTTGAAATAATTGTGTTAAAAAATAATCTAGAAATATTTTAATCTAATTTTTTAATATTCATAGCTTGTTTATATGTTTTTTAAAACTGTAATATTAATTTTGCAGAGAAAATATAAGAATTTTAAACTTTAAACATTTTATGCTATACAAAATGTTTTTGTTTTGCATTATTTAGAAATAATAAAATGTTATTTTGTATATAATTCATTTCAATTTGCTGAAGAAAAATGTCATTAAAATATCTCATACCTTCACATTTTTCTCATTCGCACACATCGTTTAATAGTTCAATTTCATTTGAGAAATATATTCTATATGTGATAGACATAGTCATAGCATAATATTATGCTGATATGCATTTTTTTATATAAACATTTTCTATCATTTAGTAACAATGCACTATGAAAATATCAAATTATTAAACAAGAAGATTATGTTCTTCTTTTATCAATAAAGGCAGTTTTTGTATTACATAATCGTTTATACTTTTATTCAACCATATTATTTCTTGATTTCATATTTATGTTTTTCTCTTAAAACTAAATTAGTTACATGAATGAAAAATTACCAAACGTTTGCATATATCTCTTATTTTAACATCAATAAATGAAAACAATAATTTATAGAACTAGCGGGCGAGGCTATGTATGTGCTCTTAATGCGTTTTGAAAAAGGAAAAATACCAAATATATATATATATATATATATATATATTAAATCTTTGGTTGTAGTATTTTAAAAATGCTTCGCACGGCAGGGTAAATGTTTTTCCTCCTTTCCTGTTATTTCCCGAAAATTATGGAAAAGGTTTGCGTTAATAAAATAGAAAGATTTCGAAAGATTCCGTTTGAGATCATTAATGCAGCCGATTAACGGATATTTTTTGGTTAATATAGAAATATATTTAGAAATATATAAAGGATAAAGAATAAATGATAATTAAAAGAAGTTTAGCATTTTCAGACAAATAATTTGTTAATTGAACACATAAAACATATATTTTAAGCGTATCATAATGTACTAAAAATATCAACGTTTGACACACAATAACATCGTGTAATAAACAGACGCACGTTTCATGAGTATCCTGGACTCATTTCCTCAGTGTAAATAAACTAAACCCTATTGTATCCCCCCAAAGACATGAAAATGAATCTAAAAACCCAAATGAAAAACAACAACACACCGAGAAACTCCTCCCTGGTGGAGAGTGGAGGAGTTTCTCGGTGTGTTGTTGTTTTTCATTTGGGTTTTTAGATTCATTTTCATGTCTTTGGGGGGATACAATAGGGTTTAGTTTATTTACACTGAGGAAATGAGTCCAGGATACTCATGAAACGTGCGTCTGTTTATTACACGATGTTATTGTGTGTCAAACGTTGATATTTTTAGTATATTTATCCACACAAGATTTTTTCATTATCATAATGTATATAAAATATGCTGAATAGTAAATTTGCAAAAGTTTGTAACTTGTAAATAATCTCCAAATATATGATAGGTTTAATCAGACAAATATAATTTATAAAGAATCTAAATATAAAATGCAATTAAAAACTATAATTATATTTAAATGTTCAAGATTTTTATTTTATAAGGAATCTTCACGCTGTCATTTTTTAAGGATAAAGGACATACCGCATTTTTAAGCATACTGGGTGACATATAGTAACAGGATAAATATAAATTCAATATTCCAAAAATATTAAAGAGTAGCATGATGCGAATTCCGCATAAGCTGACAAAAAGCTATGTGGTTTTTTGACTAACAAAATTTTTTCTTCTGAAATAGTGATTTTTGTGGTCTATGAGTTGTATTTCAGTTGTATCAGAACTTTGTACTGCGAACAATGTTGCGTGTGACACAGTGAACGATGACACTGTTTGAAAAGTAGTCCATCACAATTCACAATGCAAAAATGATTATGTATGCATAATATTACGGTTTTTTCATGAAAACAGACACCTCACGTGGAGTGAATCTATTCACAGCATCAAACAGAATATCGACTGTAATTCCTTTCGCGTCATATTACTTACCCATCATACGTAGTATAGGGTAAGTCTTGTAATTGTTTTGAAAATCGAATACGATTTTTTGACGGATTTACATTTTTCAAACACTGGAGATTCCGAAAAACATATTTTTATAAAATACATTTTGCCGTCCCTCTGTTTGTATGTGTGAGTCTGTAAACGCTCTATCTTCCGCACAAATTTAGATAGACTTGAAATTTGGTATGTACTTAGTATGTAATAATGGGAAGAAGCTTATTGAATTTCAGTAACCCCGATTGTCCGAAACTGTTTTTTTCGGACACTCGATATATTCATTCTGATAAAAGGTGTTCAGAAATTTTCGAAATTATTTATTTTAAGCAGAAAATGTAATAGACAATAAAAAAAATTTTGCAAAAAGAATGAAGTCGATCGGATAATGAGTTGCCGAGATATTTGTAATCCTATTTCCTCACTCTTCGATTTTTCATTACCCTGTATTTCATTCAAATTTCAATTCAAAGATGTATTTTAATTGGACATGAGACGCTTAATCCGACGCAGTAAACATTAGTTAAAATCATTGTCGTTTTTGGAGTTATAAAGATGTTTCTTTTACGCAATTCAGTAATAGAGCATTTAAAGTTTATGACGTCATCAAGCCACGATTTTATTTGAATTGCATAGAAAGCAGTTTTTAATTATAAAATATGCATATATATATAAAATATGCATATGCACAAGTATATATATATATTTATAAAATAATTTTATAAATAGTTTACACATGTTTTATGTTCATATTTTATATTTACCTATTCATGATGGATAAGTATTACGGTGGCCCCCCAACGACTAGTTTTAAATAGAGGCAAGCAGCATCTCCGGGAGTGCTACATTTCTAGATGTCCATGAAACGAATAAATATTATTGCAATAAAAGTTTTTATTATAAATTTCATTTTCACCCTTAAAATAACATCGTGCTAAAGTACATATTTTTATAAACGAACTGGTGGGAGTCCTGTAAGATAGATTAAACATTTAATAAAATCTTCGTAATATTCTGAAAGGAAACTTTTATAAGTATCGTAAAAAACGTTGTTTTTAATCACAAAAAAAAAAAAAAAAAAAAAAAAAAACAATTTATGAATTTTATATTTGTAAAAATAAAATTTAAAATTATAATTATTTTTTAATATAAAAAGAAACGAAATAAAAAAATAAAATAAATTTCATATAAATTATTAAAAAATACTGGTTTTCATTTGACAAATAGATTTTTGCTATCATTTAAAGCAGGGGTTCTCAAACTTTTAGATCGACGTACCACTAATTCGAAGTTCATACTTTACGCGTACCACCAGGTAACAAACGTAAAGCTAATGTATAAAAACCTGTCTAAAACGAGATATCTCTCCGGTTTTTAATATTTCCTTCATAGCAAATTTTATTGCATTTAAAAATGAATGATTACATTACTAAATTGACTGCTTTATAATAACATTCAAGTAAAAAGTAGTATCATTAAATTTTAAAAATGCATACAATATCAAAATACAGTATTTTGGTATAGTAAAAAAGCTACAATATTTAATGACATATTGGCGCACACTGATTCATATACTGTTGTAGTAAGCTACTGAAAAGGGTGGGCTTGCTTCGTCAAGCACAACTTCCTCATGTATGGCTCAATATTAAGAAGTTTTAGTCATAATTCAGATTCGATGTTTAGTTTATTCCTGTATTTGTTTTTCATATAACAAAGGGTGGAAAAGAACATTCACAGAGATATGTTGTGCTAAACACAAACAGACTTTGACAATATTAGACGGTACTCTGATATTCTCGTCAGCGAAAATTCTGTTGCATTCATTCTTTTGAATGTGGACTCCAGCAATCCATTGCAGGAGAGGAGAGCTGAATAAGTGTACTTCTTTCCTCTCTCGTAAGATACAGTGGCAGGGTGTCTCAAATGAGAAACGAATTTCCAGAGCCCGATTAAGGTCATGTGGAGCACAAGGCCCAGTTCCTTTTCGGAGCCAGTCTCAAACCAAGATAATAGCTATAAATATTTTGGAGGAGTATTCGGTGGTTATCCTTAGATATTGTGATATGGTTACCAAGTTAAAGAAAATCTTTTTTTGGTTCTGGGGCGAATAAATGCTAAAAACTGCATTTTTAATAAACTTTTTGCAAACATTTTTTTTTTGGGGTGGGGGGGGACAGTGGTGGGCCCTAGGCCATTGCCTAGTCGGCCTCTGCATTAATCCGGCACTGCGAATTTCTTATCCAAAGTTTAGTTAGCGCATTTAACATAGGCTCAATACAATTGTATTAATAATCTGCATACCTTTAAATGCGACAATAATGTTGCTCAGTAGGTAAACACTTGCAAGTTTCTTCATACATTTATGTATATACCTCCTCAATACATATGTACAATGCTTTACCTCAAATCCGCACTGCATATGACTACAGTTTTTGTTTGATTTAAATAATCTTACTCTCTTAACCATTTTAAATAACTTTACTCTCTAAAAAACCGATTTTCATGAAATAGGAGGAAACAATAACACTTTTTGTACAAGAGAAGAAAAATATTTCAATCAACACAATGAATCAGTTTATGAATTATGTTTCAAATCAGACTTTTATTTCAACACCTCCTAGAAACTCTTCTAGTGCAAAGAGAACAATGGGTTATAAATTACACTTGGAATGTTATTTTGTTTTAATTCCTCCTACTTACACAAGCTCCTCCTACTTGCAAGCATTCCGACAATTCAATTTATAAAACATGTTTAAAAACAGTTCTTCCGCTAATTAAAAATACTTCATTCATTCATTAATTTTAAAATTAGGTCTTTATTACAAAATTCAACTTTGATCTATATACAATAAATCTAATAATTGTGTTTTTAATTCTGGAAAACTGATTGTATCATAAGCGTTGTGTGCGAATTTCAGCAAGTCTACTAAAACAAACATTTCTGGTAACAAAAAAATAGGAAAAACGTTTACAAATCCTAAATCGCGTTCGAAATTTTTTTGAAAATTTACAAGCTACTAAAGACAAGCCGTTTTCGATTCCATAATAATGTGCTGCATTTTAAACTTTATTTCACGTACCAGTAACGGACTTCTGTGTACCAGTAACCAGATCTTCACATACCAGTACTGGTAAGCGTACCATAGTTTGAGAACCCCTGATTTAAAGTTTAACGAACTCATCCCTTAAATAAATTATATGCGTATTAAGAACTTTAAAAATGTTACTGAACTCGAACCCATTATTCTTCGAATTTTGCAGCACATTACACTAATGGATATTTCATATGTTTTTATCGTTGTTTGTAAGTGAATAAATGACATTGTTCATATGACTTTGTTATTTTTCTTTACAATACTGATAAAAACTTGATTATTGAATAATAGTTTTAAGTTGAATTTTTGCCAAATGTTTGAAAGCATAACTTAAATTAAATGCATTTTCCGAAGAAGAAACTCTATAAATAAAATATATTTACTATGAAAAATAATTAAGTATCAATATTAGGTTTCTTCTTATATACTCTTTACAAAAGGAAGGATCTTTAACCTTTAAATTACTAGTGCATAAAATTTTCAACACTTTTTATTTAACTTTTAATAAATAAATAAAGTTCTTTCAACCACTATATTCATATAGAAATATTAATCCTGTAAAAATCGCATAACTCGCAGAATTATGCTACTACATAAAATTTCTTGTGTCTAATCCTTTAAATAAGTTATAAAAAAACATAATTCTGTAAGAAAAAATCAGGAATTTAAGGGTTAAATAACGTGTTACATAATACACACACAGACACATAAATTAGTTGTTTTTTTTTGTTTGTTTTTTTCCATAAAGGAAACTCTATATTTTACATGAATATATTTAATAAAGAAATTTTACCAAGCAAAATACCTCATATGTAAACAATTTTTTTATCATTGTTAATTGTAATCTTATTTATATCAAAATTTAAATTTATTGTTGACATTTGTATCTTAAATTTGTTTTATAATATTGGTTTGCTCGGAAAATTCATTTCGTTTGAAAAAAAATTCGCACCGGAATATTTTGACCGTTAAGTATTAAAAATTTCGAATATCTAGTTACCGAACAGTTGATGTCGGTTAACCCTTTCAGGGGCAAAGTACTTATGTTTCTAAAATGTTGAAACCAGTGAATCACACCGGGATTTAAAAACAAAATTTATTTCAAAATAAGTAGAAGCGTTTTTTCACGTATATTATAAAAGTAAAATTTGATTCCAAAATTCCGGTGTCAATGTGGCGTTTGGGAATTAAAATTACGTGGTATATATTATATACCACCGCCCCTCAAGGGGTTAAGGGGCTTCCGAGTTGCGATCAACTTTACGCCTAGTCTATTTGTGTGTAAAGTGTCTTGTAAATATTGAGCCGTTGAGAAAAATAAATGTAGTATTACCTACATTAGCTATCGGAATTAATATCTAATAATTAAGTGATAGAAGTTTCTGGTACGAATGAATTTTCCCAAACAGAACAAATCCGGGCAACCCAATAAATGTTGTAACTATGTTTTTTCTTAATATATCAGTTTTTATACTATTGTAGAAAAATGTATTTTTTATTTATTTATTTTTTCTTTTGCAATAGTAGTAATAATTTAGATATGAGAAATTTTCTGAATCATTTGGTGCTTCTGCATGGTTGCGATAAAACAAATATATTAGACGATCATTATCTACATAATGAAAATCTGTATCTTACGCACAACTTCTCAGACGTAAACAATTAATTTTGCAGCTAAGAAGCACCTGCATTCCACATTGTAAAAAAAAGTGCTACTATTTTGAAGTCTAAATTTAATACATTAGTTCAAATTTATCTCCTTAATTCAGAGCTTTTGAATGAAAAAATTTCTATTATTAAAATAAAAGTTTTAAAAATGCGTAATACAATGAATTATTCGGACCACGTTTATAAATAAAATTTAACAACTTGTGGAATGATCTATATTATGCAAAAATTTAAAATCTGCGCAACTTTTGTTAACAAGAAATGCATTATAAAGATACTGTACTGTATTCTGATATGTGTCAGTCATATTTGGTCATGTTTACAAAGTAAGTTTAATAGTGTGTGGAATGCGATCTATATAATGCAAAATTCTATATAACACACAACCTTGCGCTTTTAGGTTTGCATTATAAAGATCTTCTACTACAAAAATGTAATTTTTACGTTCACAGAAGGATATAAAGAAATTTTGTCTCATCCCTGTTATAGCGGCGCCAGAGAATGAATCGCTAAGCGACCGAGATATATTGCTGAAATATAAGAAACATTGTATTACACGTATATGACGTTTTATGAGGCATATGGCAGAATTATAGTGATATATGAAGTATATATGACGTATATACAGGGTGTCCCAAAAAGGAGTATCTATTTTTTAAAATGAATAAGAAACAAACGAATAAAGTTATTAAAAAATTCTTGCAGGAAACGGATGTGTGAAGTCTGGAATTTTGTTCAGAACACGTTATTATGATAGTTCAAAATCTGACCGACAGATGGCGCTACGGCACATTTTGGGTGGCTATATGAATAAACGGAGCATTCGTGAAGACCAGACAGAAGCAGCCGTGGTCAGTGAAAGTTCATTCTAAGACTCCGGCATGTTATTGTGATGAATTGAGGACATATTGAAAATATTATCATTTAATTTTCAACTATTGCTGATGAATGCAGTAGCCGCAGCGCCATCTGTCGGTAAGAATTTTAACTAACATAATAAAGTACTCTAAACAAAATTCCAGACTTCACACAACCGTTTCCTGCAAGAATTTATTCAATAACTCTATTCGTTTGTTTCTTATTCATTTTTAAAAATAGGTACTCCTTTTTGGGACACCCTGTATATCACATGTGTATATCACGTATATAAGATAGATATATATACGACATATAAGGCGTACATTTGACATAAATTTGAGTACTAAATGACGTACAAGGCGTATATATAATGTATGTATAAGCTTGGTGCCGACCATGGCAATAGTAACTAAAGACTTGGGGTACTCATAATTGCAAAGGTAGCTGTAACAAGGAAGTACTTAAATTTTTATTAAGAAATATTCCTGGTAGCAAATGTTTCATCAAAAATTATCCGCTTCTTTCTTAAAATATGTCTGAATAAGTGTAAATATATGGGAAAATATTAATAATAGAGAAAATGTTTCATTCTTTTTTCATTGAATTCTTCTTTTTTACTGCGTTATAATTCAATAAAAGTCGTAGTTTATTTATTATTTAGTACCGTAATTTCGCGCGTATACGCCGCACCTCAGACAATTCGATTTCCTACCACAATTTATTTAAAATGAAATGTGACTTACTTCTGCTTAACACTTATTGGACTTCTTATTTTCAATAAAATTTACTGTTTTAAAAAGATTTAACTAAGCTGCGGCGCAAACGCGCGAAATTACGGTATATTAGTTTTGTTTTTTAGTTTTGAAAGAATTTATTTTTCAAATATCGGGGTTATTTTCTATTATTTTGAAGAACAAAAAACATAAGAAAAACATGTATACGTTTAAAAGTAAATAAACCAACTTATTATTGTTTTGACAAACAAATTCTGCCGTTTTTTTAAAAACTCATATGTTGTATATTTGAATCCATGATATACATTGTATATTATATGAATTTCAAATGTTGTATATTTGAATCCATTATATACATTGTATATTATATTAATTTCAAATGTTGGATATTTGAATCCATTATATACATTGTATATTATATTAATTTCAAATGTTGGATATTTGAATCCATTATATACATTGTATATTATCTTAATTTCAAAAGTTGGATATTTGAATCCTTTATATACATTGTACATTACATGAATTTCAAATGTTGGCTATTTGAATCCATTATATGCATTGTATATTATATTAATTTCAAATGTTGGATATTTGAATCCATTATATACATTGTATATTATACGAATTTATTTACTGAATATATTTTCTTTGTTTACCTATCTGATTTATATCTTTTTGAAAAAAAATTTTAATGTAAAACAGGTGAAAATATCCTGTCATTCTTTTTTTTTTTCAATTTAGTAACTAATTTTATTTTATTCTTAGCTTATTGAAATGTTTTAAATATATATTGCAGAAATTAAAATAGTTTTTTTTTTTTTTTTTTTTTTTTTTTAAAGGAATATTTTCAATAATTATCCGTTTGTTAAAATCAGGATTTTAATCTTTCTTTTTTTGGAATTAACCAAAACTTATTTTCGGATGTTATATGCATTTGTATAAGTAAAATACATAAAATGTGTGTGAAAAACTGAGATCATAATTCTCATCACGTATACATTTTCCCGAGTTAAAATTGCTTTGTTATTTTAAAAGATTACGATTCTAAATGGTATATAAATTTACAGCACAATATTCAATCATATGATTTTATCACATTTGCTCCTTATTTAAGGAGTATACAAAGAGTCCCCAAATTATCATTCCAGTGGCTAATTAATGGATTTTAGAGCTATAGTTCAAAATATTTTTCGCCCCACCAGTGGCTGAGAGGTTCTGCTCTCAAAGCTGGTGGACGGCAGGTGCTAATTTCAAAACCCAAATGCACTCGTCGACCTATCCATTCGGAGTTTTCCGTGGATTTCATTGAACCTTGCGTAAATATGGGTTAGCATCCCTTAGAAAGACCCCCACGGAAGGCATTCACCCCGCCTGCTTATATTCCTAGCACAGGTAATCGGCCGTAACAGTCAACAAACCAAAATATTTTTCTCCATTATATTAAAATCAATATTTACATAAAGGTATTTATTTGTAATAGTTTACAAAATTTGATTTTTTATACGGTCCCTGGGACTTATAAGTTGTATTGAAAATATTTTCCACAACTTTTAAGTGAAAATCAAATTAATAAGTGTATTCTAAGAAAAAAAAATACAAAATCTCATTGTACTATAACAAATACTTACTGAGTTTTCAATGTTTCGATTTATGAATTTTGAGCATTATATAACCAGGGACAGTATAAAATCTCAAATTTCGCAGTTATTAAAAAAGCAAATATTTTATCGTAAATGACTCTTAATATTTTGGAGACCAATATTTAAAGCAACATATATTTTTCAGTAATTTGTATACTTCCATAACTGGCTGTTTTGGACTTAACCATTGACAACTATAAGAGTATACGGAGTGAAAGTAATTGACAACTACAAGATTATAATATATATAGTATATATATAATATACTAAATATTATATATATATATATATATATATATATACCATATAATAGAAAATAACCTGTATATAACAAAATCCAAAACATTTTATATAAAAACACACGAGTTTTACGGTATTTTTTAATTTGAAGCTAATTTCTTTGTACAAAAACATTTAGCTTCATTCAACTGAATAATGAAATATTTTTTCACAGACGCTACATAATCATTTCCTTAAAAACCAATTCGTTTCACATAAGAAAAAAAGTCAATATTTTTAGTTTTGCTTTCTGATTCAGCACTATTAAAAATAAAAACAATCTCATCTATATAAAGTATGATCGGGCGAGATTATATAATGTCTGTTATCACTCTTAACACCGTTTCAGGGGAAATAAAACGTA
This sequence comes from Maratus michaelseni, assembly GCA_963931845.1. Classification (NCBI taxonomy): domain Eukaryota; kingdom Metazoa; phylum Arthropoda; class Arachnida; order Araneae; family Salticidae; genus Maratus; species Maratus michaelseni. Next base: position 202,684,213 of record OZ007595.1, read on the forward strand.
CAGATTTCGATTTTTTTATCTTTCCCAGGTAATTTGCTAAAAGTGCTTTGTACGGAAAAGTTAACTTATTATTCTAAATTATATTTCACAAATTATACAAACTTTTCGTTGAATGATATGAAATGACTTATTATATATTGAGATTATCAATGAAATACATTCAACTAAATTTATAGTTAATTTGAAACGTTATTTAATAGTATAACTACGATGACATACCTGCTAACTTTTACGTTTTTCGGTTACCGTACAATTTAATAGAAAATTTGTCTTAGTTATCGCGGATTTCTGAGATTAAATAATTTAAAATTCACTATAAAATTTTAGTTCTCAAAAATTCTAAATATTAGCAGGTATATGATAATGGTATAGAAAGTTCTGAGGGCAGATTCTAGGTTTTTAAAACTCTCACAAATATTTAAAAAACTTCATTTTAAAAAACCGTAAGAAAGAAGTGAAATGAAAGAAATAAAATTCAGTTAATTTGATATTTTTGAGATTCATTCTTAATGTTATTTCTCAAATTTAAACATAAACTATTTTACAAAGAGTTTGAAACAATAACAAAATTAAACTTATGTTAATTGGAATTTGTGTTTTCATTTGTTATATATGTTTCTTAAACATATTTAAGAAATTAATTGAAGATGGAAATTATTAAGTTAGACTTCTTTTAAAACCGTTTTATCTTCCTTTAAGATTATTACCAATAGCTGTCAGTATATATGTCAGTATTCTTGCTAATACTTAAACAGGCTTTTATAATTATAAAACCCTTTATAGTACTTTGAATATATCGTAAACATATAACTTTTAAATCCATCAGCTTAAAAGAATTATCACAGTAACTAAAATAACATTTATTAGCTGCTGTGTATTACACTGTTAAAAATTTGCAGCAAACTGTCCAGTCATTTGACCGTTTTTATAGAAAACGGTTACATAACCATAATTTAACTCTAGTCTGACCATATTACTGCCCTTATTATGGTCAGAATAGAGTTAAATAAAGGTTCTATAACGGTTTTCTATAAAAACGGTCGAATGACTGGACAGTTTGCTGCAAATTTTTAACAGTGTACATAAAGAAAAAAATGCAAAGAACTTTTTTACATGTCTTCGTTTTTTAAAAGTATTCTTGTATATTAGAGACCTTATTTTTACTTTCTACACATTCTGTACGAATATTATTTTAAGTCACCCCTCAGAGCTTTTTTCTTCTATCACTGTGGCCGAAATTGTCAAACATTAAACAACCGAAATCGTTAGTACATAAATATTCTCCACGGTTCAAAAGTTATTGGAAATTTTATATGTCACTAGGATCTTGGTGAATTTGTCATCTTTATGGTTCTGTTAAAAATACATTAAGTTGATTTTACACAATTAAATATGTAAATCAAGTTGTCATTAAATAGTTATTCATAGCTATTCATTGCTATTCATACATATTCATAAATTGCAATTTACATGATAAAATGTAATCTGAATTTAAAAAACAAATCATCAACTTCTTGATTTCGCCGTTATAAGAACAAACGTAGAAGGTTCCGTTTTTTTTTTTTTTTTAGTACTATTTTCAAACAAAAATCTTCCCCTTATTTAATCGGAGAAACTTTGTCACACAATAAGCCGAATACTACCAATCATAAGTAGTATTTCTCAAATACAAAGACCATGCTTGGTATCCACCACGTACATGGACATAGTCAAGGAGTTAAAATAGCACAAACACCTATCGTTCAAAGTTAAAAAATAAAAATACTGTAACCGGAAAGAGTATTTGATTAATCTTTTAATCATTTCAAAAATTTTCGATTTGACAATGAAGTTTAGGCTCTTAGTCTTCTTTATTCTAGACATTGTCCTGTTACTCTTAGCGGACAAGATGTTAACGAAAATAAAGGTTATGTTGCACATATTACATGCCAATTTGGACTCCATTATGTCTGTCTTTCAGTATAGCAAGTATAACTATTCGTAATTTCTTATATAAATTGGGAATTTCCAAATAATAATGGATGTTAAACTTGGTAACCCTGATTACAGAACCTTTTCATTTAGAAGAGTCCTACTCTGAACAACCGTCATGTCTTAACATGGTGTCGTGGCAAATTTCCGACGAATTGAGAATCACATTTTAATCTGATTTGTCAGTATTCTCTACTTTAATACACTGAATGCCACGGCACACCAGTATGTGTGGCAGCAATATTTCCCGGGGCGCCATATAACAGGAATACGTGTGCTATCAATATTTTCATAGAAGAAAATTTATTGCTATGAAACGGGACCATTTATACTTTACTACCATGTATTTTAAAATAGAACCTTGCGGCACTCGGACTTCTTTAGTAATTTCAGTTTAGCATTCAACGTGCAAAAATGACTACATTTTTTTATTTTTGAATTAAAAATGTATAAAATTAGCAAACATCAAAGCGATTGGGAATTGAGGACTGACTCGATAAAAACTAAAAACCACTTTGTCAATGTCTGCCAAAAAGGCTTCTTCGTCACAGTCTGTTGCGCTCAACGTGTTAACGTGAATAAACCAGAACTCGCGTTTGATTAGTTTTATTTTTAAAGAAAGTTTTTCGAAAAAAGAAAAATTCTTCCACCTTTGGCAACTGCGCTTCAGATATAGTAAAAGCATAAGCCTTATTTGCTGTTTGAAATTTAACATATCCCCCTCCCTGCCGTAATGCGAATAATCGTTTCGTTTGGTGTATAAATTTAAAGTTAACTATGCATTATTAGCAAAGTGCACGTTAATTAAAATATGAAAGATTATTTTTTTTAAACTTTTAAAAACTGATGAAAACAACAACTAAACATTTTTCTAAAATAATGAATTATCAACTTCTTTTATCAGATGGAAACATTTACACGATGAATATACAAACCAGTTAAATAATAAATAAAATTTCCTTTATGGATTCACTTTGAATTTTGGAGTATAGGTGTTTTTGTTTCGTTATCATAATGTAAAAGGGAACATCAAAGTACTGATTAAATCGGGGTTAAGCTGATCTTCTGATAAAACAAAGACTTTTATATATGCTCAAAATATTATGATTTTAGCTTATATATGTTTTCTAAGCCTATTAAAAACTAGCAATAATTTGTGAATAAATTTAGAAAAGATAAAAAAAAATAATGCGTATACAGGGCGATTCAAAATACTATGTAAAAACTTTAATGGGGAAGAGAATAATACTAAAGCGATATTTGTATGGGGAGCCAGGAAATATAGTGATTCAATTACAATGCGTTCAGGAAGCCATACACCAATCAAAACATAACTGTTGTTCATAACCGTAAAATAAATTAAGAATATTTTAAAGAAATATTCAACAGGATATTGTACGATATTTTGGTAAGTGAAATGATATGTTCCGTGAATTCAATTCATAAACAAGGTCCATCTAGTTCAGCGCTATTTGTATGTGGGTGGTGACAACTTCTTCCACTTCTCGTAATATCATTACAATTAAAAGTAAAAAGATAAGTGCTCTGAATATTTCATTAAAATACCATCATTATTGTTAAAATTGTTTAGCAAAAATCATAATTCATTTTGGCGTTAGACACGCTGTATATTATGCAAATTAATGGACTTTAATAGTAGTTTACTTACACAAAAGTTTTTTGGTGTACTGTGCTGTATTACATGTTAAAGTTTGTTTATAGAATATTGAAGCAGATTGTATGTCATAGGAAGGACTATTTAGGTTTAGTTTTGCTGACTGTTTTGAATCTTAACAGTACGATTTCACAATCATAATAATTTAATTTCCATGACTAATCTTCTCCGTATTGTCAAATTAGCATTCATACATGTTACAATTCAAATGCTAACCTGTTTACTTAACCCTTTCAGGGGCAGTGTTTATGAAACCACTTAATTTTAATTCCGAAACGCCACAAAGACACCAGAATTTTTCTGAAATCTTTCCCATTTAATATGTATGTGAAATATAGCCTTTTTCAAAGTACTTTGCCCCTGAAAGGGTTAAACAAAATTGATGGTTCCCCAGTTATATGCCATGCTATGGATCAAAACAAAAGGCTTGGTGCCATTATTAGTTTATCCACTTTTTCGCGAAATTAATGTTATCAAAATAATATTATGTTTATTAAAATCGCAATAATTGAAACTTTTATAAGCATATTATTACCGTTGGACCATGTAGCGTGCTGGAATAGAAGTCACTATGTTTTTAGACATTCTCATATCAAGTAGTATTAACGTGATTTCACGAATACAAATTGTGTTTACACATTTTTTAGACTAATTGTATGGTATTTATAGAAATATTTTTCATAAAATATTTGTGTTTTTAAATGTTTAATTTCATGACCATTATTCGGCACTACCTTTTCTACACCGTAATTTTCATGTCAATAAGACCTTTGTATTTTTGGAAGAGGTATTTAAACCCATTCCTATTGAACAGCGTTCCAAAGTCCACGAAGGGTGGTAGTTCAAAGTTTAGATAATAACCACACATTTTTTAATTCTTTTTTTTCAAAACTTCCTCGTGAAATTTATCTGGCGACACTTAAACGTTCCCTACTTTTTGTGTTTAGAATTACGTGTAAAATTTCTTCTAAATTTGCAAAAAAACAAAATTTTCTTTTTGCAGTTAAAGTACACTCATGTTCAAAATTAAGGTCATAAATATAAAATCTGTGAAATCTGATGAACTATTCACTGCGTTGCCACGAAATTCGGGACAGAGATATATTACAATCGGAGAAAGAATATAGCAACATAACAGATTGGAAAAGATTTTAACTGTGAATTAAGATACAGGACATATTAAAAAGTGTTAAATCATGAATCAGAGATAAAGCATTTATCTCGGGAAAAGTCTGTATAATATGGAGTGTGACCACCGTGCACTGCTATACAAGCCTGACAATGAGCTCTCATACTGTCTATGATGGTATCAATAAATGTTTGTTGCAACAAAGCCATTCTTCCAAAAGCGCGTCTTTTAACTCCTGGCGGGTCCTAGGAGTGGGGTTACGCTGTGCAATGGCTCTTCCTAGACCTACCCAAACATGTTTAATAGGATTGAGGTCCAGAGACCTAGAGGGCCAATTCATACGGCGAATATCCTGTTCTTCAAGAAAATCATCAACAATGTGAGCTCTGTGTGGCCTCGCATTATCGTCACTAAAAATGAAGTCTGGACCTGCAGCACCCCGGAACAACCTCACTTAGGCTTCAAGGACCTCATCCCTATAGCGATGTGCGTTGACAGTACCCGCATCGAAGACGTGCAGTGGGGTACGGCTGCCCAACAATATGCCATCCCAGCAAGGGTTCTTTTGCCACCAAGTCTGTCTATTTCTTTTACGTAGGAGGAATGCTAGCGAGCTCCACGTTCTCTCCAGATGAAGATTCGACCAGAATCACTTTGCGTGGTGAATCGCGACTCATTACTGAAAAGAACACGCCTATATTTTTGTTGTGTCTAAGACTTATGTCTTTGGCTCCACAACAGCCAGGCTTTCCTGTTCGATGCAGTGAAAGGGACACACACGACTGGACGCCGGGCGTAAAGTGCCTTCTGTGCTAGACATCTATATACTGTTTACCTGGAAATTCTTATTCCTGGCGCAGAAGTAAGATCACGAGCAATCTGAGGAGTCGTTACCAGCCTATGTCGTCATGCGCTTAATGCCAAGTAGCTATTCTGTGCAGGTCTCGTTGCTCTGTGGCGGTCTTGACCGGCCTTCCTGGTGACATTGAGATGGTCGAGGAAGAGCCATTGCACAACATAACCCCCCCCCCCTGCCATAACCCGCCAGGAGTTAAAAGCCGCGCTTCTGGAAGAATGGGCTTTGTTGCCACACACATTTATTGACACCCTCATAAACAGTATGAGAGCTCGTTGTGAGGCTTGTATAACAGTGCACAGTGGTCACACTCCATATTAGACATACTTCTCCCGAGATAAATGATTTATCTCTGATTCATGATTTAAAACTTTTTAAAATAGCATGTATCTTAATACACAATTAAAATATTTTCCATATTGTTATGTTGCTGCATTCTTTCGTCCATTGTAATATACCTCTGTGCCAAATTCCGTGGCAACATAGTGAGTAGTCCATCAGTTTTCACAGATTTTATGTTTACGACCTTAATTTTGGACATGAGTGTATGTCTAACTGATCACGGATTCATTTTATACTCATTTTATACTCGCTTTATAATAAAATTCATGAGAATATTTTGTGAAAATATTTTCATTTAAACTATTGAAATCGAAGATAAGTAAATTTGAATTAACTGATTCTAAATTTGGTAAATTTGAAACACGTGTGACTAATATTATGATCATCCAAAACGATTATATACTTTAAAATGTCTATTTTCCAAAACTATATTATTTGAAATATTTAATTCAAACTTTATAACATGAGTATAATTTTATAAACAGTTTTGCTTTTTTTAGAATTCTCTATTCGAATTCCAATTAGGACTGGTATAATAAACACAATTTTCTGTTACCCTCGAAAGATATCAAGTTATGAAAATTTAATAAACAATGGTTCCGAATTTCATGGCTGTCATATTTTACGAGTGGAAAAATGTTTGTGTTTTTTTTCTAACCTGGCATGAATATAAAGTTTAATTTTTTTTTTCTTATTTTCTTCCGAAAGAAGCATCAGATGGGTTGTGAGTTTATTTTGTTAAATTAAAATTTCGATTATTCTGTAAAATTTAAAAGTTGAATAATTTTTTCTAATGCGGCGATATGAGCTTACAAAGAATTTAGTTAAGATGACTTCATAATTTTTTTAAGCCTTCCGTGTTTTTTTTTAAATTATAATTTTTAAATGTAATTTCTAAACACTTGTTTAATGCATTTAAATAACATTTTACATTGATGTCTCCATATTACATTAATTACTACAAAAACTGTAAAAGTTTTTTTTTCCCGCAACGAGTGTATAGTATTACTTATTATCTTTTGTATAACTTTCAATTTCTTTTTTAATTAAAAAATCGTAAATAATTGATTGGGATGGTTCAGTTTATATGTTAATTTTAATTTATTAAAATATTTTATTTTATAGAGATAGAGCTTCTTGAATTACCAAAATTACACATTTAAATGATTTTAAATTTTCATATGCGTATCTAATATTTGATCAACACTATATGATTACATATTTTAAAGGTTCTTGTTTCAAAAAATATTTTTGAACTTTTAAATTCAAATTTTCTTAAATAAATGAAATTCTTGAAATAGCTTTATATAAAATTTTCTGCAAAAATTTTTAAGCAAATAAAACCTTTTTGCAGTATCTAAATGAAAAAAACTAAACTGGGTGAAAAAAAAAATCTACATTTTAACAACCTTATTGATCAAATAATTTGGTCTGATATCTCAATCAATAAGGTTAACTGGATGAATTATGTTCTCCAGATTCGATCGGATAACACAGTTGGTATAGCAGTGGCAGCTTCAGCCAAGAGATCCCAGGTTTGAATACTGACCAGGACATTTTTTGCCCAGTTGAAAATTACAACTCATATGATTTCTTTACCAATTTGAATAACTATGTTAAAATTAATCTAGTATAAAAGTAGCTTGTCATTTCATTTTAATCTTGCAATAAAAAAAATAGCAATTCCCCAGAGTAGATCAGTTGGCATAATCGATCGATCGGTGATTCAGTCAGTATTGTATCTTTACATAACTTATTGTTGTTTTTATCTATTTATCTATTGTTGTATCTTTAGCAAACACATATTATCGAGAGTTATAAAACAGTCGTCTAACCTTACAACCTTACTGTGCTGACAACCAAAAAACCTATATAACGAAAATGTTTTAACCAAGAAATTCATGAGTGTATACATATAAGTCAAATTTTAAACAAGTACAGCGTTATTGTTTGCAGTTGTACACACAGTAACCTGCTTTTTACGACAGAACAAACTTATAGCCCCCTCGCGACAAGAGTCATGTATACGTGATTTGTAAAATGCCCCGAATCCTTGATTATTCGTACCAATAATTTTCAACTGAAACTCTTGCCTTATTTAATCAAAGCATTCTTGCAATTACATTAACCGAAATTTTCTATTTTTTAAAACATACGATAAAAGATAAACATTTCTGTAAAGGACGCTACTTGTAAAGGGTTCTAAGAAAATGAATATTTTTAGGGTTTCATTCATCTCACGAAACCGGATTACTCCCGCTGCGTTGTCTGTCTGTCACAGAGCTATTCTCAGAAACTATGTAACTTACAGAGTTGAAACTTTGTGTATATAGCTGAATACCAGCTATAAAGAGCTCAAAATATTAAAATTTGAAAAATACATATTATTTTAATAAATAGAGATAAAAAAACCAAAATTCTAACAGCCTTTTCCTATTAAATTTAAATATTTGTCGTTATAGCAGATGCCAAAAATTAAAAATCCACGATGAATTTCTTTCTACAATAATTAATTTTCTATCGGACGATTTCCACGTGAAAAATGAAAATGAACTAAAAAGTTTCACCAATTGAAAAAAAGATTAATATGAAATAAAAATGATTGACGTCATAGTGGCAATAAAACGGAAATTTTCACAGATTTCTCAATAATACAAGGAGTATGAGTATGTGTATGTACCCAACATATTAATATCACGTCATTAGAGAATTAAAAAGAAAATCTGACGTCCTATTGGAAGTTTAACGAATTTTTCAGATGTTTGAGAATAATACAAAGCGAGTATCAATACGAATAATAGAGAATAGTAAATATATGAGTTTGAGAAACATATTGAATCCTGATAAAAATCCTATTATAGAAATATTCGCATATTTTAGCATTTTGAAGGTGTACAACATGTTTAATTTTGAAATTATTTTTTAATATAGCATTTAGTCCGCGTGACAGATATTATTATGACAGAATGCCCGCTATCGGGCTGGTTTGGATACTCGAAAAAACAAAAAAAATAGACCGGTAAAATTTTACTTTATAAAAAATTAAAAACATGAGTTTTTTTTTTTTTTTTTTTTTTGTTAAATGGAATTTATTTGGATTTATTAAAGAAAGGATAAAGTGTTTTGAAAGGAATATTAAACGAAACCCTTTGAGCGATCTTCGATCACACTTACCCACTTGTTTTTACATTGTAAAATTCATTTTATATTAAAAAAAAAACAGATTCAGATAAAAATGTGATAAATTTGCTCATGTCCAAAGAATAAAATTACTTGTGATGAAAAGTCTTTAAAAAGAACATGTGACTTACTATAACTATTTATGATAAGAGAAAAAGAAACTTGATATGAAAAAAAAATAATAATAAAATAGTGAAAGTCATTGATTAGCAATTTATTCTTAAAATTGATAAAGCCAATTGAAAAAGTTTTGTGAAATATATAAAGTAAAATATAAAAGTATAAAATAAATAGATTGGTTAAAATATGTGTTACAATGGTAGAAACAGAACTAGGTCAAATATTTATTTATTATTTCTTATGACAAAAACCGAAATACTAATGTTTTTATTGGAAACAAAAATAATAAAATAGTGAAAGTCATTGATTAGCAATTTATTCTTAAAATTGATAAAGCCATTTGAAAAAGTTTTGTGAAATATATAAAGTAAAATATAAAAGTATAAAATAAATAGATTGGTTAAAAGATGTGTTAAACTGGTAGAAACAGAACTAGGTCAAATATTTATTTCTTATTTCTTATGACAAAAACCGAAATAGTAATGTTTTTATTGGAAAAAAAATAATAATAAAATAGTGAAAGTCATTGATTAGCAATTTATTCTTAAAATGGATAAAACCATTTGAAAAAGTTTTGTGAAATATATAAAGTAAAATATAAAAGTATAAAATAAATAGATTGGTTAAAAGATGTGTTACACTGGTAGAAACAGAAATAGGTCAAATATTTATTTATTATTTCTTATGACAAAAACCGAAATACTAATGTTTTTATTGGAAAAAAAAATAATAAAATAGTGAAAGTCATTGATTAGCAATTTATTCTTAAAATGGATAAAACCATTTGAAAAAGTTTTGTGAAATATATAAAGTAAAATATAAAAGTATAAAATAAATAGATTGGTTAAAAGATGTGTTACACTGGTAGAAACAGAACTAGGTCAAATATTTATTTATTATTTCTTATGACAAAAACCGAAATACTAATGTTTTTATTGGAAAAAAAAATAATAAAATAGTGAAAGTCATTGATTAGCAATTTATTCTTAAAATGGATAAAACCATTTGAAAAAGTTTTGTGAAATATATAAAGTAAAATATAAAAGTATAAAATAAATAGATTGGTTAAAAGATGTGTTACACTGGTAGAAACAGAAATAGGTCAAATATTTATTTATTATTTCTTATGACAAAAACCGAAATACTAATGTTTTTATTGGATAAAAAAAATAATAAAATAGTGAAAGTCATTGATTAGCAATTTATTCTTAAAATTGATAAAGCCATTTGAAAAAGTTTTGTGAAATATATAAAGTAAAATATAAAAGTATAAAATAAATAGATTGGTTAAAAGATGTGTTACAATTGTAGAAACAGAAGTAGGTCAAATATTTATTTATTATTTCTTATGACAAAAACCGAAATACTAATGTTTTTATTGGAAGTGTAAAGGGTTGTCATGTGTTATTGAAGTTCGGGTGAAAAATTCAATACATCTAATACTTAGAGAAATAAAGATAGAACGGCCTGCTAGATAAAAAAATATTTTAGAATATGTTTAAAGATATGTTTAAAGTTAAATATTTTTCTTTACAAAAAGTTTATATTATCAAAAGAAACATTCTAAAATATTTTTTGTGTTATTTCTAAAGTTTTGTTATATTTGATTAAAACTTTTATGCCACTCAATAAATGTATATATATATATAATACGAAGCAATATTAATGTTTATAGGGCCCCACCAGTGGATGAGTGGTTCTGCTCTCAAAGTTGGTAGACAGGAGGTGCTGTGTGCCGCGCTCGTCGACCTAACCTTTCGGAGTTTTCCGTGGTTTTCTTCGAGCCTTAAATACGGGTTAAAATACTTTAGAAAGACCTCCAAGGAGGGCACTTCCCCTAGGGCCTATATCGCTCGAGTAGATAATCGGACTTCATAAATCAACCAATCAACCAACCAATTAATGTTTAAAGGAAATTTTAATAAATTTTAGGTTGTTTGAATTCGGGATATCGAAAAGGAAATTTGTGTATATTGTACTCAGTGGCATTATTTTTGCCCTTGCGTTTTTTAATTACTCCGATCTTTTAAATACACTGTTGGCAAAAATATACACTTTTATACAGGGTATTTCACTACCAGACCGACAAATTTTGAGGGGTGATAGCAGACATGAAGACAAACATTATTAAATGGGAAACCATGGGGCGCAAACGCCTTCTGTAGGAGCTAGGGGCCATTAAAGTTTAAGGTTCAAAACTTCAAACGATGATAAAAAAACGGAAAAAAGGGGTCGATTCGTTTGCGGTTTTCGCTAAAATCATTCTTTATATCACGATTTTCTTTTTAAAAAAATTTAAAGGCTATCTTCAAAAATTGTCGATAGACGGTGCTTTTGACTTTAGAGTAACGAACAACTACTTTTTACCGTTATTTTTTGTATGGGGTTAAAATTATTCTAAAATTTTGATTTTAACTTAAATTTTAAGCCCAAAATCGAAAACATTGGGATCGGGTAACTAGCGAAAATTGAACTGTGAACAGAGGGGGGGGGGGATATTTTAAACGCTCATAAACATTGAACAAATTAATCGATTTTGTTGCGGTTTGCGTGTAGGTACTTCCCTTGGTAATTAATTTTCAAAATGACGTACAGCTTTGGTGTTCTAATTTTTTGATAGAGGGCGCTTCCTACACATCTCCGACATTTTAATGACATTACTCCTGTGTGTTTTACTATCAGACCAACATACTTCCAGGAAGTGTTAGTGATGCAAATACGACTCGGAATCACACAGGAATGTAACGTTGGAAATGCCTTTTTGCGAGTTATGGTTAAAAGAAGCAGAGAAAAATGCAACAGAATGAAGTAGAGAAACAGCAACAAGTTAATGTAATAAAAAACAGTTCATTTAAAAGTTTTATTACAAAAGGTATTCGAAATTACGACCAGAAGTAGTCCGGAAAGCTTGACAGCGACAGTAGATGGCGCTGCAGTTTTATTGCGGTAGATGGCGCTGAACAGTAAGGCGCGTGACAGCGATCACGCTGAAGTGATCATTTGCGAACCGAATCTAAAGGTAGAAGGATGGAGTATTCGAACGATGAACTGGTCGACATGTTGCTCGTATATGGAGCTGCGGACTGTAACGGCCACGCCGCTCTGAGGTTGTACAAGAAGCGTTTTCAGCATAAGCGTGCACCATATCATACGACATTTTCAAGTGTGAATAGAAGGCTTCGTGAAACTAGTTTTTTAAGGAAGGTTAAGATGAATCGAGAACGAACAAGAACACCGTACAATGAGGAACAAGTGTTAAACATCGCAGAAGACCATCCAAGCACAAGTATTCGTGCGATAAGCCAACAGGTGGGGTTTTCGCACACCACTGTCTTCTGGATACTATCAGAAAACAAAATGAGCCCATATCATCTGCAAAGCGTGCAAGTATTATACCTTCAAAATCATTCACATAGGAAGACGTTTGCTGAATGATATTTGCAACAGATGGCAGCAGCCAACACATTTGCGGCGTCTGTATTGTTTACGGATGAAGCAACTTTTACAAGAGAGTGAGTCTTCAGTAAACATAATGCCCATATTTGGGCTTTGGCGAACCCCCATGGTACGAGACCACGTGCTACTCAATGTCGTTTTTCTATCAATGTTTTGGGCCGGCATTCTTGGGGACTACCTTACTCAACCATACATTATACCCTGACGTTTGCACGGAAATACATACTTGATATTCTTAAAACAAGTTCTGTCGGAACTTCTGGAAGAAGCACATGTTCCTCTTTCGTTGCGCCATTCTATGTGGTTCCAGCACGATGGGGCTACTCTACACATTATACCAATGACGTTCGCCGACACCTCAACGTAACATTTGGACAGCAGTGGATGGGTCGTGGTGGCCCGGTTCAATGGCCTGCTAGATCGCCGGACCTATCATGTATGGATTTCTTCTGCTAAGGTCAAATGAAACGTTGGGTGTATGAGACTCCCGTACCTTCAGTTGAAGACCTCGCGGCTCTCGCCTATTCCTGTAGCTGCCAGAAAGCTATCAGAGATGCCAGGAATCTTCCAGAGCGTGAGGAATTCCATGCGACGTCGCTGTCAAACTTGCCGTACTACTATTGGTCGTAATTTCGAACACCTTTTGTAATAAAACCTTGTAATAAACACTGTTTGCTGTCACATTAACGTGTTACGGTTTCTCTGCTTCTTTCTGTTGCTTATTTTTCTGCTTCTTTTAACCATTACTCTCAAAAAAGTCATTTCCAGCGTTACATTCCCATTTGATTCAGAGTCGTCTATGCATCCCTAACTCTTCCTGGAAGTATGTTTGTCTGGTTAGAACACCCAGGAGGAATATCATTGAAATGTCGGAGATGTGTCAGAAGCGCCCTCTATCAAAAAATGTGGACACCAAAGCTGTACGTCATTTTGAATAAAATAATTACCAAGGGAATGACCTACACGCAAACCGCAACAAAATCGATTGGTTTGTTCAATGTTTATGAGCGTTTAAAATCCCGCCCCCGCCCCCTCTGTTCACAGTTCAATTTTCGCTAGTTACTTGATTGCAATGTTTTCGATTTTTCGCTTAAAATTTAAGTTAAAGTCTAAACTTTTGAATAATTTTAACCCCATACAAAAAATAACGGAAAAAGTAGTTGTTCGTTACTCTAAAGTCAAAAGCACCCTCTATCGACAATTTTTGAAGATAGCCTTTAAATTTTTTTAAAAAGAAAATCGTGATATAAAGAATGAGTTTTGTGAAAACCGCAAACAAATGGCCCTTTTTCCGTTTTTACTTACCCATCATACGTAGTATAGGGTAAGTCTTGTAATCGTTTTGAAAATCGAAAAAAAATTTTTGACGGATTTACACGTTTCAGACACTGGAGATTCCGAAAAACATATTTTTAGAAAAAAAATTTTGCCGTCCGTCTGTGTGTCTGTGTGTCTGTGTGTGTGTGTGTCTGTAAACGCTCTATCTCCCGAAAAAATTGAGATAGAGACTTGCAATTTGGTATCTACTTAGTATGTAATAATGGGAAGAAGCCTATTTCATTTCAATAACCTCGATTAACCGGAACAATTTTTTTCGGACTCTCGAAATATTCGTTCTGATGAAAGGTATATAAAAATTTTCGAAATTGTTTATTTTAAGAAATGAATATAAAAGACAATAAAAAAACATAAATTTTGAATAAAGCATGAAGTCGATTGGATAATTAGTTGCCGAGATATTTGGAATCCTATTTTCCACACTCTTCGATTTTTCATGACCCTGTATGTCATCCAAATTTCACTTCAAAGAGATATTTTAATTGGAAATTTGACGCTTAATCAGATGCAATAAACCGCTAGTTAATAGGATTATTATTTTTGGAGTTATAAGGAAAAACCTCTTTCAAGCAATTCAGTAATCGAGTCTTTAAAGTTTGTGACGTCATCAAGACACGATTTTATTTGAATTGCAATGCATTTTATAAGTAGTTTACACATTTTTATTTTAATATTTTACATTATGCATATCCATGATGGGTAAGTATTACGGTGGCCCCCAACGACTAGTTTACTTACCCATCATACGTAGTATAGGGTAAGTCTTGTAATCGTTTTGAAAATCGAAAAATTTTTTTTGACGGATTTACACGTTTCAGACACTGGAGATTCCGAAAAACATATTTTTAGAAAAAAAATTTTGCCGTCCGTCTGTGTGTCTGTGTGTCTGTGTGTGTGTGTGTGTCTGTAAACGCTCTATCTCCCGAAAAAATTGAGATAGAGACTTGCAATTTGGTATGTACTTAGTATGTAATAATGGGAAGAAGCCTATTTCATTTCATTAACCTCGATTAACCGGAACTATTTTATTCGGACCCTCGAAATATTCGTTCTGATAAAAGGTATATAAAAATTTTCGAAATTGTTTATTTTAAGAAATGAATATAAAAGACAATAAAAAAACATAAATTTTACATAAAGCATGAAGTCGATCGGATAATTAGTTGCCGAGATATTTGGAATCCTATTTTCCACACTCTTCGATTTTTCATGACCCTGTATGTCATCCAAATTTCACTTCAAAGAGATATTTTAATTGGAAATTTGACGCTTAATCAGATGCAATAAACCGCTAGTTAATAGGATTATTATTTTTGGAGTTATAAGGAAAAACCTCTTTCAAGCAATTCAGTAATCGAGCCTTTAAAGTTTATGACGTCATCAAGCCACGATTTTATTTGAATTGCAATGCATTTTATAAGTAGTTTACACATTTTTATTTTAATATTTTACATTATGCATATCCATGATGGGTAAGTATTACGGTGGCCCCCAACGACTAGTTTATCATCGTTTGAAGTTTTCGACATTAAAATTTAATGACCCCTATCTCCTACAGAAGACATTTGCGCCCCATGGTTTCCTATTTAATAATGTTTGTCTTCATTCCTACTATCACCCTTCATAGTTTGTCGGTCTGGTAGTGAAATACCCTGTATATAAGAATCTGATTTCAAAAGGAGATTTTGGTAAAAAAAAATACCTTAAGCAAATACATGTAAATGGAGCATCTACGGTAAAGTTTAAAATAATAAACATTACTTGAAATAACTATAAACTAATATATAATAGCTATTTTAAATTCATAATCTTATGAAAAGCGAATTTTGAGTTTAGATCAGAATATCAAAAAATTTTCTCTTTTTGTATTTGCATTCTGCGATTTTCTATTTTCACCTGGCCCCCAAAATGCAGGTGATTTTAAGACCAATAATGTGGCATCACCAGATGCGTGACATATAAGTACATCTCTTTGGTAATGAGGTGTATATATAAGTTTAGACATTTGATCATGTTGTTTACTTTGTGAAATTATAATGGCAAAATAGAAATGTTTAACCACAGATTTCGAATTTAGAGTTGCCCACTTTGCGGAAAAGTATAGCAATAGATGTTTAAATTCTACTAATGCTGCCTTGCTAACATTTTTTTATGTAATTATTATTCTAGAAAACACATGAAAACTAAAAAAGAGACCTTTTTTTTAATATTAATTTTATTTTTAATGTTACGATTTACTAAAAGAAAGCCACTTCTTTAACCACTGTAAGGTTTTCTCTAAAGAAATGTAATATCTATAAACATTAAATATATATCTTGCGTATTTTCGCACCATTTTTGGCAGAGATGAAATCATTGAAACAGTGCGCAAAATACGCGTGTAAATATGATATATATCTTTTTTTATATGAGAAGTTTTTTAATGTTCGTAAAATGGGAAAATAAATCATGTCTTTAATATGAAATGACATTATAAATATTGAAGATTGGGAAAAATAAAACTTAATTAAAGTACAACTTTTATTATACAAACATAAACTACATTAATTGCAGTTTATTCTGTAACGTAGAAAAAAAAATGACATTAAGATAAATCTTGCGAAATATCTAAATCGAAAAATAAACTATAAAATAATTTAGTTAAAAAAGCAGCCTTCGTGTAATAAAAGTATCGAAACAGATTTATTTTAATATATTTTTTTTTCTCATGTCAAAAATTGAAATTAAGTTTTATAGGAAATGTAAGGATGTGTCCTGTATTATTGATGTTTTGAAGTTGTAGGGTATTCAGGACTTCTGATACGTAGAAAAATAAATATATTACAGCCAGATAAAGAAAAAATATATTTTAGAATAATATGTTTCAATTATTTTCTTTCAATAAAATATTTATTACGAAAGACATATTCTAAAGCTTTTTTCTAATCTATCCTTTATATTTAATTCAAACATTTATGAAATATATTACAAATATACATATAATAAATTTATACAAAGTAATATTGAAGTTTCTTGCAAATTTTAATATTGCTTAATAACTTTTCAACTTTGCAAAAGACTTAGACATAATATATATACACTGCAAATCTTTATACACTTTTCAGAACGCTTTTTAGAACACTTATTTTGTCATCTTTTTGGAACACTTTCAAGCACACTTTTTGGAACATTTTTAGAATACTTCTGAGATACTTATTTTGTTCAGCAAACATTCTAGCGCACTTTTTGTAAGTAATGATTTCATAAGTGTGCCCAAATGTGCTCCCAGTTCATTCTCAAATGTGTTCCCAAGTTTTGATTTAACGGATATCCTGAGCAGAACACTTTCGTTACACTCTCAGAACGCATTATTTATAGCGGAGCATATTCGGAACACATTAAGGGAACACATTTAGTACACATTAAGGTAACTGGGACACTTTTTTGAACCAAATAGTTCCAAATGTGTTTCCAATGTGTGCTGGAGATTTACAGTGTATATATATATATATACTAGCAAGCTACGCCCGCCGCGCTGGTCTTGAATCAAACGGAATATATCGATTAATTTGACCTTGTATTTGAAAGCAATTTGTGTATTTACCTGGAATATCCTTCCACATTACTGAAAAATGACGCCATTGCGTTGTTATATTTTTTAATGTGCAGTCAAAATTTTAGCTGTTAAGGACCAACTATTTTATTTGGTAATTTACAGTTAGGGTTTGCTAAAGAACGATAAAACTATATGCAATATATTAAAACAATCACTAAAAATTGTCGAACTAAAAATGCAAACAAATTAACTAACAAAAGCCATCTGGTAGAAGATTTTATACAGGCTAGTCTTTGATAATCGGGTTCATCTGATTATAGAACTTTTCCACATAATTCTAAAACTAACATAGAACGATATGAAATATACTAAAACCATCCTTAAAAATTATCTACTTAACAATGCAAGTCGCAAAAAATACGCCCAGTAAAAACTTTCTAAAAGGCTAATCTTTCAGAATCGGGCTCACCTGACTATATAACCTTCACACATAACTGTTTGACTAAGCAACGTAGAACAATATGTAGTACACTAAAACCATTCCTGAAATAGCATGTAACTAACAATACAATTATCATCAAAATCCGTCCAGTGGAACTTTTTCAGAAGACTAATCTTTCATAATCGGAATCAAATATTAAAAAGGCTAATATTTGATAAAAAAAAAGGTCACCCGATTTTCGAATTTCCCCCTATACTTCTAGAACTCAGCAACGTAGAATGATATGTTATATAATAAAACTTTCCCTTTAAAATTATCTAACTAACGGTGTAGGTTTCATCGAAATCTATTCGGCAGAATCTTTTAAAAAGGCTAATCTTTCATAATCGGATTGATCTGACAATGGAACTTCCCATAATAATTCCATAATTAAGCTACGTAGAACGAAAAGTTATACAATAAAACCTTCCCTAAAAAATTATCTATTTTACAGTTTAAGTTCTATGAAAATCCATTCAGCAGAACTCGAGTTATAAGCAGCCGGAACGATATTTCATATATAAGGTAGAAGTAAATAGAAGTATATTGCTATTAATATAGTTTACATTTCAATAAAATAAAGGTACTTTTCGGTTAGCCGGGCGTCAGTGATATATGTATATATATAAATATATATGTATATACATATGTATATACATCTTCATACATATAAGGTTATATATATATATGTATGCATATGTACAGGGTGATTTTTTTTAAAGTTGAGAAAGTAAAATCCTATAACAGAAGAACCACTGATCCAAATGACCTAAAATTTCACCAGTATGCTCCCAAAGAAATGGGAATTTTTTTGGCGTGGTTAAAAAAAACTTAAAATCTCACCGACAGATGGCGCTGTACATGCAGTAAAGTTGAGAGACGAACTTGCGCCCGGCACACGCACATTGGCGTAAAAACGTGAAGTACGCACATCTCGTGTTCATTATTCTACGGAAATCCTCGCAATGACTGCGCCATTGACGGACCGTGCGTTGTTAGTGAAACTGTATTATCAGAATAATAACAGCGCAGCAACTGCTCTTAGGAAATTTAGGACAATTAAGAATTTAAGAAAAGATCCAATGACGACAGAGGGTTTACGGAAGATGGTTTCTCAAAGTACCGTCTATTGTTTTCCTCCCACAGACGATATTCTTTGTTTCTGCTACCTTACAGCGCCATCTGTCGGTGCGATTTTAAGTTTTTTTAACAATGCCAAAAAAATCCCCATTGCTTTGGGAGCATACTGGTGAAAATTTAGGTTATTTGGATCAGTGGCTCGTGGCTCTTTTGTTATAGTGTTTTAGTTTCACAACTTTAAAAAAAATCACCTTGTATATATGTAGATATATGTGTATATATATATGTGTGTGTGTGCATATACATGAACATATATAACTGGTGCCCGGCTATCCAAAAAGTACCAAAAAAATACTGCAAAAATTTTGGGTACTTTTCGGTTAGCCGGGCGCCAGTGGTATATATATATATATATATATATATATATATATATATATATATATATATATATATATATATATATATATTTTATATGTACATATACCACTGGCGCCCGGCTAACCGAAAAGTACCAAATTTTGTCGTACACTTGAAAAAACATCTTTCGGCTTAAAATCGCTCATCAAAACTATTTTTCTTTTCTTTTCTTTTCTTTCTCTTTCTTTCTTTTTTAAAAAATAAAATTAGTAACAGTTTTTTCTTTTATTTTTCGAGATGTATAGCCATTTTAATTCTTTCTGCAACAAAAAAACACCTTTTGGCTTAAAATCCAATTATTTGGAGTCAAAAGTCAAATCAAAATCGCCAAAAACAAAAGATAAATCGCCAAATATTTGTTTAAATTTTAATCTTGCCCATTGAATAATTTTTTAAGCATTACGAATATTTCCAATTATGCTTAAATTAAATATTTTCGTTTTATAATATTATCTCTCATCAAAACTGCTTTTCTTCTGTTTTTTTCTTTCTCTTTCTTTTTTTACTTTTATTAATAAAATTAGCAATTTTTTCTTTTATTTTTCGAGATTTATAGCCTTTTCAATTTTTTCTGCAACAATAATGGTCGCCAAAAAATAGCAATGGTAACCTTTTCAGCCAAAATAACAAAAGTTTCTATCATAATTATATAACTAATGTACGTAGAACGTTCTGTTATATACTAAAACCTTCCCTGAAAAATTATCTATCGAACGGTGCAAGTTCCATCAAAATCCATTCAGCGGAACTCGAGTTATAAAGGAACGGAAAGAAATTTCCGTTTGTGTTATATGTATATAGTAGATAGATATATACACTTACATGAAATGATTTTTAGTGTTTATAATCTGTAAAAATATATTGTTTTTAACAACTTGAGCAACATATTACTGTATTCTAAGTGTGCAAAGTTTCAAAAAGTGTCGAATTTTTTTCAAATTCAATTTGTCTATTTTTAGCAGCTATTTCTCGCAAAATGAGAAAACGCCATACATTTCAATATTATACATGCTGTACATGTAGTACGTTTGGTAGGAATGTACGATGACATCTTGACGTTCGTATTGTACGTCTGATGCTGAAGGGGTTTAATATGAAATGATTTTAGAAATATTTATGATAAAAAAAACAATTAATGTGAAACTCATATAAAATCCAAACGTTAAAGACATTGATTACAATTTATTCTGTAATGTAGAAAAAGCTATTTCAAAAAGTCTTGTGAAATATCTATAATGAAACATAAAAGTATAAAAAAACAAATTGATTAATAAATCAGCCCTCGTGGGATAAACAAAACTAAGAATAAACAAATATGAATAAACAAAACTAAGTATAAATATATTTTCTATATCAAAGATCGTAATAAAGTTTTTATTGCAAGTGTTAGAATATGTGACGTATTATTGAAATTCTGGCAGTGAGGGGGGGGGGATTCCTTATCCCTGATATTTAGAAAAATAAATATATTAAGACCAGCTAAAAAGTATATAGATGTATTTTAGAATACTGATATGATTAAAGTAAAATATTTTGAGTGAGGGGGTGGGGGGCAAAATATACATTAGCACAGAAACGGTCTAAAACTTTTTCTGTTATTTCTAAAGTTACTCTTTATATTCTATTAAAATTTTATGAGTTTCAATACAGGAATAGATATGTTAAATTTTATATGAAACAATATTGAAATTTCTAGCAAATTTTAATGACTTTTTTAAACATTACAAAATGCATATTCAAAATGATATTTGTCAATATGTATAATTTATTTTTAACTGAGTATGGCTTGTAGTGTTTATAAAATGCGAAAACAATATATACCATTGTTAATATGACATGAAATTATACATATTTATGACAACAAACAAAAGTTAATGTATAACTTTTATAAAACACAATCATGGAACACATTGAGTGCAATTTATTCTGTAACGTAGAAAAAAAGCCATTTCAAAAATTCTTGTCAAATATCTAACACGAAGCATGACAGTAAAAATAAATAATTGCGCCAATACCGTAATCTCTTCGTGGGATAAATTTTTAGAAACATAACTAGTTCAAATATGTGTATTTCTTTTGTCAGAAAAAAGCAAAACAAAATATTGCAAGTGTAAGATTGTGTCATGAATCATTGAAGTACGGGGAGAAGAAGAAACAATTTAATAGCTCTAATACTTAATAAAGTAAACATAGGCCAACTAAAGAAAAGAAAATATTTTAGAACATTCATGTTTAAACTTTAAAGTAAATTATTCTACTTTACCAAAATATATATTATCAATGAAACATTCTAAAACTTTTGCATTATTTTTTCTAAAATTAATCTTTATATTAGATACAAAATTTTATGATATGCAATAAAGGTGTATATATACAGCGTGTCCACGTATAACCTGACCGACCTTTATTTTCGCAACCGTTGGTCCTAGAGGCATACTTCCAATTATAAAAATGATTTAAATAAGGTAAAGAATTACTTTCAGAGCGATTTGGGTCAATAAAAGCAGTTATTAAAAAAATACGAAATTTAAATTTGTATACGGTCCCCCGGTCCTATAAGTGATATTTAGTAAAAATTTACTGTGGCACTAACAAGTAAGACAAAAAAAGTTCCTTTCATCTAACATTAAAATTGACTGAGTTATGAAACTTTGAAATGCATGACTTATACCACTTTTTTGCATCTGAAAACAGATGATTTCGGCCTTGCTTTCAGGGGTCGTATATAGAGTACTTAAAGTTATTTCAAGATATCTATGCTTTGAAAGAAGTCATACAACTATTACGATTGAATTAACTTTAATTAATTAAGTAATTAAGTTAAAATACTTGTATTTTAACATATGTTTTATTTTGAAAGGATTTGAGGCTATGATTTCTTTTAACAAAAATTATGTTGTTTTCATAAGGTTTTATTTAACTTGCAACGATCGTCTTTCCAGTTTAAAATTTGTACTCGATCTTTAAGTTACTTTCAAGTGTCCGATCAAAGTTAAATTTTACATACTGACATAAATTCGATGACAATGTAATATTATTATAATTTTCGACGCTTGCCATCTTATACATATACTTATATTAGAGGATAACACAAAAGAAATCGAATAGATCAAGTTTAAGAAAGAATTTTAGATTAAATAACATAAACCTGCGATGGTTGTGTTTTTTAACTTTTATAATTACGTTTTATGTATTTTTTAATGCTGAATAAAAAAATTACCTTCACTTTTAACCATCATATTAGGATTTTTCGAAAATCGTAAATTTCAAGGTTAAAAAATAGCGAAAAATCTGATACTATAAATTAGATGTAAGACTTTTTATTCAGTTTAATTTTATTTAATTCAATAATTTATTCAAATTTTTGTCTTATACTGGGTTTCTTACAGCTAAAAAGCTCAGGGGTCTGATGAGGTTGGGAGGGGAGAGGGGATCAATTTGAACTTTGAGCTTTATATCTTTGAAATTTGCGATTTGATAAAAATCCTGACGTGATGGTGTAAAATTAAGGTCATTTTCGGATTCTGCACTAAAAAATACATATAAGAATCAATTTTCAACAATTTAAAAAACATGGCACAATCCAAAATTTGAAAGACAGTGTAATCTAACAGCATTTTAAAATCTGTATCATTTTGTAAAGAATTGAGGCTGTAATTTTCATCCTTTTATTTAACAAAAATTCTGTTATTTTTATCCTTTTATATGTTCAGTACAAATGGTATATTTTGCATTAATATGTCAGAATGAGTATAGATTTCACATTTATATTAGATTGCCATGTTAATTTTGCTCTCAACTATTTTTTTGATATATCTGACGATTAATTATATTTAAACTACATTTGTGAATGACCCCTATTTCGCAGCAAAAAATATACTCCAACTTTAAACAGCTATTACTCGGTCAATTTTAATGCTAGATGAATGGGACTTTTTTTGTCTTACTTGTTAGTGCCACAGTAAATTTTTACTAAATATCACTAATAGGACCGGGGGACCGTATAAAAATTTAAATTTCGTAATTTTTTAATAACTGTTTTTCTTGACCCAAATTGCTTTGAAAGTAATTCTTTACCTTATTTAAACCATTTTTGTAATTGAAAGTATGCCTCTAGGACCAACGGTTGCGAAAATAAAGGTCGGTCAGGTTATACGTGGACACGCTGTATATATATATATACACATATATATATATATATATATATATGTGTGTGTGTGTGTGTGTGTGCTATATTTAATACAAAAACATTTCAAGCTTTTAAGTCCTAAATTTCAACCCTCTGGGCGTCTGAGGAATTTCTGCAGTTTTATAAAAATGTTTGTCCAACTAATAGTAATTAAATTTTTTTCCCTGTTTGTTTCGAAACGATACTTCATATCTCTTGATTTTGCATATATCTTAAAATACAGTTCTGTTAAAAATATTGTTGTCTACAGCCAATTTAAGTTGTTTTTAATCAACGGAAAAATACGGGCAAACTGCTTAGAGGGTTTTAAGAACTTTATAAATAGTTTATCCAAAAATAAGACAGTATATATACTTTTCTCTATATGAAATGGTTTATAATGCTAGTAAAATATAAAAAAATACATATTTTTTAATAAACAATGCTTTTCGTAACTTGTTTCACAAAACATTGAATCTATACAACTGTATACATATACATGTTCGCATTATATTGAGCCGAACAATAAGTTATCGTCCTCTATTTTTATACCTCCAATTTCTTTTAATGTATGGTAGATTTCAATATTTTCTTTATTTTATATTATTAAAATAGTAAGCTAGATTCTAATAAAAGGGTTAGTTTTATCAAATATGTATTTAGTCAAATGCTATTGATAGTTCGAACGATAATGTGTCACTCTTTGTTATTTATTTTTCCCTAGGTTCAAAATGTTTCTTGATGGCCTTGCGATAAAGGTCAGCTGATCTTGAAAGAAATTCTTCAACTACTTTCTAAACTCCATATCAATTCTCAACGAAATGTCACATACATATCCGTATAGCTATTCGAAAACATTAAAATTCATACAGCATTCTTACGGGTGTTTACATTTGAATACCACTATTTTATAAAAATGGGCTTCGCCTAATTTAATGTAAAAATCATGCAGTTAGATAAGACAAAAAAAAATCATTTTCGGAATTTACGGCATTCATACGAAAGATGTCGTACCAACCCTGTTAAAAACCGGGAGATATGAAATATGCGGCAAGACTTCCCAACTGAACACCTGAAACGCGATTT
Organism: Maratus michaelseni; assembly: GCA_963931845.1. Classification (NCBI taxonomy): domain Eukaryota; kingdom Metazoa; phylum Arthropoda; class Arachnida; order Araneae; family Salticidae; genus Maratus; species Maratus michaelseni. Next base: position 202,709,047 of record OZ007595.1, read on the forward strand.
CTCCAAGCAGCTACACTGTAAAAAATGACCAATGTTTCTTATTTTATGAAAATATACTATAACCACGATCGAAAATATAATATAATCTTCCGGGTTATCCAAAATTCCGAATAGCGTGTTACATTGTCTTTTGAGTCCCCAGAAACCAATACATTTCCAAAATTTAAAGAATTATTTATAAAAACAAAGTATTTTTCGCTGCCCGTATTTTTCAGAAACGTTTCCGAAGGGGTTTTATAGTGTATTAATTAGTGTCCTCAGCCTGGAATACCTGTTTTTCGAATGTCATCCATTCTCAAGTAAACGTTTTCAGCCGCATAAGTTAATTTATACATGAAAGAGTAAATAAATAATCTTAATTTTAATGTTATTGTTAACGCTGTTATTTTGCATGGTTGTCTGTTAAACATATTTTTTGAGCATGAAAATGTTTACTTGAGAATCTATAGCATTCGAAAAACAGGTATTCCAGGCTGAGGGCAATAATTAATACACTATAAAAACCCTTCGGAAACGTTTCTGAAAAATACCGGCAACGGAAAATACTTTGTTTTAATAAATAATTCTTTAAATTTTGGAAATGTATTGGTTTCTGGTGATTCAAAACACAATGGAACACGCTATTCGGAATTTCGGATAACTCAGAAGATTATATTATATTTTCGTTCGTGGTTATAGTATATTTTCATAAAATAAGAAACATTGGCCATTTTTTACAGTGTATGTGAGGTCCTGCACTGCCATATTGCAGCGCCATTTCGGCGATCAGGTTTGTCTGCTTATGTTGAATTGCTGCAATGTGTAGATGCATTACTTAACTTTTAAATCTGCATTGATTATCTTTTTTTTCTTTTTTTTCATAATAATGTATCAAGCATAGTGAATATGCCTTTCCTATTCCCATCACACACAGCATGGATTTTTGAGCACAAATTTGTTGCTTCCGAAGCAGTAATTCTTGTTTTGAGAGACTGGAAAATGCTTCCACTGCTTCCCATTGATGCAAACACACCTAATTTTATGACCAGTATCGATGCGGTAGAGACATTTTTGCTAGTGGGTACAAGAAGCCTTTTTGCATCCTTCTTGCCAAAATTAAAAGCTATAATATTAAAAGCTATATCTTACACTTTGTAATTTCTTAATATAACATTTTATCTGTTATGTAACTATAAATGCAAATAAAAACATGCTTTAAAATTCAGCTTTTATTATGCGTTCGGATTTTGTGGGCATGCAGAACGTGTTCCGCAGCTTTGTGATCATGTAACTAAGTTCAGTTTACTGTCAAAGCTGCAGGTTATTGTACTAGTGGATTTTACTCCCAAATGTTTCTATTTCACATTTCAGCGGGTCTATTCTCAATAATGATTTATGAGTCTAATTAACTAATTATTTTAGTCATCAACAGTAAAATCACTCGCACAATACTAAGTAAACTAACATTATGGATATAGCTAAAGAATTTGCATTCTCGTATACCTATATATATTTTGGATATATTCTTTTTCACTCATTCATAACTATTGAGTATATAATGTCAGTATACTACATAGATCCATCTTAGTAACTGTTATAGAAACTTGTATTCTTGACGACGGAATTTAGATCTAAACATTTTTTAAATATTCGGGAAGCCAATATTCTATTGGCGTTATAAAAAGAAATCCATTTTGAATTTTACTTGTTAGATCTTCTCCAACCAAGGATAAAATATTTCGACCGACGCCAATGATAAAAAATAAAGCGTTTTCTTTTTAAATTAATATATTAAAATCATATCACATAATAGAGACGAAATAGGCTATCATACAAAAAGTATTAAATAGTCTATTACAAAAACTAGTCCAACTGCCTTTCAATTAACTGCGTTTTTATTCACAGATGTTGTATATTATATCATTCAATTTAAACAGCTGTTTGTAATCACAGCTTTTATTTAGATAGTGTGGGCTCAATATACGCCCTAGGTCTTTAGCCATTTGGTATAAAACAATATTTAATCAATTTTCGATATAGTTTAACCGGTGACAAATACTTAAATAAATAAAAATGTTTATTGATATATCACAATTTCTATAATACTGTTCATTAACATCGTTTAGAAAAAATAACCATCAACAAAACTCCCAGAGGTTCATAAATAGTGGGTCACAGACTGTATTTTGGTGTATCCAGAAATGATTAATCAGGTCATCAAAAATATATTAAAATTAACTTATATAAATATATCAAACAAAACATGTTGCAACATCAAAGGAATATAACTCGGTGAAAATACTTTCTTTTTCATATTAGTGTATAAAGCAGCTTGCGGGGAAAAATTGTCAATCCTCAGAAATTCTTTGTCGGTGGTAAAAAATAATTTAATAAATCTTCATCAGAAAAATACTTTAATAAATCTTCATTAGAAAAATACTTTAATAAATCTTCATTTTTATTGTATATTCATTAATAAATTTATATATGTTTTTTTTACATAGAAAATAAGTTTTTGTTTTATGATAACTATTCAATCTAATATGGACTACCCAGGTTAGAGATTTTATATGTACTGGTGGGTGAACAGAAAGTAAATGGAAATAAGTGGAACTTCCATTTAACGAAGTCTCATCGTTACACTTAAAAGCTTCGTTATGAAGAAAATTCGTTAAATAGAAATTAACTTAAATTCATGAAATTTTTTCTTGAGGTATGACAAACAGGTATTGGATTCAGAAGCATTTGATTCAGTTTTAATTATGAAGCCGTCTTTTACAAAACAGTTGTGCACGGTCGATGAAATCACGTCACATTCCCAAGCTTTGGCCCAAGCTTTTATCAGTTGTGATACACAGAATCTCAAACTAATGTTTTCACTACATCAGCTTTTTTCTGTCTTTTTCGATAATGTACTTCAAGATTTTTTATTATTCCTTAAACTAATGATTGAAGTTTAGCTGTATTGGCAGGAACAAAAATAACATTGATGTTCTTCGATTTGTATTTTGAAGCACGTTCTTTTGGATGTACAAAGCAATTGTCTATTAGCAATGGAAGTTCAGAATGGTACCTGCGAGGCTAACGAAAAAGAAAGGCTACCGCGGTGCTTTACGCAAATCTTTTTTTGCAGACCGCGGGAGTCACGTGATGCTCGAATGCACCAATGCAGATGTACGAAAAGAGCATCACGTCACTCTAGCGGTCTGTAAAAAAAGATAAGTGGAATGCACCGCGGTAGCCTGTCTTTTTCGTTAGCTTCGGGTACCTGTCTGACTCTAATAGATATTTTTTGTTTCAATGCATCTGACACCATTGCGACACCTCATCTTCTATATCATTGAAGGTAAAAAGGGGATTTTGACTTCTCCCCATTGTCAGCGCTGGAGTCTGGGAGTGGGATAATAATGATAACAAGTGTTTTTCTTAGTGTGAAAAAAATTGTTTTATTTAGCACCAAGCAGAATGGAAATTATTTAAATGTGTTCATTTTCATACAATCGAATCCGCTGAAATAAATTTGCGTATCCTTCGAACAGCAATCGCTTAATTTGAATTATGTACACGTACAAAAGTGGAATAAACTTCGTTATATAGAATATATTTTTCGTAATGTGGAGATTAATTTACATGCTAATGGTGTTCAAAGTCAAAGTTCTGGAGAAAATTTCGTTAAGTAGAAAACTTCGTTAAATAGGGACTTCGTTAAAGGGAAGTTCCACTGTAAAACTAAATTGAAAACTGCAATAGATTACATTCAATTCGTTTTCTTATATTGACCACCAACTTACCAAAAATATATTTGGTACTTTCGTATAAGTCACATTTCAACGGTAAATCACGAGATATTTCACTAATTATAGCATCCTTTTTTATTTTGATTATTTCAGAGATTAAAAGCGTAGTTGGATTAAATATTTGTTAAATCCCGGGTAGAGATTTTATATATACTGGTGGGTGAACAGGAAGTAGATGAAATTAATTCTAAATTGAAAACTGCAATAGATGTTTTACATTCAATACGTTTTCTTATATTGACCACTACCTTACCAAAAATATATTTGGTACTATCGTAAAAGTCATATTTCAGCGGTAAATCACGAGATAGTTCACTATTTATAGCAAATTTATTATTATAGCAAGTTTTGATTAATTCAGAGTTTAAGAGCGGAGATGGAATAAATATTTGTTAAATTCTGTATGATTTATTTTTATATGCTTAAGTGTTTCCATAAGAAATGTCCATAATGCTTCCATAAGAAAGTTTTAATTTCTTATGGAAATTTACATGTGGTACATTTCACGAAATCAAATAAATGCTGAATTATTTGCTTTGTTTTAAGAGAAAAAATATTCCGTATTCGGGTTAAATTCATGCTTGTAAGATATTTTAAAAAGTATAAAAAAATAAGTAAATTGAAATGCTTTTTTATAAAAGTTGCATTTGAAAGAATATTTTTTTTCTAAAATATTTTGTCGAAAATTGATATTGTGTGATTTCAAGAAGTAAAATAAAAATCAATCGAAAATATTGATTGCTTAGACCAGACCTGCCAAGTCTCCGGCTTTTTGGATGCCAGTAATTTAGTACAGAAAATGTAGTTTTCTTTAATCGGAGCATTTTGCGATTTAAAAGAACAACATTTTCTCTAAAAAATTACTGGTGTTCAAAAATCCGAGACTTGGCAACTCTGGCTTAGACCATTTTCACCGTCAATATAACATCTTTTTACTTTGGTATATAGAATGTATTAAATCCACCCTCTATAAACTTTCTTAATTCGCTTGCATGCAGATTTAAAGATATCCATGCTTGAAATTTGTTTAAAAAAAACATAACAAAAACAGTAAATTAAGTAACAGTGTTCAAACAAATTGCATTTTAAAGTACATTCGTTTTATGTTCGATGACGTAAAAAATTAACTTTTGTGATGTTAGACGTGAAAAACAGCAGTACAATCTACATGTATTGATCAGGTCGTTGCCACTGTGAATATGACATAAGAGTTATTCACAGACATGTTTTATAATATAGATTTTAATTTTGCATTAGAAAAAAATATCCATTTCTGTAGCCGTGTGAATAATTTATGGAAATGTAATACCTTTTACATAGTATAGATAATACATAAGTACCATATGCCTATACATTAGATGTGTCGTAAACATTTTTGTTAAATGTTATAAGGTAACAGAAAATTAAGCTTATTCAGTAAAATGTCGTACAAATATGCAGAGAGAAAAATGTTTGGAAATTAGGAAATTTACCTTTCATAAATTACAATTAAGCATAATTAAAAAGTATATTTATAATATGGAAAGCCAGAGAATATAGGAAATACAAAGAAAGTTAAATTTGCAACTGAGAACTATGCCAATAATTCTTATTAAATTTTAATAGACACTGTATAATATATTCTAAAGATGTTTATTTTAAGCAGATGCATTTTAAAAATATTTCAAAATATGTTTTTATTTTATGGAATGTTTCCTATTCCTTAAAATGTTTTCATTACTCGTATATTTTTTAACACTTAGCAAATTGCCCACAATGTTTTCCTTAATCAAAGTTTGAGAAATAGTAAGAAAATGGGTCCATTTAAGTTAGCCGGGTACCAGTGATATATTTGCATATATAAATACATATAGTATATATATGCATACATATACATATAACTATATATATATATACAGCGTGTCCACGTATAACCTGACCGACCTTTATTTTCGCAACCGTTGGTCCTAGATGTATACTTCCAATTACAAAAATGGTTTAAATAAGGTAAAGAATTACTTTTAACGTGATTTGGGTCGAGAAAAACATTTATTAAAAAATTACGAAATTTAAATTTTTATACGGTCCCCAGGTCCTATAAGTGATATTTAGTAAAAATTTACTGTGGCACTAACAAGTACGACAAAAAAAGTCCCATTCATCTATCATTAAAATTGACCGAGTTCTGAAAGTTTGAAATGCATGACTTATACCACTTTTTTGCATCTAAAAAGAGATGATTTCGGCCGTGCTTTCAGGGGTCGTATATAAAGTATTTAAACTTATTTCAAGGTATCTGTGCTTTGAAATAAATCGTAAAACTATTACGATTGAGTTAATTTTTATTAGTTAAGTTTCAGATTACTTAAAATAATTGTATTTTAACATATGTTTTATTTTGAAAGGATTTGAGGATATGATTTTTTTTAACAAAAATTATGTTATTTTCATAAGGTTTTATTTAACTTGCAACGATCGTCTTTCCAGTTTAAAATTTGTACTCGAAGTTTAACTCACTTTTAAATGTCCGATCGAAGTTAAATTTTACATACTGACTTAAATCCGATGGCAATGTAATATTATTAGGATTTTCGACGCTTACTATCTTATGCATACTTATATTAGAGGATAACACAAAAAAAATTCGGATAGATTATCATCAACAAGTTTAAGAAAGAGTTTTAGATTAGATAACATAAACCTGCGATGGTTGTGTTTTTTAAATTTTAAAATTACGTTTTATGTATTTTTTAACGCTGAATAAAAAAGAATTACCTTCACTTTTAACCATCATATCAGAATTTTTCGCAAATCGTAAATTTCAAGGTTAAAAAACAGCGGAAAATCTGATATTATAAAATAGATGTAAGACTTTTTTATTCAGTTTAGTTTTATTTAATTCAATAGTTTATTCAAATTTTTGGCTTATACTGTGTTTCTTGCAGCTAAACAACTCAGGGGTCCGATGAGGTTGGGAGAGGAGGAGGCATCAATTTTAACTTTGAGCTTTTTATCTTTGAAATTTGCGATTTGAAAAAATCCTAACGTGATGGTTTAAAATGGTCATCTTCGGATTCAGCACTAAAAAATCCATAAGAATCAATTTTCAAAAGATAAAAAACACTGCACAACCAAAAATTTGAAAGAAAGTGTAATCTAACAGCATTTTAAAATCTGTATCATTTTGTAAAGAATTGAGGCTGTTATTTTTCATCCTTTTATTTAACAAAAATTCTGTTATTTTTATCCTCTTATATGTACAGTACAAATTATATATTTTGCTTTAATATGTCAAAATGGTTATAGATTTCACAATTATATTAGATTGCAATGTTAATTTTTCTCTCAACTATTTTTTTGATATATCTGACGATTATTTATATTTCTACTACATTTGTGAATGACCCCTATTTCGCAGCAAAAATATACTCCAACTTTAAACAGCTATTATTCGGTCAATTTTAATGTTAGATGAATGGGGCTTTTTTTGTCGTACTTTTTAGTGTCACAGTAAATTTTTACTAAATATCACTTATAGGACCGGGGGACCGTATAAAAATTTAACTTTCGTAATTTTTTAATAAATGTTTTTCTTGACCCAAATCACGTGAAAAGTAATTCTTTACCTTATTTAAACCATTTTTGTAATTGGAAGTATACATCTAGGACCAACGGTTGCGAAAATAAAGGTCGGTCAGGTTATACGTGGACACGCTGTATATACATACATACACATTTTATATGTATACATATAAGTTTATATATCACTGGCACCCGGCTAATATAAGAACAATTAATAAAAAATTTCCTATTTAAAACCTTGCGTAAACATATTCATTAATTTAAATTATATTACAAAAAAAAATCTAGCTAACTATTGTTATTAACTATAACGTAAATTTATATCGTGTCTAAATTTTGATTTATCTATTTATGAATTGCTTTTGTGCAATCACAAACAGAAACGGTTCCTTCTATTACACTAAAAAGAAAAAAAAAGAATAAATGTAGAAATTTGTTCAAATTTTGTGGATGGAAGTAGACAGTATATACCAGTTTTTATTTGAAACGGATTCCGCAGATAATAGAAGTATGTTTTTTTGAAGGCGCATTAATCATTTTTACTCGCAAAAGGGAAATGGGATTGTTTTGTCTAGACTGAATAACAGGTTGTTTTCAGTTTAAAAAATAAATAAAAATGGGGAACGAAAATTTTTTTCACTAAAATTCTACTCCCTTTTCATTTGTTATTTTGAAATATTTTTCTTCATGAGTATTTCTACATAAAAATATTTTAAGAATTATAGTGAAGCATAGAAGGTAAGTTTTGAAAAGACTGTAGTTGCGTTTGTATATTTATAACACTTTTTAATTAAAAAAAATGAAAATTTCTCATAAACAAAAGAATAATAAAAAATAATAATAATTAGTTGAGAAATTTTATTTAATCGCCAGAGTGATTTAGATTAATAAAAAATAGCGATTTAATGTCTTCCCCGCATTTCGCTACTCTTATAAATAGAGGTACTCTGGATTAAGCTATTAGAGGGCGCTTCTATAAAAAATATCGTGACATATGGGAAATAAAATTTCATTGGTCGGATCTATTTTGGACAAAACCAAATCACCAAGCGTCTTGGCTAACTTGACATTATCGCAAGATAATAATTTATTGAGTTGCGGGATAACGAAATTCTGTCTTGATATCAGCCTAAACCAGAAAGTTTTCTTATTTTTGTAAAACCTCCTGAACTTGCAGCTTGATTCTGGGAAAGTACGAAACGAAAAGCGACGAACTGCCACATCAGCAAAAATATTTTTTTTCAAAAATAGTTGGTTGGTTATTTGTTATTGTCGATTATCTGTGCGCGACCTACGTTATACAAGGTCGGTTCATGACGTTTAAAGCGTCACACGCAGTGGATCATCTTTATTCGGCGATTGGTACAAAGCGTAGCACCCATCGTTTTGTACCAATCGTCATGTAACGATTATCCGCACCGTGTGATGTTTTAAATGTCATGAACTGGCCGTGTACAACAGAAGTCGCGATCTGCGCTAAGGATATAGGCAAGCGAGGAGTGTCCTCCGTGGGGGGTCTTTCTAAGGGTTCCTAACCCGTATTTATGCAAGGTTCGAAGAAAACCACGAAAAACTCCGACAGGTTACGTCGAAGAGCCTGACAGGGTTTTGAATCCAGCACCTCGCGTCTACCAGCTTTGAGAGCAGAACCTCTCACCCACTGGTTGGTCTCGGCGAAAAATGATGGGATTTGAATTTCTTTTCACATTCTTACAGAATTGAGCTGCAAGTAAACGGCGAGAGGAGTCACTTTGAGCGCGTTGGGAGATCGAAACGCGGGTTACTCCTATAATTGGAGAATGACATCATATAATTTTCTCAAGGTAAATTTGGGTTAAAACAACTGTGACAAGTTACGGGCATGTTTATAAACAAATATTTTTGTCAACCAATCTACTACTACATTTTTATAATTGCGATCATTGCAGAAATCGCCCTGGCAACTTTGGCCAATTTTATTATAGACCAGTTAAACGCAAACCAATCAAATAGTCAGAACTCAACTGTACAGTAGGAGTCATAAAGAACGACAGTTAACAGTTACATTCTTGTACTGAGAAAGTAATAGATTGTATGTTGATACAATGTGTTAATTTCCGAATATAAATATTTCTCTCTGAGTTGTCAATTCGTCACGTTTCTGGTTCTTGTGATCTTGTTTTATTTTTCATTGTATTGTAGCAGTTTTTCTATTACAGTGCTAGAGATTCATTTGGAAGTAGAACTTCTCAATCCACTAACTGTATAAGAGCACCAATTTCGAAGAAGACTGAGGGTTTATCTTGTAGTTATAGCAATTTCACTTTTATTAACACATTCGCTGCCAAGCTAAAAATGCCGGAATTTTCATTTTATTTAGAAAGTTCAAATTCACACCAGAAAATACTAATAGAAATATTTACTTTGTTTTATTACAGACATTTCGTGATTACATAAAATAAAAATTCTTCTTTTTGAAATTTCCGGTGCGAATAACTAATTTTAGATTGAAGAAACGTAGATAGCACTACGAGTATATTCGTAGTTGGCAGCGAACGTGTTAAGCGTCTTAATGTAGTTAAAATGGACATCTCCGATTGTTTTAAAGAATCCGGAATTGCATTTCGCAGTAAAAGTTATTAACAATTATTCAAGTTATACGTGGAACCTTATTTACGGTGGATTACTCACTGCACTGGCATGTGTGTGTGCTTCCCAAATACACACCAATTAAATGGATCCATGTATTGGCAATCTTGCTATTAATGTATTGGGCTGGTTTCTGTTTTAATGAATGATTGTGGAGCTGATGTACCTATTGTGTTATCATGGTGTGCTGTCTAAATTTGCACCAAACAAGGAAACACTGTTTCACTATTGACACTGACAGAAAAGATGAGCTGGTTGGTATATTCTAAAAATCCAATCATTGGAGGCTTAAATCTCATTCATACGAAACTTGGTGTCTTATTGTTAACCAACGAAATAATAATATCAATAATAAACTATTTTTATTTTAATCAAAGTATTGTTATAAATACATATAATTTTAACAAGCTATTTTTTAGATTAGAAACAAACATTTTATCCATTATTTCGCATATTCTTTAAAATGTTTCTCAATTGAATTAATTCCATTAAAACTCATCTTTAAAACTCTAAAGATCTACAGGAAAATTTCTGCAATTGGTGAATCTTTTAATATTAAAAAAACCCTTACAGTTGCAAGAGGAATTTTAATCAAAAGTGTTTTTTTTTATTACTTGTACAGGGTGTTTCACAAAGGATCCCTAACTTTAAAAATTAATAACCCGGGAACGGTGATAGATAAAAACATGAAACCAGTGGTATGTTTATCAAAAAAAACCCATAAGAATCTTATACATAAAGCTCAAAAATTAGTTTAAAATTGCGCCGACAGATGGCGCTGCGTTAAATAGGCGTATCACATTAAAAGCTATTCAAAATGTGCACCTTTTACACAACAGACATGTCGCAAACGAAGAATGAAATTGTCAGTGACTCTCTGCTGTATGTCAATGTCCTGTCTGGTGAATTTTTTTCCTATCTGGGCCTTTTGAAATCGTTTTAGAAAATTTCTCCTTGTGGCAATAGGACTCAATTAGGACCTAGGGTAGGATTTAATCGGTGGTACTCCAACACAATAAACACACGTTCCTCCACGGTATACAAGTCTATTCTCAATTATTTTCACTATACGCTAGTAGCGGTCAGATTAAAATGGCGAAATCTTCGAAGGCTAGTCTTTCTATGCTTCTGAACTCTCTTTCGAAGGATTCTTAACGCTCTCAGTGCCATCTATTGGTGCAATTTTTTACTAAATTTTGAGATTTATGTATAAGATTCTTACGATTTTTTTAATAAACATACCGCTGGTTTCATGTTTTTATCTATTACCGTTTACGGGTTATTGATTTTAAAAGTTAGGGGTCTTTTGTGAAACACCCTGTATAAACATAACGCAAAGTACGATTTCTTAATTTAAAACTCTTGAAAGTTAACACGATTAGTAGAATAATAAACGGCACCGAATTTCAGCGACATAATTGAGCCTCGTACCAAGTTCTAACACATTTCAGATTTAAACCCCTCGATACCAGAGTTTAGAAACAAAATTATCTTGTATACATGTGATCGATTAAATCGTTATTTCATTATTAATAGTGAACTTTAAAGAAATTAAAAGTCAATATATAGAGAAACACTTAATTTATTATGTTTACTAAATGAGTTTATAGTTCCAGTTAATTTCTCTTGACAAATTTCATGCGCAAAATAATTTATTGTTAAAATATTGACAGCTAGAAGAATTTAGGTAAACGTTTTATTTTATTCAAAGTATGATTATACAGGTGTATATTGTTTAAAAATCGTAATTTAAAAATCAAATTATACTTAAATCTGAAATATTTTTAATTTTATTTTAAAAGGCTTATTCACATGGTCATTTTTTAACCAAAAAAAATAAATAGGTACCGAATGACACATAGTAACAGGATAAATATTCAATATTTAAAAAATATATATACAGTAGCATGATACGTATTTCGCATAAGTGGACAAAATGTCATGTGGAGAAACGATATTTTGGAAAACGAAATTTTTAATTCCGAAATAGAAATATTTGTCGTCAATGAATTGTCCTTCAGTTGTATCAGAAATTTGCCCAGCGCACTGTAAACTTAAATGTCTGAAAATGAGACACATAAGTGTCTGAAATCGATGGCTAAAAAAAGAGACACTTTAAAGAGTCTAGTTTTTAAGACATATATATGTGTCTTAATTTAAGACACATGAAGTGTCTGGAAAACCGTCATTTTTTTACCCGGGCAAAGAGCTAGATAAAAATTGCAAAAAGTGCTGCCATCTGTAAAAGCTTTTTGATTTTATCTACGATACGGGAGAATTAATTTTTCTCCCGACAGCGAATCGAACTAGAGACCTGTGGGAGAGAAACTTAATGCCTTTATACCTCGCGCCAGCTGTACCACGGAAATGTTTCATTTTAAATGCAAGTAATGGAGTGATTGGGCTACATGTTGATTATAGGGAAGATTGTAATTTATCGGCATTGTCATAATACTTACTAATTTTAATTATACAGGTTCATTTATTACTAGAGGTTTTCTATGGTTAACGCATGTTTAGAACATGGTTTAATTAGTGTAATTTATTAGACAAATTTTTATAGCATAAAAAAGAGATAGACTACAGTTATGGTTAGAGCTGGTTAGAATATGATTTGATGCATTTGTTGCCGAGAAAATGGAAATTGGGAAAAGGATTTGGGAGAGATTTGATCAATTGGAGGTGGTGGTTAGGATTTTAAAACTTTATTATTTATACAAGGGGATATGAAATATAATATATATACTTTCAAGTCGACTGTTATCAGTATATTTCTTAAATTAAAAAAAAAAAAAAAAAACGCTCCCCAGCTTTTGAAATTTTGATTGATTAATTTTTTTTTGATCGATTTTGTAAAACCACGTAAACTTATCATTTTCGAGTAACTTAAAATGATTGAACCCTAAGAAAAAGTATCGCTAAGAATTTTCCGTTGGGGAGGGGGGGGGGCTTTTTTTCATCCATGGAAGTTTTTCTTTTTAGTTCTGTTTTATGTTTATTTATTTGTATGTTCATGTTGTAATGTTCAAGTGTCAAATTTATTTCAAACGGGTGATGCAAGGCCGTTTTGAATTCAAGCGGCAATAGACCGGAGTTGACATCTCCCTCCCCCCCTCCCGCTCGAATTTTGAAAAAAAAAAAAATCTTTATATGTGATTATTAAACAATTAAATTTAATCTTCCAAGTGACTGCAGAATGTTTAACAGTAACAAAAGGAGGAACTACGCATTTTTTTTTGTCAGGCACTTCCCAGAACCCCTCTAAAAGATAATTTTAATCATGCTTTCTTTTTAATGTTATGTGTGTTTTATTTTAGCTTAAACGGGGGATTCAGGTTTACAGAGAATACCGACAGAAAAAAAGTCATTTTCAGCTTTTTATTTTCAGAAATGTTGTTCAAAACTAATTTTTGAACATTCAGTATTTCTTAATTGTTAATTTTTGCATCTCTTATATGTTAAAAATTGTTTGCACAAAGAGCCCTAACACAAAAATCATAACTTAGCTCATTTCATGTATATATTATGGCAGATCATCGGTGAATTTATTTCAAAACCTTGCCTCTACCTACATTTCTTTCTTGACTTTTAGTATTCCATGCTATATATCTTATCATTCCCAAAAATTTAGGGGAGAGTTGGAAAACTATATTTTTTTTTTTGAAAAGCAATTTTTTTTGACATACTACACCAAAATTAATTAGTTCCATGATTTGATCTACAATTTTGACACTCGTTCTATGGTTATATGAAGTTATGGTCGTATGGTCGAATCAAACTTTAGTGGGTTGAAAAGTATTCTAAATGGCTATCATCTATTCGAAAACATTCTCTGATGGTTCTGCCATATATAATGGCATAATTGTATCATAGGCATCGTGTATATGATACAATTGTATAACATTCAGACGCTTAAGTGCATGAATGTCTTAATTTCAGACATATCAGCATTATTCAGACTTTTTTTTCAGTTATTTTATACCATGATTATAGTAAGACACGTATGTGTCTTAAATTCAGGCATCTATGACGTCTGAAATTTCAGATTCAGACACTTAAGTGTTTGCATTTATTTTTCAGACATATGTTTCTTAATTTAAGACGCCTCTATTTTCCGTACGAGCAGTGGTCCCTGTGACACAGTGAACGATGACGCAGTTGAAAAGTAGTCCATCACATTTCACAATGCAAAAATGATTACGTATGTACAATGTTTTTTTTTTTTTTTTTTTTCATGAAAATAGACACCAGAGAGGGTGTCAGAACAGAATATCAGCTGTAATTCCTTTCGCGACATAATTTAAATAGAGACCGGGAACATCCCCGCGACTGTTATATTTCTAAATGTCCATGCAAAGTATAAATATTATGACAATAAATGTTTTTATGACAAAACAAAAAATCCTATGCTTTTGTTTCTTCTCCATTCAAATGACACTGTGCTAGTGCACATATTTTTAGTAATGTACCTGATGGGAGTCCTGTAAGATAGATTAAGGATTTATTAAAACCTTAGTAATATTCGGAAGGAGAAATTTTAAAAAGTTAAAATTTTAAAAGTATTGTAAAAAACATGTCCATATCCACGCTGTTTTTAATAAGAAAAAAAAAATTATGAATTTTACATTTTATAAACAGATAATGCAAGATCATAATTCATGTTTTTTAAACATAAAAAAAGAACTAACTAAAAAATCAAATTTCTTATAAATTACTAGAACATACTGGCTTTCATTTGAAAGTAGATTCTTACTATCATGTAAAGTTTAACGACCCCTTCCTTTAACTAAGTTATATACAAAAAAGTTACTGGACTAAAAGCCATTACTCATCGAATTTTACAGTATATTACACAAATTGATATTTCATCTGTTTTTAACTTTGTTTGAATAAATGGAATTGAATAAATGGAAAGTGAATAAATGGAATTGTTCATGTACATTTTGTTATTTTCTTCACAATGCAGATAAAAACTTGATTATTGAATAATAAATTTAAGATGATAATTTACCAAATGTTTGAAGATGTAACATAAATTAAATGTATTCTCCGAAAAAAAAATTCCTATGAAAAAAAATAATGATCAATATAGTAGTTTTCATCTTATATACGAGGGGCAGTCGGAAAATAAGTTTCCCCTGGCGACTGTGGACAGAGGTGTGTATGAAAGACAAAAAATGTAATGAGACATTAAAGATAAACATAACTTTATTTTTCCACATAAGTACCAAGTACATTGAGGCATTTGTCATAACGCTTTGTAAGCTTCAAAAAGCCCTCCAGGAAGAATTCAGGGCTTTGCATACGGACGAAGCGTTGAACGACTATGAGCGAAATACGACACAGCAGGTGAACGCGAACTTGCAAGACACCAATACACCATTGGGTAGAGGTCGACCGCGATCAAGCAGATGGCGCTGTTGCAGTGCCTGCGCAGATGGCGCTGTTCGAGGTCGATCGCGATCAAGCAGATGGCACTGTCCGAGGTCGACCGCGGTCAAGCAGATGGCGCTACCTCTACCCAATGGTGAATCGGTGTCTTGCACGTTCGCATTTACCTGTTGTTGTGTCGTCTTTCGCTCAAAGCCGTTCAATGCTTCGTCCGTATGCAAATCCCTGATTTTTTCCTGGAGGGCTTTTTGAAGCTTATAAAGCGGTATGACATATGTCTCAATGTCCTTGGTACTTATGTGGAAAAATAAAGTTATGTTTTATCTTTAATGTCCCATTACATTTTTTGTCTTTCATACACACCTCTGTCCACAGTCGCCAGGGGAAACTTATTTTCCAACTGCCCCTCGTACATTACATCATTAAATAACGTGTTACATACAAATAAATAATTAGAGTTTATTTTTTTTCCATAAAAGTATAATAAAATCAAGCAAGAAATATATCTCATAAGTGAATGATTTTCATCAGTGATAATTGTTAATCTTATAGCACAAATTTAAATTTATTGCTTAGATTTCTATTTTAAATGTGTTGCATAATAAATGTTACAACTATGTTTTTCTCAATATACCAATTTTGATATTAGTGTAGAAAAACATTTTTGCTATAGTGGTAATAATTTTGATATGAGTGGTTATTTGCATCATTTGGGAACCTGTGCTTGGTTGACGACAAAACAGTTATAAATCGAATTTTTACGTTCATAAAAGTATATAAAGAAATGTATAGCCTCTTCCTTGTTATAGCGGTACTCGAGAATGAAACGTCCAGCGACCGAGATGTATTGCTAAGTTATATGACATATATGACATTTTACGATACATATGACAAAGTTATAGTGATAGATGAAGTATATATGACGTAATATTACATGTGTATATGAAATACATAAGATATGTGTACGACATATAAGGAGTAAATATTATGTATATATGACAGAAATTTGAGTTATAAATGACGTACATGGCCTGTATATAATGTATATATAAACTTGGCGACGGCTTTGGCGAAATCGTTACTGCAATCTTAGCGTAATCATAATTAAAAGGGCAGATGTAACAAGAAAATACTGACATTTTTATCAAGAAATATACTTCATAGCAATTGGGTAATACAAAATAGCTGCGTTACCTTTTATTTCTTAATAGGTGGGTCTAAAAAATGTAAATGGTTAGAAAAAAATTATTAATAGAGAAAATTTTTCATTTTGTTTTCACTGCATTGGAAAAACTTATTTTCTACTTTTTTAGTGCGTTATAGTTCAATAAAAGTCAGAGTTTATTTTATTTTTTTACATATATTATTTTCTGTTTTTTTTTTTAGTTTTTAAAGAATATTTTTTTCAAATATCGGAGTTATTTTCTCTTTAAAAAAACAAAAAACATAAAAACAAAAAAAAAGGGTTAGAAAAGAAAAATAGGTAAAATTTTAAAAATACATCATAAACCATCTTATTGTTTTGATCAACAAATTATGCCGGCCTTTTAAAACTCAAATGTTAGATATTTGAATATTTTACATACATATCATATATTATATGAATTTATTTCCTGAATATATTTTCTTTGTTTACCTGTATCATTTATATATTAAAACATATGTAAACAGGTGAAAACATATCCAGCCATTTTTTTTTCAATTTAACAAATTATTTTATTTTATTCTTAGAATATTGAAATGTTCTTAATGAATATTGCAAAAATAAAACAGGTTTAAAAAATAAAAAATAGTTTCAATAAATATCCTTTTTTAAAAAAACAGGATTTTTTTCCTTTTTTTGTATTAACAAAACCTTATTGCATTTATTATAAGAAAAATGCATAAAATGCGTGTGAAATACTGAACTCAAAATTTCCACCTTTTATACATTTTCCTGAGTTTAATTTTTTTTTCGTTATTTTAAAAGATAATGATTCTCAATGGTATATATATTACGGTCAATATGATTAATCTGGTCATTATTAATAATAGCGGGTTATTATTAATAATGACCGGACATAAAGGCCGGTTATTATTAATAACCTGTTATTATTAATAATGACCGGATTAATCATACTGACCGTAACATATATATATAGCACAATATACAATGATATGATTGTTTGTTTTATAAAATGTTTCCATCATATCATGAGTATATAATGTGACAGGGGCGTCCCAACATATCGTTGTCCATCGATATATAGCACAATATATATACCGATATATAGCACAATATACAATGATATGATTGTTTTATAAAATATGTCCATCATACAATGAGTATATAATGTGACAATACCAATATATCGTTGTCCAATGGCTGATTTAAATTTTAGAGGTATCTTTTGAATGTTGTTCTCCATTACATTAAAGTCTATACTTATGTCAAAATATTTACTTTAAATAGGTTTCGAAATTAAATTTTTTTACGGTCCCTGGGATTTACAGGCTGTATTTATAAAATGTTTTAAAATCGAATTGTCATATAATAAAAACTAACAGAGTTTCCATTCTTTTGATGTCATGAATTTTCAGCATTATAAGACGAGACACGGTATAAAATCCTATAATAAAGTAAATATTTAGGCGTGAATTGGCATTTCATAATTCGGAGAGCAACATTTCAAATAATATATTTTAGGCAGTTTATCTCTAAAACTAACTGTTTAATATTTAAAAATCATGGAGCGATAAATATATAAAATTGTATATAAAAATATACAAAACAATTTATACAAATTGTTTATACAATTTATACATTATAGCTTTTTTATTCGACTGAATAACAAAATATACTTGCGCAAATCCTATGTAGTTTCGCTCTTTCTCCGATTCAACATCAACGAAAAAAATCCTCACCAATAAAGAAAGAGTGGGCGAGGTTATATAAGTGTGCTATTACTCTTAACACGTTTCAGAGAATTTAAAACGTACAGATTTCGATTTTTTTTCAATGCAATTTTCGAAAAGTGCTTTGTACGGAAGTGTTTTCTTCTCAGATATATTCCACAAATTAATCAAAAGTGCTGTTGAACAATTTGTAATGATTCATTTTATATGGAGAATATTAATGCAATATATTCAGCTATATTTTATAGTTTTTAAGTAACATTGTTGCTTAATTTTATAACTACGAGAACAAGGGTGTCAATATTGCCACTTTTTAAATACAAGGAGAGTGCCAAGCTTGGTAATCACATATTTTGATTACTTTTATGTATGTTGTAAGGTAGAATCCCCTTAGTCTCAGGTTCAATGAATTTTATACAGCGCTCCTTAGTTCTCGAGAAATGGGGGGGGGGGGGTTCTAATATTATAACACAACTTAAATACTGACTTTGTAACGAAATAACTGCTTTGGTTGTAGCGCAGCTGTTATGGCGTCTGCTCGTGGCTACACTTGTTTTTCTCATTTTTTTAAATAAATGTACTTGTATTTATAATTTAATAATCTCAATTAAAAATTTTGTTAACATAATTAAATTTTAATTTAGCATTTTTTATTTTTAAACCATTATTAAACATTTCTCATCATTTAAAGATATTAAAAAAAATTGATCTATTATTGACTAGTAAAAATTCAAAAATCGTTACAAAATCAGCATATTTACTATCGAATTATAGAATTCTTCTCCCATCGCAATAGAAAACGAAGATATTTTAGATGCTGCATTATTTGTTAAAAATCCATTGTTTTTCAATAAAATTTTACAGCACTTCAACGCATTTGTTACATCACTTTTCTGATTATCGTTGAATCCCTGACACTTCAGAATGATTTTCTTGTGAACTACAGCTTCCTTCTTCCATTTTTATGCGATTATAAGCTGTTATAGAATGATACGCACTTGTGCGATAAAGATTGAAAACAAGAAACAATTAACTGCACCAAACTAAAACAAAGGAAATAACCAAAGTCTGTTGTGGCGCCCTCTAGTTACAATAAAATAAAACATAAATATGTTGTAATTTAATTCTTACGCTAATTTTTAATATAATTATGCTTCTTACTTTAAAAACAGAGTAGTATTATCATCGCATTGACTTCCCTTGTTAAGGTAATTTATAAATGATGTTTCTTTACAATCAGGAATGGACACAATTGTTCAATATCGCTTCATCGATAAATCATATATGAAATACATTTTAAAAGTGATTTTTTTTAAAAAAATTAACAGTTTAATGATGTTTTTACAACGATTTACTTACAGATAAAAAAATAAATAGGTTAACATTATAATTAATGCACAATATTATAATTTTTTTTATATTATTAAATTACGAGCAGGGAAGACCGAGCTATGTTCGGTCAAAATTAGCTTTGAGTTCAAATATCCTGACGCATGATCAAAATGACCCACTAATCAAATTTTCTCAACCATGTAACCTAGCCCAACAGTCTTCTCGTGCCCAAAAACCGTAGGAAGCAAAATTTAGTCTAAATAGTCTGAGCCGTTTTTAAGATATAATAGTTTGACCCATAATGACCCATGACCAAAATGACCCACTAATTGAATTTTCTCGAAAATGAGACCTAGCCCAACAGTCTTTTCGTGCCCGAAAACCATAAGATGCAAAATTTAGTGTAAATAGTCTGAGCCGTTTTTAAGATAAAATAGCTTGACCCATAATGACCCACTAATCGAATTTTCTTGAACATGTGACCTAGCCCAACAGTCTTCTCGTGCCCGAAAACTAAAGAATGCAAAATTTAGTGTAAATAGTCTGAACCGTTTTAAGATAAAATAGCTTGACCCACAATGACCCAGAAATGACCCACTAATCAAATTTTCTAGGACATGTGACCTAGCCCAATGATTTTCTCCCGCCCGAAACTCGTAGGATACAAAATTTAATCAAAATCGTTAGAGCCGTTTTTAGATAAAATTTATCTGACCCTCGTTGACCCAAAAATAACCCACTAATCAAAAGTTCTCGAACATGTGACCCAGCCCAATAGTCTTCTCGTGCCCGAAAATGATAAGATACAAAATTTTGTCAAAATCGTTTGAACCGTTTTTTAGATAGAATTAGCTTGAACCTGACACTTGATGACCCAAAATGACCCACTAATCAAATTTTCTCGAACACGTGACCTAGCCCAATGGTTTTCTGGTGCCCGAAAACGGTAGGATACAAAATGTCGTCAAAATCGTTAGAGCTGTTTTTAAAATAAAATTTCCATAACCACACACACACACACACACACAAGATTTGCTCGTATTAGAATATATGATAATTACAAGTATATTTATTTTTAAAAAATGGAAAAAACAAACACAGCGTGTTCCAGCTTCGAACACGGAACCTAGGATCAACGAGTAGACGCCATATCAGCTCAGATACAGGCAACACATTTATTTTGTTTCAAAGTAAGTATTTAAGTTGTGTTATAATATTAGACTCTCCCATTTCTCGAGAACTAAGGAGCGTTGTGTAAAACTCATTGAAGCTGAGACTAAGGGGTTAAGAATGGAAATTGTAAGGGGCTTCTACCCTACAACATATTTAAAAATAATCAAAATCTGTGATTACCAAGCTTGGTACTCTCCTTGTTAGAGTTAAAATTTAATACAGTTTTTCTCAATTATTGCAGATTTTGGATATTAAATAATGGAAATTCCACTATTAAGTTTTAGTGTTTACAAAAATGCGTGAAAGTTGGCAGATAACTGGTATTGGTGTAAATAATTTTGAGGGCAGATCCTAAATTTTTAAAAATACCACAAATATTTAAAAAGCTACATTTTAACAAACTAGAAAACATAAGTCAATTGACCATTAAACTAATTTGATAATTTTTATATTCAATCTTAATGTTATTTCTTCAATTTAAACTGAAATCATTATATTCAGAATTGGAAACTATAATAAAATAAAATTAATGTTAATTGGAATTTGTGTTTTCGTTTACAATACATATTTTTTTTAAACATCTTAAAAAACTGTTTGAACATGGAGGTTATTAAGTTACCATTTAAAAAAACATGTTATCTTCATTTGGGATTATTTACAATATCTTTCAGAAAAGCGACATTTAGAGATTTCTTGCTAATACTTAAAACAGACTTTTATAGATAAAAAACCCATCATAATGCTTTCAATATTTCGCACGCATATAATTTTTAAATCCAACAGCTTTAAATAATTATCACAATAACTAAAATAACATTTATACGTCGCGGTGTATTATATAAAAAAAATGCCAGCAAAAACCAAAATTTTTTTTGCAATATCTTCATTTTTAAAAAGTATTCTTGTATATTATAGACCTTAGTAGTACTTTCTGCAAAAGTTGTACCAGTTTTATTTTTAGAGCTAACCCTCATAGATTTTTTTTCTACTAATACTGTGGAAGAATTTGTCAATGCCTTGTAAGATCTAGTAACTTAAATATTCTCCGTGAGTCAAACTTATTTGAAACTGAATATGTCAGTAGCATCTTAGTGCATTTGTCATTTTACTTCTTCTGTTAAAAAACAGTAAGTTGATGATATACAATTAAGAATGTAAATCAAGTAGTCATTAGATAGCTATTCATAGATATTTACAACTTACAATTTACATGATAAAATGTATTCTGAGTTTTAGAAACAAAACATTAACTTCTTGCCATCGTCGCTATAAAAACAAAGGTTGAAGTTCGTTCATTTTTTATTTTTTAGTGCTATTTTCAAACAGTAATCTTCACCTTATTTATGCGTAGCAACTGCGTCATTTAATAAGACGCAGGTGCTATTCAGAAATAGTATTTCTCAAAATTAAAAATCATGCTAGCCCTTCGTGGTGCCAACCACGTACGGGGACATAATTCAAGAGTTTAGATAGTACGATCACTTTTGTTTCATTGAAATAAAAATAAATTGAATTACTATTTACGCATCAGTTTGCACGTATATAAATTTGAAATCTATCAATTTAAAATAATTATCATAACAACTAAAGTATCATTTATCCGCCGCAATTTATTATATAAAGAATTTTTAAAAACGCAAGCAATATTTTTGTAATGTATTCATTTTTTTATTATATTTTATAGACCTTAGTAGTACTTTCTGCAAAAGCTGTACCAGTTTTATTTTAAATGACTAGCTTCATAGCATTTTTTTTACTAACACTATGGCTGAAATTGTCAATACCTAGTAGTTCGTAAATATTATCCGTGATTCAAACTTTTTTCGAAATTTAATATGTCAGTAACACCTTAGTGCTTCTGTTAAGAAACATGAAGTATATGATACAAAATTAAACATGTAAATCAAGTAGTCATTAAATAGCTGTTCATAGCTATTAGTAAATTACAATTCATATGATAAAAATGTCATCTGAATTTTAGAAACAGACCATTAACTCTTTGAGATGTAATCTTCCCAACTGTGCGAAAAATTCCGGCCAGGATTCTAACCCGGGATCCCTTGGCTGAAGCTTACAATGTTCTACTAACTGAGCAATCACGGGCGAAAATGGCTAAAGTAATTCATCCAGTTATAGCATCTGGTCTGATATTTGAATCAGAACAATGGAATAAATCACAGGTAATGGGATCTCCAGTAACGTGATTACACAAGATTAATTTTACCACAATTATTTTTAATTGGTAAAGAATTGTTTTTTCGCCCATTTGGGAAGTTTACATCTTATGATTTCTATACCAATTAGAAATACTTGTGGTAAAATTAATCTAGTGTGATCGCATTTCCAGCATTTACTGGAGGTCCCATTACTTGTGATTTAATCTGTTGTATTGATTCAGATATCATACCAGATGCTATGATCATTAAAATTATCTGGGTGAATTAGTTCAGCCATATTCGCCCGTGATTGCTTAGCAGGTAGAGCATTGGCAGCTTCAGCCAAAGGATTCTGGGTTCGAATCCTGGCCCGGATTTTTCACCCAATTGGAAAGATTACATCTCATATGGTTTATTTGCTAATTATAAATAATTGTGGTAAAATTAATCTAGCATTAACTTCTTGCCTTTATCCCAATAAAACCAAGTATCGAAGTGTTCGTCCGATTTATATTTTTGAGTACTATTTTCGAACAGTAATATTTACATAATTTATGCGGAGAAAATTTATTTGTCATTTATTCGGCCGAATGTTACTATTCGAAAATAGTGTTTCCTCAATTCAAAAACCATGCTAGCCCTGTGTGGTGTCAACCACGTACGTGGACA
Source organism: Maratus michaelseni (assembly GCA_963931845.1). Classification (NCBI taxonomy): domain Eukaryota; kingdom Metazoa; phylum Arthropoda; class Arachnida; order Araneae; family Salticidae; genus Maratus; species Maratus michaelseni. The sequence continues at coordinate 202,732,628 of OZ007595.1, forward strand.
TAATCCAGGCGATAAGATAGTATGAGCATTTTTTTATCGATCAGAAAAAATTAATGTTTTGTACCGGAAAAAGTATTCTATTAGTTTTTTTAATTAGCTCAAAGATTCTTTATAAAATTCAGTGCGTCCTGTTTTGTAAACATTTAATCTAGATACTATCCAGTCACCCTTGACCAAAGCCATTAAATAATAAGCCCAGTCAGATAGTGTTAAATTTGTTAGCGGGGACACTAGCGCCATTCCTCTGCTGCGGAAGGAGGACAAAACAGAATTGAGTCGCAGAGAAACGATACGATTTATTTATATCGATATTTTATACGATTTTTATCGTTTGTATCGATTTTTTGTTTTTGCACTTCCTTTAAAAGCTTGCTAATTGTTGGGATATTTTACATTAAAGCTAAAATTATAATGAAAATAAAAAGAAAATTGGAATTTTAAATATTTTTTTTGTACACATTTTAACAAAAAACTGATAGTTTAACAAGAATATTTTATAACAATATTTCATGATGTTAAATGTTTTTGAGATTTTTTAGCAATTTAATAATAATTTAAAATCTAGTAATTGAAATATTTACTCAATAAGAATGAAGATTATTTAAAGATTTTATGCATACAGGATAACTAGAATAGAAAAAAAAACTGAACATTTTTATATTTTATTGGATTTTTAAGAACTATGCAATTAAAAATTTTACAATTTATCAGAAATTTTTTCATAAAATAAATAAAATATAAAACGAAAAGAAAAAATAAAATTTCACATCATGAAATATTTTTGATAAATTATTAGTTTTTTGTTAAAAATATATACAAAGAAATATTTAAAATTCCAATTTTATTTTTATTTTCATAATAGTTTTAGCTTTAATGTAAAAGGCCCCAGTAATTAGCAAGCATTTAAAGGAAGTGCAGGTTAAATTGCCCATAACATCTCACAATTTTGTATTCAGCATATCATTTTTTTAACACCGTCCAACCTAGTTGAAAAGGGTTTATGACTTCTGATTTTTGTCGTTTACTATAACATGTTCCCTATTTCAACTTATAGTTTTTTTACAGGGACAGTCAAAAATATTACGTTACATTACAGTCAATGGGAAATGATCATTTCAAATGCATTTTGATGATGCTACGTCATTTAAAACATGATGAAATTGATATATAATTATGAAGCACATCAAAACAGGCGTTTTGTAGAATATGTTATGCAAAACATTAATTATTCATTTACAGGGTCAAACAAAAGAATTCTGTTACACATTGTTCTATGGGGGAAAATCGTTTGTAGGTTAATATAGTGATATTTCACTATTTCAAACATAATGAAAATTATATGCATTACTGAGGTGCACTTATTAATTTCTCTCATCAAAGTGGTGTGAATTGCGTTTATTTACAGAGAGACACAAAGATATCAGTTACAGTACAGGTGTGTTATTTAGAGTCAATGTGTGATATGTGGGTTTCAACTTTGGTTTGCGTTTCAAGTTTAACTATATTTTTTCATAGTACATGTGTTTATAAACTCGGTTGTTCATATACACGGCTACACAAGGGAATCCGTAAGTATTACAGATTATGGGATGGAATTACTTAAGGGTAGTTTTTAATTGTGTTAACCATTTTCCAGCTGAACTATGTTTAGTAGACTAATAAAAGTTTGTAGTATATAAATAAATTCATATACAGAGCTACACAAAGAAAAATATACATTGTCATTTAAGGTTGGTAATTGCTGCGAGTGAATTTTAAGTTGCCTTTTAGCTTAATTATTGGTGTGTACAAAAGCTTCAGATAATATGCAGGGCTGTGCAAAAGATTTTGAGTGCATTTTCATTGGTTAGTGAAAATTGCTAAATGTGAATATTCTAACTGAACTAAATTTTATCATGCTATATATCCCCATCTATTGATCATATACAGGGCTGCACAAAATAATTCGACTACTTTTTTGACACTGGAATGTAATTTTGACAACTGTATTTTTCAATATGTTATATGTTTTCTATAATGTTTACTTACATATCTCCCTTCACCTTATTTAACGGTGAAGTTTCATTACAATTGTCTGGCTGTGTTGGAAAGTGTTTCATAATCACAAAAAATTTTTTGTTCTTGTTTTTAATACATTGAACTAGTTCTAGTTGCTAAAATTTTATATTTACAAAGGAACCACTTTTGGTGCACCTCGCAACTAGCATCCATACATGGTATATTTCGTAGCCCTATACATAAAAGTTAGAAAACTGACAAAATTTCTCTATTAAAGTCATATTTTTAATTTTTTTATACTATATTATTTTTTCATTATTGGATTTTTAATTGATAATTTCATGCCAAAAGCGAGTCAAGTCGCCAAATAGGGTGCTATGAATCCAAACCACTACTGACACAGCAGAAAAGTATGACATTCGTCCAGGGTTGTCTGAAAAAAGTCTACAGTCAATGTCACGCCACCAAAAATGCAATTATAATGTTGAAATTTTTCAAAATGAAATTCGTAGGTTTTTAAAGAGTTTTTTAAACTTCTTTCAATATTTTATTCTTACTATTAACTAATTTGTATTTTAAAGTATTTAAAAAACTTCTCTGTTAATAGTCCAATAAATGGTCTCGAAAATTGCATTTTCTGAAAGTTATGCTGCTGTAAAATAAAAAAATGATTTTAACACAAAATTTTCAACAATTCTCAAACTTCATAATATAGGGCTTTAAAATGCCACCCTGTCTCAATGCTAGGTGCGAGCTGCACCAAAAGAGGTTCCCTTGTTAGTAAAAAGCTTATTTAAAGAAATCAATATAATTTACCCTTCTCTCTTAAAAAACTACGAATTTTCATTAAATAAATATTTTATGTAAAAACAGATCATCATGAAATTTTGTAAAAAAAAATTCTTGCACTTTTTGGTTCAAATATCCACAGATACTTTAGAAAAGAAAAAGAAAACTTATGATTTTAATAATTTAGTAAACTGCAGCTAAAATGCTATTTTAAAAAATAATAAGACTTCAAACTTTTAATGTAACTATTGGGTTGCTCGGAAAGTTGGTTCGTACTGGAAAATTCTATTAGACATTAAATCAGACAGCTAATGTCTAATAATTGAATGGCAGAATTTTCTGGTACAAATTCTTAAGCAGAAGGAACTTTCTGAATAACCCAATATATGTATTTAATGACTAATTAGCAGATAGTTAACTATCAACATTTGTATAGATTTCTCTGTGGCATATGTTAAATTTAATCGAATCATTGCCTCTAGTATGTGAATTATATACTATATCAGAGATGAATTCAGCGGTTGGGGCAGGGTACACATACACCAGATGATTTGCAATTTTATGCTTTTATTTTTATATTATGTTAAAATTGTTATTATAAGACATTATAAGTAAGCTGTATTTCAAAACACAGGTACAATGACAAAGATTGTGCACTTAAAACAAAATGAAAAAGTTTCCTGTTGGAAATGGAATTATATTTACCCTTATCGATAAGAAAACTTTTCCGAACCTACAAGGAATAAAATCTGGAAAAATAGAAAGTTGTTTCTTTCTGTCAAGAAACTTTTCCTTTTTGATTCAGAAACTTATCTTTCAATACAGAATAAATTCCTGTAGATTAATGAAATCTCTCCTTATGTATAAACAAAAGCTTCCCAAATCAATAAGTAAACTCATCTTTAATAATAGAATCAATTCCTATAAATCTGTATAACTTTCAATTCACACAAAAAAGTTTTGAAAGAATAGACAGAAAACATTCCTTTTTAAAAAAGAAACATTTCTGAATTATTCATTCGGGAATCTTGAAAAAGGTAAAAATACCTCTGTAAAATAGTAACTTTCTTTTCTTTATGGAAATATATATATTTTTTTAATCAGAAAAAAATCCCGTATCATAAAGACTTTTTCCTTATAAGGAGTAAGAACAATGACAGATGAAAATACTCACCTCTTGGACACTATTTTTGTTTCCTTTTATCTAACTTAAATATTATTAAGAATCTTTTTTGCATGCCTATTCACACAATCAAAATTACAGATAAATGGGTAATAAGAATAATTCAAGTATGTTAAGATCATAAAATAGATTACTTTGGTATGTTTTGTATTACAATGGTCCAATTTAACGTATTTTCATCTTTAAATTTTATTTATTTGTTACAAGTACACTTTTTTATGTTCATAATATACATAGCATACTTCTTGTTTATTTGTAATTTGCGTGTATACGTATCCTTAATATATTCAGTCAAGATAAAAACAAAAGCAAAATTGTCCAAAACAAACCATTTCGCCTGCTAAAATGTTCCCGCAACCTTAAAAGCACATTTTTTTTTTTTTTTTTTTGTGAAAAATGTAAATTGTCATATAAATGTAAAACAAATCTGGTGAAAACAATTTAGCTTTATCTTTAAATGGTTTTCTTAATTGAAATGAATTGGAAAAATTATCAACATGGAACTGAATAGACATAATTCAAAAACATTGTTTAATACTAACTATTTTCTCGTTTTAGCAGTGATGAATTCAGCAAAAGGCTTGGAATACACACGGTGGAGGATTTGTGGTTTTATGCTTATAAATATAATTTTTTATGTTTAAAGTTATATCATAATTAAGTTGTCTCTAAAAACACAGATAAAACGACCAAGTTCATGGTTCATACACTTGAGAACGATTTTATGTTTATATTTGTTGTAGAAGTGCAATGTTCACCCCCCCCTCCCCTTTTGGAAGAGAATTTTTGTTTTAACACTGACCTTCACAGTACCCATAACCAAAAATAATAATAATATTAAATTTAATGCATTTCATTTTGTATGGAGTGTTTTTAAAAAGGTAAAATTCTACATATTTTTTATGTTATATAAGTTAGTTGTTTCTCAAAATACAAATATATCAAATAAAATTCAAGCACTTTTCAAGGATGTTCAAGGGTTGTTTTAGATCAAAGTGTGAAAAAAAGGGAGAAAAAAAAATACTTTTCAAAAATTAAAATCAGATTTTTTTAATTAAGGATTTTTTTTCTTCCTAAGTTAAGATATTGATATGCAACTTAGATTTGTAGGAGGTTTTAAAAATAATCTGTCTTCATACTTCAGGTATTCTTGTAAAAATCTTTCTAAAATAATGTGTACTAATATATATATATATATTATTATAATAAATCAAGCTGTCTTAATGAAGACAAATTCTGGAACAATGTTATTTTTTGAGTTGGCAGAAGTAATTTAGTAACATACAGATCATTTAAAAGTAAACTAAGACAGTATTCAGAAAAAAAAAATACTGTATACAATTGTTTAGAAATCAGATAATCTTTAACTTCAAAAACAATTTCCCCAATTTTACTTTACAAACATACATTAAAAAGTACTTTTTATTTCAGATTGTTTTGTATATTTTCTATTGTTATAACTCAAATAATACAAATAAAATTTATTTTTTTTTGTCAGCTCATATCTAGATGTAAAGTATTTTGTACACCTGAAAAATTTTTCAATCATTTTGTACTTTTTAGTATTATTATTCATTTGGAGGAAAGAATCTTTCTAAATATATTTGGTATTTTTTATGTTAGCCGGATGTCAATTATATAGAGGTGTAATCAATGGCACCCAGCTAACATAAAAATAGCAGTTATTTGTATTCTTTAATTTTTATTTAGTACTTTACTTAATTATTACTATTAAGTAGAAGCATTAATATGTGTCTTTGTGTAGAATATTATAGTGAACATGGTATTTTCAGGTACTTTAATAAGATGTTTTAATAAATTTACAATCAGCAGAAAAAGAAAAAAAAAATCTTATCTATTTATATTATTAAAAGAATTTTCAAGTTTCTGTTCAAGAGAAAACATATAATTTTTTTTTGATTGATTATTTATAAACATATGTAGACTTCCAGCCTTTATTATCTGTATTTTGTGCTTTCAAACGCTGTGAAACAAACATAGATAAAATTTGAAAGATATTATAGAATAAACAACAGTAGTATTAATTTATCAAGCATAGTAGAGCAAAAATTTTGGCTTATTTAATCTAAATAACGTGAAGGTCGTTTAAATTTTTCAAGAATAAAATTTCAACATTGATTTACATCAATGATAGATCTTATTTTTAATCAGCTTACCATAGTTTAGGTATACACAACATTACATAAATTAAAATGGTTCTAGAATAAATATAATACATAAGAAAAAAATCACCACATTGCTTGACTATTTCAAAGAATTCTTATCAGATCTTTAGATATTACGATATATATTTTTTTCAAGACAATATATTAAAAAAAACTTTTAAATAATAAAGTATAGTTATTTAGTAAGGTACATTTATACCATCGGTAAAAATATCATACATTAAAAAGTAAAGTAATATCACTACAAGACAAGAGCAGAAGTGAATTCTCAAATGAAGTTGCTTTTCATGATATTGAATTTTTTACTTAAAGATTTGCGATTAAAGAACATTACTTCAAAATTAGAAGTAAGATAGGGATTTCCCCTTATTTCTTATTACTGACTTCTCCTATTACTTAACATTTAATCAAAGTAATTAACTTAACTGCAAAAGGATAACAATATGCATAACAATATGCATGCAAAGGATAACAATATGTGGTGGATAGACAATAAAGATGATCATTTAAAAGAACAAACACATTTATTAAACATTTAAAAACAAACAATAAATAAAAATGAATGTTTCAAAATTATATTATTTTGTGATACTTTATATTTAATTGAAATAATAAAATACAGCTCACAGATGCAAAATATTTACATCTTGAGATATTAGATTAAGATAGCTGTTTGCAGAGTGTGTGCTTCTGGTGTCATTAAAGTTCATTACCATGATGATATAGAGCGATCACCACAAAGTCTGTAATTATTATACAAACCGATTTCCGACTTACTCTTTTCCTGAATTCCAATAAGCTTTATCCATCGCTGACATCTAAGGAAGACATAAGAATTCAAATTTGAATTAATATAAATTATGAGCATACAATTTGTGGATATTTACAGGTTGAATAGGGGAGATTTACTTGATGAAATTTTATCTTCTTAGGAATACTAACGATTTAAAAGAGAGAATTTTTAAAACGTAAACTGTTGGCATCTGATGCCTACTTTCTGATGGTGAAAATCTTGTTTTAATAATTATATTAGGTAATGAGTAATCGCGCTTCTAAATTTCCCCCGTAGACTAACATTAGATTTCATGATCGGGAGTTTCAGTGAAGCAGACCCTTAATAATGCATGTGTTGTTACTTATATATGCCATATGTACATCGTATACACATGTCATATACGACCTGTACTTAACAAATTTAATAAAATCTAGTAACGAAGAAAACATTTCGCAGGTAAAAAAATATATATATGTAATTTGACAAAACACAATTTTTTATTTTATGAATTGTGAAAAATTTAGAATAATATATAATTAAATTCAGAAAGATAACATAAACTTCCTTTTGTAATATAATCTCTAAAAAAAATAATGCTGTAAAGGCCGAATTAACTGGCATGTCCGAGAAATGCTGATGCCTCAGCAGTTGAGTGCTATAAAATGGTTATCTGATGATTGGGGGGGGGGGGGAGAATTCAACATTGACAACATGTCAAAAAAAATATTTAACAAATTACAATAACCATTAGGAAAATGTTCCGAAAGCTTAAAAAAAATGCCTGCCAAGGTTGCAGTTATGATTTCGCCAACATCATCGCAAAACTTATATATGCATCCTAGATACGCATATATATATAATATATATATATATATATTCCAAACACTCCTATATGTGCCATATACGTCATTACACACATATTATTAACGTCTTATGTGTCATATATACATCATATATGCATTATATATGACTATAACTTGGCCATATACGTCAAGAAATGTTATATATATATCATATATTATTATAATGCCATACATGCTTTATAATTTGGCGATAAATCTTGGTCGCTTGGCGATTCATCTTTGGAACCCGTGATAACATGAAAGTACCCAAATTTTAATCATATTAGCATAAAAATAATACAGAAATAGGGATCTGTTTCATACTTTAATGTTTAAAAAACGAGAGAAAAGTATGAGCATGTCAGGAATTGGCACAGATGCACCATGTTGAATTTTTTTTTCTCGCCAATTTGACGAAAACTTTGTTTTTGAATATTAGTTACAAATAGTATGCAATAATAGCACATGATTTTTTATTTCAATATAAAAATAAATAAATGGTAGTTTGATGTAATTAAATATGTTACTTTGATACTTTTCTATTGATAAACATAGTAAAAATAATTTATAGAATAAAAATATAAATAAATAAACAAAATAATCGGTTTAACATGTGAGGCATAAAATTGCCATTTTGTTGCAATTGCGCCAACATGGTTTGTATATAACATCTGTGCCCAGGAATTTTAACATAGTTGAGCAGAAAAAAGTCTTTTTTATGTAAATTAGTGCTCCCGATGCGATACGTATATCAGTTATACGTTTAACCGATATACGTATATACGTATAATACGTATTTAAGAAATACGTATACCCTAAAATATACGTTTAAACGTATCCATATACGTATAAGCGTATATCGGTTAAACGTATAATTTAAGTATACGAACAATTCAATTATACGTATATTTTAAATACGTATTTACTTTTAATATCAATGGACCTCCTCAGTATTACGTCACAAAACGTGGAACAAGCTGGAAATCAGTGGTTTTAGCGAAATAATTTGCATAATATGTTTCATACATAGGATTTTGTTATTTTTCCCTATAAACGATTATTATAAGCATATAACGGAAGAAAACACTTTTTGAGAAAAGAATGAGAATAGACACGTTTCAGATTTATTGTCACTTCTTGTTAAGTAAGTTTATTTTTCTTTTCTAATTTTTTGAAAATTCTTTATTTGTGAGTGCGTGTGCTCAAGATTGCGTCCGGGTTCAAATGTTATTCTTTCGACGGGGCTAACGTTTTCCACTCTGTGTTAATGTGTATAACGCGAGTTCATTTTTTTAATCATGACACTCATGGTATACAAAGTGTATGGACATTACGTTTAAGATTTTTTGTTAATTTTGACAAATTTTATTTTTTGTGTGAAGTACTTATAAATTTTGATTTCTAATAGCCAGACAAATAATCGTCAATGCAGATTTTAGAACGCAATCACACATGCATAAAATGACTTGCCTTCTCATTTCTTTTTTAATGTAGGACGTATTTTCAAAATATTTTAACACGGTGACTACCGGGTTAAAATTAACGGAATTTCATTTTATTCAGAAATTCTGAATTCATACCTGAAAATACTTATAGCAATATTTGCTTTAATTAATTACAGACATTTCGTGATTACATAAAATAAAAAAAACTTCTTTCGAAATTTACGGTATTAATTCGTAATTTTGGATTAAAAGTGGAATGTCAAATAAGTGACCAAGTGACGACGCCACGTATACGTCCTCGGTAGCAACCGTGTTAAATAGAGAAAAAAAAATATTCTTAAATGCAATAAAAGTATGAGTGTGAAACTTCCCAGGAAATAGATTGGTCAGTGTCACTATAAGATAAAAAGTTAATGCATGCCTATGTTCTGCGGTCGCATTAAAAAATAATTTTTCGCGCGAAATGTCCACGCCATAAATCTAAAGAAGTTGTGTGTGGTGGTGTTACAGACATGCGAAAATTTGCTTTGGAGCTACCAGCTACCCATAGTAAAACATTTCATAATTAATAGCTTAGATTTAAGGGGAAAAAACTATATCTCAACTGAGGAAAAAAAGTTTCGATTTTTAATTGTTTTTTGGAATACCTTTACCGCTAGACAGGCAAATTAGGGACTTTCGTGGATCTTTGAACAAGTAATCACGATGGTCCACGTAAACTACGAGAATGTGGGCCTCAGTGGGTGTTTCTCAATTTCTCTGATCCGCAGACCAAGTAGGTGCCATTTCCCTTTACTTCTGGCATCAGGGTTTTGGTTTTTCTGACGTCACTGGCGGTGCTAAGGTGCATTCTTCCAATGGGAAAGAACCTTTTTTTCTGATTTAAAATAGTATTTTTGCTAAAAAAAAAATTCGTTTATTTGGTCATAGGAGAGCATATTTCTTCAAAATAAAACATTTTTCATTAGGCACAAAGTAAAGTATTTTTTTTCTAGGAATAAAGCGATTTAGAGGAGATTTTTTTTCCTTCTAATGAAATAATCGTGTATTTTTTCTTTGCTAATATGGGAGTTTGTATTGCTTGTTATCTTTGGTCGATCTTTGAAAGGGACGGGGGTGCAATGTAAACAATTATTTTCATTTCATTTGACAGAAAGGGCAGTTTTCCCTCACACGAAGCTTTAATTCCTTCTCAGAGAGATTTCCGGTCACATTTCCTAAATACGTGGCAAATATTTTCCATCTTTTGTTAGTTCTTTTGGTCTTAGCTCTTTAAAATAATGCATTCTTTGCATTGATTTTGCAGAAAATGCCTAGTACTTATGCTATTGCAACATGTACTAATCGTTTGGATAAAACGCAAAATGTTCTATATCATACATTTTCGAAGAAATCTGATATAAAAAATTGATGGATCATTGCATCCAAAGGAACAGATAATAGCTTTAGAAAAATCATGCATCAAGCACAGATTATGTAACACTTTTCAACTCTTCAAAAATACTTTCTTAAATCTTTACTGTTTAATTAGGTCTGATGTCTAAGAGAAAAATTTGTACAAAGGCATAACACATTTAAAAATGCCATTTCAGGAATTACTAACAATATTCGAAAAAATATCGAATTCTTTTGCGCACCCCTGTATATGATCTATAGATTTGTATATAAACTATGCATACAAATTACTAATAATATTACTAATACTATACATACAGCGGCATAAATTGCTAAAATTTAGTTCAGTTAGGGAGGGCATAGCACAGTTGAAAATTCACCGTCAGCAATTTCCGTTGATAAACGCACATGTATTCGAGTATTTTGTGCTGCCTTGTGGGTGATCCATAGAATTTATACATAACAAGTAATAGGCAAAAAATTCGTTACATTTAAAAAACAACTAAAATCGCACCTAAAATCGCACTTCAAGGAATTATTAGTAACTGACAGTACTTTAACCGAATACTTTTGAGTGTTTCTGTAAATGAACGATACATTATATGACAGTGAGCGCCTTGTAGTGCACCTCAGTGATCAATTTGAATATGTATAAAATATTGAAACATCTTTAAAATAAGCTGCAAACGATTTTTCCCCATAGACCGTAATGTAACGAATTCTTTTCAGTGCTGCAATAAAGGTATAAGTGCTATGCATACAATATTCTATAGTAAACCTCTTATAGTGCACATGTTATGTATGTCAATTTTAATATGTTTGAAATATTTTAACATCATTACAATAAGCCGCAAACGATTTTCTCCATAGACCGTAAAGTAACGGATTTCTTTTGAATCTCCCTGTAAAATAAGCTGTAAGTGCTACACACTTCATTTTCAATACCGAACATGGCGTAATAAAGCTCAATAAGATATATAAATTGCATAACAATCCGAGTATATTTACGGCAGTTAGAGCACAGACAGACGGCATACAGACAGAAAAACCGAATGTATAAACACTTTTCAACTATGTTGGAAAGCTTAAAATAGAGATACGCTGCCAAAAAATGAAAAATGTGGAGTCAATCAACTGTGTATGATCAGTATGTGTAATGATCAATCAACTCATGTATTTTATCATTGCATGATAAAACAGTATGAAAAATTGCAAATAATAGAACATACATCTAAAATACATCTTCAAAATTCACCCTGTAATGAAATAAAATGCTCGAAATGAAAGCATATTCTGAAGGTATACTTGAAGGTACCTTAATATATTAATTATTAAAATATTTTTGTATAATTTTATCATCATACAGCATTAAAATATAAATTAATATAATCCTTTTGGAAGATATTTTTAAAAGTATATTATTTTGAATTTCAAATTTAATTTTTTTATATCACATAAATCTTCCAGTTTTAAAAATGCGACAATTTAAAAAATAAAGTTACTATTTTTATTTGTATTTTAAATCTCTTTTAGGAATACTGCTGTCTTACTTTTTATTTTATAATATATATATATATATCAATTATTTGATTTTTAATCACATCAATTATCTGAATGGAATCTGAAGAAACAGTAAATTTTAAAATTAAGTTTAGAACGCTGAAAAGAAATATAATTTTAAATTTTAAATATTATTAGGAAATAAAATTTTTTGCGTAAACGTAGAACTCTCTTTCACGCAATAATTTATCTTTCTTTTTTTTAATTGTGTATGTGCATTTATAGTTATCGTGTAGCATTAAAATAATACTTTATATAAATATTTCGGATTTTGTTTATAAAGTATATTACTCTGAATTTCAAATTTTATTTCCATTAAATCATCTAATTGTATCTTATGTATATTTCGGTTTAAAAATACTAAATATTCAGCCATTTACTTATTAAAGTTTTTACATTATTTGTATTTTAAATCTATTTACACAAAACTAAATCTTGTGTATATGTGGTATAAGGTTGAAATCTAAGTGATTTTTTTTAAAACTTTTTTATAGGTTTTTATGAAATACATGTCACAATTATAATAATATTAGAATTATTATGTATTTCAAATAGAATACTGATCAAATAGTAAAAATATACTATATTAAAACTATTAACATGATATTAACTGCACTCATATAAACATTAAATTTTCTGCTCTTCTAGGTCTTTAAGATTTTATTTATAAAAAATAATATTTGCTTGTTTTTAAAATGAAAAGGAACTTTTCATACTGAGGTACAAATAAAATGTAATGATAAAAATAGCAAATTTAAAAATTATATATCGTAGAATTGAAAAGACATAATAGTTTAAATTTTGGATGTGATGTTTGTCCTATGTATAAAAACTATTTAAAAAAAATTTAAACTTCTTCACTCGAAAATTTGTATTGATACTTTTCAATTAAAAATAGGGCTTTTCTAAACCAAATCAATTGGAAAACTGAATCTAGCAGGCTAAGACTCCTATAATAGGAGTTCTAGAGCAGGCTAAATGACATCAAACAGCAAATCGCATGAACGAAAACCGTTTAAACGTTTATACGTTTAACCGCTGGTGTAAGATCCGTATATACGTTGGACCGTATATAGTGTTTCGTATAATACGTATAACCGACTGTGCCGTATCATACGTATAAAAAATCTGCACCCCGTATAATACGTATTATACGCATACACGTATAAACGTATAATAGGGAGCACTAATGTAAATCGCCTTAATGATAAACTGTTAATATTGATAAAATAAATATTTGCGTATTAATAATTAGTATATAATAGATGTTCACAATATATAGACACAGAACTTCAAAAACAAATTGATTTACATAATATGGATTATTTAACCAATGTGGAACAGATGCTTTACACTCACGCAAACATATAAACATAAGTTTGGCTACTTTTTTGTTGGCGTGATTTTCAAGACCGCGCCAAATGAATAACTTAATTTTAATACAATGACTAGGTTGCAATTAAAGGAAAAAATCCCCTAAATTTGGCAACTTTTTTCCTTTTTTTTAACCGATTAATTTTTTTTTTTTGCATGAGTGTAAAGCATCTTAGCCACCAAGGTTAAATAAATAAACAGTAAAATAAAAAAATTGAATATACAAAATCGTATCTTAATCTCACTTCTCTAGGACCAGATTTTGGATCTTAGCGAGTATCGCCAAAGTTGGAAAGATTTTTTCTTGCGTATATTTTGCAGACCACTGCAGCATCTATACCAAATATATATATATGTATATGTAGATATGTATATATATGTGTTTGTGTGTATATATATCACTGGTGCCCGGCTAACCGAAAAGTACCGAAATTTCTTTAAAAATTATTTTTTATTTAATAGTTATAATTGTTATATTCCACATTTTTTAATATTATATTAATCTACCAACAATATTTAACCATGCTCATAGTCACATTTCCCAATGTGAATCGAAATTTAATTGTAAATAACAGAAATAAATCAAAACACCCTAAATTCCAGTAATGGACCCCCACAAGATGATATTATGATTGTATTTAAAACTAGAATTTAAAGAAAGCATATTAATGAAATAAAAAAAGCTGAATTTCTATTGGTTATTTTTTTTACAAACCAAAAATGTTGAAGGTGGCCCATTACTGGCACATCTACCATATATATATACAAACACAAAAATATCCGATATTTTCAAAATAAACAATGTATTGACGATTATAAATATTTTCAGATATTGCAGTTTAAACTAAAATAAATCAAACCAGAAAAGATTATTTCAAATGAAAATTTAAATAATGTATATCTAAATTAAACAGTTTATCTTTCAGTGGATATTTCATGTAAATAATATCTCGCACATTTATTGGTTTTACATTTAAATTATCAATTTCAAACTAGGAAAATATATTTCTAGCTCTAAAAAAGGGCACAATTAATATCAGTTGAAAAATTCATTTACACTTATTTGACTGAAAATATCATACACAGTATTTAGAAAATAAATATTAAGTATATGAAAATAGCGAACATCATGATATTTTACACATAAATATTGGCTATACCTTATATATCACCGAACTCTGTTGGTTTAAACTATTTATTGGAAACAGCGTAATTTTTAAATACCGAATCGTTAGAAAACTATTACTTTATTTTCAGCCTTCAATGGTCGAGCTCTGATATAACAACTGTGTGAATAATATATTTATAAATATTAATTACATTTATAAATCTGCATATCAGAGACAGATTACATCAGCTCCGCAGTTTTATTTTGAAATCATTTTATGAAATATTTATAACATTTAACCAGTTTAATTTATTTCATATTTGTTTTATTAAATAGTAATTATAAAAGTTGTTTAAAGAAGTTTAAATTCTAAGGGAAAAACCAATTCCATATCGCCATTTCTTCCGTATACAAACTATTCACAAACCGAAAAGAAAAACATTTAATTAATTTAAATTAATCTTACTTGAGAAAAAATTGATTTATATGTGATTTATTTAACCAATGTTAAATAAAGAAACAGTAAAATAAAAATAAAAAATTTGAATATGCCAAATCGAAATTCAAAACATAGAACTTAACTTACCCCGTCATTGTGTTGTGTTGCCATTCCTTCACGACAAATCCAGCATCCGCGAATCGTTCCAGCACTCCCAACCGCTAGATGGCGCTATTTTCAACTTGCGAAAAGTTTCCCATTTATCTGACTGGGCTTATTATTTAATGGCTTTGCCCTTGACGGATATGAAATTAACAAAAATAAAGATGTCCTTCCTATGTTGCACAGATTACTTGTCAAATTGGACTCTTATTTTAAACTGCCATTCCTAAAGAAGATTTTTTACGTCATGTAATCTAAAAATGCCTGTCATTCAGAAAGCAAATATTTTTATTCGTAATTTTTTATATGAATTCTGAATTTCCGAAAAAAAAATGACGTTAAATTAACAACCCAGATTACTGAACCATTTGACTAGACTGACGCACGCAGAACAATCGTCATGTCTTACATTGTTAATATGCTATAGCGGCAATTTTCTGCAGGATTTAGACTTACATTTTAATCTGATTTGTCTGTATACTGTGATTGCCATGGAACACAAATATGTGGGCCAGGAATATTTCCAGGGGCGCTATACCACTCGAATTTGTATGTAATCAGTATTTTCTTTGAAGACAATTTATTGCTATGAAACGGGGCTATTGATAATTTATTACCATATATTTAAAATAAGTTGCCTCCCTCCCACACCCACGAATAAATATATATAGGGATATAAGTTTGGCATTAAACATGTAAAAAAAAAAAAAAAAAAAAAAAAAACTAATATTTGATATTTTTGAATTAAAAATCAATAAATAAATTATAAAATTAATAAGCATTGCTGTTATTTGGAATTGTAAATCGTCTTCTTAAACACTGAAAACCTCTTTGTCAATGTCTGCCAAAAAAGGCCACTTTGTCACAATCTGTAGCGTTTAACTTATGAACGTGGAGTAGCAAGAACTCAGATTTAAGTACACTTTTAATTTAAAAAATAAAGTTTTACAAAAACATTCTTCTTCCAGCATTTGCAACTGCGATTGAGATATAAAAACATAAGCTTTACTTGAAATTTGTTTTAACGATATCCTCATCTTGTTGCAATGTGAATAAGCATTTATTTGGGTGTATAGATTTAAATTGAACTACAGATTATTACTAATCTAGACGTTAAACGGAATATGGAATGTTATAACAATATAATAAATTATAACACTTTGTAACAATATATTACTTTTAAATGCTAAAGGTGTAAAATTAACAACATAATATAAATTAAAATAACTTTTATTAGTTGTTTTACATGTTTCGACTCTTCCCGAGTCATTTTCAAAAACAAAATGAGAATATTCTAAAGTTGCACGGGTTTTGAAGTTATTATTTTCATGTACTTTTTTAAAAATTACGCACGTTATCTATTATTTTTTACTTGGTTGTTTATTTTCATATGTTTGACCATGGAGTAACTCTAGCCACAGTTTCGGTAAATTAACGGTTTTACAACGGTTAACGATGCGGCATCTTTTAATTTACCGAAACTGTGGCTAGAGTTACTCCATGGTCAAAGATATGAAAATAAACAACCAAGTAAAAAATAATAGATAACGTGCGTAATTTAAAAAAATGTACGTGACAATAATAACTTCAAAGCCCGTGCAGCTTTAGAATATTCTCATTTTGTTTTTGAAAATGACTCGGAAAAATTCGAAACATGTAAAACAACTAATAAAAGTTATTTTAATTTATACTATGCTGTTAATTTTACACCTTTTAGCATTTAAAAGTAATATGGAATGTTATTATTATATTTATTTTAATAAAATGAAGAAACAAGTAAACATTTTATTTTTCTAAAATAGTTAATTAGCAGCTTCTTTTATCAGATGGAAACAATTACATGATGAGTATTAGAAGTCAGTTATTTAACATAGAAAATTTTCTTTTACTTCAACTTTTATGATGTAGGTATTTCTTTGCCCCTTATATAAAAGGATGCATAAATGTACTGATTAATTCAAGGATACCTTTGTCTTCTAATAAGACAAAATATAACTTTCAGTCAAAATATGATTGTTTTTGCATATATTTGTATTTTTAAGACAACCTCAAACAAACAATATTTTCTGAATAAATTTTGAAAAAAGACCTTTCTATCAGAAAATAATGCATATTCAAGCCGACTCAAAATACTATGTACAAACTTTGAAGGGGGGTAGAGCATATTAATACAATATTTGTATGGGAAAACAGGGTCATATCTATTGATTCTATAAAAATACTCACAAGGAGTCACAAACAATTCAGAACATAAATATTGTTCACAACTTTAAACAAAAAAAAAATTAAAGAAATTTTCAACACATATGCATTAATTTGCATTATATTGCATTATTGGCACCATGGAATGGGATGGAAATGTACAGTACTTCGGTCAGTGAATGCGCATGTCATGTCAGTTAAATTCAGAAATAAAGTTAAGCGGTTTTTGTATAGATATAATGACCACTTCTTAGTAAATTCACACACACAAAAAAACTAAGTCCGCTGTAAATTTCGTGAAAATACCTTAATTTTTAGTAAGTTTTAAGCAGAAATCAGATATATGATTGGAGTTAGACACCCTGCATACTATGTAAATGAGTGGGCTATAACCATAGTTTCTTATACAAAAGTTGTTCATTATACTTTGATGTATCACCAGTTAAAGTTTGTTCGTGGAATTTTGAATTATCTTGTATATCGTAAGATGGACTATTTAGATTTCTTTTGCAGAATGTTTTGAAACTTACTAGTAGCGATTTCACAATCTAATTTAATTTCTTTCAGCACAAAAATTGTTAATATCTATCATTGATAAATTTTACATTTCAAATACAGGTCTGTATGCTTAATAAACAAAAATGCATATATTTATTCGGCCAAAATTTCCCAGTTATATGATAATCTATGAATGAAAACAAAAGTTCCGATTTCTCATCCACTTTAGCCGGTAATTAAATTTTGTCAAAAATGCATGTTTAATGCAAGAAGAAAAAATTGGATTCGTGAAAAATGTCGATTTCTGGGTTTTTTACGGATTTATACGCTTTAGACGGTACTGAACACGATTTGATTGTTTTAGAAAATGTCTGTCTGGGAGTCTATCTGTATGTGACAAAAATAATGTTGGAGCTCTATCTCAAGAACTAATGAACGGAATTTATTATAACTTTAGATTCCGTTAGATCTCGATATAAGTCGGTGCTGATTCGTTTTTGATGTAATTCACACAACAGGTAGCGCTGCTATGCTGTATTTTTCACGACTACCCCAAAGTTCTATCTCAAGAACTAATGCACGGATTCTCATCTAAATTCAGATTCAGTTAGACGTTGCCATACATTGTTGCTGATTAGGTTTTGGTGTAAGTTACCCAAAAGGTGGCGCTGCTATGTTGTATTTTTTAAGATTTACAAAATTTTAGCGACGATCATATCTTCGTATAAGTTGGTGCTGATTTGATTTTCGTGTAAATCATCTAACTGGTGGCGTTAGTATACTGCATTTCTCAGGATTTTTTCAATAGCTCAAGAACTAAATTTCTCAACTAACTATCAAATAACTATTTCTCAAGAACTAAAGACGGATTTTTATCATACTTCAGATTCAATTAGACGTTGCCATACATTTTTGGTGATTAGGTTTTTGGTGTAAGTCGCCCAACAGTTGGCGCTGCATACTGTATTTTTCAGGATTTACACGATTTTAGCAATAATCATTGGTGTTGATTAGATTTTCGTGTAAATCATATAACATATGGTGATTTTTAAGATATTCATTCAAAGGTATATTTTTGCCTATGTATAGACTATGTATAGATATGCATATAAAATATTTTATATAATTATTGATGAAGTATTAAGTTCATCATGGAATATTAGTCGGAAACAAATGCTGAACTATTTATATTTTTTTTAGGGCAAATGGGTTAATTTTCTGTGACAGGGCTGTGCGCTATAGAGATGGATTTAAAAAAAAAATATGTTAAAATGTTAATTTAAAATCCATAAAAAAGTTTAAATACTCTTTGCAAACAAATTGTAGTTGAAAAAAAAACATTTTTTCCCTATTCAACAGTGTAAAAAATTAAATTATGCAGTGTATAGAAGTTAAAACAAAATTTATTGGTCAATCCGTTAAAACTGCAAAAATGACGCCAACCTTACTCACGGACATGTTTTTCCTTTGTAATATAGATAGATATACTCACCCTGCATGTACGCATCTTTCAGATATCAATCAGAAAGAAAGAAATTTAAATTTTATATTTTTGGCATATGTGAAAAAAAAATCAGTCTTAAAATCTAATTGCCACGAAATTTGAAGCTAACGTTTATTAAATTTATATGACTTAATATCTTGTGAAAGTAACAGAAAAAAATGTTTTATTTATCGTTTGCAAATACAATTCGAATACAGCCACCTAAAAAGTGTAATGCTATTTATAAAAGTATACTTATGTTACACAGTTTAAATTAAATGTTTCAAAGAAACATTTTAGAAGATGGAATTTTTAAACTATATACTGTGTTTTAAAACTATAACTGCGTTTCGGTGCATAACACGCACCTACGTTTTGAGACTGTATTTTTTTCTATTTTTATGTATATCCGCCGTGTTACGTGTAGCTCTTTTTTTTTTTTTTTTTTTTTGCAAACAAATATTCATTTGATATATAGCACGAACATACAATAAAAGGCATTGAAAAACACAGGGTTCTTACAAAAGGATCATCGGGTTTCCAAAGCGTTTATTTCGGAACATGATTGGGTTACAACAATGAGTTATACATGAAAATAAACCAAAAGTATACAAGATTGACGTCCATTCTACAGATGTTCAATATGTGCTCCTTGAGTGATATGGCAGATGTCAAGGCGATAGTTTTGTTCGCACCACACATTACTCAGCATGGTTGGCTGTGGAATGGAAAGTTCGCGTCTAGCGCGATTTGTTGATTTCTTGGGACTACGGATGAAACTCTCTCTAACTCGGTTCACTGTTTCTTCAGTAACGGTTGGTCAGCCGGAACTTTTGCCTTTACATAAACAACCGGTTTCTATGAACTATAGATACCAGCGCAGAATGCTTTGTTGGGTTGGTGGTTTGCACTTGTATGCCTTCCGGAATGCTCTCTGAACGGTTATAAGCGATTCACACTTTCAAAGTTATAGTACACAAAACGCTTTCTGCTGTCCAGTCGCCATTTTGAATTCGACGTTCGCGCAGCAACCATGGCAACCACACGCGCTAGACACATACGCAGCGCAAAACTGTAGTTAACGCCCTCTCGTTTTAGTTGTCATGAAAACATATACGTTTCCTATTTTTTACGTAGTAACGTATTAGATACCCGAAGATTCATTTGTAATAACTCTGTATAATGACTAATAGAAACATAAAGAAAATAGCCCCACCAGTGGCTGAGAGGTTGTGCTCTCGAAGCTGGTAGACGGGAGGTGCTGGGTTCGATCCCAATCGCGCCCGTCGACCTAACCGTTCGGAGTTTTCGTGGTTTTCTTCGAGCCGTGGATTTATCCATGCGTAAATACGGGTTAGGTTCCCTTAGAAAGACCCCCACGGAGGGCACTCCCCCCGGGCCTATATCCCAAGTGCAGATAATTGGCCGTCAACAATCAACCCAACCCAACCCATAAAGAAAATAGACAAATGCACAGTAAACGCATACGCTACTGCCAAACCTATCTTCCTGAATCCCCACAAAATGTTTGAAGCCGTGCTCTCGTTCATTCAAATAATCATGTTCTCTTCTGTTGTTCATTAATATAGAAATCTCAATCCTTATGCTTAATCTTTAATCTTTCATTTTTATAACCTGTGCGTAATGTGCACTTGTAAAATATGACCAATTTTCTTGTTTCCATAACAGCCGGAATATATGATAGTCATATTAGGAAGTCCAAACATTAAGTGTTAAATTTTAGTAGATTTTGTCTTAATTATGATACACTTAGTTATCTTCGATTTAGATTCTGTAATAAGTTTTGAATGAAATAATCTCATGAAATCATCACAGTATAAAATGGACCATCCTAATCTGTTAGTTGTTATGTTTTAATAAAAAGAAAGGTAATCTCTCGTTCTAGAAAGTTGGAAAATGTACTAAAGGGATTTTTTTTAACTAAAGACTTGTTGCGAAAACGCAAATCGGAAAACATTTTCCACAAATGTGTGGTAATCGACTACACTACAAGCATCTACAACATAGATGTCAAACTGGCGGATCACTTCTTACCGCTGTTTCTGTATAGTTGTCTTTGTTATATTTATTTTCAGAATTTATGACATTCATGAAGTCAACAGCATGTTTAGTTGCACATTTAAGCAGTTAAATAAGTCAAAGAATGCTATAATAAAATACCGGTAGATAGTGATTCACCAGTTTGACTGCATGAGGTTTGACTGCATTTTGTTCTTACGTTGCTTTCAGCCTATTTGAATAAATTATTCAATTTTAAGTTTTATTTTTAAAAAAATGCTAAAGCTAATGTTAAAACGTGTACTCATACCTCACGTCATGCTTCTTTTGGAAGAAAATGAGATATGATTAACTATTAAATTACACATTCTTTCATAACAGTTTTTAAGTTGTAAAATCTGACATCTACGAAATTCAAAACTAATGTTTATTATATTTTTATCACTTCATACCTTTCGATGTTTGCAGTAAAAATTATTACCTCTAACATTACTGAATAAAATTCGAATAGACCTTTCTAAAACAAAAAATTCCGTTTATAAATATATCTGTACATTACACAGATTTTATTAAATATTTCAAAAAACATTTTTTAGAAAATGAAACGTTTAAAATATATACTCATATGCCAAAGGAGAGCCAAAAATTACTTTGTGTTTTAATATTTAATAATTTTTTAGTTAATTTTAGCCTTCTTTATTTTTTATTTAAATATTGTATTAAGCTTTGCGAAATCAATATTTGTGTAACATTTATTAAATACAAACTGAATCATCCCAGTTCTTTGATTACAACCCTGTTAGTAAATTGAAAATGTTTCAGAAGAGTATAACGTGTTCTACTGACTTCAAGAGACGTAAGTAAAACAAAATATTAAACAGTTATAATTTTAGTAAAAAGGACTTTATGATGCATAAACAGATACTGTAACTTGCTAACCACCATGCACACTAGGGTGGTCCAAAAAAGGTCGATTATTATTTTTTTAAGTTTTTTACTGGTGCTATCCTCTTAATGTGTTCATTTTAGTTAAAAAAATAAATATTATGAAGTTTGAGCTTAAAATTTTAATATTTAGAGGTAGCTCAAGACTCTTAAAAATTTCCTTTTTTTGTAAATTTACAATTTAAAGAATTCAACTGCTACTAACATCTAAAAAAGATTTATTTGCCATACATGGGGGCAAGAATCTGAGAATTCTAAGTAATTAAAGTACACTTATATATTCAATATATGTTATAAATAATTAACAAGTAAATATACGCCATTAATATTTAAATAATCATGTATTTTTCAGTACCTGCCAAACTCTGTTTTTTGCAGTCAGGATATGTTCGTCGATGTTCTTCAACCACCTGCATTATTGTAGTTGTGTCTCACTGTACGTTATTTTTCCACAAAACTCTTGAATTAGGGCTATGATTTCAGCATGATCATATTAACAACTTTTATTGATTTGATAATTTCTAATGCTTTATAGAAAGTCTCCTGATCTTCCCATATCTCTGGGTCTACTTGGAGGAACACATCTGGTAGGCACATTTGTTGGAATAATAAAGCTGACTGCTTCGTTACAAAGTCTTCAAATTTCATGTCGACAAAAGTTTCAAGTGTAATGTTAGGACGCTTTGTGGATTCTTTTTTACAATTAACGTCTTTCATGGCCTTTACTATGAGCCTTTTAAGGCAATGTGGCACTTGATTGTCGAAAAGAGCTAAGGCGACAAGATCCTCAGATAAATACCAAAGGTATTTGGCTAGCTTTTCTGATGCTGCTTTAAATATTTCATCATCAATATTCTTATACTGTAACAGAGATTTCATTAAATTGAAATCACTGAAAGGTGCACTTTTTGGCAATGGTGCTGTCATCCAAGCTTTTAGATATACTCGTACCGCAAATACACATATTTTTTGCAATCCTTTTTTTTTTCTCTTGAAGTAATGGTGAACTGGCTAGTAAACATCCATATTTTTAGACTATACAGCACTTTGTACATCCAGCGAGCATGGTGCATGGCTCCAGGTGCCATAAATCTGACTCGTCGAGAAGGGGTTTCGCCTAAAAAGATTAAGATAAGTTCAAGAAATTCTCGATAGTCATCTCTTGGTTGTTTATTTTTGTCCAGTAGTATTTTAGAAAAACTAATTATGTCAGTTTTTATATCTATTATTTGATTCAAAATTTCTGTATTACCAACTCCCATATCATACTTTTCTTTGTCAATAAAATTCCAGTTGGCTTGGAATCTTTTAAATAGTGGTACCTCTGGTGATGAAGAAATTCCTAAGCTTAATAATCAATTCCATATTGTGGTGGCGACATGCCAAAGAAAGCAGCTCTTTATTCATTTTTTGTTCAAGTAAGTTACAAGTGCCTTTAATTCGACCAGTATTGACGCTTGTTGTGTCAACGCACATGGCACTTACTTTATCATCTATACCCCAATCCTGTAAGGTCGCATATACTGCGGTAGCTTGACCTTCTCCGTCTCCTGATGGAAACTTGGGCACTGAAAGTAACTGAGAGACTCCTTTTCCAGACACAATTACTGGAAGTCTATCAACTTTCTCTTTCGAAGTTAGGTGTTGTAAGAGTTTACCATCACAGTGAACTGTTAAGTTAACATGTTTTCCAAATTCGGCTTTGAGCTGCTCATACATTTTAGACCGGTGTTTAATTCTTTCTTGACGAATGGAACTTCTACTAAGAGTTACTTCATCTACTTCACAACCCAAGCTCTTTACTGTTTCAGCAACGACAAACACAACTTTTCGGTCTGAAACTTTGGTCCTGTCTAAAGCTGCAGCCAGATTTGGAGTCATAATTCTCATTCTTTCTTTTCTGTTTGGATGAGCTGTTCATTCCTTTCTCTGTTACTGGGAATGTAAACAATCAAGAACAATGTCAGATGCAATCTGATAAAAAGTTATGGTTTATAAACAATCTGATTAAAATTGCAGTTCAAATGATATTAACTCACTAGGTGCCACTGTAGTAGAATGATGCAAACTTAAATTACATTGAGCTACCTCTAAATTTTACTGAAATGCCTTCAAATTTGATCTGCTTTATTTTTTAGTACATTGGAACAAAACAGAAGGGTAGGACCCAACAAATTTTCACCTTCCAAATTTTGGACCACCCTAATGCACACTTAATTCAAATGTTTTAAGAAAATATGTAAAACATGAAAACCACAAAATTAAAAAATTAAAAATACACCCAACGTTTCGATTTATCTTTAAAATCCTTTTCAAGGGTTACTTTTGTTATATATAGACTGTTTCACGAAAGACCCCGAACTTTAAAAATTAATAACCCGGAAACGGTGATAGTTAAAAGCATAAAACCAGTGGTATGTTTATTAAAAAAATCGTAAGAATCTTATTCATAAATCTAAAAATTTAGTTAAAAATAGCACCGATAGACGGCGCTGAGAGCGTTAAGAACACTTCTAAAGAGAGTTCAGAAGCATAGAAAGACTAGCGGTCGAAGATTTCGCCATTGAAATCTGACCGCTATTAGCGTATAGTAAAAATAATTCACATCGGACACTTGCCTGTATGTTGAACTTTTTTGAAAAGCTCACAAATTGTTTTCCCATCTGGGTCTTTTGCGACTTGAAATCGCGTTTAAAAACTTCTCGTTGTGGCAGTAAGACTCTGATTTAATCGGTGGTACTCCAACACAATAAACACACGTTCCACCACGGTATACACCACTTTGGGAATTATTTTCACTATACGCTAATAGCGATCAGATTTCAATGGTGAAATCTTGGACGGAATTTTCGAGATGAAATGGCATATGATAGATGAAATGGCAGGTGATGTGACAGATGAAATGGCATAATCGATCGATCAATAATTCAAGGTGTAACTGTAGATAACACTGTTATAGAGAGGCACAGTCATCTAAACTGATGATATTATACGAGGGGCAGTCAGAAAATAAGTTTCCTGTTGACTGCAACCGCGCTGTAACTGCAACAGCGCCATTTGCTTCATCGCGGTTGACCTCTACCCAATGGTATCGGTGTCTTGCACGTTCGCGTTCACCTGCTGTGCCGTCTTCCGCCCATAGCCATTCAACGCTTCGTCCATATACAAAGCCCTGATTTTGTCCTGGAGGGCTTTTTGAAGCTTATAAAGCGGTATGACAAATGTCTCAATGTACTTAGTACTTATGTGGAAAAATAAAGTTATGTTTTATCTTTAATGTCTCATTGCATTTTTTGTCTTTCATACACACCTTTGTCCACAGTCGCCAGGGGAAACTTATTTTCCGACTGCCCCTCGTACTACAATGGTGGGAACCGAAATATCTTTATAGCAAAATCTAGAAAAAATATTCAATCCAAGAATATAACGTGTGTCAAATAACTCAAATTTTTAGCAACGACTCAGTAATTGTTTTCAGTTGTAAACACCTTGTTGGAGTTTTTTAAAACATAGTAAGCTGTAATCATATATTGTATTGTAAAATGCATTTTAATTTAAAAAGAATAGTTTCAGCAAAAATGGAATAAATTTTCCTCATGTCCAAGTAATAAAATTCGCTAAGCTGAAGAAACGTCTTTTGAAATAAAATGGGATTTTCAATAAGTATTTATGATAAGAAAAACACACTTAATGTATAAAATTTTATTTGAAAAAGAGGAATGTCATTGATTGCAATTTATTCTGAAAGTAGAAAAAAGACATTGGAAAAAGTTTTGCGGAAATATCAAAGCAAAACATGAAAATATAAAATAAATTGTTTAAAGGCTGTGATGCAATTGTTGAAACAGAACTCGGTCAAATGTATTTATTATTTCTTATGTCAAAAACCGAAATAAGGTTTTTACTGCAAGTGTAAAAGGTTGTCAAGTAATATTGAAGTCCTAGAGGAAAATTTAATACCTCTAATACATAGAAAAGTAAATATAGGACGGCCTTTTAAAGAAAAAAATATTTTAGGATACTGAGATGTTTGAAGTTAAATATTTTTTTCAGCCGAAAATCTTGCTTTCTTTAAACAAATCATTTTTGTGATTACATAAAACAAAAATTTTTACTTCGAAAAACATGCGATTAAATAGTAATATTTCTGTGAATGATGCTCCACGTCAAGAGCTTTAAAAATGAGTATATATATATATATATATATATATATATATATATATATATATAATATATATATATATATATAATATATATATATATATATATATATTGTAAAATTATTTTTATATTAAAAAAGAGATTCAGATAATAATGTCATAAATTTGCTCATGTCCAAACAGTAAAATTAATTGAGGTGAAATGTCTTTAAAAATTACACGTGATTTAGTATAACTACTTATGATAAGGAAAAAAGAAACTTGATGTGAAAACATTTAAAAAAAAATGAAAGTCATTGATTGTAACTTAGTCTGAAAGTAGAAAAAGCCATTTGAAATAGTTTTGTGAAATATCTAAAGTAAAACATCAAAGTATAAAATAAATAGATTGGTTAAAAGATGTGATACAATTGTAGAAACAGAACTAGGTCAAATATATTTATTATTTCTTATGTCAAAAACCAAAATAAAGTTTTTATTGGAAGTGTAAGGGGTTGTCATGTGTTATTGAAGTTTGGGTGGAAAATTCAATACATCTAATACTTAGAGAAGTAAAAATAGGACAGCCTGCTAGATAAAGAATATTTTAAAATACTGAGATGTTTAAAAGTAAATATTTTTTCTTTATAAGAAAATATATATTATCAAAAAAACATTCTAAAACATTTTGTGTTATTTCTAAAGTTGTTTTTATATTTGATTCAAACTTTTATAAGACTCAATAAATATGTATAATATATATTTATTTTTTTACATTTAATAAGAAGCAATATTGAAGATTATAGCAAACTTTAATAATTTTTCGAAACTTTGCAAAAGGTATATCCAAAAAGAAAGTTGTATATGTAGCCTTTCTGTCATTATTTGCTCCCCACTTAACTCATACACACCGCCCGTTTGAAAGGAACTTTTGGGGGGAAAATCAAATTTTAAAAGAAAATTTAGGTTAAAAAAATTTAATAACACTCAAGTTTTCAGATGAAGCATTCATGGGAAAGTTTGAAATAATGAAACAGGATTTTAAATTATTGCATCCACATATAACGTATCAATTTTAATTTCATAATCTTATTTAAAGCTAATTTTGAATTTAGTTCAGTATAACCAAAGGAGCATATTCCTTTTTTACTTTTTGCATTTTGCTATTGACTATTTTCACCTACTCCAAAAGTGTAGGTGACTTGAAGTGCAATACTGTTGTATCAACAGACGTGTGATATATAACTACATCTTGTGGTAAATTAATAGGCCTAAGTTAAGTCATTTGATCATATTGTTTAAGGTATTATGCTGTGAAATTGTAATGGCAAAATAAAATGTAAAAACTGCGTATTTTAAACTCAGAGATGTCCATTTTGCGGAAAAATATAGCTATTTATTTTTAAATTCTACTAACGCTATCTTTATTTGTTTTTATAATTTTATTATTATTATACAAAACTCGTGAAAACTAAAAAATTACCAGCAATTGTTTTTCGTCCTGTTTAAACATGCCTTTTAGTAAACTGCATATAAATAACTGCAACTGCAATTAATTTTTTAATATTGATTTTTTTAATGTTATAATTTACTTAAAGAAATCCACTTCTTTAATTACTCTAAGTTTCTCTCCAAGGGAATTTAATCCAAAAAAAAAATTAAAAAAATATATCTCGCGTATTTTCGCACCCTCCACTTTTGACAAAGATGAAATGATTGAAATGACGCGATACAATTGACGCGAATGATAGTACAAAATACGCCTGTAAATACGGTACATATCTTTTTTTAACATGAAACGATTTTAATGTTCGTAAAATGAAACAATAAATAATTTTTTAATATAAAATGGCACTATAACTATTGATGGTAGGAAAAAAAACTTAACTAAAGTATAAATTTTATCAGACAAACATAAAATACATTAATTGCAGTTTAATCTGTAACATAGAAGAAAAAACTATTTTTTTTTTTTTTATAATATATAAATTGAATCATGAAAATATAAAATATATTGGTTAAAAAAGAAACCCTCGTGGAGTAAAATTAAAGAACCAGATTTAGATTAAATATATATTTTTTTTCTCATGTCAAAAATCAAAATAAAGTTTTATAGCAAATGTAAAAATTTGTCATGTTTTATTGAAGTTGGGAGTGGGGAGATTCAGGATTTCTGATTCGTAGAAAAGTAAACATATTACAACCAGATAGAGAAAAAAATATAGAATACTGATATATTTAAAGTGTTTGTTTGTCTAAAAATATATATAATAAAAGAAATATTCTAAAACATTTATTTAATTATCCTTCACATTTAATTCAAACATTTATGAGACACAATGCAAGTATACATATGTTAAATTTTATACTAATTAATATTGAAGTTTCTTGCAAATTTTAATGATTTTTAATAAATTTGTAAATTTGTAAAAGGCATTGGAAATATATATACTATATAATCTTAATGTAAAATTAAACCATTGAAACATAAGAAATTGACCATACACAATGAAATCACAATGCCAGATAGCAGAGTCAAATTACAAATTAAATTATGTATTCCTAAGAAATGAAATATTATTAATTCAAATAAAAAAAACAAGAGTATAAACACAAATGAAAGCTTATAATGTAAGTCACTTTTCAAGGGTAGGGAAACTACAATCATAAGCAAAGAACAATCGTTTTCTGTAGAAAACACCAGCTTTATGGAAAAAAATCATGTTTCCTGGCTGCCCGAACGATTGTTAAAACAAGATTGAAAAACAAGAAAAGCTTTTAAAGGGAATATTATAAAGCAAACAAACAATTTAAATTAGAGGAAAAAAGAAACGTTTTA
This sequence comes from Maratus michaelseni, assembly GCA_963931845.1. Lineage (NCBI taxonomy): Eukaryota > Metazoa > Arthropoda > Arachnida > Araneae > Salticidae > Maratus > Maratus michaelseni. Next base: position 202,762,009 of record OZ007595.1, read on the forward strand.
TACTACTTACATTAAATATTTACTTGTTTATTAACTCTAATCCTATTAGTACATGTTCAAATATGGTATCTAACGAAAAAGGTTAATTTAACCGTTAAGAGAAATATCTTTTAAATCATAAATTGTATCTATATATATATGTGTGTGTGAGTGTGCTTGTGTGTATGTGTGTGTGTGTTTGTGTGTATGTGTGTGTATGTGTGTGAAATGATTTTTAGGTTTCATAATATGTAAAAACATATTGTTTTTAATATGAAATGACTTCATAAATATTTATAAGAAAAAAATGTCAAACTTTTACAAAATACAAACATGAAAGACATTGATTGCAATTTATCCTGTAACGTAAGAAAAAGCCATTTCAAAAAGTCTTGTGATATACCTAAAATAAAACTTGCAAGTACAAATAAATAAATTGATTAATAAACCAGTCCTCGTCGGATAATATGGAATAAACTAAAGTACGTAAGTTTAAAATATTTATTTTTCATGTCAAAGATCGAAATAATGTTTTTATTGCAAGTGTAAGAGTACGTGATGTATTATTGAAATTGTGCGGGTGGAGGCCGGGATACATTACCTCTGTTTTTTAGAAAAATAAATGTAGTAAGCACAGCTAAAAATATATAGACGTATTTTAGAATGCTGATATAATTAAAGTAAAATAATATTTTTTGAGGCTAAAATATACATTAACACAGAAACATTCTAAAACTTTTTGTGTTATTATTGAAGTTATACTTTACATTTGATTAAAACTTTTAAGAGATTCAATATGGGAATAGATATGTTAAATTTTATATGAAGCAATATTGAATTCTGTTGCAAATTTTAATGAATTTTACAAACATTTCAAAAACATATCCAAAATATAATTATCAATATATATATAATTTCTTTTTAACTGAATACTGCTTGTAGTATTATAAAATGTGAAAAAATATATATTGTTTTTAATACGACATGAAACTATAAATATTTATAATAAGAAAAAAATAAATACATAACTTTTATAAAATACAAACATGGCAGATATTGTTTGCAACTTTTCTGTAAATTAGAATAAGCCATTTCACAAAGTCTTGTGAAATATGTAACGCGAAACACGAAAGTATAAATAAATGTTTTTTTTTTTTTTTGTTTTAATAAAGCAGTTCCTTCATGGGATAAAATTATAGAAACACAACTAGATTAAATATATGTATTATTTCTTTTGCCGAAAACAAACAAAACAAAATATCAAGTATAAAATTGTGTCATGAATTATTGAAGTTGGAGGAGGAGGCAAAAGAATTCAACAACTCCCATGCTTAATGAAGTAAATATAGGACGACCGACGAAAGGAAAAAATATATTTTAGAAAACTCATATGTTTAACATTTAAATTAAAATATTTTACATACCAAAATATATATTATCAATGAAACATTCTATACCTTTACACTTTTCTTTTTTTCTAAAATTAATCTTTATATTTCATTCAAAATTTTATTAGCTGTTATAAATTGTATAATGTGCGTGTGTGTGTGTTATATTTAATACGAAAATATATTGAAGGTTTCAACACTGCGTCTTGAATTGTAACAGTTTTATAAATAATATATCCAGAAATAAAACTCTATATATACCTCTTCTCTACATTAAATGGTTTTTAATATTCGTAAAATATATAAAATTACTTTTTTCTATACCAATGTTTTTACGTAATTTGTTTCACAAAATAATGAGTCCATACAACTGTATACATATACATTTTCGCATTATATTGGGTTGAACAATAAGTCATTGTCCTTTATATTTGTATCTATAATTAATTTTACTATATCGTTGATTTCAATATTTTTTTAATTGAATGTTATTCAATAGTATACTAGGTTTTAATTAGAAAAATATGTTAGTTTTTATCAAATATTTTTAAAATGACTTTATTTAAACGTTTATAAGCAGTTTGAACGCCATTGTTTTCCTCGTTGTTGTTTATTTTTTCCCTATGTTCAAAATGACTTTTGATATTCTCGCGATAGAGGTCTGCTAAACAAATTAGGTTCTAACAAACTGATTCTCAACGCAATATCACATATATATTTGCATAACTATCAGAAAAGATTAAAAATTATACAGAGTTCTTACGGATGATTACATTTGAATACCACTATTTTATAAACGTCGGCTTCGCGTAATATAACATCACAATACTGTAGTTAAATAAGGCAAAATATCCTTTTCGGAATTGACGCCATTCAGAAGTACTATGCCGTTCTAACCCCGTCAATATCCGGGAGATATGGAATATGCGTCAAGACTTCCGAACTGAACATCTGGATGGAGATTATGTGAGGTCGTGCATTGTCTTGTTGCATCGTTATTTCGGTGATAGGGTTTGTTTGTTTATGTTGAATGGCTGCAATGTGTCGATGCATTTTCTGAACATATAAATCTGCATTGATTATCTTTTCTTTCAGAATAATGTATCAAGCATAGTGAATAATGCCTTTCCTATTCCAAACACACACAGAATGGATTTTTTAGCACACATTTGTTGTTTCCGAAGTGGTAAATTCTTGTTTTAAGGGACTGGAAAACTTTTCCACTGCTTTCCGTTGATGTAAACACACCTTGTTTTATCACCAGTATCGATGCGGTAGAGACATTTTTGCTTGTGGGTACAAGAAGTCTTTTTGCATCCTTCTTGTCAAAATTAAAAGCTCTAATATTAAAAGCTATATCTTACACTTTGTAATTTCTTAATATAATATTGTATCTATTATGTAATTATAAATGCAAATAAAAACATGCTTTAAAGTTCAGCTTTTATTATGCGTTCGGATTTTGTGCGTATGTAGAACGTGTTCCGCAGCTTTGCGGCTATGTAACCAAGTTCAGTTTACTGATTTTTAGCTGACAAAGCTTCAGGTTATTATACTAGAGAAATTTACACCCAATTCATTTTATTTCGCATTTTAGCGGGTCTATTCTGAATAATGATTTATGATTCTAATTAACTAATAAGAGGGTTTAGTCATCAATAGTAAAATCCCTCACACAATACTAAGTAAACTAACACTATGGTATAGCTAAATAATTTGCATTCTCATATACTTATATCTATTTTGGATTATTTCATAACATGTTATTTATAACTATTGAGTATATAATGTCTGTATTACTGTATTACTGTTTTACTGGGGGGGGGGGGGGGGAGGCTCGAAAGCCAAAGCACCGCGACCAGAGATCTATTGTACTATCCCCCCAGGTCTCCTAATTTTAACCAATTCCAGATGAGAGACCTGCATCTGGATTGGCACCCCCAGAGGTAGCGCCTATCCAGAACTTGGAGGACTTTGGAGCCACGAACAGATTTAACGTGCACCAGCTCCCATTAACGTACACGGTCCCACAGCAGAGGCAGACGAGAGAGGATAGACGATGCACCCTCCCAACCAGTGACCGTGGTCTAATGTCTGTATACTTCATAGATCCATCTTAGTGACTGCCATGGAAACTTGTATTCTTGAAGACGAAATTTAGATCTAAACACTTTTAAAATATTAGGGAAGCCAGATTCTATTGGCATTATAAAAAGTAATTCATTCTATTTCTTCACATGCCAAGGACAGACATTTCGAATTTTCCTTGTTATGATCTTCTCCAACCAAGGATATAAAAATATTTGGACCGACGCCAATGATAAAAAAAAAACGTTTAATTTTAAAATTAATATGTTAAAATCATAGCATATAATAGAGACGAAATAGGCTGTCGTACGAAAAGTATTAAATAGTCTATTACAAAAATAAGTCCCACTGCCTTTCAATTATAACTGCGTTTTTGTTCACAGATGTTGTATATTATATCATTCAACTTAAACAGCTGTTTATAATTGCAGCTTTTATTTAGATAGTGTGGGCTTATGTATTAGTCATTTGGCATCAAACAATATTTAAACAATTTTCGATATATTTTTACCGGTAACAATGCTTAAATAATTAAAAATATATAATTGATATACCAAAATCTCAATAATTTTCTGTTCATTAACATCGTTTTAAAAAAATAACCATCAACAACACTCCTCAGAGGTTCGTAAATAAAGGGTCTCTGACTATATTTTGTTGTAAGTCGAAATTGTTCAGGTCTTCAAAAATATATTATTAAAATTAACTGATATAAAAATAGAACAAACGAAACATGTTGCAAAATCAAAGAAATTAATATAGATAAATAACTCAGTGATTTTTTTTCTAACTTAGAGTCGAGAGAAACTTGAGGGAAAACAAAATAATATCCTGAGAAATACTTTTCGGGTGATGCAAAATAATTTGATAAACCTTCATTATAGCTATTAAACTACGTTTTGTTTTTACTATATATTCACTACATATTTACTATATAAGTGTATATATATATATATATATATATAGTACATTAAAAAAATGTTTTGTTTTATGATAAGTATGCGGTTAAACACTAACTACACGGGTTAGAGAATCTTGATATAATGGTGCGCAAACAGAAATTAGATCAAAGTCGTTTTTTATTGAAAACTGCTATATATTTTTTACTTAGTACGCTTTCTTATATTGACCACCAATTAATCAAAAATAAATTTTGGTACTTTTGTTTAACCCATTAAGCGCCGCTATATATATTAAACTATTTTTTTATGGAACAGTTGTTTTTTCTTTATGAATAGAAAGTCTTTAAAGTATTTCTGAAGAAAAAAAAAAAAAAATTCAAATATTTAAGAAAAATAGCATGTTCCCAAAATGGGAGCAATGGCTCAAAATGGGGGTAAATTTTTTCAATATTTTTACTTATGCCTCCGTGCATTTATAGTTGTTATTTCACTGTTTTTTAGCTATATAAGGGGTAATACCATTCTGAAACTGATATTTTACGAATAATTCATATAAATTAGTCCAACATCATTTATAATAAAAATAAAACATAAAATTACCGATTCCATAAGCATTTTCATTATTCATCTCTTTATTTTTCCCATTTACATAATTTCTGTCCTACTATTTTACATGAAAATGATGGAACATTTTTTATGCAGCATTATATTTTTTTGCATACAGCATTATATTTTTTCTAAAATTGATTTTTTAACTTTTTTTTTTTTTTTTTTTTTTTTGCTTAGTTTTTCCATATTCCGATTTGAAGATTCGTCTGAACTTTCATCTGAAATATCAAGTCTTCTTTTAATACTTTGTCTTTTTTAAACTCTAAATCAGATATTTCCTTGATTGTCTGTTGATTTAGAATTTACGGAAAGTTCTACTTCACCAAATATAGCATGGGATAAATCGTCGCATAAATTATTTTCTATAACATATGTAATAGAAAATAATTTATGCGACATACATATGAGGAAGATATCTTCCTTGTATGTTGCAATACTGCAATCAGGGGGCAAAAAAAAAAAAAAAAAAAAAAAAAAAAAAAAAAAAAAAAAATTCTGGAACAGCCGAAAAATCATCCAAATCTAAAAAATTGTTCAATCATCTTCCATGTAAAAAAATGAGAATAAAAAAATAATGTAATGATGAAAAATAAAGAGATGGATAATGAAAATGCTTATAGAACTGGTAATTTCATTTTTTTTTTTTTTTTTATTATAAATGTAAAAGTTGGACTAATTTATTTGAAATCTTCTTTAAATATTAGTTTCAGAATGATATTATCCCTTTTATAGCTAATAAACTGAAAAATAAATACCATAAATGCACGGAGTCATATGTACAAGTTTTCAAAAACATTAACCCTTTAGCGGACGGTGTCCACAGAAAAGGAAACCTAATTTTAATTCCAAAACTGATAAACGGCATCAAGTATATTTAATTAAATTTTTCCTTTTATAAAGTACCGGAAAAGAAACAAGTTTTGATTTTCTAATAAATTCTTTTGTAAAATCTGGTGTCTGTCGATAATTTCATCATTTTAAAAACAGACTTACTCCGCGCCGGAAAGGGTTAAGAGCCATTGCTCCCATTTTGGGAACAACTTATGCTTTCGGTAATTGTGATTGATCAATTATACATATTAATTCCGGATTGATGTTGTTTAATATAATACACTGTTATAAACATATTTTAACTAAAAAATATAATTTTTATTATAGTTTTTTTTTCTTTCGAGAACGGCCAAAAAGCTATTTTTCGCCTTTTTTAACTCATTTTAAAAAAAATAGAAAATTTTAATGAAACTTTAAAAAAAAAATTCAGAAGTCGTCTATTATATTCAAAATTCAAATAACACGAACCTTTTAACAATATATAAAATACTCACTTTAGAAAAAAATCATAAAGCAATGTTCCCAAAATGGGAGCAAGGGCGCTTAATGGGATAAGTCACATTTCAGCGATAAATCGGAAGATATTTCACTATATATAACATGCTCGTTTTTTATTTTGATGATTTCAGAGTTTAAGAGTGTACTTGGAACAAATATTTGTTAAAATCGGTTTGATTGTTTTTATATGCTTTTGAAGTTTTAATATCTTTCGGGAATTTCTATTTCGCGAAATCAAACAAATGCTGAATTAATTTATTTGTTTTAAATGTAAAAATCTTCCGTAATCGGGTTAAATTGATGCTCGCAAGATATTTTTAAAAGTATAGAAATATCAGTCAATTGAGATACATTTTTAAACAAGTTGCATTTGGAAGTAGAAACTTTTTTTCTAATAGTCGGTCTAAAATTGATATTGTGTATTATTAAATAGTAAAAAAAAAAAAAAAAAAAAAAAAAAAAAAATCAGTAAAAAAAAAACATTATAGCTGAGGCCGTTGTCAACGTATTTTTTTGCTTTGTAATATAGACTATTTTAAGTGCTGTCAGTATCATCTTCCGTAATTGGCTTCCACGGGAATTTAAAGATATCCATGCTTCAAATTTATTTTTAAAAACCATACAAAATAGTAAATTGTGTAACAGTATTCAAATCAATTGCATTTTAAAGCACAATCTTTTTCTGTTCGACGATGTAAAAAAATAATTTGTGTGATATTTAGACATAAGAAAAACTGCAGTACAAGCAACATGTATTGATAAGGTCGTTGCCAAAGTGAATATGACGTCAGATGTTTTTGTTTTGTAAGACAGATTTTAAATTCGCACTAGAAAAAATACCTATTACTGTAGCCGTGTGTATAATTTATGCAAAAGTAACACCTTTTAAAGAGTATAGATTATGCAAAAGCCTATACATGTACGCCTATACATAAGATGTGTCGTGAACATTTAAAAAAACTTTAAGCATGAGAGTAGAGTTTGGGAACAACTGAATAGCTCTAGAATACTAAAATAAGTGTAAAAAGTAAAAATTTAATATATTTAAATTATTCGGGCTCTGTAGATTTAATCTTTTTTTTTTTTTTTTTTTTTTTAGTTGAATGTTTTACAATACTGTTTCGAAATTATTAAGGGATTTTATGAAGAAAAATTATTTAATCAGGAAATTGTACAATTCTTTTAATAAAATTTTGAAAAATTAATAAAATTTTGAAAAAATTTGAGTCAATTTTACAATCTTGCTTCTTTTACAATTTGTAACTTCTTTGAAATTGTTTTTGCAATATTTTCATACATGTGTGTACTATAACACTAGGGATCGCATTTCAAAAAACTTAACTAATTTAAGAAAAAATATATATATAATGTTATGATATATGTAAAAATAACGTATAAATTACTATTTACTTAACAATTGTCCTTTTAAAAAATAAACTATCTATATAACTGAAAAACCCTATTCTATGAAATGCACGTTCCAAAAAAGTAACGAATCAATTAAAAGTTATATGTTGAAATTTTGGTATTTTCATCATCCTGATAGATTGCACAATCTCAAAAAAATGAATTTAAATATTTGAATTCTGAATCTTTTTAAAGGAAAATTGATGCAGTAAAAAGCTTTTTCACATATTTATAACCATCGAATCTTTACTTAGCTTCACCAGAATATACCAAGGATGCCTAAAAACATTTTAAGGAAAGAATTACAAAATTGATACTTTCCTCATTTTTCGCAAAGTGAAGTCTGCAGAATTACCTTAATATAATAAGTAACTGAAAGGTTTTAGCACCAGTAACTTTATTTGACGTAGGTTTTACTGACTAAAATTTCTAACTGTGTGAGATGTGCACATAAAACATATTGATAAAATATTATGAATGAATCAATGAATATTATTTTCATAAACATTGCACAATCGTTTTAATGATTAGTTTATATTTTTAAAAATATATATCGTCATTTTCTAATTTAAACAATGTTTTAAATAAAGTACTATTTGACAATCTTGTTAAAGTCAGGAGAATACTAATCTGCCATTCCAAAGTGAGATATTGTGCTTGGAAAATCAGTGATAGTTTATATTCTTTTACTTTTCAGCTTTCTTAATAACTAGTGAGAGCAGAAATGGGGTTTTGAGTCTCTGTAACACTTAAAAATATTTCTACTGAACAACATTTCTTTCATGATAGTGATGTGAATCGTAAGCATTGAATTGTTATTTTTGAATATTTGCCAAATTAATACAGTGGTGTGAATCATAAGCTTTGAATTGGTATTTTAGTGTATTTGCCAAATTAATACAGTGATGTGAATCGCAAGACTTGAATTGTTATTTTAGAATATTTGGCAATTAATAAAGTGATGTGAATCAATCGTAAGCTTTGAATTGCTATTTTAAAATATTTGCCAAATTAATACAGTGATTTGGATCAATCATAAGCATTGAATTGTTGTTTTAGAATATTTGCCAAATTAATACTGTGATGTAAATCGTAAGCTTTGAATTGTTATTTTAGAATACCTGCCAAATTAATACAGTGATGTGGATCAATCGTAAGCTTTGAATTGTTATTTTCATTATTTGCTAAATTAATACAGTTATTTGGATCAATCATAAGCTTTGAATAGTTATTTTAGAAAATTTGCCAAATTAATACAGTGATGTAGCTTTGAATCGTAAGCTTTGAATTGTTATTTTAGAATACTTGCCAAATTAATACAGTGATATGGATCGTAAGCTTTGAATTGTTATTTTAGAATATTTGCCAAATTAATACAGTGATGTGAATCAATCGTAAGCTTTGAATTGTTATTTAGAATATTTGCCAAATTAATACAGTGATGTGAATCAATCGTAAGCTTTGAATTGTTATTTTAGACTATTTGCCAAATTAATACCGTGATGTGAATCGTCAGCTTTAAATTGTTATTTTAGAATATTTACCAAATTTGTACAATTTATTCTATAAAAATCCGTAAAATATATTGCAGATATATTGTCACTATTTCAAAAAACCAAGCTATTGAAGCAATGTAATACATACTTGTGAATAAAATTCATACCTTAGGCTTTTATTCAAAAATTATGTTAACAAGTAGATAGTCAGAACCATTTTGTTTTTTAAAACGATAATTCTAATTACACGCTGCGTACAAAAATGGGACGATAATTTGTATTCATAACTAGACAACAAATTCAGAAGTACAAATGTATTAAAAACGAATACAAAAACACATGTTTATTACATTTTTGTTACAGACACAATAATGTGATTTCTATAAAATAGTTGCCACGGCTTGTCCTTAATGAGAGCTTGTTCTATTAAACCTCATACAACATACTATAAAATAGTCTAATGTAAAACACGTTCGTTGTTAATTTAATCTTTTAAATTTATCGCTTGCTTACATCTACATTTTTTACAAAAGTTATTATAAATCATTTTACACAACAGCTAATTATAATTTAATGAACACTTAAAACCTATTTTAATTAGTATATATTAATTCATATCAAAATGTTTTCGGTTTGAAAAAGAATGGTTTAAAAATCCATTAATTTGATTTTATATATAAAATACCAATGTAAAATAACATTTTTTCTAAATGTAAAAGAAACATGCTATTTCATTTGTTAATGATAGATACTTTGTTTAATGTTATAAAGTAACAGAAAACTAAGCTTATTCACTGAAATGTTTTACAAGTATGCATAGAGGAAGGTATTATGAATTTATGAAATTTACCTTTCATAAAATACATTTAAGCATAATTATAAATTGTATACAAATATTTATAATTTGGAAAGCCAAAGAATATATGATATGCAAAGATACTTGAACTTACAATTAAAAATCATGCCAACAAGTTTTATTAAATTTTAATAGACACTAAAATTTATTGTATCGATGTTTATTTTCAGTAGATGCATTTTAAAAATATTTAAAAATATGTTTTTATATTATGGAATTTTTCCTTGGACCTTCTATTCCTTAAAATGTTTTCATTGTTAGTATAATTTTTAACAATTAATTATCAAATAGCTCACAGTGTTTTATTTTATTGAAGTTTATAAAATGGTAAGAAAAATGAATACAAAATTTCATATTTATAACCTTGCGTAAATATATTCATTAGTTTTAATTTAATTACAAAAATATAACTCACTATTATTACTACTAACTACCGCTTAAATAGTGCTTTAATTTTGAATAATCTATTTATAGGTTTCTGCTGTACAATCACAAACAAAAACGTTTTCTTCTAATACATTAAAATATTTTTTTTAAAGAACGAATGTGGAAGAGAGATATGTTAAAATTTTGTAAATTTAAGTAGACAGTATATATGAGTTTTTGTGTAAAACGGACTCCACAGAGAAATGAATGTATTTTTTTTTATGGCGTATTAATCATTTTTAGTCGCAAAAGGGAAATGGAATTGTTTTGTCTAGACTGAATAACGGATTATTTTATGTTTTGAAAATAAAAAATGGGCGAACGAAAATTCTATTTCTCTAAAACTCTACTCTCTAAAATTCTCCATTTGTTATTCTGAAATATTTTTCTTCGCGTGTATTTCTACATAAAAATATTTTATGAATTATAGTGAAACATAGAATGTAAGTTTTGAAATTACTGTAGTTGAGTATTTGCTAAATCCTAAACCGCTAGTTATAGACTTATAATTCTAATTACAAAAATGTTTTAAATGAGGTAAACAATTATTTTAAAATTTCTTTGGATAATGAAAACATTTCTTAAAAAGTTACAAAATTTAGTTTTTTATACGGTCCTTTGGTCCTACAAGTGATTTTTAGTAAAACTTTCCTATTACACTAACAAGTAAGACAGAAAAAGTCCCATTCATATACCACTAAAATTGATCGAGTTGTGAAACTTTAAATTGCATTATACCACTTTTCTGCATCTGAACAGAGTTGAGTTGGGCCATACTTCGAGGGATCGTACACAAAGTATTTAAAGTATTAGAAGAATTTATTTCATGTGTAAATTTCTGCATTGCAGCTGAAGGAAATCACTTCAAGCAAGTTTTAAGATAATTTTATTTTTTGTTAATTAAGTTTTAGAAAGGATAATCTAATAGCATTTTAAAATATGTATCATTTTCTAAAAAAATTAGACTTTTGTTTTGCATCATTTTATTGAAAACAAATTCTGTTATTTTTTCACTTATATTTTTAGTACAAGATATATTTTTCTTTAATATGTCAGAATGAACATAGATTTCACATTTATATCGTAATGTTAATTTTACTTTCAACTAGTATTTTTTTATATCACACGATTATTTATATTTCTAGTAAATTTGTAAATAACACATATTTTGAAGCAAAAAAAAAAAAAAAAAAAAAAAAAAAAAAAAAAAAAAAAAGGTTCAACTTTAAACAGCTGTTACTCGCTTAGTTTTAATCGTAGAAAAATGATATTTTCTTTTGTTTACTTGTTAACTTGTTAGTGTAATAGAAAAATTTTACTAAATATTACTTATAAGACCGAGGGACCGTATAAAAATTTAAATTTCGTAATTTTTAGAGAAATGTTTTGATTGGCCCAAATCTCTTTTAAAATACTCCTTTACTTCATTTAAAACATTTTTGTCATCGGAACTATATGTCTATGAACGGCTTAGGAATTAAGCATTGGACACCGTTGAGAGTGGACATCTTGTATATTTGTAATTGTATTTTGTAAATTGTATTATAATTTGTATTTATCATTTTAATTAAAAAAATGAAACTTTCTGATAAACAAAATAATAATAATCATAAAAACTAGTTGGGAAATTTTATTTACTCGTCAGAGTGATTATGATTAATAAAAAATAGCTATTTAATTTCTTCTAATTCAATTTAATTTCATATCGCTACTCTAATAAATAGAGGTACTCTGGAGAACAGTATAAGAGGATGGCGACATACCGGAAATTAAATTTGATTGGTCGAAACTGTTTTGGACAAATCCAAATCGCTATCCTGACATTATTGCAAAATAATAATATCTTGAAATACGGGATAACGAAATTCTGCCTTGATTTCAACCTAAACCAAAACGTTTTTTCAAATTTGTGAAACATGGGCAGAAATGTAGACTGAATTTTTGCTTTATACGAAAGAGATTGACCAATCAGAAGCCTGCATTTAGCGAAATTTTCAAAAAGAGAGAAAATTCGCAAAAATGGAACTTTCGGATTCGTTAATCTCGTTTCTAACATAACGAAGAATTTACCTGGATCCCCCCCCCTCTCCCTGTAATAAACAAATCAGAAGCATGTTAATTGTGAGGGTTTTTTTAGCAATTTTGAAAAACAAATAAAAACAGTTTAAAAAGCACTCTTTTTATAAGCATTCAATGTTTATGTTAAAAATCAGGCCTAATTTTATGACTGCAATTCACGTAAGGGGGGTGCCCCTAGTATGGCGCGACCTACGTTATACAAGGCCAGTTCATGACGTTTAAAACGTCACATGGTAGTGGACCGAGGCTGACGAAAAAGAAATGCTACCGTGGTGCTTTACACGTTATCTTTTTTTACAGACCGCGGGAGTCACGTGATGCTCGAATCCACCAACGCTGGTGTACGAAAAGAGCATCACGTCACTCTGGCGGTCTGTAAAAAAAGGTAAATTTGATGCACCGCGGTAGCCTGTCTTTTTCGTTAGCCTCGGTAGTGGACAAGGCTAACGAAACAGACAGGCTACCACGGTGCATTCCACTTATCTTTTTTTACAGACCGCTAGAGTGACGTGATGCTCTTTTCGTACACCTACATTGGTGGATTCGAGCATCACGTGACTCCCGCGGTCTGAAAAAAAAGATACGCGTAAAGCACCGCGGTAGCCTTTCTTTTTCGTTAGCCTCGTGAGTGGATCATCTTTACACGGCGATTGATAGAAAGCTTCCGGCCCATCGTTTTGTGTCAATTCCCGTATAAAGATTATTCACCCCGTGTGACATTTTAAAAGTCATAAACCGGTCGTGTATAACATAGGTCACGGTTATGGCTAAAGTTTAAGAATTTTTCCGACTCTCATTTTATAAAAATCAAAACTGCTTTATTTCTCCTAACGTTCTCAGGTTGGACTTTCATAAGAAAATATTGCATTCCCCATGAAAATAGCTTTACTAGTAGCCCCCCACCCTAAAAAAAACTTAAATTTTAAAAATCTACCAAGTGACTATATCAGAAACATACGCACATGATATGGCCGTCGTGACTCCATGTTTCACAAATCGTGATGTTCTTCAATTTAAAAATGCTGCTCTGCTAAATTAAATAAATTTGGTGTCAAATAAATAAACATGAAACTCAATAATTATTTTTGTAATTTGATAGAGGATTTTTCATCAAAACTGAAGTTGTTAACAAAATTGACATTACAGTTTAAATTTTTATTATGAGAAAAAAATGTAAAATCCTTTTTGGTGTTTAAAAAATTTGTTAAAACAAATTAGTTATCGCAATTGGAACAAATAAATATTTCTTTATCCTAGGCTAGCATGATGCACTTGATATGGCCCCCTGGTTATCCATATCAGGAGCAGGTCAACTTTCACGAAAATTGTTTGATTTTGAGCAACTGGTAAAACATACACTATCAAGAACAGTACCAATTGATAGAGCATTAAAAACTGAACGGAGTATGATGGTATGCATGAAAGAATCTTTTAAAAACGTGCATATAAAAATATACTTACCAGATAAAAATAATAATAAGAGATCACAGAAAAAACATAAAAGAGGAAATTGGTGTCTAATATCATAACTTAACCTCTTAGTGTATCACGTGATCATTTTCATTCAGCTATGTTCACGGTATGCTGATACCCTGTAGCGAATGTTTTGGTTAGTTGACGTATGATAGGGGGATGGTCATATCAGGAACATGACCATAACAGGGCACCTACCTTAGTTGTAAGAAAAAAAAATGGCGTTCATCCCGATTATTTAAAATTCACCTATTGATTTACGCTTGGTAGATCTAAACTGGAGAATTTATTAATAAAATTATAATTTTTCCGCTGTCGCTGTTTTAAGATATGGTAATAGGACTAAATAAAAGCATTAATTAAACTATCTATTCTGGATTTCTAAATTGTTCTTTCAACGTATAATCGGAATATAATTAATATTTAGCAAATAAAAAATAAAAGGCTATTTAACAAACTATTAAACTGTGTAGTTTTCATTTACATTTTCTACTTTTTGGTATTTAAAGTATTTAGTTGATGCCAATTCAGAGCCTCTTGGTATATTTCGTGAGAGTGGTTTGGAGCAAAATTAACTCCATTGTTTTGTACCTCGTAAACGATTGTAGCCATATACAATATTTGGCGATTTATCACCCGCGGCGTGCTAGCGGAAAAATGCCTTAAAATTAATTTATTAATTTATAATTCTTCTAAAAATATTAAAATATTCGAAAACATACTTGTGTATGGAATTTTTATAATTCTAGCATATCAGGAAGTGAGTGAAAAATCGATTACAAAATTTCATCTTTGCATTAAAAAAACAAGATAAATAAAAGATTTTAAAAATACGGGCAAGGATCCAGGTAGATTTTTGGTATTTTCAAAACGAGATTGACTAATCAGAAGATTGCATTTTTACCAAAATTTCGCTCTTTTGAAAAAAAAATTAAATACTGGTTCTGATTGATCAGTTGGCATTCTGAAATAGTGAAAATTCTATCTGGCTCCTTGCCTCTTTATAATAGCAGGTTAATCTCTTTTCAGAAAACTGCAACATTTTGTCTGGATTCTTTCTTAAATTTGGTAACTCGTGTACACTACACTTAGAGCACGTTCAGAGACCGAAACGCAGCGCGGGAGACTCGTATAATTGGGGAATGAGTCATCTGATTTTCTCAGGGTACAGTTGGTTTAAAAGGGCTTTGAACGCTTTTGGGTAAAGTTATGGGCATGTTTATAATAACATTGGTTACTTCCGTCAACCAATCTGCCATTACATTTTGATTGTTTGAACATTGCAGGAACCACCCAAGCCAACATTGGCCAATTATATCATAGTCCTGTTCAAGACTCCCTTATCATAGATCAGACTTGACAATCCGGAGAAAGTCTATGGGAGAAAATGTCCGCGGTAATCGCCAAATTATTAATTGACTTTCTCCGGAAAGTATCGCCGCCTGGTGGATACTACCGCACAGTTGCCATGTTTCGGGCTTTTTGAACACCAGTATATTTTTAGAGAAAATGTTGTTCTTTTAAATCCCAGAATTCTCCGATCAAACAAAACAAAATTGTCTCTACTAAAAAACTGGTATCCAAAAATATAATAGAAAAATCAAGCTGGTCTGCTACGGCATAGCTGCCAACTCTTACGCTTTTTTCTTACCACTAAAATTTAATAGAATTATTTTCGTCATGTAATCACACGATCTTGTCAATTTAATAAGATAAAATTTACTATAAAATTTTAGTGGTAGGAAAACTACTAGTTCATAAGCAAATGCATAGAACAAATGGAGCTGTGAAAAAATTTCGTGTCGTAAATACTATTACTGACGATTGATGGCGCTAGTAGCAGGACAAGTATAGCGGTCAAAGGCAACTTGCTGATTGAGAGGTCTGATACTATGATAAGGAGGTCTTAGTCATGTTAAAGGTAGACCAATCAAATGATCAGTACTCAAGTGTACAGTAGGAGTCACAAAGAACAACAGTTAACTGTTTGTTTGTTTATTGAGAACATACACCTGACTTGTGTGCTTGACATCAAGTGCCCGCTTATAAGTCAACGTCAATATACAGGGACGAGATAGCTACAAGGAAATTTACAACACCAGAGAGCTCCACAAAGTGTGTGCAATGCAGCTGGCGGGAGTCGAACCCGCCGACCTGACTCCTATGCTCTCAAGCGATTAGCTGAATGGTGTATTAACCACTCGGCCACGGAGGCCCCTGTTAACGGTCGCAGTTAGCTACAAAGCAAACAAACAACTCAGATTTCCTAACCACGTGATCACTTTACCCAACAAAATTCTCCAGGTAATGTGGGTTACCCGAAGCTTGAGTAATTTACGACTCTGAACGCTACGGGTAACTCGCGAAAAGTCACATGATATCGGTCTCTGAACGCTTCAAATTTTCCATGTGTTAACCTATGTAACTCAGGGTTCGACTATGAACGCGTCCTTTGCATCACAATTAGTAGCAAAGTACAAAGTGTAACTGGATTTCAGCTTAGGAAATCATTAAAAATTTCCAATGTGAAGTGATTAACAATCTATATTTGGCTAAGCAAGTGGATAAAAATTTCAATATTAGTACTGACCAGTAAGATAAATTTATCGTATTGCTGAATTTTAGTTTTATTGTATTTTATAGCCTTTGGTTTTTTAAACATTTGAATATTTAACAATTCTATAAGAGTGCGTATAGAACTCTGTATTTAGTGTATAGTCTGTAATAAAATTTTGAGCATGCCTTAGTGTTTACGATAACAGCATATTAAGTTTATAATAATTACTTGTACAGTAATTAGTTCATTGTGTACATTGAAATCTCGCAATTTTCTTGCACCCTTTCCTCCCCACTTAATTATGTAGTATAATACAAATATAGAAATTTAAAATATAAAACTTCATATTTAACGTATAGTCTGTAATAACATTTTGAGTTTGATTTCTTTTGTGTGTTTACGATAACAGCATATTAAGTTTATAATCGTTATTTATACATACATTAATTCGTTGTGTATATTAAAAACTCGCATTGTTCTTTCACCCCCCCCCCCTCCGCACCGCTTCTTTAAGTAGTGGCTACTACCTAGATTAGTTTCTAATAATTCATTTATTCGTTTTGTATCTTCCGTTGCATACGACGGTTTAACACATTCAATGGCAAATTTGTTTAAGGAAATAAACATTTTAAGAGACCGGGCGTCCTTCCTCCATAACAAATAGATTTTTTTTTTGTTTTGTTTTAGAATCGTGTAGTTCTGAACTTTTTTACCATATTTAAAACAGTAATTTTCTTGGAGTCCAACCTTTTCGGATTTTTTCTAAACATCCAATATAAATACCATGAATCCCATCTTTTCCAAAATATATCATTAAAAATATTGCCTTCCTTCTATACAGTTACATCAGTTTCAATCAATAATTGTTATTTCTGGTTGAAGGTAAGTTTACATAACTTAATGGGAAGAAACGGAAGTTTAATAGCTGTGTATTTAATTTCAAAATCTCCACACAGGGAATAAACATCTTTCTATAACATTTCCCTTTTAATTTAAAAGTTTTAAACACATATTTGACAATAGTAGTTTAGATATTGCGCGTAGAATTTATCTTCGTTTTATACTAGATCTCTTTAAAAGTTTTTGTGGCATTGAATGTCCAATGATACCGACATGATTCTGCAATGTTTCAAAAGTTCATTACAACTTTAAAAATCCTCGTAAATTAATGTAAAAAAAATTGGATATCGCTAAAAAAAAAAAATAAAAAAATAAAAAATTCCTTAACATTTTCTTTTACAGATACTTGGTTAGTTATTGCATATAGATTACGGACATTTTAAGTTATTTCATTCAGCGGTTGAGAATTCATCCTGTACCTAGTTTAATAAATTTTTATCAGAGAAGGAAAAACTTGCAGATAATTTGGGGACATGCAGCACCTATCATCAGCATGAAAGAAAAGACTATAGGATTTGACGGGTTTCGGAAAAAACAAATCTGTATTACTTATTTTACGTAGTGTAACTTATTGCGTAAAGCCAATAGCGATATTTAGTCAAATTGTGTATTTTAACTCCTGTATTGAAGTAGTGGTTTTCAAGCAGACCAGTGTTCTGCTAGGTTTATAAAAAAAGCTACCAAGTGTATGTTGGAAATAAAACTTTAAATGGTTTTTACGTAGCTAGCAAATGTAGTTTTGCTGGATTTTTATTAATAAATGAAATTTTATGAATTTAAGTAACTTTCACTTAAAAAATACACTACTATTCAGGACATGCGTAACATATGATGGGGAAGGGGACAAATAGATTACAACTTTTAAAAAATAGCAAAAACCCATATTCTTCCAAACACTTATTTTATAATATTTAAGGATCAAATTTACGCAGTGGCGTTTTTAATTCTGACAGCAACGGTTTGCAAAAAGGTGCAGCGCCTTTAACAGCGTAACTAAGTTTACAAATGTATAATTTGATACATAATCTTTTAGTGAGAATTGCTGTCGGTCGCGTCAAGATATTCTGTAGAGCATCGAAAAGTATCCGTTGCTATTACTGCCTATAGATGACTGAAAATGCGATATGCAGCATATTTGGGAATTTTAAAGCTAACTGGTCGGAGACAAATGCAACTAGTCTGGCAATACTTTTTTTGACTAATCAAGAATCTCATTACTTTCTGTGAATATACCACTAAAAATTTTAACAGGAAATTTTTTTGATATGTAATTTAATATTTCGAAAATATGATAAATCAAAATTTACGGTTGAATTTAAGCGGTATGAAAAAAACTTAAAAGTTGGAAACTATGCTATAGTGCAAGGGTGTCAAACTGTGGCCCGGCGGATACCACAAAAATTTTATAGTAATCGTTACGTTATATCTACTCATCGAATTTCTGCAATTCAAGAAGTTACTATTTCTTTTAAAATTTAGTGGTATCTTGCGAGCCACAGTTTGACATCCCTGCTATAGTATGTTTTCGAATGATTAAAATTGTATTGACTGGTGAATCCCTCTGTATAAGCAATGTTTTTCGATTAGTGTTCAAATAACTAAAATAAAGAACGTGGGTGTAAACTTTTTTTTAACAAATAGGTATGATACTATAAGCAGTAGCATAAATTACTGGAAAGTAAATGAGTTTAACTCTTAACTATTGTTAGCGGTCTTGCAGACCCCTGCTTTTTTTCAATTTTTACAGCTTAACTTGTAATTTTCAGTTTAACCGCATACTTGTGAAAGTTGTTACGTTTGGAGCTCTAGCACAATCTCTAGACTTTTGAAGAGATTAATTATAATAGTCCTGTACATAAAGTTTAGTACAAGAACAATGTCTTAAGGGGACCGTGGACCTTTATTTGATCAAAAATCGAAATAAATTTTTGCGTGTATTATTATTCTTCAGTTTGTATTGAACCATTTGAGAAAAACTGCATGAATCTGCGATGATTATTCGTAAAGTTATAAGCGTTAGAATTATGTGCCCAATAAAGTTTTCGGTGCTTTAGTAAACTTTAGACCTGTTTTTCTAAATACAGATTTCACACGTTTTTTAGATTTTTGAAATGCTCCATGCGTCTTAATTTCTGTTCAAAATTCATGAAATTGATAAGGAAGAATCCTGATTTTGTTTACAAAGAAACTGTGAACGCATTTTACAATTAGACTTCGGTAAGATAGTTAAATTTGATTTATAACTTATTAAAATGCTAAATTTTGATGAAAATCTGACTGGAATTCAGAAAAAAATCTCTCAAAAATTAACTATTCAAAGGATTAAATAACTGATACACAGATTTGTTTTTGTAATATAGATTTAAGTGATCCAAATGCCAAATAGAAGAAATATCTTAAAAATTAAGACGCAAGGAGCATTTTAAAATTTGATTTTAAAATTAAAAAAAAAATCTTAAAATTATATTAATATTAGAAATTTCTTTTAGGGTATTCTATATACTTATGGTGAAATGTATATGTGCACAAAATTTCGTATATCTGTGATGAAAAAAAAAATTAATTTCAACGTCCACTGTCCCCTTAAGGGTTAATCGAACCTTTTATTAATCTTTCGACCAAACGGTCCGAGACCTCTTATATTACTTAGGACCCTACACTACTAGTGCGAAAAGGCTCTGAAGCCAATTTTAATCTAATGGGGGTGCTATTTTCAAATTTCTGACTTTTTGATTTTAATATTTTTGAATTATTCATTTTACATAGGATAACCGAAGACGTCTTTAATGCGGCTAGATTTCACCTTTTCCGTTTTGGGTAGTTTTTTAGATGAGTATAGTTTCACTTTAAGAACTGACACAGAAAGTGAAATCAACTGTTTTAAAAATTTGAAACCGAAATCGAATAAGTACACTAGCCGCATTAACGATCTTCCTTCGTTATCCTATGCAAAAATAAAAAAATAAAATAAAAATAAATAAATAAATAAATATTAAAATCAAACGAGAAATTTTAAAATAACGCCCCTATAGTATTAACATTCGTTTCAGTCATTTCGCGTGACTAGAGTGGGTTCTTAAGAGCCTACGCTAGTCACGCGAAGAAACGCTCCAGCTAATGTTAAGTCTATGGGAAGGTTATCGCGCGATTTCTCGCTCGCATTTTAATATTTTTAAATGTTTTTTTGCATAGGATAGCTGAGGTCAATCTCTAACGTTGTTAGTTTTTACTTTTTCGATTTTGGTTACGGTTTCTTTATAAGCGGACATTTTCAATTTTGAAACCGGTTGGAACCGGTTCTGAAAATGAAAGTACTCTTATATAAAAAAACTGGAGCCAAAATCAAAAAAGCAAAAACTAACAACGATAGATATCGACGTCAGCTATCCTATGCAAAAAAAATCATTTAAAAATATTAAAATGCGAGCGAGAAATCGCGGGATAACCTTCCCATAGACTTAACATTAGCGTGAGCGTTTCTTCGCGTGACTAGTGTAGGCTCTTAAGAGCCTACGCTAGTCACGCGAAAAACTGCTGAAGCTAATGGTCTATGGGAAGGTTCTTGCGCAATTTCTCGCTCGCATTTTAATATTTTTGTTGCCGTTGTTATTTTTTACTTTTTTGATTTTGGTTGCATTTTTTTATAAGCGGACACTTTGAATTTGGGAACCGGTTCTGAAAGTGAAAGTACTCTTATATAAAAAAAACTGGAACCAAAATCAAAAAAGTAAAAACTAACAACGTTAGAGATCGACATCAACTAACCCATGCCAAACAAATAATTTAAAAATATTAAATTGCGAGCGAGAAATCGCGCAAGAACCTTCCCATAGACTTTAACTTGAGCGTTTTTTCGCTTGACTAGCGCAGGCTCTTAAGTGTGAATTGTCACAGCAATTAAGGGTTAACATAAATCATACAATCCACGTTATTTACAAAGTATGTTATGGAGCTCACGCCTGAAATATGTAATGATGTACTGCAAAAATAAAATGTAATAAGTTACTACCGGTGTTAATTTAATTCTAAACTGATTGAACGCAATTCTTCCTCTTGAAGTAATACCAAACGCATTCTTAGTATATTTTTCACAATAAGGAGTATATTATGACGAAGATACAATATGTTGGTTACTCATTTAAATGTTTCACTCTAAATTGAGTTTTCTGATCTTGTTATGTTGTTGGAGCAATAGCCCTAATCGTTATTTTCTCTTATTTCAGTGTTAGTGTTTCGGGTGGAAGGAGGACGTGTCGATCAAGAAAGAAGACGAGATCACCAATTTCGAAGATTAAGGGTTCCTTGTGTAATTATACCGTTAGCAATTTTATTGGTCGTGTTAAAGTATTATAAATGGGATTACCAGATTACTCTGGAAAAGGTTCTAGAAAAGAAACTTTCTCTACAAATAACTGCCAGTTATTCAACTTATGCATTTATTTTCGCTGGATTACTGACAGCAGTGATGTATGTGTTTCCCAATTATTTCACTCGTAGTAAATGGATCCATGCGCTGGTACTGTCACTTTTAATAAACGGGGTTGGTTCCTGGCTTAATGAATGACTGTGGTGGCTTCTGTTTTGTGTTACCGGTGTGTGCTGGTAAAAATATTGTTTAACCATGAGAACTTGACTGCATCTATGAGCTGGTTGGTAATCTGCAAATCTAATCATAGGAGGCTTAAATCTTTCTCATGCGATACTTTTATAGATTTTATTGTTAACCGACGAAAAGTATTCAATTCTTGAATAAAAAATTTAAACATTTTAGTCTTTTCAAATTTATTGTTCATTGTTTATCACACATTTAATAATCAGTTTTTGATTCTCGCTAGAATGTTAAAAAAGCAAATTGAAAAATTTTAGATTTACTTTTCATAAAAATATGGACCGCTGCAACATTTTTTAAATGAAAACAATACAGTATCGGAGGAAAAAAATTTCTCAAATCTGTGAAGACATATATAAAATTACTAATGCAACTAAACTGAATTATGCTCTATAATTATTTATTCTTGTAGAATTTTTTACGATACCTTTTTCGCAGATTATTTTTGAAAACAGATTTTTATTCCATTTTTTTAAATTTGAGGAACTGAAATATTTCTAATATTAAATGCCTAGTTTGTCTTTAAGATATCGGTACAGTTATAAAATATTTTTTCCTATTTGAAACATTCTAAAATTACGAAACAGCATTTCGCAGCATTTTCTGTTATCGTAGATTTTATTATGTATATTAAAATTTACCTACTTTGTGAAATATCAACCGGTAATATTGTGTGCCCGAAAAACGTTTATAGTTGCCTGCCTCGTAATTTGTGCAGTTGATCATATGCTTTCTTATATTTAGAAGCAAAAATGTGTTTGTACTATTTCTGTTAAAATTAAATGGCATCAAAATTCCAATAACTTCATACGTTATTGAACTTTCTTTTTAAATTTGTTTCCATCCATAAATGTCCTATTTATCAGTTTTTGGAAAAACATTTCTTTAATTGAATATTTGTGAACAAACTCTTAAATTTTACCACTGTTTGTGTTTGACAAATTTAAACGCTATTCCGTGCATCCTGGAGTTTCACAATCTCAGACGATTGGACAAGCTATTATAATATATAGCTTAAAATACTTTATCAAAAATGAAAATTAGTTCAGAAATGTATTTATTAAATATTAATTTTATGATTTTGCCTTTTTTACTCATTTAACTATATTTGTTGCCTGCGTTATTTTTAAATCTCCTTTTTGAAATTTTTGTCAGATTTTTTTCAAATATTGTATACAAGACCATTGTCCATAACAATATAATATTAATGTAATGTCTGAATAATCAGTACCAGGGTCCAGGGGCTAAAATATTCGTATTTGTATAATTCGTATCTGAAATCTCTTACCTAACAAACTTATTTTTCACACATTTCGCATAAGTTTGTCAATCCATATTTAAGTAGGATACCGGGACAGTTACGGCAGCTGTTAGATTGCAAAGTAATACAGTCAGTTTTCTATCTTGAGAAATGAGATCTATATGTACAGAATGTATGGTTACAACGATACAAAATATAAAATATATAATGTTCTACATTAATAAGTGTTGCATGTGTTATTTTTGGAAAGCGTGAAAATCTCAGAAATGTACCTGGTGTGATATTTGGACCTTGAGATATGACCAAAGCATATCTATAAAAATGAGCGAAAGCAATAAAGATTAAATAAATATTTTGCATTATAGCAAAAATGAAATAGGTAAGGCATGGAAGGACAAAGGATTAGAAAATAATTATATCCACTATATTATATATCTTGCAACTTAAATAAACTTAAGAAAACAATTTTTACTTTGAGAACGTGAAGATGTTCAAGTCTATACAAATGAAACCTCAATGTGGATCGCCGTTTTGTCTTTTAGGTACATTTGACTCTATAATGGATAGTATGAAGTAACCACCGATCGAATAGCATGAGATTTGAGAGATTTGTGGTGGTTCATGTCTCCTCCTTCATCAAGTGTCATGGATTCTCATTATATTCAGGGCCGTAACTTATCAGGGACAGGGTTTTTAAAATTAAATATCTTATCAAAGAAATAGATTCTGTTCAAAATTTGCATTAAGTCCATTGAGTATATATATTCAACGCATTAAATTTTTGTTTGAAAGCGGATTACTTGAATATGAAGTTATATCTTGTTTTTTTAATAGTTTAGATTTGCCAAGAAGTGCAACGTTGAGAAAAATATATTGAAATTTATTTCCGTAATCGATGCTCGTTTATAGCGAATCGAAGTATGGATTAGCGAGAAAGCCACATCAGAGGAATCCTGGAGAGCGTTCTCATTATCAAAATCGAACTAAATGCAAATTAAATGATTTTATGTTACTTTTGTATGGAGAATTTCACAAATCTGTGTGCTAGCTATGAAGGATAGCGTTAGTTTGTCACATTTTGATATACTTGATCAGACTGTCCGCACTAACTCATATTCACAGTCTACTTCAATTGTCGGTTAGGTGCGAAAACCTTCTCGAAAACTCCAATAGTATTCATTAACCAGCAGTTTAGGTAGATTGTGAATAGAAGAGTTTTAGCGATAGACAATACTGTTTTAGATTTCAGAACTCGCTTGACAATGGCAAATGCACTGAATATTTATTGTAACCAATTTAAATTTTTGCCAAAGCATATTAGACATTTAAAATAGGACTCTCAAATATTGCAAATCGAAGTACGAATTATCTAGAAATTCACTTCAAAAGTCTCTAGTTTGCGTTTTAACTATCCGATGGTAACACGATTTATGGCACATTAGTTAGGTGACTGGGGTGCTTTTGTCACTGAAAGGTTAATGCTGCAAATCAAACTAAACTAAATTTTCATTACAATAATGCGCTTCTCATACGTTAAATTAAATTTTTCGGCAAGTTTCAGCAAAAAATAACTGTCAGCTATAAACGGAAACATAGTGCCGTATTTTCTATATTTGACCAGACTCTCTGCACAAAGCGATTGCCAATATGGTTAGCGAATACAATATCTTGTTGACAATAAAGGCTGGGCATTTATAGTAACACATCTTTTTTTATGTGAAGGTAAAACTGAGCTGTGCCGAAGGTAAATTGCACAGGTGTTATTGAACACATATTAGACTACTACAGAGAGACATTTCAACAAAATTTCGCAAGAAAACCTTTTCACAATAAGCATATCATTTGAGTTAGTATTTTCTTCGCCACTGTTTTCTGTACTTTAGTTCTCCAAATGAGACAAAGATAGGGACGCATCTAAGAACCCTATTAGGAGCCTATATTCGTAACACGAAGACATTTGAAAACTAATGATAAACCAATGGAAGCATCCTTTTCAAATTTCTTATTTGCAGTTTCATAGTTAAATGGATTTTTTTGCTTGCGATATAAGGTCTATTTAACGAGGCACTTTTGCGCTTTTGGTTATAATTTTATATTTAATAAGGACACTTTCACTTCCGAAACCTGTTTTGAAAGTGTCTTTAGAAAAAAAACCGTACTAAAATCGGAAAAAGTGTATTATCGACTTCAGATATCCTATTAAAAACTATTAATATGCAAACAGAAGATTTGAAAAGAACGTTGATTGCCATTAGATTACAATTAGCTTGCGAGTGTCTTCGTGTTACAAGCTTAGGCTCTTATGTGGTTCTATAGCTCCTACGGGTTTATTGTGTTCTGTCTATCTACCACAAATATTGAGCACGAAATAATTAAAGTGACTTAAGCAGGGTACCACCAATTTACTTGTTCAAACATATATTTCTCCATAGAAGTTTCTCAAGGTGTTCAAATTTTAATATAACAAACATTTAATGAAATTAAATTAATAGTTTTTTTAATTCTATAATAGTACATTTCCGTTCACCGGTCGGTGGTGACAAATCACCAAATATTGTACCAATCACCATCATTAACATTGGCTAAACCTAGTTCATTGGATCAGACTACGAAAAATCAATGTTATTTGTATTGATATGATTTTTATATAAACATAATTTCATAGCTGTTTTAATTTAATTGTTCATTTTTTATTAAGGCTAATAAAATTCCGGAATTTTATGAAACAGTTAATAAGTTACCGTGACATTAAGATTCTTATGGCAAACTTTTCAAAATGTTTACTCGAACTGTGCTAATGAATATTACGTCTAACAGCGGTCTTTATTTCGGATAGAAGTTTATTTTGATAGAATGAAATATTTGTTATATAATGGCAAATCTGATTGAGATTTAAGAAAAGGAAAAGCTTATTTCAGCGTGTGTAAATTATAAATGCTTTGTTAAAATAAAACACTTACTTTATGGAATAACTTTTTTGAAAGTATTTTTTTCCTGCTGATGTTGTAGAAGTTTAAATACTTTGTGAAAAGATGGATGGCATCATATTCCGTCACCAAGACAGAAAATTGTTATTGCTGATATTTTCGCCAGAAAAAATTGCTGCTTAACATTTGAGTCATTATGTATATACGTGTGTATAATATTTCATTTTAATACGTTTTTTCTCTTTAAAAAGACACTTTAAACTCAGATATTTAAAATAAACTATTAATATTTGGACCAACTTGTACTATACAAAATGACAATAAATGCTTTCAAGCTGTTTCATTACATGTTGAATTGTTCATAAGTCGAGACATCGCAACTTATCTAATAACAAAAAGGTAATACAAAGGTTCAAACTTTAACTTAACCTTGTTTTACCAATAACTTATTGCAAAAGAGCAGTGTAGAGCGCCCTCTAATGATGAACTAAGAAAGCAAACTCGCTTCGCCATGTTAATGACAACTAACTACAAGGACTAAGTTTAATTAAAATACTTCTTGAACGAAAGCTAAAACGCTAATTATATAATAAGCAGAGAGAGATGAACATTTATTATAGGCTAATTCCATGCGTGAATGTAGTGCAAGTCACATAGTCACAAACATTTACCGTTCTGTGACACTGGTATTTTTTTAAAATAAATTATTCACTGTATTTAATTGTAGCTATATGGGTATGAATAAGTCAAATTTTCCTTTACTATAATACTAATAGTCAAACAGCAGCCATTTACATCTTTGTGACTGAGACTACATCCACGCATGGAATTAGCCTATACTGATTATGTCCTTGCTCTAAGGCTGTCCAGCACATCAAACTTTTTTTTTGAAATATTAAATTTGAAGTTAAGGACACGCCATGACAAGTGAAATTTGCAAATTTTAGATTTCTTTTTTCTATTTTCTTTTTTTTTCGCACAATGCAGTCCTTTACAGTATTTCTAAAAATAATATTAAAACATTCATATTAGACTCTTTAAATTGTTTTGCTAAGGATATAAAATTTCTCTTTATCTGAGAATGACCCGTATGTTAATATATTATGTTTTCAAAGTGGAAATACCTTATTCTTTTCAGATCACTTGTTTATGCATCAAACTAAGATTAATGCAGAAATATTGCTTTCCCCTGGCATATATCCAACTTCCCAAGGAAAAGAAGTGAAACCTCAACAATTATTCCCCTTACGCCCTATTTCTACTGAAGCGAGAATAAAATTATGCATAATTACCTTTCATATTATTACTATAACGCTAACTGCACCTAATATTTTTTGATTAAAAAATGTTGTAGTTTAAAAAAAAGTTGTATTAAAAATACCAGTGTCAAAAACAGATGTATTTAATAAATCTGTAATGCTTTTCTTTGAATTATATAAATCAATAAAATATAAAATATTTCTAATTCAAAAGCGTATGAGTATATATTTTATTTTTCTTCGACAATTAATAAAAGTACATATAATTATCTCAACAATTATTTCCCTTATGCCCTATTTCTACTGAGGTGAGAATAAAATTATGCCTAATATTTTTCCTTTCATATTATTACCATAAAGCTAACTGCACCTAATATTTTTTTGGAAGTAAATGCAAGCTAAAATATATGCTGTAGTATAAAAAAAGTTGTATTAAAAATACCAATGTGAAAAACATATGTATTTCTAAATCTGTAATACCTTTCTTTGAATAAGTCTATAAAAGAAATATTTCTAATTCAGAAGGGTATAAGGGTATATATTTAATTTTTTCCGATAATTAATAAAAATGCACATAATTATCTTTTATATTTTCATACCGCTAATGGAACCTAATTTTTCGGAAGTCGATGGAATGTCTAAAATATGACGCAGTTAAAAAAAGTTAATACATCCATTATAAATATAAAAGGTATTTTTCTTTTATATTGAAAGTAATTAACAGAAAAAATAAGATATATATTTATACTTTTTAGGTGCGTTCGTAATTATATAAATACGTAGCACCTATTGTCGTCGTCTGATCCGTCCGTCTGTCTGTTCGTCCGCATATAACAACGAAAAAACTACCCAAGCGAATGGTTTGAAATTTAAGATATATTATCTTTGCAGAATTTTGTCGTGACATTTCAAATTTTATGAAAATCGAAACAAAACTTTGAAAATATTAATAAAAATATTTATATAACTAGCTATTGTACGAACGCACCTCATTTGTCACGTTTGACGCACAACTTCCAACTTGTTTAAATTGGAATAATTAATCTTTCATTGCCTTATATAATTAAACAAATGCATTACAGATTGATTAATCCATTTCTGATACCGGAATTTTTATAATTTTTATTTTTTCCTTTGATAACTGCCAATATAAAGTGAAATTACTGTTTATACTTATAATGGAGTATAAATCATTGTATACGTATTTACAAATAGATAATTATTAATACAGTCAGTCTTAGCCCACTGAAGGACTAAATTTAGTCTCAAACAATGTTTTTCATCATTTTTGTTTATTTCACGACATACATGAATCCACACTTATACTTTCGCGGTACATTTAAATTCGCAATTATAATTTCGCGTCGCACTTGCAGCAACAATTAGACTTTCGCTGCTCTTAATCCTATAAATTGTCTTTGACAGCACACTTTAGTTAAGGTAATTAACACCATACGAAAGATACACAACATGTAAACTTTTTTATAAACAGAAAGAATATGTTTTGTCACAACATTATTTTCGAAATTTTAACGAAGTATCTCATGTATTTTTCATGAAATATATATCATTTATTTTTTATTCTACCTTTGCTTCTAATCATACTTGGATCCATCCCGGGTTTCCTAAATACAGACTATCAGTTAAAAAAATTTTTTTTATTGGAAACTAATACTTTTTTACATCAATTATATATGTATATTTTAGATTGCCCACTAGTAAAACTAAATAGCATTATTTTACTGGGAAATATTAGGTATTCAAATAAAGTTTTCAAATTTATAAGATGCGTTACTTTCGTATGAACCATAGCCAAAGATATCAACAATGTTTTCCCTATTAACGGCAACTTATTTTTATTCTAATTATTTCAGCGTTTAATTGCGTAGTTTAATTGCATATATGTCAGAATTTTGTTTTATGTGTATTATTTTATCCATGTAGTTATTTATGAAATGTCAATTTCTTTATGTAATATTAGACAGAAACAAATGCTAAACTATATGTATTGTTGAACAAACGAGTTAATCTTCTAAAATAGAGCTGCTCTCGCTAGAGATCGATTTAAAAAGCTTGCTTAAAAACTATAAAAAATGAGTAAAAGTCCCGCCTCCCTCCCAACTCTGCCCCTGGGTGGAAAGGGGGGCAACTTTGAAATCTTAAATTTTAAACCCCCCTTTTTATCACAGATTCGGATTATACGGGGAAAAATACGTAACTTTTGTATTTAACATTTTCTTCGAAACATCGTAGATGGCGCTCTAACCGAGTAAAATGCGGTGAGAATCGTTTCCATTGAAAAGTCTGGAAACGATCGAATGACTCGAGAAATATACACCGGATTGAAAAAGGAAAAATACGTGTTCAATATTTTAGAAAAATCTATTTAGGGATAGAAAAGTTGCCATTTTTCTAAAATATTGAAAACGCTTTTTTCCGTTTTTCAATCCGATGTACGAGGGTCGATCCAGAAATAAGGTTCCCATCAAATTTACAAATAGACAACATTGTTTATTCACATAGAAATTTACATCGTTGGAAAGGAGAAAGTTTGCTCTATTTCTTTACATAATCGCCATCTTTTTCTACTCATTTTTGTAGACGGTGTTCCAATTTCTGTATCCCAATGTCGTAGAATCCTCCCGCCAACCCGTTGAGGAAACGTTTCACATCATCTTTGACGTCATCGTCGCTCCGGAAGCGTTGGCCACACAAGTGTTCCTTTAACTTGGAGAACAAGTGATAATCACTTCGAGTGATAACAATTGATAACAGCCGATTTCCAGACTGTAAGGTGGGTGGGGCATGACAGTCCACCCAAATTGTGTCAAAAGTTCCTGGGTTTAACGGGAGAGGTAAGGTCGGGCGTTGTGGTGAAGCAACGTTACACAGGCTGTCAGTCGTCCTCCCTGGCGGTTCTGGACGGGCGGGAGTCCCTTTGGCGTGCAAAAAGCGAATTACGAAACGAATCTCGTACTTGGCGGGATCAACAATGGGAACCTCCATGCTGAGCCAAGAATGAGCGGCGCAGCACAGCGCGGCTGGAGTAATCGCGAGTGCAGGAAGAGCCAAACACAGCGCCGTTGCCGTATTTCGCTTTGCACCTTTCTATGCGGCTGGAGCTCTTTGGGAACCTTATTTCTTGATCGAGCCTCGTATATTTCTGAGTTATTCGAGCGTTTCGAGACATTGCAATTGTAACTATTCTCGCTGCATTTTACTCGATTACAGCGCCATCTTCAATGTTTTCATGCAAAAGTTATCCGAATCTGCAATAAAAAAGGCGGGGTTGTCATTTAAGATTTCAATGTTGCCCGCCCCCCCTCCTTTCCACCCATGGAGGCAGATTATGGGGGTGGGGGCAACTTTGATATCCCTAAATAGATTTTTCAAAACGATTGAACATGCATTTTTCCGTTTTTCATTCTGATGTATATTTCTCGAGTTATTTGACCGTTCCCAGGCTTTTCAATGGAAATGATTCTCTCTGCATTGTACCTAATTACACCGCCATCTACGATTTTTCGAAGAAAATGTTCAATACGAAAGTTACGTATTTTTTCTCGTAGAATTCGAATCTGCAATAAAAAAAAGGGGGAGGGGGGTATCATTCAAGATTTCAAAATTGCATTTAAATCCAGCAACACAAATCCAGCTTTTAAACATTGAAGATCTCCAGTAAAACTTCGATAGTTAGTGAATATTTTAATATTAAAAAAACACTTACAGTTTTGCAAGAGGAATTTTAATGAAAAGTATTTTTTAATTATTTGTATAAACATAACGCAACGCACGATTTGTTAATTTAAAACTTTTGCAAGTTGGTTGATCAGAATAATAAACATCACCGAATTTCTCCGACATAATTGAGACTCTTACCAATTTTTAACACCAGATTTAAACCCCTTGATACTAGAGATTAGGAAGAAAATGATCTTGTATACATGTGATCGTTTCACTCATTATTTCATTATTAATAGTGGACTTTAAAGGAATTAAAAGACAATGTATGGAGAAGCAGTTAAAAACATCTTGAATGGTGGATTTATCTTAACTTATGTTCACAAAATGAGTTTATTGTTGCAGTTAATTTCTCTTAACGGATTCATGGGCAAAATAATTTAGTTGCTTAAAAATTGACTGCTAGAAAAATTTAGGTAAAATGTATATTTGTTTTATTTTATTCGAAGTATGTTTATATAGGTGTATAGACTTTAATAAGTAGGTTTTATAATTTAATGAAATATTTCTTGCATTACTTCGATTTTCCATAAAAATTAATTTAATGTAATGAATTGCATTAAAGATCAGCGTTAAAATAATGAAGATCTCTTGAAAATTTATCTACCTTGAAAAGCATTTAATATTAGACAGAATTACTATTGACAATAGAAATTTTAATTAAATGCATTAAGTTCAAGGAACATACAACGAGGTTAATTTAAAACACTTGAAAGTTAACTTTATTAGAGAAATAAATTGCATTGAATTTCAGCGACATAAATTGGCTTCTAGCCATTTTCAAGTAAATTCAGACTTAAATTACACTCTGATACCAGGGCTTACTAAGAAAATCACCTTATTTGCATGTTATCTTTTATTCATTATATCGATATTATGAGAAAGCACCTTTAGAGGATTTAAAGTTAATATAGGGAAATATAGTTTAAACGTCATGAATGGTACATTTATATTAGGTTAGTCCTGAAATGTGGGTTTAACTTAGTCCTTAACTCAATTTTTAAAACACGTGCAACATCCATAGCACATAAATATTTCTAATTTAATATGTAAGTTTGAATAAACTATAGTAAAATGCTTTCAATTTTAACACATCATACAAGTGAAACAAATGTATAATTCAAAATAATGTGTATGGTTACGTAGGTATATTTTATTAAAATGTATGTTTTCAATTAAATATTTCATAACTATTTCGCCATTTCATTAACATATATTGCCTTGAAATAATTCAATCATAAAATTTCGCTACTTTGAAAAGCAGTTAATATTAAAAATACATATATTGTTTACAAGGAAGGCTTTAATTAAAATCTTAAAGTTTAAATAATTTTATAAATTTAACACTTTCACTGACAAGCCCGTGTTAATACGTTCACTAAGCTCCAGGTTTCACTGCAATATAAGCATTTTTTAAATTAACTCTTCGCCTGTGAAACCCGAATTCAGTTTGGGCAAAACAAATACACAATTTTGGAATGCCCGACTTGACTTCGGGCAAGAGAAAAATCGGTGTTTAAATTCCAGAAGCCCGAACTCGTATTGGGTAACACAAATGCGCCAAATTTGGAATTTTAGACCTGACTTCGGGCAAGAGAAAAATCGGTGTTTCAATTCCATGAAGACCAAAATGGGTTCGTCCGATGCATAATATATAATTTCCCATTTTCCAAATAGATGGTGATACTTTCCCGTGAAAAGTTCGGCAGTTTCGTGCCATTTGTCGGATTTTTGTAATTTTTCAATTCTTCCCAAAATTTACTTAAAGCACAATATGTTTGATAGGCAGGTATATAATTTTTTAAAGTTAAAAGTTTATTTGCATTGTTTTTAAAGAGAAACTTTTATTTTTAATTTTTTGGACGTTTTTCTCAAATTTATTCCACAGGCAAAGGGTTAATATAGTTCTACAAATATAATGCAGTAAAATATAATGCTGCAGTAAAATATAATGCAGCATATAAATATAATGCAGTAATGATTGATACCCTAAAGGTTTACATTCATATATACATAAGTTTATATATATATATATATATATATAATTTTGGAATAATCACATTTTTTAAAGCTTTTAACCCATTAACACCCAAATTATTTTCTTTGTTAAAATTTAAATTTTAGATTTCCCACCACTTTTAAATGAAGGGTGTTTTTTCTTTTAATTTATCAAGGGATTTGTCTCGTGAAAGAGAGTATGTATTTATCTTCATATTTACTGGTGTGAAAGACGCTTTCTTGCCAATAAGTCTAGTGATCTAAAAATATGCCACTGCTCGTTAATGGGTTAAAATAAAATTCAGAGAAAACAATACAATTTAGCACTTTTGCTTTAAAGTCAGAGGCTTAAATTAACATACTACTTGTTAATTTAAAACTCTTTGAAGTTACGTTTATTATAGAAATATGTTGCATTGAATTTTAGCAACATAAATTGGATTCTAGACAGTTTAACGTGAATTCTGACTTAAATCCCACTCTGATAGATGACTTAATTAGAAAATCGCCTTATTTGCATGTAATACTTTTACTCGTTATTTTACTATGAAGATCAAAGGACTTTAGATGAATAAAAGATAATATATAGAGATGCAGTTTCAACGTCATGAATTGCATATTTATATTATTAGAACACACATATATAACGCCTGCATTCAGCATTTAAAGATATACAATCATTACACAGACAAACATACATTACATACAATAATCCAACATGGAGTGAAAAATTAGCCAGAGCCATGAATCGAACCTGGGTCCACAGCGTTCCGGGATGTTGTTCTAACCACTGAGCAACTCCGGCTGATTCCTGAGTCTGCAATTTCTCACTAATAATATATTCGTAGATCGGTGGAATAGTAAAAATCTATTCACCGTTGTCCTGTCATCCAAGGCTGGTTGTTGATGGCTGGTGTCCTCTCCAACATGGTTTATTAGTGAAAAATTGCAGACTCAGGAATCGACCTGAGTGGTTAGAGAAACAGCCTCCTGGCTAGATTCCTGCTCTGACTAATTTTTCACTCTATGTTGGATTATTGTATGTAATGTATGTTTATCTGTATAGTAATTGTATATCTTTATATTTATGTTAGGTTAGTCCTTTAATCAATTTAATAAAACATGTGCTATATCTCTAACTATTTATTAATATAATGAAGAAATGTGTAATTATGAAGAAACTTTAGTATAATGTATTTACTTTCAATAAATGTAAAATTCACATTAATGTGTGTGGTTATCTATACTAATAAAAGAAAGTTTCGCTCTCTGTGTGTGTCTCTTGGCGATGGCTAGGAAATTCTAGCGCACCTAGAAGCCTAAAAATTTATATTAAGGTAGTCCAGGACCTCTACTGGTGCACCTGAGTCTCCGAATTATAATATTTTGAAAATTAGACTAATTAATTAAAAACTGATCAAAGACCACAAAGAAAAAAGCATTCTTCCTAAATCCGCGCGCCCATGCTCAGAAGCCTTTCTACCGTACATTCCGTGAAGAGAAGAAACAAATCGTCAGTCAGCCTGTTTATTTTTCCATTTTTCTAAATTTGTCACGGGCGGACGACTGTAAATACTCAAAAAACGTCACCATATTCTCAAAGAACATACTTTTACGTCTCGAACGATTTGATCGTTTTGGAAAAATTTTCACATTTAATCCTCTCAAAATAATAATAATAATAATAATAATAATAATAATAATAATAAATATAAAAATATATAGAAAAATCTATATAATACGAACGTCAAATTCACCCAATAAAATATTTATAAAGCACAATGTAAACACATTGATAAGTTACGTTACTATCGAGGTGCAATAAATCAAACTACAGCTTCAAAACATTAAAACTGTAAGATGTTAAAATTTCATGAGCTTTCGGCTAAACATTAGCCTTCCTCAGATGAACAACAAGCAGTCGAGGAGACGCTGCTCCGAAATGGCGCGTTTTGGACAGGCTAGGAATGGGCGAAACCAAACAGACATGAAATGAAGGGGGTGACTGAAGTCCGGATGATACCATTACCAGCTGGGGTGGGTCAAGAGAAACCGAAAACCCCAGTGATACCTAGCATAAGCATATTGTACCATAAACGAGGGATCTGATAAGGTAATACATCATTACATGCATTATCACCACTTTTCAAAATCTCTAGGGACTCTCTGATTATGCAACTATTATACTGTGAACCTCGTGAAATTATTTTAGCTTTACTGAAAAATACTGTATAAAAAAGTATTATGTAGTCGTTTATCCAAGTCAATATTGGTAAGATTGATATACTGTACTGGTTTTTGCTGTGGTATTTTATAATGCATATTATCTTTAAGTTTATTGAACTTCCGATATATAATTTCCTCCTTCCTTACTCGCTGGTTAGTACGGTAGATGTCTACTATGCGTAGAAAATCATCAAAATCTGTTTGCTCCAAAGATTTTGTTAAGCTAATGTACAGATACAACACTTTTTCTGAAAGTTGATCAATCAATTTAAATTTACTTCTTATGATCGACTTTAAGGCTAAAAAATCCAATTTAAATGCAACTGTAGGAATGATACTATGAACAAGCTTATTGCTATTCTTCAAAAACGTAGGTATAATTTTTGATCCCTTACATAACTGTAAAAATCTAATATTAATAATTTCTCTGTCTAATCGCAATCTTTCTGTCCTGAATCTCCTCATTACTTCTGTGCGTTCAGACATATCCAGTATCGATAAAATACAAATAAAAATATATAGAAAAATCTATATAATACGAACGTCAAATTCACCCAATAAAATATTTATAAAGCACAATGTAAACACATTGATAAGTTACGTTACTATCGAGGTGCAATACATCAAAATAGGAATCTTTGGAGCAAACAGATTTTGATGATTTTCTACGCATAGTAGAAATCTACCGTACTAACCAGCGAGTAAGGAAGGAGGAAATTATATATCGGAAGTTCAATAAACTTAAAGATAATATGCATTATAAAATACCACAGCAAAAACCAGTACAGTATATCAATCTTACCAATATTGACTTGGATAAACGACTACATAATACTTTAAGTTTGGGACCTAAACATATGTTTGAAAAACGACCAAATGTAATGAATATAATTACAGATTGTGAATTGATTGTTAATAAAATGGACAATAATAATAAAGATGAAATTAGGTGCATGTTATACAATAATGTCAATAGGTACTTAAAGGAAAAGACCCATAAACAAGATAAACATACTAATATTATTAAACAATCTAAAAATAGGTCAGACATTACCATTATACAAACAGATAAATCAAATAAGTTAGCAGTTATGTTTACTCAGGATTATATCACTAAAATGGAGCAATGCATTACTGATATGAATTGTGAAAAATTGAACAAGGATCCTAATACCAATATTAATAGGAAAACTCATGAACTGATTAAACATGGCACATGGCCAAGTGACATTAAAATTAAACTGGCTATTAATAAAACTGCAGTCACCCCCCGATTACAGGGGCGTTTAAAAGACCATAAGAAAGATTTCCCCCTCCGCCCTATTGTTTCAAAATGTACAGCACCAACCTACACAATAGAGAAATCATTTGTACCACTACTTAAATCAATGCTACCCCCCACTGAGCATGTAGTCAATTCTACTGCAGATTTAGTTAGCATAATTAAAGGCTTTAAACTGGAAGATAACAGCATTCTAGCAAGTTTTGATATTAAATCTCTGTATCCTTCTATTGATGTTCAGGAAGTTAAACCTATTATTGAAAATAGCATTATAAATAACCCAGCTTATAATGACAGTATTAAACATACTCTGATTTCCAGTATAAACTTAATTACTAACAGCAACGTTTTCTTATTTAACGGATGTTATTATAAACAATCTGAGGGAGCCCCTATGGGTTCACATATCTCTGGATTACTGGCA
Organism: Maratus michaelseni; assembly: GCA_963931845.1. Lineage (NCBI taxonomy): Eukaryota > Metazoa > Arthropoda > Arachnida > Araneae > Salticidae > Maratus > Maratus michaelseni. The sequence goes on from OZ007595.1 coordinate 202,799,225, forward strand.
GAATTAAAATTACGACCTCTGGAAAAACGTATAATTTCTACACCCCCCTTTAAACCTGCATTATGGGTTAGATATGTCGATGACATACTACTCATATGGAATCACGGTATCTCTGCATTGAATGATTTTCTAGCGCATGCCAACAGTATAGATAGAAATATACAATTTACTTGTGAAATTGAAGAAAATAATTCATTACCATTTTTAGATATAGAACTTATTAAAAATATTTCAACACGTAGCATTGATAGGAAAGTTTACAGAAAACCTTGCAGATCCAATAACACAATATCATACAATAGTAATGTTCCGTTTAATTACAAAGCAGCAGCATATCGGTTTTATATCAAAAGGGCGTTTGAGGTTAGTTCAGAATGTTATTTAAATGAGGAGTTGAACAAAATTAAAGTGATTGCATATGAAAATGGTTTTTCAAACAAATTTATTAATAAGTTAATTTATGAGTACAGAAATAAACAAGCTACAATAGTGAAAAAAGATATGCAATCTTCAAAATTCTACAGTATAGATTATATCCCGCATCTGTTTGAGCGGATTAAATACGCATTAAAGAAATATAATGTAACTCTTATCGCTAAACCCCCAACCAAGCTTAAATATTTGGTACATAGAATGATCGACCCTATTGATAACCGAGATAAATCTGGCATTTATATTATTCCTTTTAAAGTTAATGACAGTTCTAAAATATATTCATATATAGGCGTGACAACTCGCAAATTAAAAGAAAGGATTAAAGAGCATACAGCTGATATGAAAAAAGGTAAATTATCCACTGCTTTATCCAGATTAAATCAGGCCAAAGATATTGATGTATTTTTCAGTAAAGCTAAAATAATTTCACGAGGTTCACAGTATAATGGTTGCATAATCAGAGAGTCCCTAGAGATTTTGAAAAGAGGTGATAATGCATGTAATGGTGCATTATCTTATCCGATCCCTCGTTTATGGTACAATATGCTAGGTATCACTGGGGTTTTCGGTTTCTCTTGACCCACCCCAGCTGGTAATGGTATCATCCGGACTTCAGTCACCCCCTTCATTTCATGTCTGTTTGGTTTCGCCCATTCCTAGCCTGTCCAAAACGCGCCATTTCGGAGCAGCGTCTCCTCGACTGCTTGTTGTTCATCTGAGGTAGGCTAATGTTTAGCCGAAAGCTCATGAAATTTTAACATCTTACAGTTTTAATGTTTTGAAGCTGTATTTTGATTTATTGCACCTCGATAGTAACTTATCAATGTGTTTACATTGTGCTTTATAAATAATAAAAATAATCAAAGAGCGTCGAATTTATGTATATTTTCTCAGGTTTTCTGAGCCTTGCATCCGAGTTCACCAAATTAAATATCTGACTTTGCCCTTTTCAAAGCCATCATCAGATTTAATGAATACGAATTTCGTGATTTTTGGGAATTGTCCGATTTTTTAAAAATTTGCATTGGAGGTTTCGAGCAAGTTACGAAAAACCAAAAATACCAGACAATATTTACATTCGTTCCCTTTTTGAAATGTGAAATTGATTTTGAAAAATACGAATATTAACTCTTTGAAAAAAAATTCGCACTCAGCACTAACTTTTGCGAATTTCAGTTTTCTGTGAAATACAAAATCACGCATCGGCTCTCTAAAATAACCTAACAAAAACACACACTTAAAGACAGCTACGTTCTATAGGATTCAGGCTGAATTCTTTTAGTTAAAAAAAAAAATAACACTTTCGAAAATATCTTTTACCGTAAGTGAATTTCGCATTTCTAACGATTTCTCCTATATTTTAAAAATTCGAATCTACATTTATAAACAAGATACGAAAAACTAAAATTACTTCGCCTAATTTCCGTTTCTTTGCTTTTTAAAATCTGGTATCCGTTTTAAAAATTTTAAATTTTAACCCTCCGAAAAAAATCGTTCCACAACTCACTCACTCGATTTTCGTTTTTTGGCCCAGGTTTAAAAATCGGCATTGACTCGGGGAATGCGAAGACCGACAAACAGAAGACAGAAAATCATAGACAAGTTCATTTTCTTCAAAACGCACCATTGGGTTTTTAAAAATAATTCTCTATTTGGGCAATGCTTACCCGTGGTTGAATTTCAATTCTACTACAAAATCTGGTTGGGTGGAGTGTTCTGAAAAGACCTCTTCCAGAACAGATAGCGCCCACTGGCGGTGAAAAGTGAAACTACAGAAGTATGTCTGGTTCTCTGGGCCCGATTACGTCGAGCTTTGGCTCAATCGACTTGATATATCAGCTTTAAATATTTTAGTCGCACTTTCTAGTCATCTCTATCTCTATAAAAGAGTAAGTGTCTGTCTGCCTGCCTGCCCGCGGATTTCTCAGTAATTATAACACCTAGGACTCTAGAATTTTTGTCATGTGTAGATGTTGTCACCGGACAGTATACCTCGGGGCCGGATTTTTAAATTTTAATTTAAATTTTTTTAAAAAAATTAAAACGTGTATATGGAATTTTGGGATCGAGACTATTTCAAGCTCCTCCCATGAAATAGCCTCGGCAACGACATCCGTGGCAACGAAGCAGCCAGCCAATGAGAGCAGGTGCAGGATACAGGATTTTGGGTTCGAGGCTTTTTACACTCTCCGCCAAGTTCACGGTAACGAAGCAGCCAGCCAATGAGAGCAGCGGTTATTACGGGATATAGCGAGCGATAGCATTTCCTTCCTTTACGGAAGCGGCTAGCCACAGATTTCATTGTTTTGTTTATGTTTGAGTTTTATTTTAAAGAAAATGAATATACTTTTGACAGATTGAGATTAAAGTAGGTTAGTTTTGATTGTATTCATTCTTTGTATATTTAGTTGCCCCCATATATTATGTTTTAGGTAAGAATATAACTTGCATTTTACTGATTGCATTTTCCATGTTCTGAAATGAAACAAACTGTTTTCAATAACAAATCTTAATGAATTAAATTAATCTTACACCTTACACTTTACTATAAAATGTGCAGTTCTACAATTTATCGCATGTTACAACGTTCTCGGGAACTAAAAATGTAGTAAAAAGCTCTTAACAGAAAGATTGTAAATTAACAAACGCATATACATAAGATATAACTTTAAACTGATATGCCTCTTCAACTGTTGTCGAAATCAATGTAATGTAAATATTTCTTAAATATTATGATTTTGTTTAAGAATTGGAAACATTCAGTGAAGTGTAGATTGTATTTTTTCATCAAAACAATTTGATTTGTAAGTATGAGGTAAAAAAAAATCACCATTTTCTCACATGATGAGTTTCATCAGAAAGTAAAACAATAAATAAATATGAATGATTTGCGGAGCTGTTTCAAAATAATTATAAAGAATAAGTCTTTAAAAATGTAAAATCAATGTTATTTCTGGCCGAGCTTTTTAAAAAATAATTATAAACCATTTTAAATTGTAAGCATGTTGTAAAAAAATCACCATTTAGTGACAAATTTTGTGTTTTATAAGAATCGCCCAAGAACGGACATGCAATGTGATATAAAATTTATCTTGTCATCGCACTAATTATTTTTGTTGAGGGTTTTTGGGTGATGTTATTGAATTAGTGATAGAAACAGCTCCGCAAATCATTCATATTCACTTATTGTTTAACTTGCTGATAAAACTCATAATATGTGAGAAAACGGTGATTTTTTTTTAACTTCATATTTACAAATTAAATTGTTTTGCGGATTGTAAGTATGAGGTAAAAAAAAAAATAACCGTTTTCTCACATAACGAGTTTCATCAGAAAGTAAAACAATAAATAAATATGAATAATTTGCGGAGCTGTTTCAAAATAATTATGAAGAATAAGTCTTTAAAAATGTAAAATCAATGTTATTTCTGGCCGAGTTTTTTTTTTAAATAATTATAAACCATTTTAATTTGTAAGCATGTTGTTGTAAAAAAAATCACCATTTTGTGAGAAATTTTGAGTTTTATAAGAATCCACCGAGAACGGACATGGTATGTGGTATAAAATTTATGTTGTCATCACACTCTATAATTATTTTTGTTGAGGGTTTTCGGGCGATGTGATTGAATTTTTGATAGAAACAGCTCCGCAAATCAGTCATATTTACTTAATGCTTAACTTGCTGATAAAACTCATAATATGTGAGAATACGGTGATTTTTTTTTAAACTTAATATTTACAAATTAAATTGTTTTGCGGATTGTCAGTATGAGGTAAAAAAAAAATAACCGCTTTCTCACATAATGAGTTTCATCAGAAAGTAAAACAATAAATAAATATGAATGATTTGCGGAGCTGTTTCAAAATAATTATGAAGAATAAGTCTTTAAAAATGTAAAATCAATGTTATTTCTGGCCGAGTTTTTAAAAAAATAATTATAAACCATTTTAATTTGTAAGCATGTTGTAAAAAAATCACAATTTTGTGAGAAATTTTGAGTTTTATAAGAATCTACCGAGAACGGACATGGTATGTGGAATAAAATTTATGTTGTCATCACACTCTTTAATTATTTTTGTTGAGGGTTTTCGGGCGATGTGATTGAATTTTTGATAGAAACAACTCCGCAAATCATTCATATTTACTTAATGTTTAACTTGCTGATAAAACTCATAATATGTGAGAATACGGTGATTTTTTTTTTAAATTCTTATTTACAAATTAAATTGTTTTGCGGATTGTAAGTATGAGGTAAAAAAAAAATAACCATTTTCTCACATAATGAGTTTCATCAGAAAGTAAAACAATAAATAAATATGAATGATTTGCGGAGCTGTTTCAAAATAATTAAAAAGAATAAGTCTTTAAAAATGTAAAATCAATGTTATTTCTGGCCGAGTTTTTTTTTAAATAATTATAAACCATTTTACTTTGTAAGCATGTTGTAAAAAAATCACCATTTTCTGACAAATTTTGAGTTTTATAAGAATCGCCCGAGAGCGGACATGGAATGTGGTATAAAATTTATGTTGTCATCACACTCTATATAATTATTTTTGTTGAGGGTTTTTGGGCGATGTTATTGAATTTTTGATAGAAACAGCTCCGCAAATCATTCATATTAACTTAATGTTTTAACTTGCTGATAAAACTCATAACATGTGAGAAAACGATGATTTTTTTTTTTTACTTCATATTTACAAATTAAATTGTTTTGAGGAAAAAATACATCCTACACTGACTGCACTGAATGTTTTAATTTCTTAGCAAACTCAGAACGTTTAAGAATTATTTACATTATATTGATTTCGACAACAGTTGATGCGGCATATCAGTTTAAAGTTGTATCTTATATATGAGTTTTTTAAGTCAATGATGTGAAATTTATGATTATTTATTTATTGTTATTTACAATTTTTCTTTCTGTTACTGTTATTGGACTACATTTTTAGTTCCCAAGAACGTTGTAATATGCGATAAATTGTAGAACTGTACATTTTATAGTAAAGTGTAATATTAATTTGATTCATTAAGATTTGTTATTGAAAACAGTTTGCTTCATTTAAGAACATGAGCTGATATGTCTAGCGCTATGAAAACATTCAGTAAAGTGCAAAATATATTCTTACCAAACACATAATATATGGGGGAACTACGCATACAAAGAATGAATACAATTGAAACTAACTTATGTGAACCTCAATTAGCCAAAAATATATACCTTTTCTTTAAAATAAAACTCAAACATAAACAAAACAATGAAATTTGTGGCTAGCCGCTTTCAGCTGTGAACATGAACTGCCGTTGCTAGATCCTGGATCATCCCATATTCACACCTTGATAGGGAAAAGCGGATTAGGATAGGTAGATAGGGAAACCCCGTTATCGGATCGGGACATTAGATATAATTAAGACGCATTTGTAATAATTAGCGGGAATGGGATGTTTGTGTGTGTACTGTTTTTAATAAAGACAGTTGCATTTTTTCTGCAACCCTTTCACGAAAGTTTTTTCTTCAAACCTTTCACAAAATCAGTATTTTTTCCACAATCCTTTGACGAATTTCGTACTTTTTCTGTGATCCTTTGACTAAATTCAAGTTTTTTCAGCAATCATTTGACGAAATTTGCTTTTTTTTGTGATACTTTAACGAAATTCGTGTTTTTTCCACATATTTTTGTCGAGATTCATGTTTTTTCAGTGATCCTACGACGTAATTCGTGTTTTTTTCAGCGATCCTTTGATGAAATTCAAATTTTTCCTGTGATCCTTTGATAAAATTTGCATTTTTCCATGATCCTTTGATGAAATCTGCTTTTTTAATGATCCTTTGACAAAATTCGTGTTTTTTCAGCGATTATTTGATGAAATCCGTGTTTTTCTCGCGAACCTTTGACAAAATTCACATTTGCCAGCGATTCTTTGATAAAATATGCTTTTTTCTATTATGATAGGGAAAGGTGGATTAGGATAGGTAGATAGGGAAACCTCATTATCGGATCGGGACATTAGATGTAATTAAGAAACATTTGTATATTTGTAATAATTAGCGAAAATGGCGAGATAAAGGGGGTTGGGGGGGACGACTTTTTATTAAATAGCGCATTTGTTCTACATCAACTTCCTCTCACCACCAGGGGGTGCTTTGCTATCTCTGTTTCTATGGGCTGGATCACGACGGGGTATGGCTCTTTCCACTCGACATCAATAGAGCTTACTGATTTTAGTTCGGATTTTCACCACGGGGGGCGCATTCATATCTTTGTTTCTATGGGCTGGATCATGACGGGGTATGCCTCATTCGACTCGACATCGATAACCTTAATGATTTCAGTTATGTTCGTATAGAACATATCGTGCCCCCTGGCGGTAGAAGGTGTAACTAAAGGATTTTGCAGCTAACTCGGGTTCTATGGGTCACATCACGACACGCTTTGGCTCATTCGACTCGACATCAATAGAGCTTACCGATTTTAGTTCTGAATTTCACCACTAAGGGGTGCTTTCCTATCTCTGTTTCTATGGGCTGGATCACAATGGGGTATGGCTCTTTCCACTTGACATCGTTAGAGCTGACTGATTTTAGTTCGGATTTTCACCACCAGGGGTGCTTTTTTATATTTGGTTCTATGGGCTGGATCACGTCGGGGTATGGCTCATTCGACTCTACATAGATAGAGCTTATCGATTTTCACCACCAGGGGCGCTTTTCTATCTCTGGTTCTATGGGCTGGATCATGAAGGGGTATGGCTCTTTCGACTCTACATAGATAGAGCTTATCGATTTTCACCACCAGGGGCGCTTTTCTATCTCTGGTTCTATGGGCTGGATCATGAAGGGGTATGGCTCTTTCGACTCGACTTACGGTAATATATGGGAGTGTGTATGGCACGCCCAGTGTTTGCTGTCTATGGTAGTGGGGCCCCAACATTAGATTTGTTTAAAAATAAAAAAATGTTCAACACTGATTTCAGGTACATTTAAGGTTGTTGGCACGGGCAACGCCGGGCGGGTAAGCTAGTCTAGTATAAGTATATATATATTTTTTACTATGCATGTTTTTTAGTTCAACAAATATTTTGTAATTACTTCGTCTTTGCATTAACATGTTATGCACTAAAATCATAAAAATTCCCAATAAGTTTCGCTACCTAGAAAAAAGTTAATATTAAATATATATAGCTGACGAGGAATGTTTTTAATTTATAGTTTTTTTATTATTAAAGCTATTTTATATGACTAAAGGAACATGCGATCAATTTAATTAATTCACTTGAAAGTTAAATTTATTAAAGAGATAAATTATATCGAATTTTAGTCATAGTTTGGTTTCCCATCCGAAATACGGATTTAAATCACAAATTTATACCATGGCTCGGAAAAAAAAAATTATCTTATTTGCATGTAATCTTATTGCGATATCATTAGTCAGACTTTTAGAGAATTAAAAGTTAATATATGGTATACGGCTATAGATTATAAATGGTTAATTTATCTTAATATAATAAGTTTTATTAATGAGTTTTTAGTTACAGTTCATTTCTCTTAACTTGAGAAAAAATCAGTTTTAAAACATTATATAAATAGAAAAAAATAGCATTGTAATATTTGATTATGTAGGTATGTTCTTTTAAATAAAATATGGATAAACATTTAACTTATTTACGATCGAATGAAATATTTCATTAATTTTTTTTTTGCCTCTTCTTTTAAATATTTTTTATTTATTTAGTACCGATTTATCTTTGATTTCAATTAGCTCTGATTTGAGACAGTAAACATAACCGTAAAATTTTCCTATCTAGGAAATAATTTAGTAGTCAAAAATATAATACTGCTGACGAGATAATTTTTAAATAAACTTTTTTTAAATAAAATATTTTATAAATTTAAATGAATATGCTTCGTATTAATTTAAAATTCATGAAAGTCTTGTTTATTACTAAAACCATCTTCATAAAATTTTGTCTACATAGACAGTTTCAAATAAAATGCAATCTTAAATCAAACTTTAATACCAGATTCTTAAAAAGAAAATGATCTTATTAGCATGTAATCATAATTTCGTTATTTTAGTAGCATTATTAACAGATTTAAAAAATAAAATATGGGTTGGTCTACAGAGATTACATTTAAGCATTTTTAATAATATGTTTATCTTGAATTAATTTACTGTTTAATTATTTAATTATATGCAATTATATTTATTTTTTCTCAATTAATTCATAAAAAAACTTTTGTGGTTTTTGAAATTCAATGATGGCTCCCAAATGGTCCGTCTTTTAAATACCGGTAATTTCTTAGATATATATATTTTTTTAATTTCCTTGCAAATTTTGCAGAAATCACCTTCGTAGGTAAATTTGTGGGGAAATGTTGTAGGAACCAACCATGATATTTCCTGTTAAAAAATATCGGTATTTAGTTGGCGGACCATTTGGGAGCTCTGGGGGAAGGGTTAATATTTTTACTGGCGAAATAATTACACTATGTTTAATTTTTTGCACTGGGTAACTGCTTAACTTTAAGAATGTAAAAAAACTCTTTTTACTTAACCAACATACGTAGTATAGGATAAGTCTTGTAATCGTTTTGAAAATCGAACAAAAAAAAAAATTGGCGGATTTACACGTTTCAGACACTGGAGATTCCGAAAAAAAAAAAAAAAAAAAAAAAAAAAAAAAATTGCCGTCCGTCTGTCTGTGTGTGTGTCTGTAAACGCTCGGTTTCCCGAACAAATTGAGATAGACTTAAAATTTGGTGTGTACTTAGTATGTAATAATGGGAAGAAGTATATTGAATTTCAGTAACCTCGATTATTCGGAACTATTATTTTCGGACTCTCGAAGTATTCGTTCTGATAAAATGTATCTAAAATTTTTCGAAATTGTTTATTTCAAGGAGTGAATATAAAAGACAATAAAAAAACATAAATTTTGCTTAAAGAATGAAGTCAATCGCATAAATAGTTGCCGAGATATTTGTAATCCTATTTACCACACTCTTCGATTTTTCATGACCCTGTATTTCATTCAAATTTCAATTCAAAGATATATTTTAATTGGAAATGAGACGCTTAATCTGAAGCAGTAAACCGTTAGTTAATATGATTATCAATTTTGGAGTTATAAGGATGTTTCTTTTACGCAATTCAGTAATATAGCATTTAAAGTTTATGACGTCATCAAACCACGATTTTATTCGAATTGCAATGAATTTTATAAGTAGTTTACACATGTTTTATTTTCATATTTTATATTATGCATATCCATGATGGGTAAGTATTACCTTGGCCTCCAACGACTAGTTATAAAACTTAAGATAACTTTCTGCGCTGACTACCAGCTTTTATGATATTTGTAAAAACTTGCGCATAACTTTAACTATGCTATAAAAGAAGAGAAAATGTAATTGTGAAAGAACTACTGTAAAATGCAGGGTGCGCCGCCAAACATTTTTGATAGAATTTTTCGTCTTATTTATCTTAAAAATATTATATATTCTGAAATTAAACGAAACGATGATTCCGTGATTTTTAAATATTAAATTTAAAAAATAATCAGATATAGTGGTGCGAGACACCTTGATAATTCCAAGGTGTGTACGCAACCTGAAAATGCATTAAATTTCAACGAATCATACATGTGAAAGAAATATTTAATTAATTGGAATTAATTTGTATGGCTATATATTTGTATATCTTTGTTTACTATATGTGGTTTTCAGTGAAACAAATAATTCTCTGTTTTTTTTTTTTTTTTCGCTTATCTTTTAAAATGCTTTGTATTGAAATTATAAAGCGCTCCAGAAAAATCCCACATTTGGAAATTTGAATTAATATTTGAAAAAAAAAGAATTATTCTAGACCAGGGTTTCTCAAACTATGGTACGCGTACCAGTAATGGTACGTGGAGCTCTCGCTACTGGTACACAAAAGTCTGATGCTGGTATGTGAAATGAAATACAGTATATTATTATGAAATCAAAAACGGCTTATGTTTATTACTCGGGAAGTTTTCGAATGCGATTTAAGGATTCTAAACGCTATTATCTTTTTTTGTTACTAGATTTTAGCCCAAAATATCTATGTGAATGTACTTTTTCTTCTATTTTTTACATGAAAAACAACTACAGGAAAAAAAAAACTAAACATCGAATTTGACTTACGACTAAAGCTAACTAATATTGAACGAGACATGAGGAAGTTATGCTCGATAGAACAAGCTTGCCCTTCTCATTAACGATACTAGGGAATTACTGCAATAAAGCTACTATGTATGAATCAGCAGGTCTGTGTGTCATAAGTATTGTGGTTGTTTTCCAACTAAAACACTGTATTTTGATATGGTATGTATAATTAAAATGTAATGATGATAATACTTTTTATTTGAATATTAATATAACGCAGTCAATCTGAGTAACAATTTAGTAATATAATCATGCATTTTGAAGTAAAGTAACACCTGCTAAGACGGAAGCATAAAAGACCTCGGAAATATTCCGTTTTATACAGGTTTTGTTTTTGCAGTGCTTTTTTCTTATTAGCCTTATGTTTGTTACTTGGTGGTACGCGGAAGTATGAGCTTCGATTTAGTGGTACGCCTGTATAAAAGTTTGGGAACCCCTGTTCTAGACGAAAGAAATTTTATTTAAAAGCTGTATTTAATTAAATGCATAAAATTTTCAAACATCAATGTATGGTGATGCAGTTTAGACATAAATCATATAATCTTGATTTATTAATTTTTTATAAGTATAAATGTGAAAATAGTTTTAAAAAAATACTCTGATACATATTCTGAAACTAATTGAAACAGTGATACCGTGATTGAAAATATTAAATTAAAAAAAAAACTAATCAGATATAGTGGTGCGAGCAGGGCTTTACAAATTTGCTAAAATCTGGTAGCCAGCAAAAAATTCTAGTCGCCAGTAAAAAATACCTCTCGCCCCCCTCACTGATTAAAAAATAAAAATAAAAGTTTTTTTCGGAAATGAATAACAAGCATAGTTTAGAATAGTGCATAATTTTGAAAGACAATAGAAACTAAGTTTTCTAATGAAACTTAACATAATTATGAATCTCTAAAAGAAAGGAAAATTACTGTAAAGGTGGAATTAACAAGCATATTCCAGAAATTCTGATTCCTGAATGCTTCAACTGTTAGAATAGTTGAGTGATACAATATTTTGCCTATTTTCCTGTCGAAGTCAACATTTTTTAGCATTGTATCCAATTTTACATGCCACAGAGGCTAGATTGACACTATTCATTCTTCTTTTATTGAAACATCCCCCCCCTACAGTCTAATCACAAGACTTGCTAGATGGCTAGAGCGGAAATGAATGGAGATTTCTATGCTTGAGACGGAAAATGCCTTTTAAACTTGGTTCTTCCATTAAAGGTACAAGAGAAGAGGAAGATCACTGCTTGAAGCGCACGAGCAGGGGTGAGAAAGAGAAAAAAAATGCCATTTGTGCTCATTTCTTATGTCAATTTTTTTACAGAAATCACCTAGAAAAATCAAATGATTTTCGTCGCCAGATCAAAAAACTTGGTAGCCAGTGGCGACCTGGTGACCGCATTTGTTAAGCCCTGGGTGCGAGGCACCTTCATAATTCCACGGTGTGTACGCAACTTGAAAATGCATTCAATTCCAACGTATCATACATGTGAAAGAAATATTTAATTAATTGGAATTAATTTGTATGGTTATATAGGTGTATATATTTGTTTACTATATGTGTTTTTCAGTGAAACAAATAATTATCTGATGTTTTTTTTTTGCTTATGTTTTGAAATGCATTGTATTGAAATTATAAAGCGCTCCAGAAAAATTCCACATTTGGAAATTTGAATTAATATTTGAAAAAAAAAAAGAATTATTCTAGACGAAAGAAATTTTATTTAAAAGCTGTATTTAATTAAATGCATAAAATTATCAAACGTCAATGTATGATGATGCATTTTAGACATAAATCTTATATTTATCTTGATTTATTAATTTTTTATAAGTATAAATGTGAAAATAGTTTTAAAAAAATACTCTTTTGCAAGCATTCAACTTTTATCTGAAAACACGCCTAATTTCATAGCTAAAATTCATGTTTAAACAAAATCCGTTACAAAATGTTAATTTGGAGTGGGCCTCGATTATGGAAAACTTGCCGCTTTGATTTACGCTTGGTAAAAAGAGTGAACAAGTTAATTTATTTTTAAAAACTGCAATTGTTTCTCTTTGTCTTTTTTAAGATATGGCAACAGGAAACAAAGCAAATCATTATATTCATACTATATATTCAGGATTTTAAAATTGTTTTATCAACACAATCATGATTTAATTAATATTGATAAAAATTGATACAACGTAATTTAAAAAATATATATACTACATTAATTATTTTTCAGATATATTTCATTTTCTCCTTTTTATTGTTTAAAATAATTCATTGTTGCAGCTTTAGAGCCAGTTGGCTTATTTTAGCGAGCGTGGTTTGGTGCATACCTTACCCCATTTCTACTGTAACTATTATGCAGTTGTAACCATAAAGGATATATACTTATTTATCACTTCCGCCCGACTTGTCAATTTCAAATTAACAAGTTGGAAATTGTGCTTTAAACGTGAAAAATGAGGTGCGTTCGTACTATAACTTATTTTACAATGTAAAAAAATATCCTTATTTTAGTGAAATTAATTATATGGTGTGTTATGAGCAAAATAAGCCTGCCTTTTTTTCTTTTGTATGCCATGTTTACAAATGCGAATGTTTCCTTCGACACCAGACAGCGCAGCAAAATTCACCGTGGAGATCTTGCTTTGCGAATGACTACATCCATGGTTTAATATTTCTATGATGAACGAATATCTTGTGTTTATTTACTTTAATGGATTGAGATATTGGGCTGTCAACCTAATTTCCACTGAAGTTATCTCAGAATCTGTACATTTTTTTTAATGTAACTCATTTCAAATAAACAATTTTGTTGAACGTCCTTTCTAAAAATGTAACTTTTATGCAATTTTATTCGAAAAAATAATTTTGAATAAAAATGGCCACCTGGCATATGAAAAAAGAAGTGGTTAGCCTGTATTTCTTTTCCTCAGTCACATGACTTGCACTATTAATATATAGATTATGTATAATAGGATTTAATAGAATGAAGAAAACTTTTATTAATATCTTTTTAAGTTTTGATTCGATTTTCATAAAATGTGAAATGTCGCGATAAAATTCTGCAACGATTATATATTTTAAATTTCAGCCATTCGGTTGGGTAGATTTTGCGCTGTTATATACGGACGGACAGACAGACGGACAATTATAGGTGCTAGGTATTTATATAATTAAATAATGTGCCTAAAAAATGTGTAATTTTTGATGAAACTACTGGAAAAGTACTTAATTTAAATACTTGATATAAAAGATAGAAGTTTTATAGTTTTATCAGTATGGTAAATTTGATATTTAATAAGTATGGTTTATAGTTGAATGAAATATTTCATTAAATACTTCGTCTTTCTATTAAAACGTTTTAAACTTCAATTAATCCTATATAAATCAGGCTTTCAACTAATGAATCTCTTCAACAAAAGTTTGCTAACAGATAAAGCATTTAATATTAAAAAAAAAAAAAAGACAGAGAGGAATATTTTTAACGAGAGAAATTGTAATCAAAAGCTTTTTTAACGAAATGCATAAACTTACTTGTTAATTTAAAACTGTTGAAAGTTAAACTTATTCCAGAAATAAATTATATCGAATTTCAGCGAACTAGTTTGTCTTCTAGACAGTTTACAATAAAATGTAAACTTGAATAACGGCTTGATACCAGGGATTAGAAAGCAAATTATCTTATATGCATGTAAACTTTTTCTTTCGTTATTTCATTACCAGTAGTAATAGACTTTGTAGTAATTAAAAGTTGGCTATATGAAGTTGAAGCTTAAACAACATGAACTTTATCCTTATCATTTTGCGAAGTTACAGAAGATAATGAGTATTAAATGTTAGTTGCATTTTTAAAATAAATTTTGATAGTTAAGATATTTTATCAATAAATTTAATCCTAAAACTTTTCTTAAATCGCAGATGCATATTTTTTTTGTTTTCATTTCCTTATTTCTATATATTTGTATGAAAATCAAGTATTATATGCATAAATAAATTTCTAGACATGTTTTTAAATAAATTAAAGGGATTTATTCTGCAAAGATTTCAAATAAACAGTATTAACAAAAAAATATATATATTGCAGTACACTCCACCTCTTTCTCAAATATTGTGAACATATGTAATATTCATATTTCTAGCAAGTCCAAGTTAAAGCTCTTTAGCACAGAAGCTTGTTTATTGCTTTATATATATATTTGCAGTTCTTCACTTTTTTTTGCATTCCAAAACGTAGTGTAAAGAAATTATTCTAATTATAATCTGTACGTGCATACAAGTGAACGCGATAACTCACAAACGGTTCTTCCCATTAAGCTCCTCCCATTTGGCGAATATACAGGGTGGTCCTAAAATATATGTCAAAAATGTAAAGGTAGGTGGAGACGACCTAGATAAGAAGATTTTGCATAAGAATATGGGTGCGGAAATGCAGTGTTTAGGCAGTAGAGGGCGCTGTTGATTTCGGCGGATGAAAGTTCTTCGCAGGCTTGAATCGTCACTCCCCGCACGGATTTTGAGTAAAATGCATCGTTACATCAATACGGAGCGTACCGATATGCATTTCATGTATGGGGCTGCGCAAGAAAATGCTTCGAACCCAATGCGCGCCCTAAAGCTCTCGAGCTTGTTGAAGGACTATGCTCTACTGTTCGAATTACTGCTTATTCCACTGCAGGAATTCTGCGACATCTTTCGCTGCTCGTATCACGCCTGAAAGCACGAAACGGTCCATTCGTGCACAACTCCCCATTAAGACGCTCAAATGTTTGGCGATCCGGCAGATTCCTACCCGAGAATAGTTCCATGTACATCCTTTGGGCAGCTGCTCAATTTCCTTGCGCAGCCCGATACATGAAACACATGTCGGCAAGCTCCATATTGGTGTAACGATGCATTTTGCTCGAAATCCGTGCGGGGAATAACGATTCGAGCTAGCGAAACGCTTTCATCCGGTGAACTCAACAGCGTCCTCTACTGCCTCAACGCTGCATTTCTGAACCCGTATTCCTATACGAAATCTTCTTATCTACGTCCTCTCTACCTACCTTTACATTTTTGACATATATTTTCGGACCATCCTGTATGTTATAGACCACTATCACAAGAGCAGTATAGATTTTCGTAATACTCGGTCGACGGTTAAGTTACTTTATCCATTTTAAACCATTTTCCAACCATTTTACTGTCGATTTTATAGGAAGAAAATCCAAGAAAATGTGAAAGAGTATGTAATAAATATTGTCTCGCTGAAATCATTGACACAGTGTAACGTCTCTAATTTCAAACGGTAAGACCAACTTTCAAATCCAACCTATTCCATTATGCCAATAATTTATAAAATTCATCCCAACCACCTGTTTTTTTTTTGTCTTGCTCTAAGTGCTCTAAAAGTAGAGCGACTCGCACCAGATTTTTAAAATTGTTTAGCTATTTGTTTTATTTTTTACGGAATGCTTGTTACTTTCAAACTATTGGTAAATATCTACGGCCAGCAGTTGAGTAGTCGGATGCCAACGTCATAAAATGTAGTTTAACTCAAAGACCTGTATAAGTTTCGCATTGTGTTTAATAAAGACAACCTAATGACCGTAGACCGTAATGCATTTGCAAATAAAACTACAAATCTACATTTTCAATACAAAAGGCAGCTGTCAAAGTTAACTAACATATACTAATTCCGTTCTTTTAAAAATAAAATAACATTTTATGTGCATCTCAAAATTTTTTAATGCATGGTTGTATCCGTATTTTTTGCTGTGCCCTTTGATTTAAGAAACATTTTACAAATATTTCAGACGCAAGTTGAAAGGTCGTCGTGAAAGCCTGAATAACACCATTAATTTCAAGCTGTTAAATTACAAATAATAAAATAGTCGTAGTAAAATTCTTCTCAAATAAAATCCAATAAAATATATATAGTCCATATATTGTAACATATCCAAATAATTTATTTTATCCTGTAAGAAAACTTTATCTGCAACAAACACTATTTTCAGTAGAAAAGTTTCCCACGAGACCTAAATAACATAAATGAATTTCGTGCTGTTTAAAGTTGTATAACTTCGTTAAAATCCTTTTGAAAAATTGCTATTTATAAACTGTAATATAATTTATCGGAATTATTTTTTGTAGCATTGAAAATAAATGGTAAATGTTATGTATAATATTTTGAATTTGAAAAAGCTCTAACATAGATATACAGTAGGACCTGTATTTAACAAGAAGCTCGGGACACAGAAAAATGCTCATTAAATCCAGTCGCTCGCTAAATCCAAATTCAAGTTAACTAGTATGCACATAAAAGAACAACTTACGTGAATTGCTGCTTGATAATATTTAAGTAGAAGTGGGAAAATATTCCTCCAAAGTTGATTCAGGGTTCGTACGGATCAGGGAATTTTCCAGGAGTGTTACCAATATTTTTTTTATAGAAAAAGAAATATAGCATATACTCACGAAACTTCACTTTCTTTTAAGGAGAGATTTTCTATAAGAAAATACTGGTACGGAAGAATTTTTTTGTCGCAAAATTCCAGGAGCCGTACGAACCCTGTTGATTGTCTGACTTAACAAAATTTCATTTCATTTGATTTTTGTCGTAAAACACTTAATGCATTAAATGTTGCATCATCAGTATGTTTCATTGCTTCAAAAAACTGTTCAAGATATTTCAATGGCTCTGCAGCACAATTACGTGACGGTGTTTTAATTACAGTTTCTTCTTCCGAGTCACTATCACTTCAATTTTCCTGTTCCTGCGCTTTTACCACTTCCATGACGATATCCTCATTGGAGAGTATGTTCGAGTTTAAGACATCATCTTCAATGCTAATTCAATGCATCTTCAAATTTACACATCGATGTTTAAATCAAAGTACTGCTGTTTTAAACAAAGTACGATTTTTAAACTGCTCAATGTTATTTTGTTGAAAACAGACTGAGAGTCACAAGTCATCTTCATCTTCGAAGTCACCATCACTGCTGTCAATCCATCGAGCATTCCTGTAATATTTTGGACACAATATTGAGTCACACTTCCCTAAGCATCTGTCATCAGATGTATAGCGTCAAGAACAGAATTTTTAAGATCCTGATCTTTTTCATTTCCCTCTCACATCATCCGAATCAATTGCTTTCTATAATAGCATTTGAAACTGTGAATAAGAACTAGTTCGAGAGGCTGTAACTCCGAGGTTGAGTTAGGCGGTAAAAAAAAAAAAGTTATATATTTCTTAAATTGCTGACCACTGGGTCAGCAGATCAATTATCAACGATGGATGCAATCTTTATTTTCTGTTTTTGGAGCACTTTATCCCACTCGTGAAAATAGGATTTCATTAACACAGTTAAGCGATTTTTCAGCAACTTATCACCCACCCATTTTTCACCTTTAAACTTCATCGTTTGATAAGGGATTAGATTGCAAAAAAATGCCGGCCTTATCGGCATTGTAGATGTTATCTTCAGCATAATTTTCACGTAAATCTTTCCATGTGTAATCCAACCAGTCATTCACATCCTTGTCGTTCACACTGGAGCCTCGTCAATTATTTTTTCCTGCACAGATGTTGTGACGTTGCTTGAAACAATGTAGCCATCCATTAGAGCATGAAAACTCTGTGTAACCTAGCTGAGCTGCAAAATTTTCAGTTTGGATTTTAATGATGAGCCCAGTTATCGGCAAACAAGAATTCCATTGCTGAACAAAACATTTTAACAGAGCTGCATCCAAGTCCTATTTTTCAGACTTTTTCAACCGTTTGCGATCCGTCATATTCGCTTCATAAGCTTCCATTAAGGACTCCTTGTTTTTCAAAAATGTTGAGACAGTTGAACTGCTTACATATTTCAGCATCATTTTTTCACCTCTATCTAAGAATTTTATAAGTTTCACTTTTTCTCTTACAAATAAAACTTTACTTTTCGACATTTTAAACAGCAAAATAAAAAACTGGCTCCCAAGAAAAGGCACAAGCCGAAAATAAGTTTTTCTTACACGTAATTCTGAAACAGGTAATTACACATGATATGAATTGGATCAAGCCATTGAAGGGAGAAGTAGTCATAAATGATGTCACTTGACGCCAAATCCCTGTTGCCCAAATTCCGATCCTTATCACTTGGAACTGCTTCATTCTACCTTTTAGTAGGCGTCGAGTTCACACCACCTCCCTTCCAAGTATCAATACCTGCCTCTGATGGTTTAAACTGTTGTTGGATAACTTTAAAAAATGGTTATTTTTTCTTTACAAAAGGAATGCGAAAACTCTAGAAAAGTTGTGTTTTTTTTTTTTTTCAAATCATTATTTCAGTAATTATTTCTCATTTTAGCAATTATTTTCCTCGTTAAATCCGAGGAAATTACTAAAAATTGCTCGCTAAAAGAGCATACTTAAATACATTTTTAAACATTATACCAAGCAAAAGCCTCCATTTTCCTCGTTAAATCCGGAATCTCGTTAAATACGGGCTCGTTATAAACGGGCTGGACTGTATTACATACAGGATATGCATCAGAATGTGTGGAAAGGTATCAGATTTCCCGGCCGAACATGTAACTTTCTTTTTACACTCTTAAAGCTGTCAATTCAGACAACTTTATATCTTGAGTACATAACATTCACTCTGTACGCTTATCCGCTTAAATAATTTTCAATTATATAAAAGATTTTTCCAAGATTTTTTCCGGTGCAAATCTGAAATTTTTT
This sequence comes from Maratus michaelseni, assembly GCA_963931845.1. Taxonomy (NCBI): domain Eukaryota; kingdom Metazoa; phylum Arthropoda; class Arachnida; order Araneae; family Salticidae; genus Maratus; species Maratus michaelseni. Next base: position 202,818,546 of record OZ007595.1, read on the forward strand.
TTTTAATATATATTTTTTTCTACGAAATCTAAAACAATGAAACAACTGTTTGTGTATTTATGTGCAGTGCTGTAGTTGGAAAAAAATATTTGTGGGAACTCACCTTTTCATAGAGTAGATAAGGAGTGAATTTTTTGCATCGGTTATGATGTTATTCATACAGATGAATGCTCTTTCGCATTCAGACATTGAAATGGGTATAGTTTTCACAGTGTGGAGAGAAAAAAAAGGCTTGTGCTCGTACTCATTATTTTTTTTTACAGTAACAAAACCAAATATTTCTGGGAACGGCGTTTCCACCCAACTACAGCACTGTTTATGTGTCAATCCAGTTTCCTGAAAAAATCGCTACGCACACAGCTACATGATTTGGCATGAAGGTAGGACGAGCTCTGTATTTATGTACCTTTAAAAACGATTTTTAATTTAGTTCGTTTTTTATTTACTTATTACATAATTGTAACGTGCCACTTCTATTCATTTGGCTTTTACAGTTTATGCCGATATATGCAACAACATTCAACGTTCACAAAATGATTGAAGAGTCAATCTTTTTGACGATTTTATTTTAAGAAATCAAATAAAACTTTGAAATTTATCAATTTTATTTGGTAGATTTGGAAATTATTTCAAATTTATTGTTCGGAGCTTCCATGAATAAAGAAGAGAAATATCTTTTTTCGAAATAGGCAATGGAGGAGAAAAACCGGTCTCAAAATATTTTTACAATAGGGTACTGATTTAGATGTTTCTACTCGATTCGCCTTGTTTCTACTAATCAACTGCTTGGCGATTGAGCTGCAGCCAATGAAAATTGTCCACTAAGTAGCTCTTTCTGTCCACGATTCTACGCCAGGCGGCATATTTGTTAATTATTTTAATCTGTTTTTAACAATATTATAATAAAGGTCTTTCTCTAGGAGGATATAAAAAAAGAGTCGACTTATCAATGTTAACCTGTGGACATTTTTGAAACCGAAAAACGAGTTCTTTTCCACTCTCCTGCGTTCGCCTTACTTGACTTTGACCTGTAACAGTCAAGAGGTTTCAGGTCAAACGCGGGGCGTCAAATATACAGGGATGAGAGCGCTCCGACCCCGAATGCCCGATTGTTACCACTAAATTTTAATAGTATTTGTCACCTTATTTAAGGACAGAGTATCTGAAATTCAATATGGTGGACAATACTATTAAAATTTAGTGGTAAGGACATTCGAATCGGAGCGCTCTCATCCATGAATATATCAAACGCAGGTGGTTGGAAGACTTTCGTCTAAAAAAATAATTCATAATAATTCAAGGTTCGCTTAATTAGAGACTATTTAAAATAAGGCAAACATTGTTAAATATTAAATGCATAACATCGTTAAAAAGGGTAAATAATAGGCAAAATAATATAACAAATTAAAATATTACAAAACGTTAATTTAATATACATTTATCAATTACATATAATCAAATTGGCGATTTTCTGCGATAAAAGGTACTTACGAAGGCAGAGAGATATGAATATAGTACATATATATATATATAATATGATATGATGTAAAGGTAAGAATATAATATATATATATAATGAGTATAATATATATATATATATATATATATATATATATATATCGTATAAAAATATATTATATATCATATTATATAGTTATACAATGCTTCTAGACTCAGAAATTGAAACTGATTAAAACTACAAAACATATTTTTTGAGTACATTTTGTTGTTTTAGCAAAATTGGAGTAAAATTGCACCATTTTACTTCAATTAACAAAACATTTTGCTGGCGATACAAAATTTGTTTTTAGAATTGCAAAAATAATTTTTTTTTGTTGATTCAAACAAAATTTTTATTGACCCATATTTAAACAAAAATTTTCTTTAAATATAGGTCAATGGAAATTTTGTTTGAATCAACAGATTTTTTGTTGTTGTTGAAAACCACTTTTTTTTGTTTTGTAGTTTTAATCAATTCCTTTTTCTGAGTGTACAATAGCCATTAACATCACAAATGTTTAACAATTTAGATATTCCATAAGTGCTATTAGAACATAATTTTTCAATACAATCACAGGAAAGATCTAAATAAGCAATTCAGAAAACTCATAATTCAGTTGAGAATACTTTAAAAATTGACATACTACACACGGCAATGTATTCCAAATTATTTTGTGCAGCGCTGCATATGATGTACTTATTTTATTACATACCCCACAGTGTACAAAGAAAAATTAATTCAGCTAGAAAAAAAAATAGAACACAACTGAAAACGCTTTTCCGGCAATTACCATACATATTTTCTGCCATATTTCCCCATCCTTTGTGTCACTTTGTAAATGAATTAAGTTAGATTATACTTATGCCACATAACACAGAAAAAAAAATCAGCTGGCAATTCCTTACATGGTTAAAGCACACTTTCAGAATTTTTTATAGATAGAAGTTGACTAATTCGAACATTTACATTTAGCACATGGTATACTAAAATATAATTAAGCCTCAAAAGGCAAACGCAGAGACTAGCAAGTGTTACCAATTTATTAGATTTTCAAACACCAATGTTTCTAAATGGTGATATTAACCTTATTTCTTTATACACATTATGTGATTACACAAAAATAAGTTATGCTTTTCAAACATAATTGCACTAAAAATCTGCTAAATTAACAGTTTAAGGTTTCTGTTTAAAATTCTCTCTTTTATTAATGAAAATATTTCCAATTTTATATTTGTCCTTCTTAACGGAAGGTTTTTTTGTCATAAAATAAGCAAATATTTATTACTATAAGGAAATATTGGTACTAAAAGCATGGGATGGTTGCAAGGTATGTGCATACCACAGCTTAAAATCTTTTTCCTGAAATCATCGCTCACATATCGGAATTATTTTGTTCAGCTTCTGTAAGATAACATTAAGTGTTACATTAAGTATTTAGTGTGTATATTTTCTTTACGTTCATTTAGATAACATTAAGTGTCATTAAGTCAGGAGGACAAAAATCTAGGCACCGGTGGGGCGATTCCCAACACTAAATTTTATTAGTATTATTCAAACTTTATTAGTATACTTCGCCTAAATTTTATCAATATTGTTATTAGGCGAATAATACTAATAGTTTAGTGGTGGGAATCGGCCCATTAGCGCCTAGACATTTGCACCCTTGCATTAAGATAACATTAACCCCTTCGCGACGAGCGTCTTTTACAGAATTTTTAATCTTTTGCCACCGGTTTTTCAAAACAGAAATTTTCGCCTAATTGAATCTCAGAAATGCTGTCATTAAATAAGGCAAAGTTTACAATAACAAGTTACTGGTGAGAATAATCGAAGATTCTGAGCACCTTATGCGTCACGTATACGTGTCGCTCATCCCCAAGGTGTTAAGTGTAACATTAAGTGTTTAGTGTGTATATTTTCTTTATATTCTACACGAAATAAGCTATCCCACACCTAAATGATATAAATTTTTTTAAGGATGTTCTCAAATCCAAAAGGACCACTTTCAGACTCATTTTTTTTTATCCATATTTGTTAAGAAACGTATGAAATGGGCAGATGTTGTTATTCAAGAACTTTGTAATCGAAACACGTTTGCCAGTTTTTGGAGAAGGCAGAAGATCTTTCAGAAAACACTGTCAAAGTCGGCGTTTTGAACCGTATTCCCTATTCGTCAGCGTCAGAAAATAGAAAAAGTGTTGTCACATAACCCGAATCGCTTATAACTCGGTAAGTAATTTATTTATCAAAAAATTAAAACCTCATTACGAATCCAAAAAGCTTTAATAATTAAGTCTGTCAATATTATGCCTTTGCGTTTAAAAATGAGTCAGAAATTGTGTCAGGAAGTCTTGCGTTGTTTAGCAGATCATTAAAGAACCACCTTAAACGCACTTTCAAGTGTTATTGACTACATACAGTAATGTAATCAAAGTATTTTCTGTGGGTCTGTAAATGGACAATAAATATTATGCACGCCATTTTTATAGGAAATATGTTGCACTGAATATATATTTTTTAATATTTGAAATACTGTAATATCTTGTAAATGTACTGAAAACAATAATGGTTCATATACAATAATTTATCTAATTTATTTGAGTGTCCCTGTTAAAGACCTATAACTGTTACAGATTTCATTTACAACAAGGAATATGCTACATTGGACCTTCATAACTTATATGATTTCATGACGATTCAGGCTTCCTTACGGAAGTTCGATCTCGGACTGTTAGACAGACGTACGCGTAGAGATTACGAACAGAAGTCATGATGTATGGATCTTATTAGATTGTCGGGCCTATGTTACAAGTTTAAAATTTCGAGAAATGTGGAAAAAATATTAGTGTCGTTCATTAGCGATGTCTTGAGCACATAGCGCAACTTAGGTCCTTTTTCCGATTTTAATTTCCTTCCACTTTTTATAATGTTGAGTACTGACGAGTAAAGAAAAACTAGTTTGATGAGTGGGGAAAGTAATAATATTATTTTTAGATTATTGTTTAATTTTTCAGGTGCAATCGTATTTATATAAATGCGTAGCACCTATAGTTGTTGTCTGGTCTGTTCGTCTGTCTGTCCGTCCGCATATAACAGCGCAAAACTGACCAACCGAATGGTTTGGAATTCACTATATATTATCGTTGCAGAATTTTGTCGAGTTATTTCAAATTTTATGAAAATCGAATCAAAACATAAAAAGATATTAATAAAAGTTTTCTTTATTCTATTAAATCCTATCGTACGTAATCCATATAATAAAAGCACAAGAGTCATGTGACTGAGGAAAACAAATACTTGCAAAGCACTTCTTTTTTTTCTATGCCATGTGGCCATTTTTATTCAAAATTATTTTTTCGAATAAAATTGCATACAAGTTACATTTTTAAAAAGATCGTTCAAAAAAATTGTTTGCCTGAAAGATGAGTTACATTAAAAAAATATATAGATTCTGAGATAACTTCAGCGGAAATTAGGTTAACCGAATATCTCAATCCATTAGAGTAAATATTAAATAATATTTATACAAGAACAAATTATTTAAATTTTGATACATTCAGAAGAAAAAATAATTACATTCTGATAGTTAATTTATGACATTCTGTCAAAATGTGAATGATCTTCTAATTACGAGGGCTATTTAGTGAAAATCAAAATTTTCTCTCTCCATTAAAGTGTTTCATTTGCCGCTTCACGCTATAACTTTGAATGTAAAACCATTTAGCAGAGTTTCTGTTTTATAATAATATAATATTGTTTTATTTATTTATTTTCTTAATAATTTTCATTTTTGGTGGATATAACATGTCTATGTTCTGTACAATATTTTTAATAACCATTGCAGGTTGGGTGGGTAGATGTTGGATTGAGGAGGTGTGTGGCGGAGTTGTATGGAGTTAAAAATATTTTAACAGAATGTCGACATAATGCAGGGAATTTCAATATTTTATTGTCCAATATATATTACTTTGTTTTATCTAAAATTGCGGCTTTTGTGTACACCAGCGCTTCCCAACCTTTTTTTTACACGTACCCCTTGCTTAGACTTTTCATTTCGGAGTACTCCCATTTATAATAACCCCCCTCCCCTCCCACACACATATTATTAAAATTTTCATCTCCCGTGAATGCAAAATCTATGTTTTAAGAATTATTCATTGTAATATTTTCTATTCACTGGGGGAGAACTGATGTTTCCATTATTATTGAAAGTATTATAAATTATAAAGTATTATTATTCAGTATTTATCATTTTTGAAAACATGCCTATTAACAGTTGCACACAGGTTCTCTTGTATTTCAAAATAATAAGACTGTTTCGAAGAACTCGTAGTTCCCGAATCATCAGGTTGAACTTCAATCGCTGTTGCAATAATCTTAAGAGTACCAGATTTGAACCAGTTATCCATTTTAAATATAAAACCAAATTATTCGAATAATAAATAAACACTTTAAATTAAATACTCATTAAAAGGAAGGAAGCTTTCCGATTAGTATACGTTAATGATATAACTCCGCCTGTTCGAAAACGAAAATAAGGACCTGCTTTTCAACACGTTTTAAAATAAAACATTAAAACCAGAAGCTCTGGCGTAATTTAGGCGTTTTGTAATTATTATTAAAAACGGGGATAAAAATAATGCGAGGGAAAAGAACATTGTATAATGATCAATGGTAGTGTGATGATTTCTTACTTTGCGTTATGAAAATTTGAATGGTAACTATAAACGCAAAACTCGAATCTTTAATCCTTAGAAATATTTTTATTTCTTTTCTAAATTAACACTAAAATCAATTGTTTCACACTTTGAAGTTATTAGGTTCGATGTCTATTACAATTAACTAATTGCCAGTATCACTTCTAGGATGCAAGTTCTAGTTCATAAGAAAAAGTTCAGGGCGATGAAAGTTTTTGTAAACACAGGTTTTCTCGCTCAGCTAGCGATCCGAAATAAGTTCACTTTTTGCGTGGTGACAGGGTGTCCCACCAGTTACAATCACTCTAACAGTGAGCTGCAACTATTCCAGAACAGAGACGTGATGTCTCTGTTATTTTTCTCCCTCCGCTGGTGTTCAGCGAATTTCACCCTCGGGACGTGATGTCCGGACAATGATCCTCTGTCCTCTTCCGAGAGATGATTCTCTCCTCTTCGCAGGTCAGAAACTTCCCGACCTCCACAGTTGATCTCCAACTTTCAACTCCCTTCCCCAAAAGTCCTCTTTTCGCTGCTCGCCGAAGGAGAGAGGATGGGGTTTTTTTCGGGCGTTTACCGCTTTCTCGAAGCCCAATAAAATCCGTACACCTTCTCTGATTGGTAAATAAGAAAGTAAATTGGCGCCTTATTGCCAATTTCTGTCTTCTCATAAAACAGGGGAAACCCCTCGCTACATTGTTTCTAGAGAAGAACCAGATCGAATTATCGATGTCACCTTTCTTTTGAACACGCTAGACACCGCGTCGGCGACTCGCTCATGGGAAAAAAACCTTTCCTAGCGTGAGAAAATGAAGTCTTGGATGGAAAGTTTCATTCAATATTCCCACATAATTTAATGAAATCTTTACAGTAGTTTTTGCAAAGATTGACAAAATATATGCGCTCTCATGCAATATGATTAGCAGTGGGCGGAGCTAAAGACATAGAATAATCAATGAATTATTAAGTCTAGCTTTTACGCTCATTTTGAGTATAACATATTGGAGTTAACGTAACATATTGCAGTTACACCTGCGACTAACTTTGTAATGCAAAATTATCAACTTTCTTTATGTGTTTTCTGTCACATCATTTTTGTGATTTCCGCCATTACCGATATTATTCTCACGTACCCCTAGCAGGTCCGCCACGTACCCCAGGTTGGGAACCGCTGGTGTACACTGTTAAAAATTGTCGATCTCGGTCGAATCTCGGTCGAACCAAATTTTGGCATTCCAGTAACTGCAACTATAACATGTTGAAATCTCATTCCGACATTTGACGCTAAGGTTGAACTAGAACTCCGAATGTTGAAAAGAGATTTTTCTATAGGTTGAAGCTACTGCAGCACAAAAGTTGATTCAACCCTGTATGAAATAGGTAAAATAATATGAATGATGCGAACACTAACGAATATCTGAGTAAATTACTAATCAGTGCTAATTAAAATGCTTTCGTCCTTTAAGACCAGGATTATAACTGTTGAATTGGGCTATAAATGGTAAGTGAAAGAATTGCTTGAAAAACAGAGAGATGAAAACTCGTTTTCTTGAATTTTACAATTTAAATTTTTAAATTTCTCTTTTTTACAATGCCACTGCAATTAAACAGCTAATATAATTTTGATATTATTTAAACTATAAATTAATCGAAAAGATGAGATTTAAAGAATAGAGTTTTGAATTCTTAGGAGTTCTATGTAAATTAAGATTTTAGGATTTACACTCTACCTACAAAGACTACAGCACTGTTGTAATTTTATTATATTATGATATCCGCTAAAATGACCTAGTATAATTTAGTTAAATGATTTAAGTGCGTTTTTGTTTTCTTTCGTCTTCGGTAGAGCTATTTCTTTGATGCTTTTATAAAAGTACTAGTATTGTCACAGTAAAGGCACATTATATCCCCAAGAAAAGGAAATGACTTCAAAAGTAAATAATGAAAACGACTTTGTTATGATAAAATAAGAATTTTTGAAATGCTATATAAGTTTTTACCCTTCATGAGATGTTTTTAAAGATCGAATTAAAGATTTATTATAGTTGTTACATACTAACACCTAAAAGTAACAAATTTAAACTATCAAAGTCTACCCGACTCTGACGTTTCAGATATCATAAATAAATTCCCCTCATTTTTCCATCCAGAGATAAGTGAGATGGTATCCAGCCACATTTAAATATATTTTTGAAGAATTAAACTTCTTACCTGGGTAGTTCACTTTCCGTGTCCACTAAATTAATTCTTGTCATCTTCATAATTCAGTGAAATTCATTTTTTGGGGAAAAGAACTTCGTATTTATTATTCAAAGGCACAAGAGAACATACTTCTTACAAATACAGAATGGTACTGAATCTTTTCATAAAGATTCACAGTTAACAAAAATTACATCATCAACCATAATTACCACATCCTGTGAATATAATACTTATAATTTCCCAATTATAACACATTAAATCACCAAAAATCGTTATAAAAGTAATAAATCCCCTATATGAGGAATATAATCAATTATATGTTTTATAAAGTAAACAAATTGGGGTTTTTTCAGGCTTGATTATTTAGAAATTGAAAGTATAAACAATTAATGATTATCATTTAGAGAAAGTTGGCAATACCCCAAAATATCATGAATGAAAATTATATTTTACTGAAAAAAGAGGAAAGAATGATGCATTAGCACAAAAATTATAAAAATAAAATAAAAGATGATTGCACTTCACAGATGTAAAGATGCCTTGATATAATAAATAGTTTGTTGATTAGATTAATGTTCTAACATCCTCCCACCTTTTGATTTAGTGGGAGGTAAATCAAAATCTGGTTAAACATCTGGGATAGAGTCCTTAGCACAAGAAGAAAGTTCCAGAGGATAAAGTTTTCTGACTGGTCGAATTACATAACCATTGGCAGTTTTCAATTTAACTGCTCTTACTCGGCCATCTCTACTGGGGCAGAGTTCTTCAACTTTAGCAATTGGCCAGTTCTGTCTCTTTACGTTTTCAGAACCCATCATCACGACGTCGCCGATCTTTATAGTGCAGTCGTCAGTTGTAGCCTTTTGAACTAACTGTCCGAGATACTCCTTGCGGAATCTACTTCTTAACTGATCTCGAAGTTCTTTGCAGTATCGTTGTCGTTTCAGAAGTTTATCTCGATGTAGAGCATCTAAATCGGGTGTCCCAAACTCCTTACTGTCATGGAGGAACATCGAGGGTGTCAGCGGTGAAAGTTCCTCGGAATCGTTGGAGATATAAGTAAGGGGACGGTTATTGATAACCGCTTCAATATCGCATATGATCGTGAGCAGCTCTTCATATGTCACAGCTGCACGTCCTAGAACCCTGACCAATAGCTCCTTAGTGGTTCGAATTAGTCTCTCCCACCATCCACCCCACCACGCTGCAGTGGGAGGTATGAATTTCCATTTGATCGGGGTTAGCATATGGTGAGTGACGATTCTTTCCCAATTTACCTTTTTTAGTGCTGCTGATGTACCGACGAAATTTGTCCCATTATCAGTGTAGACCACGGAAGGACGGCCTCTCCTTGCTATAAATCGTCTCAAAGCTAACAGAAAATTCTCTGTACTAATAGCTGTGACTAGTTCGAGATGTACTGCACGGTACTCTCCACATGTAAATAACACTACCCAGGTTTTGGTCTTGTTTCTGAGAATCAGAGGGCCACACAAATCAATCCCCGTAATTTCAAATACTCCTGCATCTCTAACTCTGTCTAGAGGCAACTGAATTGGAGCAGTAGATGGGGCCTTCGCTTTGAATCGTTTGCAACGTATACATTTGTTAAGAATTGTACGTATAGTACGCCTGCTAGAGATTATCCAATATTGCTCTCGTACTATTGTCATCAATGTTTGAATGCCCACATGGGAGTTGTTTAAGTGATATTCCAAGATAAGGAGGTTTACAAGATAATGTTTTAAAGGCAGAAGAATGGGATATTTAAATGAATAATTATCTTCTCTTTCAATTATACTAGTTTTTACTCGAATCAGGCCACTCTGATCTCTGATCACTCTTAAGCCAGCTATAGAATCTGTGGTGTTTAGTAAGCTCTCTCTCTGGATAAGAAAACAAAGGGTATGAAAAGACTCCTGTACTTCCGAAGCGGAGAGTAATTTATCTTTGTTTACTTCCCTCTTTCGGGAATTTTTAATAAACCTATAAATCCAGGCTAAAATTCTGACTACTCTAGAAAATTTCGAAAATTTCTCATACCATTTAGTCTCGTTAACATTTACACTGGTAATAACTAAAGTGGCACTTTTCTTACGTTCCCAATTAACTAGGTTTTCATCCGGATTGATCTCAAGAATTGGCCAGCTATCCCTTGGACCTTTTAACCAATGGGGTCCCTCCCACAAAGATGAATTTATAATTTGCCGTGGAGTGCATCCCCGGGAGGGTAAATCTGCGGGATTTAATTGGCCCGACACATGAAACCATTGACCTGAAACTGTGAGAGAGCAAATTTCTTTCACCCTATTACCTACAAACCTCCCCCACTGCTCATTTTTCTTTATCCACGATAAAGCAGTAGTAGAATCTGATCAATAATAAGTCTTAATTTCTTCGAGAGACATTGCCTCTACAACATATTTAGAAAGGCGAGAACCTAAAACGCATGCCATTAGTTCTAACCTAGGAATTGTCATTCTTTTTAGAGGTGCAACACGAGTTTTTGCCATGACAAACCGCACATAAATTTCATTCTCTTCTTCACATCTCAAGAAAATTACGCTAGCATACGCCTGTTGACTCGCATCGCAAAAGACATGAAAAGACCATGAGTTTTGGTCGCCAAAACCTATTCGTCGAGGTAATTTAAATTCAGACATGACTTGTAACTCATTGTACCATTTTTTGAACTTTAGCTGAATTTTCTCTGCCAAAGGGCTATCCCAGTCCGATTTTGTCACCCACATTTACTGAATCAGTAATTTAGCTGGGAGCAAAACAGGCGCGAAAAATCCTAACGGATCAAAAATCCCCTGTGTCAAGGAAAAAATTTCTCTTTTTGATAAATTTTCTGAAATTGGTATTAGTTTCACGTGAATCGCGAAGCAATCGCTTTGTCTATTCCATAAAATGCCTAAAACGGTAATCGGTTCTTTGGATGTAGAATCGCTGTTTGAATCATTTATTACTATGTTTGCACAACTTTTCAGTGGGCCAAATTTCCACATACGCAAGTCCATTTTTGCTTGCGCTAATATTTTCTCTGAACTATTAATAAAATTATTTAATTCTACTTCGCTATCTACAGAGTCACACAATTGTCGATGTAGAATGATTTGTTAAGCTTTTGCGCAACAGAGTTTTGTTCTAATGGCACATTGGATAAATGAAACGAAATAACAGCTCCGAGAAGCCAAGGACTTGATGTAATTCCAAAGACGACTCTAGAATGGCGGTATATTTTAATAACATTATTTTTCTCCCACCATAGAAACCTAAGATAATTTCGATCTTCCTTCTTTATTTCTATCTGCAAAAATGCTCGCCTGATATCGGATGTGACTCCAATACTTTTTTCACGAAATCTCAATAATATGGAAGGTATTTCCTCTATTAAATTTGGACCCCTTATTAAGCAATCATTTAAAGATAGGGATTTATTGACCTTACATGACGCATCAAAAACTGGCCTAATTTTTGCGGTTTCGCTATCCGGTTTAAATACTGGATGATGCGGAAGATAGTGCCCTTGAATTTCTAACTCTTCATTAGGAACTGCCTCAATAACCCCCTCCTGAAGCCACTCTTTAAGAATTGTATCATATTCTTCAAATTTGTTCAAAAATTTAAGCTGCTTTGTTACATTAAAGAGCTTTTTTTCGGCAGCGTGACGATTGGACGGTAACTCGAAATTATTTTCCATCCAAGGTAAGCCTACACAATAACGGCCATTGTCGCTTTTTCTAAGAGAACGCAAAAAATGTTCTCTGGCGAGGTCTTCCTCAGCAGCCTTTGTGAAACTGCTACATGGATCTACTATCCCAATCGTTTCTAAACGCCAAAGATCGGAAATATTAAAGTCCTTAATAGCCAAACTACACAAAACCGAGGTATTTTCCTTTTTCTCTCGGAAATCCTCAAATTTTCCGCAAACAGTCCATCCCAATTTTGTATCAATTGCTGTCAGACCTCCTTGAAGTTGCCTTACCTGCCCAGTAAGTATCTTCCCATATACATCGCTACCAATTAACATCTCAATTTTTGGACATTCTGATCCCAAATCCGATAACCAAATTTTGTGACGGCTTAACTCTCTCATTAAATGTCCTTTAGTCACACGAGGTATGTTTCCGCAAATTGTCTCCTGATCTAAAAATTCAAATTCAAGTTCTGATGCTTTACATCGATCCAAGGAATACAACTTTATGCGGTACTTATTATGCAGTTTAGGATCGGTCCTAGTTCCGCCAAACAATGTATGAGTAATATTTTCTTTTGAAACCACTGGAAATCCCAATTCTTGAGCTGTTGATTTTAAGACATACGATTTTTGAGACCCACAGTCTAACAACGCCCTTATACTTCTCCCTCCGGCAACTCTCACCTGTAGGGTCATCAGAGCTACCTCTGCAGTGCACACCTGTCCCGCAGTGGTAGCCTGTAAATTTTCGGTAGTGGTCTTTACCCTTTCCTTTTGACTTATTAACTCGGGGCAAAGAAGCTCAAAGTGGGCTTTGGAACACACCAGACACTTAACAAAATTCTTACAGACATTCTGCCTGTGCCCGACGCGTAAACATTTCAGACAGAAATTTTTTTCTTTTATTTTTCCAACTCTCTCTTTCAGAGATAGTGCTCTCGCAGCAAAACAGTCTTTACTCTCATGGGATTTATTACAAAATAGACAGCTAACTTCTTTTCCTGCAAATAAACTAGCCGCCGTGGGAACCCTGGTATCCTTTTTCCTCCACTTTTCCTTGTGATTATCTCTTATAGGGGTAGCCTCAAAACCCGACCTAGCTAATCGTAGGCGTTCCTCACCTTCAACTTCCTTTTTTAGGAATTTCATAAGTAACTTTAAATTGGATTGGGTTGTCACATCCTTTTCATCCCCACCTAAGACTGAGTACCTCTGCCATGCCTTCAAGACATCTTCTGGAAGACTTGACTCTACCATGGGATATAACCATGCTGAATTATTCTCCATATTCAAACCCATGGACTCCAATGACCTTAAATACGCCTCCACTTTCATAAATAAATCAGGAAGCGGTAACCTGTCTTTACTAGAGCTACGGACATTGGCGATTATTAATTTCAAAAATTCCCTCACGTAAACTTCCGTCAAAACATCCTCTCTCCCAAACCTTTCTTGAAATGCATTAACGGCCTTTGAATAATTTTCTGAAGTCAAGGGATAGCTTTCCAAAAGTTCCCTGGCCCTAGTACCGTACTGTTCAGATTGTATTAAATATTGAAACTTATCACAATCATCTAACTCACTATCTTCATGGATCTTTTTAAATTGCGACCAGAAAGACAAATAATTAATTAAAGAACCGTCGTAAGGTTTTATACTTAATTTAGGCAATTTGTAATGTTTAGTTTGGGTAACTGTATTGACAGGCTCGGATTGATGAGAAATATTCTGCACTGACGAATTCAGACATTCATAAACATTTCGTTTAACAGATATATATTCGTCCGAATATTTCTCATTATCCTCTATCAAGGCATATATTGTATGTTCAGTACTTTCTAAAACTTCTGACGTTAAATCTACAATAGTGTCATCATATACCTTTAATTTATTCATTAATTCATCTAATTTCGTTGTTGTATGGAGAACAACGCCTTTATTAATTTCAGTCTTTTCTAGTTCCGATTTTAAACTATTCAAAGTCTTTGTAAAAGACGTTCTCAGCGCCGCACGCTCCTTTTTCTGTTTTTCAATCTTACTCATATTTATCTTTATTCTTTCAAATTTAATTCTCAATAAAACAAAAACAAAAATTAAATTCTAAAGCATATATGAAAGTAAGCAAATTATGAAAAACGATAAACAATAAATTCAGTAATCAAAGTTAAATCTAAAAAATAAACAAGCAAACATCTTAAAATTTATCTAATCGAAACTAGAAAATATAATGAGTCGAAAAAAATTGATTGATCCTATCAGCGGACGCCACTTTTGTTACATACTAACACCTAAAAGTAACAAATTTAAACTATCAAAGTCTACCCGACTCTGACGTTTCAGATATCATAAATAAATTCCCCTCATTTTTCCATCCAGAGATAAGTGAGATACTATCCAGCCACATTTAAATATATTTTTGAAGAATTAAACTTCTTACCTGGGTAGTTCACTTTCCGTGTCCACTAAATTAATTCTTGTCATATTCATAATCCAGTGAAATTCATTTTTTGGGGAAAAGAACTTCGTATTTATTTTTCAAAGGCACAAGAGAACATACTTCTTACAAATCCAGAATGGTACTGAATCTTTTCATAAAGATCCACAGTTAACAAAAATTACATCATCAACCATAATTACCACATCCTGTGAATATAATACTTATAATTTCCGAATTATAACACATTAAATCCCCAAAAATCGTTATAAAAGTAAAAAATCTCCATTATGAGGAATATAATCAATTATATGTTTTATAAAGTAAACAAATTGAGGTTTTTTCAGGCTTGATTATTTAGAAATTGAAACAATTCTAACAATAGTGAAACATTTCTATTATCTTGAAATGCACTATTAATTTAAGACCTGATTTATTATTATTAAATTGTAAGTGAAATAAATGTTTTAAAAACAGCGAGATGAAAGTTGTAAATATATATAAAATAGTATCTCCATTTATTTAATTTCATTTTTCTCCTATACCACTGAAATTAAACATCTTATGGCATTTTTATTATTTAAATATGGTATTAATTATGGTGTTATTTAAATATGGAATTATATGTTATGTTATACTCTTCTATTGTTAAAAACAAAATGAAAACAGAAGGCTTGAAATGTAACAAAGAAAATATTGAATGTTTCAAAATACACTAATTAACTTAAGACGTTTTGAGTTCCATTCTGTTAACAAAGAAATAATTTTTAAATTTTGATTATTATATTACGATACTTTCTCAAATTATGTAGTATAACTTTAACTAAATGAAATCAGTGCGTTTAAATTTTCCTTCGTCTTTTGAAGAGCTATTTCTTTAATGTTTATATTAAAAGTATTGTGAAAGCAAAAGCACATTATAACCCCAAGGAAAGGAAAGGAATTCAAAAGTAAATGATTAAAACGATCTTGTTATGATAAAAGAAATATACTTTTTGAAATATTATACAAGTTTTTACCCTCCAAGACATATTTTAAAGGCCGAATAAAAGACTTATTTGACTTATTTGAGAGATTCATTTTTACTTTTACTGGATAATAACGAAATTTTGACAGATTGTATGAGATTTTAAATAATTTATTTTTAGATAAATGTTTTGCTGTAAACTTTTTAATTCTTAGCACTAACTAAAATTGAATAAAAGGAACATACAGAAATAATAAATTTAGTAAAATCTTGTAATTGGTTTATATAAAAGTCTTATAAATTTCTTAATGTATAATATATTTTTAACATTATAATTATTAAAGTGACCTCTCATTTATACGCTATGCACGGTAATTATTTTTTCGGCACCCGTTTATTTTTAAAGTAATTTTCTCCTTATTTAATCACAGAATTTATAAATCAAATTTTATTGTTTTAAAATAGTGGTATGAAAGAGTAATTACTGAACATAGCGTATAAATGAGAGGTCACCGCACTTCAAAACATTTAAATATTTTTTCTTTAGCTGAATTTTTAAAAGCATTTATATAAAGGAATTAAATAGTTGAACAAATTCTTTGTTTTACATCAGCTGACCTTTTAGATAAAAAACTCCCAAAAGTAGCCAATATATGTTCCAATATATAATAAAAACAAAATCATATATTTGATGTATATAAAGATGCAATCATATCCCATCACAGGCAATATCAGATTTTTCCTTATAGATTTTTCGAGAGGGAAATAAATCGTGTTATCTTTTATCTCGTATAACTTCGTAAATGACGAACATATCGCTATTTGTATCTTCTACGAGAAATCAGCTCGAATACCACCATTTATATAGCGCTCTAAAAATATTCCGAGTCGGCTTTACACTGCTTTTTAAATACCTTAGCAGAAATTAGACTTGCCAAATATTCCGTAATTATTATTCCGTTATTATATTCGCGAATTCCGTTCCGTCTCTAAAATAACTCTACTTGCAACGCGAAGCATAATTTGGAACTAAGAGAGAGACAATAAGCGTATATTTGAGATCGTACAATAAATATTACGTGTGACAAAATCTTGGCACAAATTTATATTAAGTAAAACTTAATATCATGAGGGTTTTTTTTATATTAAAACAAGCGGCTAAAATAAGGCCAGCTTGCATCACCAGAACGTCAAACACCACATTTCCAATAAAAAAAGTTAAAGAATTCAACAATTTATGAATAATTTCGCAAATTTTTACTGGTTTAAATGTAATTTTAATATACAAATCATTAGATAGACTAAGCTCCGTTTGACGAGTTTTTATAATTCAGATTGCTTGATTCCTATCACTTTTTGAGGCCCTCACGGAGGGCACTCCCCCCACGCCCTATGTCCTATATCCCTTCAGTAGATAATCGTCTGTCATACATAAATCAATCAACCAACCAACCAACCTACCACTTTCTGTGATATTCTGGCGTTAGTTAACGTCAGATTAAAAAAGGTCATCAAAAATGTGGTAGAAATCAAGCAATCTAAATTAAAAAAAAAAAAAAAAAAAAAAAAAAAAAACAGCTAAACTGGCAACATGGACTAAAATAAATATTGTTTTTATTTTACATGTAATTGCATTTACGAATGTAATTTTGATGCGTCTGTTTAATTTTAATGCATCTTTTGGAGTTTTTTTGCATATTTCATCCCATATTGGTGCTTTATCTTAACTCACAATCCTAAAAAATGTGCATCAAACGAAACATATTTGTTCGTCACAAGGTGTTAAAACTTAAGCACGGTTGTTATTCCAAGCACAATAATATTAAACGATCTTAAATGAATGGTATATAATAGGGGAAATGGGGGATGAATGGGACATTTTCACAAAAATATTTATTTTAAATATTTTATATAAGTTATTATCAATATGATATATCACATGTCAAACTTTAAGTGTTTGACTACATATTATGCACAATATTTGTTCAAGATTCTTATTATACAGATATATAAATTAAATTAAAAAAAAAAAAAAAAAACGTTCTTCTATATCCCAATCATCCCCACAGCAGTGATGAATGGGACACAAAAACTTTCCTCACCGTATTTAATGTTAAGGTCTAAAAGCTGAACAAAAATGCCACTTGGCAAAAGCTAAGAGAATATAAATTGTAATATGATCTCCAGGATTATTTTGTTAGTCAATGATATTGGACTCATCTCAGCTTTGCCTTAAAACGCCTATAAACGGTGGACTGAAGATGATGGCTGCAAAGAGGACGAAATGTTAAAAGAATAATTACCATAAAGTATTAATTTATCAACCGATATAATATTATTTAGTTAATAAAAAAAAATTCATTATCCTCTAGGGACGAATGAAGCAGTCCCATTCATTCCCATTTGAAATGCCTCAATCACCCCCATGATGCATAGATTCAATTGTCAGCTATTTTGTCTCAGAAATTATTTTGTCACAATGGTTAATATGCATAATTGTTTATATTGCATAAGATATTTAAGTAACTTCAAATGTAAAAAAAATTACTTTTAAGCAGAGTTTTCAGGAAATTCAAATTTGAAGAAAACTGAAACCAGCCATGTGCTCTTGCTTTTGGTTCTGAAGTAACTATGGTAGTGAAATCTATGAGCAGAGGAAGCAACTAAAAAAATTTTTATTGCCTGAAATATTGAGAGCGTCCCATCCATCCCTTGTCCCATTCATCCCCCATCTCCCCTATATATTACATTTTCTTATGAAATAACTTAAAGGGTGTATATTTTGATTAATATATCTCTTGTATATTATTAATAAATAAATTAGTGTATTATATATATCTTATGAAATAATACATAAGTAAGTAATAGCTATTTCCTAAACATTTTGTTTTAGATGTATAGTTCAAATACCAATAATATTTCAAATGTTGTTTTTATTATATTAACCCAATAGCCGTCAAAAGTATCAGATATGGTCTACAACCTTTTTGCTGAAAGTCGGTTATCACTACAAATTCCGACAGGTAATGCTAGCTTTTTTTAATTACAAAGTTTTGTCATTAAATATGATAATTATTTGTTTATTCTAAAATAGCGATAGCTTGGTTGTTATATTTTCATACGTATTTATTCTCAATGTTGCTCATATACAATACAAGCGGAAATGGGTTAAAGCCTGAATTAATACATACAACATTAATTAGTCATACTTAATAATCATAATAACAGACATATTTAATTAGTCATACAGCACCCCCCCCCTCCCTCCCTTCATCCTCCCCCCCCAAAAAATAATAAATCCAATTCTAAAAATCGCTGAATAAATCTATTTGAAACAAGGTTCCCTGTTTATTACGTTCTACAATCCATTAAAAGTGAAATCTTCTTGAGGAATCGTCTACATACTAAAATTGTATAAGAGATTAATATTTTCAACACTAACATCTAGTTTTTACATTTTTGTATGCCTGGTAAATTTTACTTTCGGACATGAAAAGGGAAGCCATACGGTCAAGCAGTTTACGAATTATGCAAATTAAAATTTTGGAACTTTTAATGTTAAAGGACCACACACCCAGCCCAGTGGAATTTAGCCGAGAAAGAAAGTCTTTTTTTAGGTAGCTTTCAATACAAAAAAGTATAAAGCTACTTATTGCAGCCGTTCGGAGGAAAGCAATTCCGGAAAATTTCGATATATTTTCACCGATCATGACCCCCAGACCTCAACACCACCCTCCGTTCAAATGTTGATATATATATATATATATATATATATATATATCTGATCTATGTCATACGATAACGCGCGTATTTATAAATTAATTTTGCTGAAACTAATTGTGTGTATTAAGCTCACCAATGCCTCGACCGAGTTCGTTGGCCAGCTTGATCCGCCATCTTGTTTCAAGATGGCGGGGACTCAAAATTTAAAAATAAAATAAATATACAAAAAAGTTAAAAATACAAATTTATTTTTTAATTAAGTGATAGGCCTTGATACAAGGATTGCAGAGCATTTTTTTGTTTTACCTCTATCTTACAAAAGGGCTGAGATAGAGCAGTTTGAAATTCTAGGTTGGTTGACATTTTGAAACAAGACAGCACATTACAAAAAAGTCCTTCCGGCCTGTACCGGGAGGAAAAGGTAGCTTTCCTATATCTTCGTTTTAAAATTTTAGCTAATGTTACACGAAAACAGCAACTTAAAATGCAAATAAAACGTTTACAAAAGATTCGTTAATACTAAATTTGAATAAGAAATTCGCCAAATTATTGAGCAATAGCCAAATTGGCTTCATTTATGAAGACTTATTTTGGTCGCCAAATTTGGCGATATTTCGCCAATTGTCGCCACGTTTGGCGAGAATTTGGCGCTAACGGATATGAATATATAGTTTTATGCGTTTGATTGGGAAAATTATTACAACAATGAAAATTTTTGTATGTGCTGTCTTGTTTCAAAATGTCAGCCACCCTAGAATTTCAAACTGCTCTATCTCAGCCTTTTTTTAAGATAGAGGTAAACCAAAAAATGCTCTGGAATCCTCGTTTCAAGGCCTATCACTGAATTAAAAAATAAATTTGAATTTTTAACTTTTTTGTATATTTATTTTAGTTTTAAATTTTTAATTGGCCGCCATCTTGAAACAAAATGGCGGACCAAGCTGTCCAACGAACTCGATCGAGACATTGGTGAGCTTAATACACACAATTAGTTTCATCAAAATTGATTTATAAATACGAGCGTTATCGTATGACATAGGTCAGATATATATATATATATATATATATGGAGATATATATATATATATATATATATATATATATATATATAAATCAACATTTGAACGGAGGGTGGTTTTGGGGTCTGGGGGTCATGATCGGTGAAAATATATCGAAATTTTCCGGAACTGCTTTCCTCCGAACGGCTGCAATATGTAGCTTTATACTTTTTTGTATTGAAAGCTACCTAAAACCAACGATTAATTTATGAGTTTTAGTGAACGCGATTTCTCGCAAATTATTTTCTTTCATTGTTGTAATCATTTTCCTAATACGCATAAAACTATATATTCATATCCATTATCGCCAAATTCTCGCCAAACTTGGCGACATTTGGCGAAATATCACCAAATTTGGCGACCAAAATAAGTTTTCATAAATGAAGCCAACTTGGCTATAGCTCAATAGTTTAGCGAATTTCTTATTCAAATTCAGTATTAACGAATCTTTTGTAAACGGTTTCTTTGTATTTTAGCTTGCTGTTTTCGTGTAACATTAGCTAAAATTTTAAAACGAAGATATAGGAAAGCTACCTTTTCTCCCGGTACAGGCCGGAAGGACTTTTTTAATTTCACAACCATTTATTTAAATGTCTTTTACTAATTCGTGGAAGTCCCGCAGTGGCGCGGATGATTAAGCTCTGTTCCCGTAAGATCACCGAAAGTAAAGCAACATCGACCATGGCCAGCGCTTGGATGTTCGTGCCTCCAATGTCCTCCACGTTTGAAAACGATACCTCTGGGGGTGCCAAGCCAGGTGCAGGTCTCTCATCTGGAATTGGTTCAAAAGTAGGAGACCAGCTCTAGAAAGTAAAATGGTTGCAAAATCAATTATTTATAGAATTTAACATCATATAAAATGCATTTAAAATGAATGACTAATATGTTCATAGGTGAAACATGTTATGAATTTGGTATATTAAATGTAACATACAAGAATTCCCTTGAATTTGTTTTTAATTTTCTTTCTTTTAAAAACAATTTAGTGCATTCTTTATTTTGATATTTCAGATTAAGTATATATCTTATTTTGTGATATTAATAAATTGTGATTAATGAAAGCATTTTATAACGAAAAAATGCTTTAACAATGCATTATTCTTTCAATGACCATTAAGGTTATAATATAAGGAATAGACGTATTATACCCACAAGAAAAGACATTTTTAAAGACATATAAAACAAATTTTACAAAGAAACTCTTTAACAAAGGATCGATAAGTCTTAGAACATATTAAATGTTCAGTTTTTAACCTCTGAGAAACTCTGTATTTTCACCCAACTTATGAAAGAGGGTAGATAAAGAAATATTTTTATTCATTTGATAACCATTTATGAAAAGATATTTTATTCGATCCTGGCAGAAGTTATGGCAACTTTAGATATTTTATTGATGTATAAATGTAATTTTTTTACCAATGTTGTTATTTCAGCAGAATAATTTCTTTTTCAATTTAACGAAGCAATCAAAATAATGCAAGTACAGATGAGAATAATATTGTAGTATATACTTTTGTTACGTTTTTGTTGTATCAAGGACCTTTTTACCAATTCGCTTAGAATTACTTAAATTAGAGAAGTATACACGGTAACAACCTAAGTCCTTTCAGACACAATTAACTGAAGTTAATTGTGATAATTGTGTGGCTTTATGAATAAACGCCAGGTAACAAATAAAAAAAAAACGCAGTATGTTAAGAAAACGACTAACATTTACAAAGAGGCAAAATTTAACAAATTTCGGGTATTACATGAAATATAAAAGAAACTCTGCTTATTTTCATTTTTCAATAAAGACATTACATAAAAAAATGCACCCAGAAAAAGGAATTGATTAAAACTACAAAACATGTTATGTTGAGCACATTTTTGTTGTTTTAAGCAAAATTTTTAGTTGAATTGTTGTGTAGTAGCTATAACTCTCTCACGTAACTTGGTTTATTTGACTTATATTGCTATATAATTAAAGGATTAACATAATTTTTGGATAATTAAAACTTTTTTCAATTGGGACGGACCAAGGCAGTTTTAAAAATCCCCCTCTCCCATTTATTACTTTGTTCTATCTTTACACGAAGAAAGTCTTGGATCCATGAAAATTACCGACTTCCGGTTTCCGACGGATTTTAGAAGGTCCTGAACGCGATTTCACTGTTTTTAGAAAATGACTGTCTATGACTCTGTCTGTATGTGACAAAAAGTTTGTGGTCGCTGTATCTCAAGAACTAATGCACTGAATTTAATAAAACTTTATATTCAGTTACTTCCTGATATAAATTGTTGCTGAACAGTGTTTGGTGTATATCGCGAAACAGGTGGCGCTGCTATGATGCTCTTTTCGTGATTTCTGCAAAAGCTCTATCTCATTTTCAGCAGTGAATTGTGCCTGTAATCTTTGAATAATAACCAGTGAATTTGTATCCTGCTTTTTATAGGCGGAATTCACTGCTGAAAATGGATTAAAAATTAAGTATGTGTTGCCATATGCTGGCTTTGTATTGTCGACTCATGTTTGCAGCAGAAATTTGCGTGTTCCTGATGACATTTCCATTTTGTGCTGGGGTTGCAGCCGGCCCAACATATATAAGAGTGAGGAATGACTTAAATACAAAATGGAATAACAAAAACCTTTTGTTGTTAAAACAAAGAAAATTTTTAAAATTACACAAAACAATTGTTCTTTAAACAAAAGTTTTTGTTGCCGAAACTGAAAAGAACTCTTAAAGTAATAGATAATTATATTTATTTTGAGAGAACTTTCAACAAAGGAATTATGTTAATTCAAGTAAAATTTTACTTGAATCAACAAAACATATTAATGCTGACGATACAAAACTTTTTTTCGGAATTGCGAAAGAAATCAACAATATTTTTTTTTTTGTTGATTCAAACAAAATTTCCATTGACCCATATTTAAACGAAAAGTTTTGTTGGGTCAACCAAATTTTTGTTGTTTCAACAAAACTTTTTTCTGGGTGTGCAAATTATTTATTTTGGTGTTTCATATGGAATATAGCTCTTACATTTCGATATTACCAAAGAATAATGAAAGAAAATATTTCAGAATCAACAGTGCGTTGACATTCACACTCTTATTTCAATATTAAGTCGATTATTGTATATAAAGTAAAGACATATTGTACCACAAAGAAAGAAATGATTCAAAAGAAAATATTGCAGCTGAATCTCTATAAAATAAATATAAAACTTTTTTGAAACATCAATAAATGTAAGGTTTTTACTCAGTTAGACGTTTTTCTAACTCTTCTTTTTTCCACACAAAAAATGTTTACCACAGAAAGTAATCCGTCAAAAGATATATTAGTCCTTACAGATAGAGTATCTGACAAATAATTTGTTAATGGATAAAAATAGTTATTTTTATTGGAGTTGATAAAATTCCTGTATTTTTTTTTTATTCAACAAAGCAATGACACTATTATGACTCCAGATGAGTATAATACGAGTATGATATTTGCAGTATGAAAGAATCTTTTACCAAAAGATCTTGCAACAAAGTAACATTGAAATAAATTTTATAAAACATACTGCTGAATCATTTTTCAGGGAAATATTTGGCCATTCAATTATTAAGTGCATTGTATAAAATACAAATACGTTATATACACAAAAAAGGAAAATCGTTCTAAAATTAAGTTGTGAGAAAGCTGATTTTTTATTTTTAAAAAATCTTAAATACTATTAAAACAGGAAAACATCTAGCATATAAATAACTATTTTTATTAGTTTGATAAAAAGTTTTAAAATGATTTTTTAGGGTTTCGTTCATCTCACGAAACCCTATTACTCCCGCTCCGTTGTCTGTCTGTCACAGAAATATTCTCAGAAACTATGTAACTTACAGAGTTGAAACTTTGTGTATATAGCTGAATACCAGCTATGAAGAGCTCAAAATATTAAAATATTAAAAATTCATATTATTTTAATAAATAGAGATAAAAACCAAAATTCTAACAGCATTTTCCTATTAAATTTAAATATTTTTCGTTATAGCAGATGCCAAAAATTAAAAGTCCACGATGAAATTCTTTCTACAATAGTTAATTTTCTATCAGACGATTTCCACGTAAAAAATGAAAATGAAATAAAAAGTTTCACCCATTGAAAAAAAGATTAATATGAAATAAAAATGATTGACGTCATAGTGGTAATAAAACGGTTATTTTCAAAGATTTCTTAATAATACAAGGAGTATGAGTATGTGTATGTACACAAAGCAGATTAATATCACGTCATTAAAGAATTAAAAAGAAAATCTGACGTCATATTGGAAGT
Organism: Maratus michaelseni; assembly: GCA_963931845.1. Lineage (NCBI taxonomy): Eukaryota > Metazoa > Arthropoda > Arachnida > Araneae > Salticidae > Maratus > Maratus michaelseni. The sequence continues at coordinate 202,843,124 of OZ007595.1, forward strand.
GTAACGAATTTTTCAGATGTTTGAGAATAATACAAAGCGAGTATCAATATAAGTAATAGATTATAGTAAATATTTGAGTTTGAGAAACATATTGAATCATGATAAAAATCCGATTATGGAAATATTCGCATATTTTAACATTTTGAAGGTGTACAACATGTTAAATTTTGAAATTATTCTTTTATATCGCATTTAGTCCGCATGATAGATATTATTATGGCAGAATATAATAGCGGTCTTCGTCCGCTATCGGGCTGGTATGGATAGTCAAAAAAACGAAAAAATAGACCGGTAAATTTTTACTTAGTAAAAAACAAAAAAAAACATGAGTTGGTTGTTGAATGAAATTTATTTGGATTTTTTAAAGAAAGGATAAAGTGTTTTGAAAGGAATACTAAACGAAACCCTTTGAGCGATC